>OX451735.1:802878420-803478420 GCA_948472305.1 Vicia faba
GAGTGCATGCATCATTTCACTTGACGCCTCCATTGTAGTATTTTCTGAAACATGGTTATTTGCGTAATTTTCTCCAAAATATGATTATTTGTGTATTTTTTTTTCAATACTTGATTATTGCTAAAAAAAATTAATATTTAAATTTTTTTGAATAGATAACTTTAATAGTTTACATAATGTAAATGTATTGGGGTTAATAAATAATTTATTAAATATGAAATAAATATTTTGGGTAATAAATAGTTTATTAAATATTTATATTATTTAATAAAAAATAGGTTTAGTTGTAATTTTAGTCATTCAATTTGTTTTTAGTTTTAATTTCTCCATTTTGAAATTTAGGATTTTGATTCTTTTTAATATTTTTTTAACGAGACTTTTTAATCTCCTTATCTATTTTAATGTTATTTTAAATGATTGGTAATTTATTTGCTGATGTGGTATAAGTTATTGTAATATTTTAATTTACATGTCATTAAATGGTTTATATTATATATTAATTAATTTATATTATTTTAATATTCTAAAAACATAAATTTAATTTTTTTTTTCTAACCTAAATTAAAGGAGAACGGATCGTCTAACTTTATTGCGGGTAAGTTAGAGTAACTTTTCTTATATTTGATCCATTGGATTTATCACATGGTCCAAAATATCCCACGTGGTACTGGTCCTTTTTTCTACCGTAAAGGTTGCGCGTTATTCTCAGTTTTGTTGAAATAATATTTTCATTTAAGGAAGAAAATGTTGATGACAAATGGCACCGTGTAAAGCACAAGATTAATATGATGGTTCAGTTCTTTCATCGGTTCATATTTCTTCGGTCACCGGTTCGAACAGGAAAAAGGGTTCACATTTCTGCTTTAGATCTACTTGATGATTTTATTTTAAAGAATATTGTGGTTCTATTTTTTTGTGAACACATGAGCATAGTTTAAAGCTTTTCTTTCTCAGTTTGGTTTAAATCTAGAATACCTCATATGGTGCCTTCTGCCTTCCTAATATACTAACAAGTTGCATTTCAATTTCTTCTGGGTTTCTTATTTTGATTTTGAATTTATTGAAAAGGATGAAGAAGCTGGATGAATTTGGTTGAAGATGATGAAATTGTTTTTTATTTTAATTATAACTTTTTAAATAGAATAATTTATAGTATTAATAAATATTTTTTTTAAATGATCTAGATTTAAATTTAAAATAACAATGACATCCCATCACTCCATGTGTTATGTCATTTAATTGGTCTCGTTTTGAAAAGGGAACTAAAACTCTGAAAAAAACTTTAAAAATAGATCAAAATTCTAAATTTTAAAATGGAAGAACTAAAATTAAAATAAAAGTAAAATAAATAAACCAAAATTACAATTAAACTTAAAAATAAAAAATATTTGAAATAAAAATGTAAGTGAGAGAAATAGATATAGTTGAAATTAAAACATGATTGAAATAATTGAAAATGTAGTTTTAATAATATTGTAAGACAAACATGATATAAATATAATTGGCTAACAAGAAAGTTCAAAAGATTCTCTCCAGACCTTGGATACACCATCTTCATCTCCTCTTCCTTCTGTCGAACGTGTCTTTCCATATCATTTTTTTTAGTATTTTGATTTATTTTGACTAAGTTTACTTCAAAATTAAGACCATCAGTGATTATTATTTTCTGGAATTTGATTTTAAAACCTTCAGTAACCCTAGTCATCTCAACATCTTTGATATCTTTGGTGAGGTCTTCAGTAGCCTTTTCAGTTTCGACACTTATAGAGAAATCATCTGTGATTTTACCCTCAGGGTGTGGATCGATGGGGCCTTCAGTGACCTCCACCATATTGATGTCGGAAAGTTCAACGTAGTTAATCTCTGCCACATGCAGAGGATCAGTATCAACCTTCATCTTAATCTTCTCACTGAACATTAGCCTTCTGCTGGTGATAGCATTTTGAATTAGATCCCTGAAATGAAAACACTATGAGGTTTTATATCCTAAGAAATTATGATATTTGCAAAAACCTTTTTTCTTTCGTTGTTCTAACTGAGGAATTTTGGCACCAGGTAGCACAATCATCTGGCCATCTTTCATCAATAAATCAATAATTTCATCATACTTCGTTACGTCGAAGGTGTATGTTTTCTTAGGGAACTTATCATTTTTCTCTAATTTGACAGGATTCTTCCCATTCGAATGGGCTAAAACTTTACAGAAATACAGTGGGGCTTGTTTTAATTCAGCCAAGTCCACTTCACTTTCTTCGAAACCTATAGGGTCACTATAGACTTCTTGTTCATCTTCTTCGACTTCGACATATGCCACCCTTTCTTTTCTATTATTTTTATTTGCCCTAGTCTTTTCAGCTTTCAATCGTTCGACTTGTCAAACTCTATCCGCTAATTAGGCCATGTCCCTTAAATATTGGGTATCTAACTTCTTTTGAATGAAATAATCTAAACCGCATGCGGCCATTTCGACCAACTCATGTTCAAGCACCTGTGTAAAGCATCTTGCCTTCAATAAACGTAACCTGTTTAAATAATCATCAATTGGATATATGAATTTTCTTTCAATACTAGCCAATTCTAAGACTAATATTTGATTGTCCCATGTAAAATTGCTCATGGAATAACCTCTCTAAGCGAGTCCAATCATGGATAGAATTTGCTGGGAGGGTAGTGAACCATGTAAAAACAATATTTTTCCCAGTGAACTAGGGAAGTATTTTATCCTTAGATTTTCATTGTCCGCTATGTCCCCAACCTCAGTAAGATACCTGACTACATGTTTGACAGTGGATTCACTGGTGTCACTAGAGAATTTTGTGAACTTTGAGACTTTCCAACCCCTGAGTAATTCAGTTTGTAGAAAATACTCAAAAAGATGGGATGTGTAATTCGGTCTTCGAAGGCCTATATTTACCCCATTTCGAGCCATTATTCTTTCGACCATGGCTGCTAGATTGTTTTCCCATGGGTATTTGTCTTGTCGAACACGCTGAAGGATTTCATCTGCGTCCTGGTTTCGGTTGACCATCACAATCCTCTGGGCTGAGATTTCCCTTGGTATGGCTTGTTCGACCTTGGGTTGTTCTACTCTTTGCCCCTGGTTAACTTCGCCTCTATTTTGCGCGCTTGGTTGCGCTTGGTCAACATGTTGGTTTTCTTCAAATACCACTCATTGGTTTTCTCTTATCCATTCTGGAAGGGCATGTTGAACTGGGGCTCGAGGGGCACCAAAGAAGTCTGTAATTCTTGCCATTTGCGCTGCCAATTATTGGTTTGTTTAGGCATTTTGTTGGTTGGTTTGAGTAACACTTTTGGTTAATGGGTTAACTATCATACCCATTTGTTGGGCTAGGCCTAGAACACCAACCATTTCATGATTGCTGTCATCCATTTGTTGTCAAAACGCCACTGCAAAACTCGTTATTAGGTTAGGTAATTGGGGAACGAATCCCAGGGGAGGGACATTTCAACCCATATTATTAATTCTTGATCCTTGTAGTGGCAAAAATGTTAACATTCTAGGGTCAGGAAGTGTGAATGCACTATTGTTTAGGCTTGCCATTACTGATGTTGGTATGCCATACATTTGTTCACGACCATCCATTGGCATTGTGAATCCAGAAGCAAAATGTCTGAAATTATTCGCCCCTGCTGGTCTTGTGTTCGTCGGGGAACCCTACGAATACACTGGGGACATAGTTGTATCACTAGAAGTATTTATCGATGTTCACATCGTATTTTCTTGAACGATTATAGATTCGGTTGCAGATAATGCAACCGTACTTTCCCCTGTCGAAGGGGGTGATTATTCTCCATTGTTATTGGGTGAGTTAACCATCTTCCTATGTACTTTCTTTTTGGTATAGGTTCGTTAGTTTTGGATAATTTTCCATTCCTTAATCTTATACAACAATGTCAAACAACGGACTAAGTAAAACACAAACAAAATTTGTGACACAATATCGACACTTGTCCCACCGGGCATACCAATTTGTTTACCGTAAAATTTGTTAAACAACCGCTAGTCCTCAAAAAACAAAGATAATTTCTGATTACTCGCAGAATCGACTAGATTGATCCTAGAACATGTGTCGAATAATATTTTTGTTTTGATGTTTCTAAGTGTTTGTTCTATGTCGAAAATATTAATACAACAGATAAAAGTAAAGGTAAAAGTTTGAAGACAAAGGTACAAGGCTTTAAAGTAAAAACTGGAAGTGTAAAAGATTCGACTCAAATAAAATATTTGATTTAATATAAATGACGTTGAATATAAAAGTGATGTTTCTATACGTACATTCTTAATGACTCTTTCCTCTAACACTAATACTTCGAGTTTATGTGAGTGATTTGTATAAAGTGAACACCCTGAATCCTAATACAAAGATCCATATTTATACTAATTCGACCCTAACGTTTTTTCTATACAAAAGTGTCACGTTCGAGTCTTGCATGCTTCTTCGAATCGTCACGCTTCCACGCGTCTTCTAGATAAGACCAAACCATTTGAATTCAAATCCTTGTCTAATTTGAAGCGCCAAAACAACACGATGTATTGAAATGATTTAAATTTCGAATCTTCATATTTCTTAAGTTCCATATATTCCTCAACATAAGAACCTTCGTGACTTATTCAATCATAACCAAATTGTTCATATTTTGGTTAGTCCAAGACCATGTGAAACATCTTCATATTTGTTTCAAAGCTAAACTTCCTTCGATTTCTGCATTTTTCTCAATGTCATATGTCGTCAAAATTCTCAGCTACACAGAGTCAGAGCTAGAAGCGATAAAACTAACATTACCATTGTTTCAGAAGCGTTCTAAGAAGTCACGCACACACACACACACACACACACACACACACACACACACACTCGTATCTCTTAGTGTATTGAGTCCAGAATCTGATAACGTCACACATGAATTCTTCAGAGTCAGAACCTGTTAGCAAAAGCTACACATTAAACAAACCATTAGGGTACTAAATTATTATCTAATCGTCCATATAATGTTATCATCAAAACTCAAGGCCAAATGCATAACCAAATCTTGTCCTTACAATCTCCCCATTTTTTATGATGACAAAACTATGTATTTTGATCAATAATTTATACCAGCTTAATCACATAAAATAGTTCAGAGCTAGCTAAACAACTCCCCCTGAGTTCTATATTCCCAGAACTTGTTTAATATTGTTCAGAGTCTCCCCCTGAGTTCAACACTTAAAGAAGTTTTGAGAAATAACATAAAATCAACCAGCATGAAGGAATACTTTCCTGATTGAATATCCATCAAAAGTCTGACTAACGATGCAGTAAACTTCATCTCAAATTCTGGCTTTCTATCAGAACACAATATTTTACATGTTTTCTTATCTAAACCAAAAATAAATATAAAATAGAATGCAAACATGAAATTAAAATAAATGAAAAGTGAAAATAAAAGGCCAACTTAACAATCTACATAATAAAAAATAATAAAAATTAACAAAAAACACATAAAAGATTTTGATGACGGGTCTTATAAAAGTAACAAGAGAATTTTTAAATGTTAAGGAAAAAAATCAAACTTTTTTTTCATTGGATTTTTCAAAAAATATCTATATGAAAGGGAAGAGAACATCTATTAACCTTTTATTATTATTTTTTTACAATTCTTTTTTATTCTTCTAAATTTACAAACTCTTCTAATCAATTTTTTTAATGAAATATGTTATGAGTTAATTTATAGATTTTTAATATAAAATATTATGAATTTAAAAATAAAATTTGAATATCTTATTATTTATTTTGTTTTATAAAGTATAATAAATTCTTTAAAGTTATATTTATTCTATACTAGTTGAATCTCGGTTGAACTCTGATTCAACTTTTAAATCTTAAATCCCTATCTTTACTAATTTAATGATCAATATGATTTTAATTATCTTATTATTATTATGTTCTTTGAAGTTATTTTTTTATACATACAAAGATTAATTGAAAGCTGTAAATAGTTTTTGAATGAGAAAATAAGAGATGTGATGTTGTACAATAATTTTATATTGTCAATTAACGAACGATATATATTATGTCAAATCACCTATATGTATTAAAATTATAAGTTTTTTTATTAAATGACAGTGGTGAAGTTATTTTATATTATCAATATAAGTCTATTTTTTTTAATTCCCTTCAATTATAATGCTTTTAATAATAATTAATTAATTTTTATATATTTTAAAAAATTGGTTGAAACATAAAAAATTAAAATGTCAGACCAGGATTAATTTTGAGTGATATATAAATTAAGTGTTTTCTTTGACTTTCTAATATTATAATATGGATAAAATTAAGTTTGAAATGATACTAAGCATTTTGGTTTTGACTGGTTCTCGAGAGCGAAGATCAAAAAATTATTTTGCGATCTTGTTCTAGGGAATGTAAATCAGGAAGAGTGGTGTGTGATCTTGTTAGGATTTAGAAGAGTCGTGCATCTTTTAAAAATATAGTATTTTTTGACATATAGTTTTGAATCGGTTGTTGATAAGGTATGATTTTGAGACATTAAATTATGCTTAGTTATATTAATTTGGTGTGTGGAGTGTGCACGAGATATGTAGACTCGCAAAATCATCTTTTTGTTTTGTGTGAGGTTTTCTCAACTATCTGGTATAAGAATTTTAGAAGGGTGGGAGTGGGATGGCTTGGGCCTTTGTTGCATTCACTTTAAGAGATGTTTGAGTTGTTTGAAGGTCTGAGTTAAGATAAACAAACGTCTTTAGCCCTAATCTTGATCTAACATTTTGTGATCTGAACCATTTAGAAATTATGAAATAAAATTATTTTTGTCGAGAGAGTGTCGGTTATTCAGCATATGTCCTTGATCTCTAGCTTTCCGTCAAAGTGGGCTCATGCACATACTCTAAGTTTTGAAGTTTTTATGACAGAGAGCGAAATTCATTCAAGTGGTTGGGTATCTAAGACTATGTTAGGTGGTGGCTAGGTATGTCAACATAACATGTACCCACATGTATCCACCTGAACCCGCCCCAAACTTGACAGAAAAACCCGTTTTGACTGGATTTGAGTTCGAGTTTGCATTATCCCAGATTACGAAATATGGGGACATGCCAGATAACATGGACACTAATACCCACCATGAACCCGCTCCATTTATTTTATTATGTACTTTATTATTTAGTTTTGATAATTTAGAATATTAGATATGTGTCAATGTTTTGATATTTTGATTTGTATTTATTATTTAAAATATTTAAAAGGTAAGTATGGAATTTTTTGGAAATGTTTTATTTTATTATTTGTAATGTAATTTGATTTTGGAAAAAATAAATACTTTTAGTAAAAAAAATGATTTCACTAAATATATGGTGATGAGGCGGGGATACCCAAACTCAATCTGAATCAGTTTGGAACGAGTTTGAGTTTTATTTCTCCACCCCCATTGGGAAACAAGTTTGGTTTGTAGATTCAGATTTGAGTTTGGGGGAGATAAAGAACTGTCTCAGACTCGCCCCGTTGCCATGCCTAGTGTAACACCCTTCTAATATCACATGTAATTCTCATATAATTTACGAATTAAATCGAATAAAATCACCATTCAAGGGTGTCACACTTCATAGAAAACATCATAATAACAATCCTGCTCCGTAATACGGGTTACACCAACTTAAAACATGCATATGATGATAATTCAACACATCATTTAAGCCTTCGCATTGGAATCAACGTCATAACATCATAATTAACTTCTCAAAAACTCATGATATCCTGTCATCAAATATTAAATTCGATTTAACAATCAAAATCATCATAAAGTATGCCAACATAAAAAAGAACATAATCATTCACAAAACATAGCGTTCTCAACCCAATGTTATATATCAGAGCAAGACACCTCTAATGTAGCTAAACTAAATCAAACACTCTGAAGCTATCTTCAATGCTTCTGTCAACTACTTCTAATCATCTGCGTGTTATCCACGTGGAGGCAACATTCAAACAGAAAGAGTGAGTAATCACAATTCATTATAAAAGGTATAAGAAAAAGATTAGTAGTTACAACAACATCATCATATAAACACATATCATTCATTGACACATCATACTAGTGATATATCATGATAGCACATAGACACCTTTCATCATTAAAACATCATATAATCACATAGTTCACATACATTTTCCAGGAGATTGCTTTTCCACCTCTCTGATTTCCACCTGGCTTGCCCGGTGACACTTGGGTGACTGGCTCTCCCCAAGCTCGCGGTTGGCTTGCTCGGCGATCCTTGCAATTCATAAACTTCTCAATTACGATTTATGCACTGCCCAACCCCATTCCAATTTCGATTGTAGTACCAGACTCAGTCCAAAATGCATAGTAATAGTCATATATCACATACTAACATCAGAGCACATCATGGTATACATCATAAACATCAAATCATGGCATTCTAACATAAAAAGTACATCATCAATCAATAATTTCTTCATGTTTTTCATCAAATCGTCACATAAGCAATACCTACATCTATCTTAACCCCCTATCAATCATAATAAATTGATATTACACCCCTTACCTCAAATTCCTAGCCATTTGATCTCCTTCTTCATGTTCCACAGATTTCTCCTCTTGGTTCTCTGTAAGCCCTAACCTCTATTCACGTTCTCCCAAATTCCATGATCGTACAAAATGAATCCATATCTCTCTTATTTTATCTTTTTTACTTTGTTACCCCTTCGACCCTTTCTATGTTATTCCCCTTATGCCTTCACTTATCATCATACTATTACCATCATGTCCTTAACATCTCTACACAACCAATTATTCTATTTAGTAATAATAAATCTAAATAATATAAACTAAATTATTTAAATTTAAATAATTTAATTATCACCTCTATTCCCACTTACTACCCCACAACATATCATCATACATCACACAGATAATCACCAATAATTCATAAATAACCAATTAAATAAATAATTCTAAATTCTGGGATATTACACCTAGTGGTGGCTGCCCTTCTTTTGTCATAGGTGGTTCAGTGGTTGTGTCTTCCTCCCCCTAATTTGCTCACTCTGAAAGTTTTTTGCGTCAGAGGTTTCAAAATAGATTGATTTATTGAAATGGTTAGCCTGTTTTACCTTTCTGGCTATTATGTTGTTTTGTTTTTACGTCTTTTGTTTCTGCTTGAACTTTATCGGTTTTGATGCTCATGCACACTTCTAATATTTTGTTTCTGCTAAAACTTTGTCGATTTTGATGTTCATGCACACTTCTAATATTTTGTTTCTTCGTTATATTCTGTAATTTTTATTTCTCTTATATATATATATATATATATATATATATATATATATATATATATATATATATATATATATATATGACTTTCTATTAAAAAATTGAAATTATAATTTTTGTTTTTTTTAAACTATTTTTTATTAATTTGTTTTTGATTATCATTTAAAAAAAACTATTCTTTATTATTTACATCTATAGTTTTCAAAGTCACTTAGGCAACTAAGATAACTAACTTGTAGAGTTAGAAATATGTTAGGTGATGAGTAGACTATCTAAAAATATCATATATTTTTTTATATATCTAATACTTTTTTCTCGCAAATTAAAATGGCTTGTCACTTTGAGTTTTTGCTTGAGCTGAAGGAATTTGGAAGAGGTGTTAGTTAGAGAGAAAATCATTGAGTATTGATGTATATTATTATATATTATTATATCTAGTTAATAGCCTCTTATTATATTTCCTTTTATAGTACTATGCAGTTATGACTAGGCATAATGTAAGGAATACATTTGTGTATATATACTCAGTACATGAATGAATAATATCATCATTCCCTGAACATTATTTCTTGGCATAAGATCTTTAAGCTTTAAAGCTGTCGATCCCCTTACTCATGCAATCCGCTGCACAAACAAACCAAAAGAATGATGTACCCTCAACCATCTCTGTTAAGCTGGACAAAGAAAAATTTCCCTTGTGGAAATCGTTGGTCTTAATTTTGATAAAAGGAAGCCAGCTTGATGGCTATTTGCTAGGGACAAAAAAATGTTCTGAATAATATATCACATCAAACAATACAAGCAACACAAAGAATAATCCAGAATTTGAGGATTGGCTTGTTCATGACCAATAAGTCCTAGGTTGGTTGCGCAAGTCGATGACAATATGAATTGTAACATAAATTCTGCATTGTGAGACATCCAATGAACTTTGGGACAAGGCTCAAGTCATAATTTCATAGTTCTAGAAAGTGAGAGATGAAGATGGATGAATACTTGATTAAGATGAAAGGGCTTGCTGATAAGCTAATGCTAGCAAGATCTGCAATTTCAAATTCTGATTTCATAATCCAAACTCTCAATGGATTAGACATGGATTACAATCCTGTTGTGGTCAAGTTATCAGATCAAATTGATCTAATTTGGGTTGAATTACAAGCTCAATTATTGGATTTTTAAAATAGGCTAGATCAACTCAATAATCTCAACTTGAATGACACTATAAATGTTTATAACAATACTAAATTTAGAGGAAACAAGTTAACTCTCGAGGAAATTGGAGAGGATCAAAATTCAGAGGAATGAGAGGTGGCAGAGGCAAAGGTAGAATTTATAATTCAAAACCAATTTGTCAGATATGCACCAAAATTGGTCACACAGTTGTAAATTGCTTTTATCGCTTTGACAAGTCCTATAAAAGCATAAATTACTCGAACTCTGAATATGAGAAGCAAGGTACACACAACAAATTTGTTGCATCACCCTACATTAGCTAAGATTATGAGTGGTATTTTGATAGTGGATCCAGTAATCGTGTTGCACACCAGGCTGATAAACTTCAAGATCTCACTGAACACACTGGTAAGAATTCATTGATGATTGGAAATGGGGAAAAAACTCAAAGTAGTTGCCTCAGGTTCCTTCAAAATTAACACTATCAACTTGCACAATCTTTATATGTACCACAAATCACCAAAAAAAAATCTAAGTGTGTCAACGCTAACCTCTTATAATAAAGCCATTGTTGAATTTGATCATGATTGTTGCTTTGTGAAGAACAACGTGACATGGAAGGTTCTTCTAAAAGGGATAATTAAAGATGAATTATATCAACTTTCTGATGTTACTCAAACTAACAAAGACTCATGTGTGTACCTGTCAATGAAATAAAGTTGGCATAGGAAGATTGGCCATCCTAATTATAAAGCTCTAGATAGAGTGTTAAAAATTTGTAAAGTAAAGAATTCACCAAGTGATCAACTTTTGTTTTGTGAAACTTGTCAGTTAGGAAAGTCTCATTTGTTTCTCTTTAAACCATCTTTCTCTCATGCTCAAGAACTTCTAGAATTGGTTCACAGTGATGTATGGGGCCCTGCACCAATTAATTCAATTTTTGGTTTTAAATGTTATGTGAACTTTTTTGATGATTTTAGTAGGTTCACTAGGATTTATCCTCTAAAACAAATCTGAAACCATTCAAGCCTTTATGTAATTCAAAAATCTAGTTGAGAATTAATTTAACAAAAGAATACAAATTATACAATGTGATGGTGGAGGTGAATTCAAACATGTCCAAAAGGTTGAACTAGATACATGATTTCAATTTAGGATGTCATGTCCTTACACTTCTCAACAAAATGGTAGAACAGAAAGAAAGCATATGCATATTGCTGAACTAGGTCTAACTTTATTAGCTCAAGTAAAAATGCCATTGCCCTATTGGTGGGAAGCATTCTCTATTGCAATATACTTGATAAACATGAAACCAACACCATTCATTAACAATGAGAGTCCATACTTCTTGGTTCACGAGAAAGAAAACCAGCATATAGTGTCCTAAAACAATTTGCATGTGCCTGCTACCCTTGCCTCAAACCTTATAACAAACACAAGCTCTAATTTCACACAACTAAGTGTGTTTTTCTAAGATACAACCATACACATAAAAGGTACAAATGCGTCAACTCACATGGCAAAATTTTCATGTCAAGGCGCATAGTGTTAAATAAGAACCACTTTCCTTTTCATGATGGATTCCTGGACACAAGAAATCCCTTGAAAACAATGCCCCTAACTAAAAATGTTTTTGCATCCTTTCCTCTTTGTCCTGCATGAAACACGGATACCAATGAAAATGAGGTTGAAGAATCAAGTTTAGACGAGGGAAAATCAAATGCACAAGAAAACTCCAACACTGATCAGATAACAATAAGTTAAAGACTCATTTATACAAATCAAGACGTTACAAGATGAATAAAGGACTCAGTTGACGAATCAAACACAAATGATCATGAGGAAGGTTCAACAGAAATAAAAATACAAACATAACCTGAAATTAGAGAAGCAGACCTAGAGAATAACACACAAATACGCACCAGAAGCAGAAATGAGGTTTACAAGCCAAAGAAACCATATATTGAGCTGGTACAAGGAGACATATATTAAAAGGAACTACTTAATGTGAGTGAATCACTTGCTATATCTGAGTGGAAGAAGGCCATGGAATCAGAATTCAGAGCACTAATGTAAAATCAAACACATGCTCTAGTATCAAATCCAGGTTAAGACAACATAATTGATTCAAAATGGGTGTTCAAAACTAAGTATAAGGCATATGGATCATTTAAAGAATAAAATCAAGGTTAGTGGCAAGAGGTTTTCAACAAACAACAGGCTTAGATTTTGAAGAAACATTCAGTCCAGTCATTAAGACAAGCACAATGAGAATCATATTGTTAATTGCAGTTCATATTAATTGGGACATTAGGAAATTGGACATAAATAATGCATTTATTAGTGAACATACCACTTTTTTACTCATCTACGTAAATGATATAATTGTAACTGGTAGCAACACCACTTTTTTAGAGGCTTTCATTAAGCAACTCAATGTAGTATTCTCCCTTAAAGATCTTGGATATTTACATTATTTATTAGGCATCAAGGTACAAAGAGATATGCAAGAGGATTGTACTTGAAACAATCAAGGTACATATGTGATTTACTCAAGAAATTTAACATGGAGAAATCATCACTTTGTCCAACACATATGGTTACCGAGAGACAGTTTACTATTAAAGGAAAACCAATGGCAGAACTAACTATGTATAGACAAGCCATGGGTGCCTTACAATATCTCACCAACACACGACAAAATATTGCATTCTCTATGAACAAACTAAGTCAATATATGAGCTCGCCTACTACTGAATATTGGCAAGGAATAAAGAGAATTCTGAGATATCTACGAGGCATATCAAACTATTGTTTGCATATCAAGCCTTCCACTGACTTAGACATAAATAGATTTTCAGATGTTGTTTGGGCTACAAGTATAGAAGACAAAAAATCCATGGGAGGACAATGCATTTTTCTTGGTGAAACATTAATCTCTTGGTCCTCAATGAAATAGAAAGTTGTGTTAAGATCGAGCACTAAATCTGAACATACAGCTCTAGCTGATTTGGTAGCTGAATTAGCTTAGATTATATCCCTCCTAAATGAATTAAAACTACCACTATTGAGGAAGCCAATATTATGGTGTAATAACTTGAGCGCTAATGCACTTGCATCAAATCATGTTATGCATGCTAGGTCCAAACACATTAAAATCTATGTCCACTTCATAATAGATCAAGTACTGAAAGATCAAACCATAGTGGCTTATGTTCCAAAACTGCATACTATATTGCAAACTTCCTAACTAACTCACTCACTCACTCAAGATTCAAATTCCTAAGGGACAAACTTGGAGTGGCTTCATCACCATCAGTTTGAGGGGGATAGTTGGAGAGAGAATCATTGAGCATTGATGTATATTATTATATATTATTGTACCTAGTTATTAGCCTTTTAATATATTTCATTTTATAGTATTATGCAGTTATGGTTAGGCATAATGTAAGGAATACATTTGTGTATATATACTCAATACATAATATCATTGTTCCCTAAAAATTCTTTCTGAGACTTGTTTGGTGAGCACATCATCTCACTTATTAGTGTTTGGCATATATATGTATAATTGCAAGTTGTTTAACCATAACTTTTTCTTTTGAAAAAAAAATTGATCTACATATATTTAAACCTTGAGAATAAAATAAGATCTTATGCAAGAAGGAAAGCTGATGTAACTGTCACATTATATAAACTCTTTTCAAGTTATATCTTTAACAAATGTAATATTTGAATTTTTTTCAATACATTTTCTCACGTTCAACACTATTTATTTGATGTATGGATATAAATGGTGGATGCCTGTAACTCTATCAATATATATTGATATAGGCATGGTAGAAAAAAAGTATGATCGCAACTATCTTTGTCTCAAATTTAACGGAAAAAAATTGATTCAATTGAGTGTAGGAAATATCTAATTTTTAATTATGTGGGCTCATTTTGTCCTATTAAATTTACTTTATTACACTTATTTTTAATAAATTTATTATTCATTTATCCTTCTAAATATTAAGATAACTTTATTGACTATCTACCTCTCCTCCATTATGAAGCGGAGAAACTCACTCTTCATTGGAGGCGGAGGTGAACGATCAATTAGTATCTTTGATTAGATTTAGAGGCATGACCATAGTTGGTTTAGAAAGGCAGAGGCATTAGTGATTATGCTTAAATTCACCTTGCCCGTCCTGTTTTTATGCCTAGATGAAAATCATTTCTCTCTCAATTTCTAAGTTATATTTGGCTTAAATATATATTTTTATCAAATTTGCTTTATATATATATATATATATATATATATATATATATATATATATATATATATATATATATATATATATATATATATATATATATATATATGATCTGACCTGATCAGAAATGGACCGTCACGGCTGGCTCCGAGCTGAAAGTTTTTTGAACGAAGTGGGGGGGGGGGGGGGGGGGGGTACCTGCAAGACACTCCGATGCTGAAGTAAGTAGAAGCACGAGCAGGTAACAACAAGTGTATGGTTAGAATGATGAATACCTGACCCTCTGGAAACAGAGGGTATTTATAGCCCCCAGCGCTGGGCCAAGGTTCCTTCATTGGGCCGAGCAGGTTTGGCCCAATGGAGGAACTGTCAGGTTCTACGTGCGTAGTGGGGACCCGCACGTGGTCCCCTTCCTGGATGTTCTGCGTGAAGTGCGGGCGGACGAAGACGCGGTCTTTTCGGGGCCTTGTTGGGAGCGTAGTGGACTGAGTCTGCCCTAGTTGGGGTGCTCGAGGTGATGTCGAGCTGGACAGCAGGATGTCGAGCTGGAGGCATAGAGGTCGAGCACGTGACCTCAGGGAGCACGTCGGGCACGACTGTGACCCTTTGGTCGGCGTGGTCCTCAGCAAGTCTATTTGGATTGGGCCTTAACAATGCTTTTGGGCCTGTCGGGCCCAGTCCAGAACAGGAGCCCCCCAAGTCGTGGTTCCTTTGTTAGGAGCCATGGCTTGAACTCAGGTCGTTTCCGCTTCGGGGTCTCGCGCCCGGGATAGAGATGCAGGCCCTCGAGGGCCTCTCCGTGCCGTGCTCGGAGACATCTTCCGCGGTGGATGCTCGGAGGATCCTCACCGGCGCGTGTCTGTCGAGCACACGAGGTATCTTTCGGGAACTGTGCCGCCACCCTATGATGATAGGGTCATCATTGCGTTGGGAGCAGAGCGTCGAGGAGAGAAACTCCGTGGCTGCCCGAGGTGACGTTTGGTATTCCACGTCATCACTATAAATAGGTACCTTGGACCCTGTTGGCTCTTAAATTCGACACCTTTGTTTCATTAATATCAGCCATTAAAGCTGAAGGATGTTTTCGATCAGCTGGGTCTGTCGAAATGACCATCGAAAGATGACAATGTACTCAGAAGATTTCTTCCAAGAGAGAAGTTGGTTGCCTTCGACGTCGAAGGTGTTTCTCGTCGAAGGTGTTTCTCGTCGAAGATGCTTCTCGACGAAGGTGTTCGATGGTTCAGAGTGGAACGGTTTGAAATTCAAGCATTTGGAGGGAAAACGGTTTCCAGCGGTTACCAAGTGCAACGTGCAAAGATCTGGAGCGTCGAACGTTGAGAACGTGCCAAGTGGAATCATCTCGAAGCAGTGTAACTGTCCAACGGTTACTTGGGATGTTTTAGTATAAATAGTAGTAGTTCACGCAGTTTCTCGCGTGTGTTCACAATTATATACAAAGTCACTCATATAGATTCGAGTACCCAGCGTGTGAGAAAGAATTGTTGAGAATGTATGTGTGAAACACCACTTTTATTAATCAAAGTCATTTACTTTTCCAGAAACTTTACTTGCCTTTCTTCTTTATTTTCCCTGTCGAAGTCCTTTACTTCAAGCCTTCATTTATTTTACCAAGCCTATTTCTTCATGCAATTTACTTAAAGCCTCTTTATTTTATTGTCATTTAACCATTATCCAATTTAATCAAAACCTCAAAATCAACCTATGTCCTAGGATCAATCTGATCGATCCTGCGAGTAACCAAATAAGTAACCATTTGGAGGATCAGCGGTTGTTTACCAATAACCAAGGTAAACAAATTGGCACACCTGGTGGGACTGTGTGTTGATTTTTGAACATAATCTCATCTTTTTCGAGGAGTGTTGCATGTTATTGAGAAGTGGTAGAATATACACTAACGATAACAATACTGCTAGAAGAAGGGAAGAGATGGCGAATCCGCCAAACAATAACGAGATCCCACAAAAAAATGTGGGAGCAACGGTTATCCCGACCATAAGTGAAGCGATAACCGCTGGTTCAACACCAGCAGTAACGGTCACAGCAACGGGGCCATTACCTCCGTTCACAGGCCCCAGAGTGCCTTTGAGAACTCCCCCACCAAGGGGAAATTTAGGCACAAGGCCTTTTGTTCCCCCAGGATTTATGACAGACGGTCATAATCGAGAACCGCTCTATGGCATGCCAACTTCTGACTTGGCTAGCCTGACGAATGTTGCGTCCACTTTTTTAGACCCTTTAGTGAGTGCCTCTTCGCCACTCCAAGGTTCTGGAGTAGGTATGGCGAATAGAAATAGGACCCAACTCTTAGGAGGAACGTCCCAAGTAGCACATGGCCTTACAAATGCCTCGACAGCAGTCTTGAGGCAACAAATGGACGAAAGCAACCATGATATGGTTCAAATGTTGGCACAAACTTTAAGTACAGTGCTGAACCCTCTAATACAAAACACTACTCAGTCGAATCAGCAGATGACAGTGCAAATGACGCGTTTGGCTGATTTCTTTGGAGTACCCCAACCTATTCGACAGCCCCAAAGGGCGCAAATAAGGGGAAACCAGGGTATATTCTTAGAGGAAGAAACCACCATCAACCAAGTCCAACAGCCTGTCGAAGAAAACCTTAGGGCACGATTGGAGCAACCTGTCGAGGAACCTAGGGTAATAACCCCAGAGGTAAGGTTAGTCAACAGAAACCAAAATGCTGACGAAGTGGTTCAGCATATCCAATACCAAAACATGGGTTTGGAAAATAATCTGGCAACCATGATCGAAAGGATCATGACTCAAAATGGGATGAACATGGGCTTTCGGAGGCCCAACTTCACATCCCCGTTGTCAGAATACGTGTTACAAACAGACTTACCTCCTAGATGTAAAGTCCCCAAATTCACTAAGTTCTCTGGGGACACGACAGAATCTACTGTCGAACATGTGGTGAGATACTTGATCGAAGCAGGAGATATTTCGAATAACGAAAACCTGAGGATTAAGTACTTCCCAAGTTCTTTAACAAAGAACGCTTTTACTTGGTTTACAACTCTCCCCCCCAATTCGATCCACCATTGGACCCAGTTGGAAAGATTGTTCCACGAGCAATTCTACATGGGGCAAACCAAGATAAGCCTGAAAGAATTGGCCAGTGTAAGGAGACGTTTCACTGAACCTATAGACGAATATCTAAATAGGTTTAAGTTGCTCAAAGCAAGATGTTTTACACAAGTGCCGGAACATGAGTTAGTCGAAATAGCCGCAGGCGGCTTAGATTATTCCATGAGGAAGAAGTTAGACACTCAATACCTGAGAGACATGGCCCAACTGGCCGATAGAGTTCGACAGGTAGAACGCCTCAAAGCTGAAAAAGCAAAGGCAACGAAAACTCACAAGAGAGAGAGGATAGCGTATGTTGATATGGATGACGAAGATCCAGAATCCTTCGACGATACTATAACTGTCGAAGAAGGAGAAGTCGATTTAGCGGAACTAAAACAAGGGCCACCATACTCTTGCAAACTATTAGTCCCCTCAAGTGGAAAAAATCCCATTGGTCCAGAAAGGACCAACGATAGGTTCCCCAAAAAGACTTATAGTTTTGACATTACAAAATGTGATGAGATATTTGACTTGCTTGTAAAAGATGGCCAAATGATAGTACCCCCAGGGGTAAAAGTGCCTCCTCTTGATCAAAGAAAGAAGAGAGGCTTTTGCAAATATCATAATTTTTTGGGCCATAAAACTTCTCAATGTTTTCTTTTCAGGAATCTTGTGCAAGACGCTATCGAAGAAGGGAGGTTGAAGTTTTCTGACAAAACCCCCATGGCTGTCGACTCAAATCCGTTGCAGGCTGAAGCCCACTATGCTGAGCCCTCTGAGGTGAACGTGATCGAGGCATCCAGGAGCCAGTCGAAGAGGCCAGGAATCACAATGGTCGAAGTCTCAAAGGACCATATCAACATGCCAATCTTTGGCAGTTTTTCTGGGAATTTATCCAGAAAGACAATTGAAGCAGTTCAGAAAGCGGTCGAAAGCTCAAAGCTGGAGACCGTTGAAGCACAAAAAACTGGACCAAAACCCAGTTCTCACTTGGCCACAGTTCAAGGCCAGACGGAGAATTTGGAGATTCAAATGAAGCAGTTGACTCTTGCCAACAAAGATACAATGAATGTCAACATGGTCGAACTCTCTGACCCAAAAGCACCAGAGGAGGCCATGAGGCAAGAACAAGCTAACAAGACTGCTTTCCCTCGGGAAAATGAAAATCTGGCAGATTTCCTGCAAAGATGCCAGAAAAAGAAGTCAGAGGTGATGCTGTGTCCAAGATGCAGTTCGATCTTTGACAAAAAAGCTGCTGAGCATATTCAAGGCGTAAGAGCAGCAAATAAGAGAAGGGAAAATGTTGATCTTCGACATGACCCCAGAAGAGCCTCCCAAAGAGGTTCAAACCAAGAAAAGAGGCCATTGACTTTCAGGCCTCCAACAAATGTGCCAGTAGATACCTGGTACAAAACATCTGGTCGAAAGAGGCCAAGTGAGGAGAGATGGCACTCTTTCGACGTGCCAAGGGGTTCATCTTTAACACAAAAGAAAGAGCCTCAAGTTGCTGCACCTAAAGTTGCACAAGTGTCAAGCAACTACAAAGGGAAAAATCCCATGTCTCGATCTCAATAGAGGAGATACCAAAGGAGACGAAAAGCTGAGAGGGAGGCTGCCAATGAACCAAAGGCAGAAACCAGTTCAAATGTTCCTCTAAGGAAGCAAAGGAAACCTCTGGAAAGAGAGCCAGTAACCAACAGGCTAGTTTGGCCTAACCAAGGTGAAATTGAAGACGAAGATGGTTCTGAGTCTGATGATACTTTGGACATAATGGTGAATATAGTCTCAGTGCTGCCCAGAGAATTCAACCGACAGGTGGAGGTCGAAACAAGTGACTGGGAAGTGGAGAAAGAAATGGCCAAACATAGGCCAGTGTGCTATTTCGTCATGGACAATGGCACTACTGAGGAACAAAATGGGTTCTTCGAACCACCTACAGAGGCGATGAAAAATCACCTCAAGCCTTTATTTATAAGGGCTAAACTCGAAGAAACTACAGTGAATAAAATCTTGGTGGATTGTGGGGCAACCATCAACATTATTCCTCACTCTATGCTAAGGAAAATTGGCAAAAGGGATGAGGACATTAAGCCTCACAACATGGTCCTGTCGAACTATGAGGGCGGCATAGGGACCACTATGGGAGTGATCCAACTGGATATCAAGGTAGGATCTATCCTTTGACCAACAATGTTTATGGTCATATCGGCTAAACCTAACTACAATCTTTTGTTGGGCCGTGAATGGATTCATGGTGTTGGAGCTGTGCCATCATCAATGCACCAGAGGCTGCTGCTATGGCGTCCAGATGGGATGGTCGAAAACATAGAGGCAGATCAAAGCTATTACCTGGGAAAAGTGAATCACCTAGGGCTGGCAGATTTCGACAAGAACTTGGCTCACATAGGGCCATGTCCAACACCTGACTTCGACTTGGCGCCAGCGCCAAATACTTTTTGTTCCCTATACCTGCACCCTGAGCATGGTTTCCAATGGGACAGAGAAGACTTGTCCCACATAGACTTTAGTGGGTTAACTGATATCCAACCAACTGGTTGGGGAAGTGAATTCAGTGATAATGACTGAATCACAATCATTGAAGCGAATTTCGGCTTATGTAGCCGAAACAAAGATGATAACGGCTCTCGAAGCCGAAGTAAAGTACATGGCCACACAGGCCAATGATCAACAGTTATCTGCTGCAGGTCCAGGAAAGGATTTCGATCCAGAACCCCCTGATATCATGCCAGAAGGAATGCAGGAACAGAGGCTCGACGCCATCTATATCGATGAGCCTTTGGGCTTCGAAAAGGACCCCTTGGCGAACAACATTAAAATGTTAGCGCAAGATCCTTTAGAAGAAATCAACTTAGGCGAAGGGTCAGAGAAAAATCCAACTTACATCAGCGCCAAAATTGACCCAGAACTTAGGTTGGAAGTAATCCAATTGTTGAAAGAGTTCAAGGACTGTTTTGCATGGGATTACGACGAAATGCCTGGTCTCGACAGAGGATTGGTAGAACTTCAGTTGCCAATCAAACCTGGGAAGAAGCCAATCAAGCAAAGTCCAAGACGCTTCGCTCCAGAAATACTGTCGAAGATCAAAACGGAAGTCGAAAGACTGCTGAAGTGCAAATTCATACGCGTTACAAGGTATGTCGAATGGATTGCAAACATTGTGCCAGTAATTAAGAAAAATGGTACATTAAGGGTGTGCATAGATTTCAGAGATTTGAATGCTGCTACGCCCAAAGATGAATATCCTATGCCTGTGGCGGAAATGCTAGTCGATTCTGCCGCTGGCTATGAATACCTGAGCATGCTCGATGGTTATTCAGGATATAATCAAATATTCATTGCTGAAGAGGATGTGTCAAAAACAGCTTTTCGATGCCCTGGGGCCCTAGGCACTTACGAATGGGTAGTGATGCCTTTTGGCCTAAAGAACGCTGGGGCAACATACCAGCGAGCGATGAATTCTATCTTCCATGATTTTATTAACACTTTTATGCAAGTATATATTGATGACATTTTTATAAAATCTGTTTCCAGGAAGAATCATATTGACCACCTTCGACAATCATTCGAAAGAATGAGAGAACATGGTCTGAAGATGAACCCTTTGAAATGTGCATTCTGTGTGAAAGCTGGAGATTTCTTGGGCTTCGTTGTCCACAAGAAAGGAATCGAAATCAACCAGAACAAGACGAAGGCTATTCTGGAAGCAAAAGCGCCATCGAATAAGAAGGAACTGCAATCTCTGTTAGGCAAGATAAATTTCTTAAGGAGATTTATATCTAACCTAAGTGGGAAAGCTCAGGCCTTTTCACCCTTACTTCGACTGAATAAAGAGGGGTTCGAATGGGGGCAAGAGCAACAAGAAGCCTTCGGTAAAATCAAAGGGTACCTCACTAAGCCACCTATTTTGGTGCCTCCTTGTAGCAATAGGAGTATGAGATTGTACATAGCTGCATCCGACAAAACTTTGGGAAGCATGTTAGCCCAAGAAGATGAGAATGGAGTCGAAAGACCCATTTACTATCTTAGTAGAGTTTTGAACGATGCAGAAACTAGATATAGCGAAGTTGAAAAATTGTGTCTATGTCTGTATTTCTCTTGTACAAAACTCAAGCAATATATAAAACCAGTTGATGTGTATGTTTCGTCTCATTTTGATGTTTTCAAGTACATGTTGTCGAAACCTATCTTGCACAGTCGAATTGGCAAGTGGGCACTAGCATTAACTGAATACTCCTTGACCTTTATGCCTCTTAAGGCAGTGAAAGGACAAGTGGTTGCAGACTTTATAGTCGACCACTCAATTCAAGTTGAGGATATTAATTATGTGGAGATAGAACCTTGGAAATTCTACTTCGATGGTTCCAGCCATAAAGATGGAACGAGAGTAGGAGTCTTGATCATTTCTCCAGAAAAAATTCCAACAACATTCAAGTACAAGATAGCGGGTTCTTGTTCGAACAATGAGGCTGAGTATGAAGCTCTAATTACTGGCCTTGAAATATTGTTGGAATTGGGGGCAACTCGAGTCGAAATAATGGGAGACTCAGAGTTAGTCATTAAGCAAGTCACAAAAGAATATAAATGCATAAGAGAAAATCTCATTATGTACTTTGTGATAGCAAATCGTTTATTGAAAAAATTTGAAATGGTCAATATTCGACACATACCCAGATTGGAAAATCAAATAGCCAACGGCTTGGCACAAATTGCATCTGGGTACAAGATTTCAAAAACGAGATTACAAAGAGCAATCGAAGTTCGAGAAAAGATAAAAGCAACTTGTCTATCACCAACAGACTTGGAATCGACAAGACTAGGATATGCTGATCAAAGTAACTTCGAAATTTCGTTCATAGATAATTTGTCAGAACAAGATTGGAGGAAGCCCATTGTGGATTATCTTCAAAATCCAGGAGCTTCGACAAAACGAAAAACAAAGTACAGGGCGTTGAGTTATGTACTCATGGGTAATGAGTTATTCAAGAAGACGCCTGAAGGGGTATTGCTAAAATGTTTAAGTGAAACTGAGGCATACATAGCCCTTTCGACTATGCACGCTGGAGCATGCGGGGCTCACCAAGTAGGCCATAAGATGAAATGGTTGTTGTTTCGACAAGGACTATACTGGCCCACTATGCTGAAAGATTGTGTCGAGTTCGCTAAAGGTTGCCAAGAATGTCAAGTCCATACAGGCATCCAACATGTACCAGCAAGCGAACTTCACTCGATAGTGAAACCTTGGCCCTTTAGAGGATGGGCGTTGGACCTCATTGGAGAGATTCGACCAGCATCATCAAAGAGTCAGAAGTATATATTGGTAGGCATTAATTATTTTACTAAGTGGATCGAAGCTATCCCTTTAGTCAATGTAGACCAAGAAAATGTCATTGAATTTATTCAAAAGAACATTATCTTTAGGTATGGAATCCCTGAGACTATAACTACTGATCAAGGATCAGTTTTCACCGGTCAAAAGATGCAGGAATTCGCTCAGGAAACAGGTTTCAAACTCCTAACATCAACGCCTTATTATGCACAGGCAAATGGTCAAGTCGAAGCAGCGAACAAAGTAGTGATTGGCTTGATAAAGAAGCATGTTGGGAAGAAGCCCAAAAATTGGCATAAGACGTTAGACCAGATTTTGTGGGCTTGTCGAACGTCTCCAAAAGAAGCCATAGGTACAACACCGTATAGGCTAACTTTTGGCCATGACGCAGTGTTGCCAGCAGAAATTTGTCTTCAATCTGCAAGGGTTCAGAGACATTATGATATTCCCTCTGAAATTTATTGGGATATGATGTTAGACGAACTAGTGGATTTAGACGAAGAAAGATTGCGCGCTCTTGACCTACTCAGGCTTCAGAAGAAAAGAGTAGAAGACTCTTATAATAAAAAGGTGAAACCTAAGGTATTTTCGCCTGAAGAACTAGTTTGGAAGGTGATTCTTCCCATGGATCGAAGGGATCGAAGCATGGGAAAATGGTCACCCAAATGGGAAGGGCCATTCAGAGTTATCCAGACTTTTTCTGGTGGAGCCTATGAAGTCGAAGAGCTAGGTGAAGATAAAAGGCTCTTGAGAGTAAATGGTAAATATTTGAAAAAGTACAAACCTACACTCCAAGAGATAAAGATAAAATGACAAGTAACGACTAAATTAACCATAAAAAAAGCCAAAATGGAAATTTTTTATAAATTAGCCAAAATGGCAATGTTGTCGAATACATATTACAAAATATGGTTAAAAGGCTGAATCAATCAGAAGGGGATGGAGTCCTTGAGTCGAAGGTATTTTGTTTGCTGCAGCTCCAATCTTTTGTTGCACAAAGCATTCGCCTGCGCAAGCTTGGCAATTTGATCGTCGAAGGATTGAGCTTTCTCAGCAAATTCTAGGCCTTGTGTGATTTCAGCTTGACTTTCGGTGTCTGGAACAGTCGAGAGAAGTTCCTCCTTGCGCTTAGTATTGGCATTTATCTTAGCCTCTATTTCTTCGATTTGCGCCTAGAGGGAAGCATTCTCTCGATCGATGGCATCAACTTCTTCTTGCTTAGATGCTTTTTGCTTCGACAACTTCGCAATTCGAGAAGTTGTCTCTGCTACAGCAGTCCATGCAGAAGAGCTTTTGCCATATAACACTTCAAGCTGGCTATTAAAGCCCCTTTGTCGCCGATAATCTGCTGAGACTTGATCAATAATGGAGTGTAACTCCATGATAAAGCCTGAAACTTCTGGAGGCACAGCTAACAAGTCTACGGCATTCAAAACATCCCTCAAGTATGATGGAGCAGTAATGTCCCCCTCCAAAGCTTTCATCAAGTCCTTCTTGAAAAACTGAGCCTTAACCTTCGTCAAAGCCTCATCGAGAGGAGAAGTTTCAGTGGACTTCCCCGACAGAGTAGGAACCTCCTGACTAGCGTCAGACGAACTTTTGCTCTCGATGATGGCGTTCAGATAGCTAACAGGATCAGTTTGCTTCAAGAGTTCTAAGTCCTCTTTTGACCTATGCTTTGTTGAGGTAACAGCCTTTGCAACAGCATTGTCTTGGGTTTGAGGCTGTTGAGTAGCATTTGCCTCGACTTGACTCTCTTCGACTTGGACTGCGGCAGTACCAGCGTCATCATGGTTCCCTTCGCCAGCATCACCTTGATCCTTTTCGCCAGCGTCACCATGATCCTTTTCGCCAGCGTCACCGCGGTCCCCTTCGTCACGATTCTCTTCCGACAGATCCACCACCTGAATCTCTTTTGGCTGTTGCTCTTCTGTTTGTGGATCTTCTGCTGGTTTTTCTGCTGTCTCAGCATTGGCTTCATTTATTTCAGTATTGGCTTCATCGTTCGCCAAGTCTTTTTCTTGTGGCCTGCTGAGTTCAGCAGATTCCAATGTTTCAGAAGTCCTTGGTGCTGAGCTTTCAGTGGTGTCCTGAAAAGAGAAGGAGAAGAATCTTCTAAATTCGAAAGAGACATAGTCGAACGTAGGTATCGACACCTGAGTTACAAAGGGATCAAAGAGATTACCTGTAAAGTAGCTTCAGCCCCAGGGCTGGAATTGTCGCTTTCGACAGGTTTATTGAGAAGAACGTTTAATTCCTCCTCCGTTGGCTCCCCAATGATTACTGGAGGTGGCCTGGGCTTTCTCCCAGCAACCTTTATTCTAATTGTTCGACCCTCAGGAACAGGAACGTCTTTCTTCAGCTTTCTCCTTTTTAGAGGAGCAGGGGGAGAATCATCTTCTTCGTCACTCCCGGATTCGACCGTCAGTGCTGGCCGTTTCTTGGGCGAGGGTGCCTAAAAAACCAATCGGAGTTCGATTTAGCAGTTGCATCGAAAGTCAAAAAATTAAAGCCAGAAGAAAATAATGAAAGTCTGGTTACCGATGCAGAAGGCTTTTTCGAAGGGCCTTCCCCCTGTTGGTTTGTTGTGGTCTTCGCCGGCGCTATAGTCTTCGCCGGCGGTGGAGGTTTTGTTAAGGGGCCTCCTCCCTGTTGGCCTTCTGCAGCCTTCTTGGCTGCAGGTTTTCGAACAACTGAAAGTATACAAAATAATTAACAGGCTAGCAGTCGAAAGAGAAAGACAAAGTAATGTGGAAGGATGGACTTACATTTCTTTATTTTGTCCAAGACAAGGACAAAAGATTTCTGAAGCTCATCCACGAAGTCCTTCTCGTCGAAAAACTCCTCAGCGTAGTAGCTTTTCCACCACTCCTCGAAGGATGGTGAGCAAAGAAAGTTAAGTTGATAGTCAAACAACGAAAGAACTGTTCGACCAGCATATCTGCTGATATGCTTAGTGGCAGCTTCTTCAGTGTAGTCGTTGCAGAAGTATAACATAGACTTCTCCCTGGGAAAAATTGGAGAAGGTAGTGTTTGAATAATACCAAACTGGCGAGACACCAGGTTTGGTTGATACGCAATCAGACTCAGGTGAGTCTTAGAGCTCCTGAATCGAAGGGGCATTATTCTTGGTGTGAGAAATGCCTCCCACACTGTTGTATGTTCGTCGACCTGAGGACCACTCGACGTCCTAGGATGTGGCCTTGTGAACCACTCTGGGCCAACTTTTCGTCGAGCAAACGGAGCCATGGTCGAAGCAAACTCTTTCCTTTTAGCAAACATCAGAACGAAGTTTGTAAAAGTTTGTTGAAGCTCCAGCCCATCTTCCATTGGAGTCAACAGAGCCAATCTGGTGCCTTCGACGCGTCTGTTTGCTATTTCTGGAGCCTGCTCATTTATTTGAATCCTCTTAGGCAAGAAAGATTCGAAGGTGGCATTGAGCCACAACTGAAGCAGCCAAAAAGGTCCAGCAAGCAGCAGACTGGCTCTGTTCTCGATGATCTTCAGAAGAGTCGCTTCGTTGCTAATCGACTCATATAGACTCGCCAAAATCAATTCTGCCAAACAGATATTTTGGCCATGGTGGAGTTGAGTGGCGAGAGTGACCATCTTCTTGGTCACCTGTAAGGACTTGGAGCAAAACACAAAGCGTGTCAGCCATAAGGCTAGAAACGCAATATGTTCGACATCCGACACAGCATCTGTCGACCTATCGTGGTAGTGATTGATGAAGGTGGTGTAGGTTGGTTTTGTGGCAGAGAATCCAATCTGATCCTCCGACATTTCCTCCGGGTCGAAGTAGTCCCCAGTGGGTCGAAGGCCAGTGATGGCGGCCACATCGAAGAGCGTGGGAGTCAACATTCCACAGGGAAGATGGAAGGTGAAATGGGTATAATCCCAGAGAGTAAAGAAGCTATCAACATCTCTGGGGAATAGTTAAGACCTGTCTTCGACAGCATAACCAGGTCGAATATCCCCATGTCTTTCCAGATCGAAGCCTGGCGTTTCTCCATTTTTTCCAGCCAAGCACTATAATCAGGAGTAAGGCTAGGGCCAGACCTGAAATCCCTAACACCTTTGTTGAAGAAACGGAGGTCGATTTTCTCCTTAGCAGGATCTTCATTATCCTCTGCATCTTTCTTGGAGCATCCAACCGGTTTGAGTCTCTCAAGTACCGGAAAGTAACTTTTGATCTTCATGGCCTCAGCAATGCTTGGGTACAATGGGCCAGACATAGCAAAGATTTGGTTGGAATATCCAACCGGAATCATGAGGTGGCGTGAATAAGCATCACGTACAGTAATGTCCAAAGGCTCAGGGACCCTTCGTTGGCCCGTGGGAGTCACTACGGGAGTGGTCGAGAAAACCCTAGGTTTGACATTTCCAGAGGGAGTGTTGGCGCTAGGAGCGTTGGAAGAACCAGATGCCATTGTTGGTAACGAGGTTGAAGACGAAGTGAAAAAACAAGAGGTTTGCAAAGTTGACAAGAGTTTGTATGCAAATGAAGAATTCTGAAAGCAAGGTAGCGTAAAAAGTCCCACAATGGGTACTTACCGCTATTTATAGTAGTGGGGGAAATCCCCAAAATCGAGGACATTAAATTCCATTTAATGTTGCAGAAGGTAGTGGGACACGTGGCGTCTCCCTGTTGTTGTAGCCGTTCTGCAGAAATGGAAGGGTGCAGCGTGCGCCCTCATTTTTGGGAATTGTCATGATGACAATTTGTGAAATGACGTTTGACACACTGCACGCCGTACTGAAGTGACGTCTTAGGTACGGATGAATGATGGCTTTTCCTTGGGATTGTCAGTGGTTGGTAGAAGACAACAAAAAGTGCACAATTTAATTTGTGACTAAGAATGGAAAGACAGGTGTCGAATGGCGTTTCGAAGAATGCCTTTTTCTTTCAGAGTCGAAATAAGGCATTCTTGGGGGGCAATTTGTTGGCTCTTAAATTCGACACCTTTGTTTCATTAATATCAGCCATTAAAGCTGAAGGATGTTTTCGATCAGCTGGGTCTGTCGAAATGACCATCGAAAGATGACAATGTACTCAGAAGATTTCTTCCAAGGGAGAAGTTGGTTGCCTTCGACGTCGAAGGTGTTTCTCGTCGAAGGTGTTTCTCGTCGAAGATGCTTCTCGATGAAGGTGTTCGATGGTTCAGAGTGGAACGGTTTGAAATTCAAGCATTTGGAGGGAAAAC
The DNA here is from genome assembly GCA_948472305.1 of Vicia faba. NCBI lineage: Eukaryota > Viridiplantae > Streptophyta > Magnoliopsida > Fabales > Fabaceae > Vicia > Vicia faba. The sequence continues at coordinate 802,906,824 of OX451735.1, forward strand.
GGTTTCCAGCGGTTACCAAGTGCAACGTGCAAAGATCTGGAGCGTCGAACGTTGAGAACGTGCCAAGTGGAATCATCTCGAAGCAGTGTAACTGCCCGACGGTTACTTGGGATGTTTTAGTATAAATAGTAGTAGTTCACGCAGTTTCTCGCGTGTGTTCACAATTATATACAAAGTCACTCATATAGATTCGAGTACCCAGCGTGTGAGAAAGAATTGTTGAGAATGTATGTGTGAAACACCACTTTTATTAATCAAAGTCATTTACTTTTCCAGAAACTTTACTTGCCTTTCTTCTTTACTTTCCCTGTCGAAGTCCTTTACTTCAAGCCTTCATTTATTTTACCAAGCCTATTTCTTCATGCAATTTACTTAAAGCCTCTTTATTTTATTGTCATTTAACCATTATCTAATTTAATCAAAACCTCAAAATCAACCTATGTCCTAGGATCAATCTGATCGATCCTGCGAGTAACCAAATAAGTAACAATTTGGAGGATCAGCGGTTGTTTACCAATAACCACGGTAAACAGGCCCCATAACACGTTTCTACTCTTCGCGCTCCTACTGCTGCTGTTCTTCCTGATTTTTCATAGTTGCGATCTTCTGTTACAGATTCTTTTACTCCGTAGCCGAATCCTACTTTTTGATTCAAGTAAGTGGTTTATCTTCTTCATTTTCCTGTTGTAATGCATGATTTTCAGCGTTTGTAGACGTTTTAGGGACTGTGCGCGTGGGACTAGCCCGGTAAACTCATACTTAGCTCGACATATTCATGCTTAGGACCGGCAAACGCATGCTCGTGGCCGGTAGATTCATAGTTTTAGGTAATAATCAGCAGCGCTGCCCAGGGTCTTCATGATCCAGGGCGCCTGATTCATGATCGCGCCCGGTATGTTCATGGTCCTGGCCGTAGGTCTCATGATGTTGCTCGCCATGTTCATACCTTGGGTCGACATGTTGGAGAGTGGCCGCGTAGTCGATTTGGAGAAGAACACATCGAGTTTTCTGGATGTCGGGGAGGCGACTACTTGTGTAAACTGATTTTTGTGGTCGTGCATGGGACGACGTGGTTTGTCGAGCGTATGGCTTCATGCCCAATTGACTGGTTTCCCGTGCTCTGTAGGTAACCATGGAGGACGAGCCGTGCTCCTCTGGGCGCCACGAACATGAAGAACAAAGTGCCGATGAGTCGGTCAGCTTGATTGATACTGTCGACGACCCTTTGCTGGATTGGGTGGGCGCCGAGCTCCGAGGGATCGCGTCGATATATAGCCGGCGTGACCGAAATCCGTATGCTGTCCTCGAAGCGGGCCAGGGCCAGCCTGACTTCCAAAAGAATTTCGTTGTCATGCGTCCGACCTCCCGTGCACGGATCTGCTCGGTGTACCCAGAGTATAGCTTCCCGATGTACGAGATCGCGTTTAAAGATCTTGGGTTGCAGCTGCCCTTCAGTGACTTTCAAATCGGGGTCTTCACCCATCTGGAGTTGGCCCCGTCTCAGCTACATCCGAACTCACTCGCCTTTATCCGGGCGTTTGAGCTGACGTGTCGCTTTTTGAGGATCGGGGCGACCATACCGCTCTTCTTCAGGATTTTTCATCTGCAGCGCCAGTCTCGAGGAGGGAAACACAGCTGGGTCTCCTTAAAGCAGTCGAGGAGACTCTTCAAAATGTATATGGACTCCGTAAGGGGTTTTAAAGACAAGTGGTACGTTGTGCGGCCAGTTACCACCTCTGCTTTGGGATCCCTGTACGAGGAGGAGGCGCCCATAAGCGATGATGACGGGGAGGCGGTTTTGGGCGACGATGGGTATCCCGTGATGGCCCGTACGGCCAAGTTCCCTGTGCACTGGATGTTCAGGCACTACGAGCACGGGACTGGATACTACCATACTGCTGCCGGGGACATGTGCTCGGAAGACGAGGAGGCGTACGCCACTCTTTGTCGGTTCGTCGACAGCTTCCACCCTGCCCGGTGGGCCACGAGGGAAGGGGACGATGTCTTGGATGCAGAGGGTTATCCGACATTTGAGTCTCGGCCGATTGATACTAAGGCACTCGTGGAGTGTCAGACGTTCAGGCAGGCTGCCCGTCTGCTAGGTCGTTTATTGCTTGAATTTCTTTGTTCGTCATTTATTTATGAACTTGCTCGATACTAATCCGTCTTTTATTTTGTGCAGGTTCGATGGCCGGTCGACGGGAAAGGCTTTTGAAGTTGTCTTGCGACCAGAAGCGAGGCAGGAGGGTCGTGAAGGCTCCCCAGGCGACGAGGATGGGCCCGCCACACAGTCCGAGCGCTCCTCAGGTGGTGAGGGTGGATTCGTCGCCCAGCTCGGGGGCCGCGTCGGAAGGGATCCCAGAGGTTGAAGAGGTCGACCCTAATGCCGTCCTGATACAAAGGAAGAGGACCCGGGTGGAAAGCGGTCCGGCTGTCAGCGAGGACGCCAGCGCTGTCAGGTCTTTCGGGTTTCCCCCTTGTTTCAAAGAGGATGGTTTCTTCGAGAGATTCCCTATGTCAGTGGTTGCCGACGAGGCTGAGACTATCAAAAGGATGAGCAAGGAGGATCGGAAGAGGCATCTGGCCGCCAGCATGGACGGGCTGGTGAAAATGGCCGAGATGGCCCTGGTGTTGTCCGAGGAAGGGGGGGATCCTGTCCGTATTGAGGAACTTGAGCAGGAGAAAGCGGCTCTCACCTCGAGCTCGCGGAAGTTGAAGACTGCCCTGGAACGCTCCGAGGAGATGTTCCGCGAGCAGACATCGATGCTGGATGCTGAGAGGGAGATGTTGGTCCTGGAGAAAGAAAGGTCGGGGAAGCTGGCCGAGGAGTGGGAGCTTCTCCGCGCGGACAGGGATCGTCTGGAGACCGAAGTCGGGCGCTTGGCCCAACAGATCGAGGAAATGAACGTTGCCATGCTACCTGCCGAGGACGAGCCAGAAGACATAGCGGCTTTGAAGAGTCGATCGGAGTTGGTCGCCCACATCCGGCTACTTGAGGCAGATTGCGTCGGTGCTCTGGAGGAGGGGTTCGACTCCGCAGTCGGTCAACTTTCCTTGTTAAACCCCGGTCTGGTCACTGAGGGTACAGGCCACACACATCAGATCGTGGATGGCGTGATCGTGCCCCCGCCCGACTCTCCAGGCGTCGATAATGATGGTTCTGGGGAAGCCTGATTGTAGGATAGCGGGCCTGCGTGCCTTTGATATTTGTATTCTTTGGGCCTGCGTTCCCGTCGGTTGTACGGTATGAACATCGCCGGCCTTTTTGGTCGGTTTATAATTGTTTGCTTTGTCGCCTTCGGGCATTTTTATTTGAATGAATGCTGTTTTACATTTGAATGTTTTGCCCGTGCTTGAAATCTTATATATTTGCATAAAATTTTAGCCTAAGTCATGGGCCCGAGGAGTGCCCGTAGGTGGCTGTGATTTAGCGAGCGAGTCTGCCCGTCTTCCATTTGTGTATGTGCCCGACCCTCTTTCGCTGGCCAGAGTCACCTAAGTGTTGCGCTCGAGGGGAGATACTTCCCTTTGACCCTTTTAGATGGCCCGCCATTCTTGACGACTTGTCGGGCATGTGGAGCGAAGTTGCTCAGTCGGGCGCGAAGCCCGGTAGGGACTATTCGCCCTTGGTGTGAACTGCCCATCGCGAGCTGGGTGTTCTGCCTTACGGGTACAACGACGGTGGTGCTCGGTGTAGCTGTCCACGTCGGGCACTATCGATTATCCTCGTTTGCCGAGCGATGTTGTGCGATTTATCCGTATGTCGGGCTTGTACCTCAGCCTTTATACAAAGTCAGACGTTTTTCCTCGTTGACCGAGCGCGGTGCCGTTGGTCGAGGGTCCCAGGTGTTGGTAGTTTTTAACTGTAGTACTGCTTTAGCTTAGCAGCGTTCCAGGGTCGTGGTAATGGCTCTCCGTCTAATTGCTCGAGGTAGTACGCCCGGTACCAGTGGTGTCGTGGACGCGATAAGGTCCTTCCCAGTTCGCGGCCAGCTTCCCTTCGCGGGAATCCTTCTGGTTCCTACGTAATACCAGACTGCCGATTTCGAACTCGCGCTTGATGACCTTGTCGTTGTGGCGTAGAGCCACTCGTTGTTTTAGGGTGGCTTCGCGCAGGGCTGCACCAGATCGGATTTCCTCGACTAGGTCGAGCTCGTCCCTTAGTGCCTCGTCGTTCATTTCTTCGTCGAGGGGGTTCTCTATTTGTCTGGATGGTTCCATGATTTCGACCGGGATGACAGCCTCGGTGCCATATGTCAGTCGAAATGGTGTCTCGCCCGTCGTTGAGTGGGGTGTGGTGCGGTATGCCCATAAGACGCTGTGGAGCTCCTCAACCCATCCCCTCTTGGCTTCGCCGAGTCGACGTTTGAGTCCTCGGAGGATGACTCTGTTCGCGGCTTCGGCTTGCCCATTGGTCTGAGGGTGCTCGACCGACGTGAAATGTTGTTTTGTCCCTAGTTTGGTGACGAAGTCCTGGAACCCGTGGTCGGTGAACTGAGTACCGTTGTCGGTCACCAGGGCCCGCGGAATTCCGAATCTGGCGAGGATGTTCCTTTTGTAGAAACGGAGGATATTGTGCGAGGTGATTTTTGCGAGGGCCTCGGCCTCAATCCATTTTGTGAAGTAATCCACGGCGACGATGAGAAATTTGTTCTGATAGGTTCCTTGCACGAAGGGCCCGAGGATGTCCATACCCCACCAGGCGAACGGCCACAGGGACGACAATATGCTCAGCTCGTGCGGCGGGGCGAGGTGCATGTCCCCGTGCTTTTGGCACTTGTCACATTTTTTGTCGTGTTCCTTGGCATCCTGCTGCATCGTCGGCCAGTAATATCCTGCTCGAAGGGCTTTCCTTGCTAAGGATTTACCGCCCATGTGCTGGGCGTTGATCCCTTCGTGTATCTCCCGCAGTACTTCGGGGATGGTGGACTCGTCGATGCATTTCAGGAGGGGAATGGAGAATCCTCTTCGGTATAGTTTCTGCTCGAGTACCACGTAGGAACATGCTCGTCGCTTGGTAACGGTAGCTTCGGCCTGGTTCGACGGGAGTTCTCCTTTTGTCAGGAAATTATAAACCGGGGTCATCCAGGACGTGGCATCCCCAATGGCATGGATCTCGACTGTAGTCGAGGGTCGTTCGATACTTGGACGTGCTAGAGATTCCTGGATGACGGATTTGTTCCCGCCCTTCTTTCGTGTGCTTGCAAGTTTGGACAATATGTCCGCCCTCGTGTTTTGCTCGCGGGGAACATGTGAAATTTCTGCTCGTACGAACTTTGTCATGTATTTTTTGACTAAGTTCAAATACTCGATGAGGTTGTCGTTTTTGGCCTGGTAGCTCCCCTGTACTTGAGAGGCGACGAGCTGGGAGTCGGTGTAGATCTGTACCTCGTGGGCTCCCAGGTCCTCGGCCAGTCTCAGTCCTGCGAGCAGGGCTTCGTATTCTGCCTGGTTGTTTGACGTCGGGAAGGAGAGAGCTAAGGAGTGCTCGATTACTACGCCTTCTTCGTTTCCCAGGAGGATTCCTGCGCCGCTTCCGGACGAGCTGGACGCTCCGTCGACGAAGATGGTCCACTTGTGTTCTTTCCCCGGGGGAGGGTCGTGAGTGGTCATTTCCGCGACAAAGTCGGCCAAGGCCTGTGCTTTCAGGGATTTCCTGCTTTCGTACTGAATGTCGAATTCGGAGAGTTCCAAGGACCACTTTAGCATCCTGCCCGCCATATCTGGCCGACCCAGGAGTTGCCTCACCGGTTGATCGGTTCGCACGATGATGGTGTGGCTCAGAAAGTAGTGTCTGAGCCTCCTCGCCGCGTTGACGAGGGCCAGAGCAACCTTTTCTATCTGCTGGTATCTGCTTTTGGGTCCCTGTAAGGCTTTTCTTGTGAAGTAGACGGGTTTCTGCCCGTCGGGGGTCTCGCGGACAAGAGCTGCGCTGATGGCTTCGTTTGAAACGGCCAAGTATAAGTACAGCGGTTCCCCGTCGTCGGGTCGAGATAGCACGGGCGGATGAGACAGGCTTTGCTTTAGATGGCGAAGTGCCTGGTCGCATTCCTCATTCCATTCGAAGGCTGCTTCCTTTCGAAGGAGTTTGAAGAAGGGGAGGGCGTGCTGAGCGGACTTCGCGACGAAGCGGGACAGCGACGTAAGCATGTCGTTCATGATTTGTATCGACTTCTTTGACGTCGGTGTTGGGAGGTCGGAGAATGCCCGACATTTGTCGGGGTTGTCTTCAATTCCCCGTTCTGTTAGATAGAATCCAAGGAATTTTCCTGCCTTAACCCCGAACGTGCATTTCTCGGAGTTGAACCTCATTTTGCACTGTCTTGCTTGGGCGAAGACTGTCTTGAGATGAGCTGCGTGATCGGTGTCTGCTCGGGATTTGACGATCATGTCGTCCATATATACCTCGAGCATGTCGCTGATCTGTTTGTTGAAAACTCTGTTCATCATGCGTTGGTAAGTTGCTCCGGCATTTTTCAGTCCGAAGGGCATTATGTTGTAGTAATAGTTGCCCGAGCTGGTCATGAATGCCGTGCAGTGTTTGTCGCCCAGGGCCATTGGGATTTGGTTGTATCCCGAATAGGCGTCCATGAACGACAAAGTTTTGTAGCCGGCCGAGTTGTCGACCAGCATATCTATGTTAGGCAAGGGGAAAGCATCTTTCGGGCAAGCCCGGTTGAGATCAGTATAATCAACGCACATTCTCCATTTTCCATTATTCTTTTTTACAAGTACAACATTTGACAGCCAGGTGGAATACCGGGCTTCAGAAATAAAATTTGCCTCTAGGAGGTCTTTTACAGCTTTTTCAGCAGCCTCCGCTTTTTCTGGAGACTGCCTACGCCTACGTTGTACTACGGCCTTGGCGGCTGGATCAATGGCGAGGTGGTGACAGGCGACCTCAGGGTCGAGTCCGGGCATCTCCGCAGCGCTCCAGGCGAAGAGATCAGCATTCTCGCGCAGACAGGCCTTGATTTGCTTCCTGGCCAAGTCGGGGAGGTCTTTGCCAATCTTCACTCCCTTGGTCGGGTCTGTGCCGAGGGGAACGAGTTCAAAATCCCCGTCCGGAATTGGTCGGAGTGGGATTTGCTCGCCGCTGGATGGCTCGTCCTGATCGAAGCGGGTGTCGAAGGCTATGGAGTCGACCTTTGGTGGAGCCTTCTGGACTTCTTCCTCGGGGGATGCTTTCCTGTCGGGCTCCTGTTTTGTCCTTTTAGCGGGTCTGGTCCCTATGTCGACGGTATATATTTTTATCAAATTTGCTTTATATATATATATATATATATATATATATATATATATATATATATATATATATATATATATATATATATATATATATATATATATATATATATATATATATATATATATATATATATATATATATATATATATATATATATATATATATATATATAGAGAGAGAGAGAGAGAGAGAGAGAGAGAGAGAGAGAGAGAGAGAGAGAGAGAGAGAGAGAGAGAGAGAGAGAGAGAGAGAGAGAGCATTTGAAACTCACTTATCCAATATATAAATGACAGAAAAATCATTCCGCTTGTCAAATTCTGATCATTAGAATATTTAACAAAAAAATTTCATTCCTAGTCTTTTGTTAACAAATAAATAAATGTGTGTGAGTGTGCGAACACGCCCCATTACCGAAAACTCAGTGCACCAAATCACAAGTTCAATCACTAACTCATATCACATTTCTTTTTCCATCGTAGAACAATGGCACCGTATGGAGAATCAACTTTTGATTCCTACAAACTTTAGCAAGAAACCTTCATTCTTACATGAAGATTCATATGTCATATCTTCAATTATTTAGCTATTGATATCCTTACCCAAAATCCCAAAATCAACAACTCTTACTATGGTCGATTCCAAGTCCACTTAACCTGCTAAGGCCGCTGCAGTGTCGGAAGCAATCTTAAAATTTCCTCTTCATCCAAAATTGGATGAAACATCATTGATAACTTTGCCATAAGATCCAACTAACTCAAACGCAATTTCTTAGAGAGTCATTCAAGGAATATCTCAACCTCTCCTAGTTTTCCAACCTAATTAATGCTTGACCTAGTGAGACTGCATAATCAACCTTTGATGGCTGCACCATGGACGTTTTCTGGTCTCTAAATGTTATAGGAAAACTCAGGCCTACAAGGAGAAATTGATCTGATGAATAACATGTACAATATGATGCAACTTCAAAATTCTTAACTCTTGATTGCGATGATTATGAGATTGGAAGAAAACTTACAATTTTCTTCTCCTCGAGGAAACTGTATGCGTGAGACGGCTTCACGAGGTCATCTTGTAGGCATTCTAGATCCATATATGCCTAGGGCACCTATGATACATGAAGAATTTCCACCTTCTCTCCGACTTCACGAGAGAGAGAGAGGCATCAGACTCCATGCCAGACTTCTTAAAGAGAAGATGAATCAACATTATGTCGGAAGCTCCTCATATAACTTGTTCCTTGCTTATCAGGAGAGAACACGAAAGATCTTAAGTAGATCCTCCAATAACATATTGAATGAGAAACCCACGGTCTTTTCATATTCCTAACAGTAGGATACAAAGAATGTTTTAGAATCATTCAAACCTATTTGTCTACGACGAGACTGGGGATCTCGACGAGCATATTGAGCATGTTGATAACCGGATGGGTAATTATCATGTTGAAGGACCTATAAAATGAAAACTCTTAGAATTACCCTCACGGGAGATACTAGGAAGTGGTACAGTATTTTATGGACGAGAGTATAAACTCATAGGGAGACCTTTGTGATGTGTTCACCTATCAATTTACTGCCTAAAGAAGCAGCAGACCAAGATTGTGGTACTTAACTTAACTACGCAAGGAAACAAATAGACCTTGCAGAAACACATTTACAAGTTCATCAAAGTGGTACTGGTAGTAGGAGGTGGATAAGACGACTTAAAGTATTGTATCTTTAAGTAGAGCTGAGAGTAGATTGTAAGTTTTAGTAGAAGTTGTGCTAGAAGGGCGAAAAACATGAATTAGGTTATACATAAATTGGGAGGAGCTCCTAGATAATCATTGGATATTGGGGAAAAGCCACGAGTATGACAAAATCTCCAGGAAATATGCTAACAGTCAGAGAGATGACAATGAGGGTCCCTATTGAGAGGTTCCTTTTATACCCCTTTGAAAACGTGCATAAAAATATTTGGCATGAATGCGTTATTATCGAATTTAAGAGAAAGATGTCTCCCTAGAAAAACGAGGGACCCCATAGAAAGGTCATTTAAGTTGTGTTTGACGGAGAAGGATGAGGCTGAGGGGGAAAATGTTTCTACATTACTTCAGTAATAGGTGATATTTTGTAGGATAAAAACCCTACAAAGGGAATTATCAAAAGGAGGATAGCCGAGATGATGACCATCAATAAAGAACAAAAAGAAATCTCGACCAAGAACCTAAAGAGGCCCACTCTTAGCTTCATAAATAGTAAAAAGTTTGGGAGGATTCCAAAGGATATATTCCCTTTTCTTTATAATATCTATCATGGTCAACTATAATGTCTTTGGGGTTCTCATTGATGGTAGAAGATCCTACGATATCATGTACATTGAACTATTTGAAAAGTTGGGGATGAAGAATGCAAGTATTTGGCTATATGAGGGCTCTGATTTCTAGGATTTCATTGGAGTTGTGACCTGCCCATGGGGGTACAATGAGATGCTGGCAAACCTAGGAGAAAAAAGGGATACCAAAATCGTTGATTTGTAATTCCTAGTGGTACAGTGAAGGAGCGTCTACAATTACATCTTGGTTATGGATGCATTGGAGGCGGTGGCTTCTCTAGTTCATCTCAAGTTCAAGCATTACGATGTATATGATAAGTTGATGACTATCAGCAACGATCTATCCGGAGCAAAGAGAATCCACAAATCTCTACAATGTGACTAGAGTGAAAAGAGAAAGGAAAGGCATTTGCGTTCAATGCTGTGTCCCTTATAATACAGTTAAAGGAGTTAACTCCAAAGAAAAATAGTGGTCGGTCTCGCTTATCCTAATAAGTGGCAATAAGCCCGCTTGGTTATTTTTTTTCTTTATGTTATAATTTGATGCTCATAATGCAAATGTAATACAAAATTTCTTTTAAACTAGTAAATAAATTCCTTTTCTACGGTTTTTTATCTGTGATGGCAAAGAAAATCAATCATAACGGGGGAAAGAATACCTTTGATTGGTGACAGAAACGACCAACGCACATGACTAAAACAATCTGAACCAAGGAGAAAAAAGCTTTAGGGTGTTTCCTTAAACGAATTAAAGCATATGACAAAAGCAATCAAAACCCCATAAAGTATCACATTATAAAATGGAGATAAAACAAACTCGTCCCATTATGGTAGCTAGCCACTTTAAAGGCCGAGATAAGTCCATATCAGGTCAATCTCGAACCAGGTTTCCACTTGGGAGGTAAGGGGTATCGACCCTTGGCCGAGAACGATCCTCAGAGATGTCAATTAAAACTTTAAGCTCAACTTCATAAAGTAAAACTATCTATTATAGCAATATGTTTGGGCCTAGCATGAATATTGATACATGTAAAAGTAATTATTCGACTCACAAGATTTATGTAAATGAATTGTTACACAAAGATCATGAAGTGAAAATACACATAAAATAAAAAAAGAAAAAGAAGGAGGATGGCCTACTACTGGTATTTAAAGGAAACCACCTTCTTGTCTCCACTGTCGCGTTTGGGCGGACTCGCTCCCTTGAAACGTGTAAAGGAGGATATAAATGATGCAATTGTTGGAGAGTGGTATCAAAAGAACCATACGCATAGGCAAGATCCCCATCCACGACTTTATCAAACTCCTTAGTTAGAGTAACATTCTCAAGGTGCGAGTTTTGGGGACTTTCTTGAGCCTCCTTCAGACCCCCATCCATGCTCAATGGTAAGAGCCCGAACATGTTACTAAAGTGATACTTTCTTCTTCTAAATCTGGTCAGATACAAAGACTTCACCATGATTGTACCCGCCAAAAGCCAGAATGACAAATACCCGACGAGTATAGTAGGTCAAGTTTGATAACTCCTCCTCTCGAGTAGCCTCAATCAAACCAATGAAATATGAATAATCTTTATCCAAAATAAAATCCCAAATTTTTCTTATAGTACACAGACACAATAATCAAATATAGTAATGTGATTCTATTCAACTCAACTTAACACGGGTTTTGTACCAATTTTAATTATTTAAAATCCAGATTAATTAATATCTGAAAGGGAATTCGGTCTAGTGGTATAATTCTCGCTTAGGGTGCGAGAGGTTTTGAGTTCAATTCTTGGAATTCCCCAAATTCAAATATTTTTAATTTTAATATTAGTAATTAATAGTCAAGAATAAAATTTATTTTAGAAAGAGTACAAAAATAAGTTATGTAACACATATAAACCCTTGTTTTTTTGTTTTGTTTTTTTTACAGAAACACACATATTTTTAGAAATTGTTATATACACTTATATCTCCCTTCTTTAATTATATATGTAGCTCTCTTCTTAATATTTTATATGTGATTACAAAGAAAATCAATCAGAACAAGGGATAAAAGACTTAGATTGTTGTTAGAAACGTCCAACGCATATGACTAAAGCAATATGAACGAGGAGCGAAGAACTCTAGGGTGTTGCCTTAAATGCATTAAAGTGTATGACCAAAGAAATCAAAACCCCATAAATACATCGCATTACAAAATGGCAATAAAATGAACCCATCAATCTCTTGGTAGCTAGCCACTTTAGAGGCCGAGATGAGTGCATATCACATCAATCTCGAATTAGGTTCCCACTTGGGAGGGAAGGGGTATCGAAGCTTAGTCGGGCATGATCCTCAGAGACGTTAAATAAAACTTCAAACTCAACTTTATAAATTAAAACTATCTCCTAGAGAAATATGCTTGGGACCTATCATGAATATCGATACAAGTAAAAACGAATATCCGAATAACAAGATTTAAGTATATGAATTGTTACACAAAGATCATGAAGTACAAATAAACTGGGGAAAAAAGAAGAAAAAAAATAAAAAAAGTAGTATGGTCTACTAGTAGGGGCGTTCGTGGTGCAGTTTGAGCGATATTGACGCTAAAAGTCATCTAAACCATAAGAAAAAAAAAACAAGTGGTTTGGTTTGGTTCAGTTGACTTTTAGAAATAAAATCGAACCAAACAAATGAGGATTGAGTTGGTTAGATTTTTTATAAGATTTTTATTGATCCATATATACACATATAGAGTACAACATAACTTTTTGTTTAGTCATTTATACATTACCAAATAACAATGTCAATGAGTACAAGTTTGAACACCATTTCAACACCAAATAATAAAAAAACTCAAATAAAAAAAATAACAATGTGTCTTACAAAAACAAATTAAATTTCTAAACAATATCATAGTGCATTACTCTTAAACACTATAGTAACAACACAAAAATATCTCCTAGACCAAAACTAGGCTACCCATCACACGATACAATAAAGAAACACTTCATCCTGAGCGTGAGGAAGAGAAAATCATTCGTAATGGTAAAGCTAAGGCATAATAGGTTTAGGTTAGATGTGGGCTAAGTGAAGTTTGGGTTGTAACATAATACTGTTCAGTTTGGTTCGATTTTGTTTGCAAATAAAAACCTCAAACCAAACCGACCCACACGGTTCTTTTAAAAATGGCCCAAACATATCACAACAAAACATAGTTTTTGCGGTGTTAGGTTTGTTTCGGTTCGATTAACAATTTTTATTGGACCAGTTCAGTTTTGAACACCTATACCTACTGGTATTTAAAGGAAACCACTTTCAATTCCTCCATTGTCGGGTCTAGGCGGGCCAACTCCCTTGAAACAAACAAACAATGAGAGAAATTTTTCACTTGTTGGAGAGTGATCTCAAAAGAACCATACACAGAGGCAAGACCCTTATCCATGACTTTATCAAACTCCTTAGTCAGAGTAAGATTCTCAAGGTGCGGGTTTTGGAGACTTTATTTAGCCTCCTTTAGACCCACATCCACACTCAATGGTAAGAGCCTGAACATATTAGAGTGTTACTTTCTTCTTTTAAAGTCGATTAGATACAAATACTCCATCTTGACCGGGCTCGCCAAAAGCTCGAATGATATTTTCTGGCAAATATAGTATGCGAAGTTTGATAACTCCTCCTCATTAATGGCTTCAATCAGACCGGAAAAATAGGAATGATATTTTTCCAAAATAGAAGCCCAGACTTCTCTTATAATAGACGAATCCATGCGAGCCAGGAAGACGGAAATAGAGTCCCCAAGGCAGGTGCCAGACCTCCCAGGACATGTGTTCCCCTTTGATCTCCCTTTGAAATTGGGAAGAACCTACCAATCTACATTCCTAGAGAATTTTGACTTTGGAGCTAGAGTATGGATCCTCTCTCCCCCAGACGAAGATGGAACTGGATTATCATCTACCAGGTCCCGAATGCCTAAGCTCTGAATTTCTACAAGCGACATAGTTTGGTTAAACTACATTAATGATCCAACGAGGTTCTCCGAAGTAGTCACTACCCCCGGGGATGAGGTATCTGAGTTGCCTACCAAAGTTAAAATGAATTAAGACGTCTTTTTCATCTTTTGAATTTTTTCTTCACACTTCATGGAATTTGTGTAATGCACGTTAATTTAATTAATTATTTAATTAAATTATTTTTGGATTATTTGTGAAGTTGTGAGATGTTGGGAATTATTTGTATAAGTTGTTATATTGTTATAAATTAATTAATTAGTTAATTAATAATAATAATAATGTTGGAATTAATGGAACATTGTGTTGGGCTTATATTATTGGTTGGAAGTAGTAAAGTGGGGGTGTGAAAGTTAAGCCCAATAGAATTGATGATATAAGGTTAATCTGACATAAGGATTTGTGGTTGTTGGTGATTAAGGGCTTGTACATTGACAGGAAAAGCTGCACGGAGAGAGGAGCAAGTTGCCCGGTGTTGAGCAGAGCAAATCAAAGTTGTCGGCTGGAAGTTTGGTAGAGCGAACTTCAATCCGGGTAAGGGTGGGGTTCTGACCTTATAATTGGATTTATGATGTTTATTATGTGGGAATTGGTCGGTTGTATGACTGTTATACGTAGATGTCTGAACCTGTTATAGGTAGTTGCTGGTTGTTATGTTGTGGGCAGTTTGAGTTGTCTGTATGATTGCTCGGTAGAATTGATGATTAGGTTAGTGTAGTATATTACTGGGTGTTGTGGTTGTTATGATTGCTTGGTGTCTCGAGCAATTGGCAGGAAAATTATGGATTGTTGTTGTGGTCGTTATAAGGAGGGTTCAGCGTGACCATTTTGCACAATTAACGAATATGTTAAATATGAAATGTAGTTGCCCGTTACGGTAGTATTCCGAGCAATTGGCCGAAAATCATGGATTGTGATGTGGTGGTAATTATACTTGTGATACGGTGGCCAGAACCAAGACTGTTTTTTAGGAATTGCTGGTTTGCGTTTTGCGTTTGTGTTCACAAAATGTCGCGGTAAGCAAGAGTCGCCGCCGTCTTTTATTTTATCCAACAAGGAAAGGAAAAAAGCACAGAAAAATTCCTTTTTCGAGATATTTCTGAGTACGGGGGGTAGATTATAGAAAGGGAAGGTATTAGCACCTTTTCTATCCATAGTTATCTACGGGCTCTTAGGTACTTGCTCATCATTTTCAAAATTTGCTTCTTTGTGTTTGTGTGCTTTGAAAAGTTTTTGTTTTGACTTCGATTTAACTCTTGCTTCTGTCTTCAAGAGTGTAATGAAGTGTTTTTGAAAACTTTGTTTGAAAAAGAGTGTAAGTGTGAAAAAAGGTTGTTTTGTTTGAGCAAGTACTTAAGAGCTAATCTACCTACTCGAAAAAAGAATCATTCTACGTTCGTTTCCTTTAGACAACGTTATCCCACTATTAGTGAGTAGGTAGCACCGTCGTTGGAGTTTTGAGGGTCAATTTGAAAGGGACGTACGGTCACTAAAGCAATGTTAGGACGTCTTAGTAATAACCCTAATGTCTTAGATCAATTATCCGAGGCAACAATATCCGAGGCAACCTTATCCGAGGCAACTTTGATCTTTGGACAAAAGGACGACCACTAAAGCATCCTATACTCAATGACCGTTTACCGAAGGCAACCAAGTGGGAGTGTACCCTAGGAGTGCGCATGTGCGAGTGATTCAATTTCATATTATTTATCTTTGCATATTTTAGGGTTATTTAACTGTTTTAAAGTTTAATCATACATTCTTGTCATGCATCACTAATCATACATCTAACAGTTTAATATTTTGTGGAATTTAAAGTGCGGAAATTAAACTACGCTATTACAAGGCTTCAGGTATTTACATAGCCAAAAACAAACCCTTTGAAAATAAAACAATAAATGAAAAGTAAAAATCTTAATTAAGCTATTACAACTTGTGAACAGTTACATTAATATGGTAAATAATGAAACAATAAAGTGTGCGCGAAGAAATTAAGATCGGGAAGAAGTTAGGGTTTTGACCCTTCTAACCTAATCAAAAGAAAAATTGTTTTTTGTTGTTTTTAATATTTTTTAAAGAAAAGAATTTAGGTTTTAAAATTAAATATACAATTAATTAGTTAATTAATCAATTAATGAAAATAATTACATGGCTAATTTTTGTATTTTTTGTTATTTTTAGGAAAAGAAAATGTGATTAAATTTAGAATAAAAACCTAATTTTCTAATTATTTTTAATTATTTACAAAAAGAATTAAAGTCATCTAAATTAACAACCTAATTAAATTATTTAATTTTTTGTATAAAAAATAAAATCTAAACCTAATTTGTGAAAAGTATTATTTTTATGATTTTTTTGATAAAAAGAAAATAATTGATTGGTTAGTAAATAAAATAAATTAATTAAAATAAAATAAAATGAATGTAAAAAGAAAGAATAGAGAAAGAAGTTTAGGCCTGAGCAATTATGGGGGTGTAAGAATTAGAATTCTGGGCCCAAAGATGGAAGTCCACGTTGACTTCCTGGATTCAGTGTGTTGTGTTGACTAGGCCTCATGATGGTCTCTCATATGCTAGCCTTCAGATCTAGCTTCCAGGAGGTCCAATGGCTAGATGATGAGGATATATGGTGGTCCCTAGTGTTGTGTACGCATGAGATTGCCTGAAAGAAAATAATATGAGAAAAGTGAGGGACATGGGATTCGAACCCAGGTCCTGAAGCAATTTCCAACGCTTGGCAACCAGCTGAGCTATTTGTTTTTGTTGTACATAAAATAAGCAATAATAATAATATACAAAAAAAGGAAGTTAGTCGAGAACCAAGAAAATGCGCTCCAGAATTCAAATATGCCAATGGAAAGGTAACACGCAGGTCATCCCTGACCTTGTTCTGTTGGTAAAAGTTGGAAACTTTTACCTACGGACGTTTGTCCGTCGCTATATCCATGTCATTCTTCAAAATTAACCATGAGCAAGATAAATGAAAACTATGGCCACCAATCAATTTGTCTGGACCTCCTGAGTATAATGGTGGCCCTTTCATGGCCTAATTTTGCCTGTAAAAGAAGATCCCAAATCGAAGCAAGGAACCCTAATAATGGTGAAATCCAATATAGGCCATGAAAATGCAATTAACAATTACAAAAAGCTTGCAAACGTCTCAAGGAGTAAGAATCTATAACTATTTCATGCTATGAGTACATGAATGATGCAATTCGAATTCAAGAAAATTGCAATACCGTGATTGACTTACAGTGCATTATAGGGCTTGGGAATGCTTGCTTTGGATTGCTTTTGCTTGCTGATAACTTCAGGAAACGATTGGAATGGTCCAAGGGTCTTGAATTGACCTGGAACAATGAAATCGTGTTGACACTTTTTTGATGTTTTTTCAAGTTTTGTTCTTGATCATACGCCTCTCTCTCTAGCCTCTTTTGGTCTGCACACACTCCTTATGTATTGAGGAGTGAATTAGGGTTAAAAACCTGGCCTCAATCTTCCTCCATCAATGTCCTTGATCTTGATTTGATTCACCTTAAAATCTTTCCAAAAATAAGCCTAATCCAATCTTTTTGTGCACACCATGCTTTTACACGAATTTGATTTGATGCTAGCTGGATATTAAGACCTGAATCATGTAAAAATCTTTGAATTTCAATGTTTTGGATTTTATATGATTTGTTTTGATTTAAAATGATTTAATTCAAATAAAAATCAAAATAAATAATATAAATAAGATAATGACAAGTGGAAAAGGCTAGGGCTCGTGGACCATGTTGCCAACTTAAAACAAGTGAAAAAGATTGGGCCCATTTGGCAAAAATTGAAGTTTTAGGCATAGTTGACTTTTGGCACTTTTGCAAAAAAGGTCAACTTCACCAATGCATAACTTCCTCAATTTTGACTCTTTGAAGGCGTTCTTGGACTTTTAAGAAAGCTTGAGATGTCCTCTAAGCAACCCTTTTGGTCTCATCTCAATTTTATATTCCATTCTCATGTATGAAGCTTTGAAAAAAAAGGTGTTTTTGTTGACTTTTCAAAATGACCTATAATGTCCAAATTCATAACTTCTTGTGAGTGCATATTTTGAACTTGGGAGATGAAGATGGATTATAGGGAATTTCATCTTATTAAAAATGAGCTTTGTATGGGTCATTTCTCATAAAGTATGAGAAAGTTATGCTTGGTCAAAGTTGAGTTGACTTTTCCTACAAAACCCTAATTTAGCAACTTTTGATTCTTGATGAATTATGAGAAATCCTTGATGAATCATGATCAAACCTTGATAAAATGATGAATGATACTTAAAAATGAGGATTTTGACCAAAAATCTTGAAGTTTGACTGTATGTAGGCCACAGTTGACTTTTGTCTTGGTACAGTCGATTTCCAGGCCTTTGAGCAATTGACTGAGCAAACTTTCTTTGTAAGACTTGGAACTTGACATGGATGATATTGAGAACATATTAGGACAATGTTGATAATTTGAGATCTCTTGGACTCAAGTATCTTTATGCAACATGAAACCCTAATTTGAGGTAGACTGCCTTAGGAGGGAGCTTGTCTGGTCAACCCTTGGACTTCCTTGAGCAACTTGAAGATCTTACTTGAAATGTTTTGAGAAATATGAGAGGGAAAATTTTGGGGTAAAACAGCTGCCCCTGTTCAATCTTATTAAACCTGAAGATTTAGATTGGCTTGTCTGCCTTTCGTGATCTGAAGGTGGAAGATGATTGAACACTAGAGTGCCCAGAAATTTGCACTCGCATGAAATGGTATTTGTCTTGTGATCTCGGGAATGGGATTAACGATGCCATTTGGAGACTGATGACGGGAGATGGGCTTAAAGATGCCATCCGAAGGAGTGTTGATCGCATAAGAGATTCCTTAGCGAGAGTTGTATACCTGTTGTTGAGGAAGATTCCGTTGGGGAATGTTGATCTCTGTCTTGAGAGAAAGTAGAATTTTAGGAGCTTCGGTCGTCCTTTATTCTACTGGTGAATCATCTCTATTTGAATTATAGGAGCTTCGGTCGTTCATTATTCTACTGGGGAATTATCTTTGTTGAAGAGATTAGAGTGAATTATTATATGGTCGTGATCCAGGCCTCATAGTGATAAGATCGGTTGTTATCTGGTCGTAATCCAGGATTTACAGTGACTTACTGGGGAGATGAGATTAAACTTGCTATCCGGTCGTAATCCAGGCTTCACAATTTCTCAATTATTATCTGGTCGTAATCCAGGCTTCAGACGAAATTCAAATGTTATTCGGTCGCACCCGGGCTTTAACTTGAATTTAAGGCACACTAATATCCGGTCGACTCCGGGCTTCTTAGTAATTGTCCAGGTAAACTGCTATTTGGTCGAAATCCAAGCTTCACAATGTCTTATACCGCTATCTAGTCGTAATCCAGGCTTCACGATATCTTACTTCTTATCTGGTCGAAATCCAGGCTTCAGAAGGAATCAAGTGGTTATCCGGTCGCATCCGGGCTTCTCTTTGACTGTTGGACCTACTAATATCTGGTCGAATCCGGGATTCATAGTAATTGGCTAGGTAAACTGCTATTTGGTCGAAATCCAAGCTTCACAGTGTCCCTTCACCGTTATCTGGTCGTAATCCAGGCTTCACGATGTATCATACCATTATCTGGTCAAAATCCAGGCTACATGGTGTTCGGAGAAATCAAGATACTATCCGGTCAAATCCGGGCTTCATAACTTGTATTAAAGATATACTACTATCTGGTCGTAATCCAGGCTTCTTAGTATTCTTGGTTGCTATCTGGTTGTAATCCAGGCTTCACAACATCTTATACCATTATCTGGTCGTAATCCAGGCTTCATGGTCTTGTATTACTATCCGGTTGTAATCCAGGCTTCACAATAACTTACTGAGCTGTTATCCGGTCGTAATCCGGGCTTCATGGCTCGCTGGGGATTAAACTATTATCTGGTTGAATCCGGGCTTCATAGCTCTCTTTTAAGAGATACCACTATCTGGTCGTAATCCAGGCTTCGCGGTAGTCTGATACTGTTATCCGGTCGTTCTTCGAGCTTCACCATATGCTGTAGAGATCAAGATACTATCTGGTTGTACCCGGGCTTCATAGCTTGAGTTTTGTGAGAATTTGATTGTATCTTTCCTGAAAGGTAAAGGTTAGCTGTATGTAATACATGATATGTATCAGACAATGATGTTCTCAAAATAAATGAGATTGTGTTATATGATGCGTATATGCATGTCATGATGTGTGGATGTGTAATGTTTTTATGATGTTTTCTAGCTGAGGGAAAATGAATCCCGGATTACAGCTGGAGAGAAGAGTCGAATTCTTCGTTTCTGCTGGGGATAGTGAATGAAGATGATTGTGAGCATAATCCTGTAGGAGAGAATAACTCCGCTGGGGAATAATCTGATGAGGAAATGATTCTGTGGGGAAGAGATGCTCTGCTAGACGATCTGCTGATTTAGAGAAATAAAACTCAGCTGTGGATGAATTACCATTGTTGGCGAAGATGAACTCTGTTGGGGATTGAGTTTCCATTTGTGAAAGAAATAAACTCCGCTGGGGATAATCTTTTAGTGGAGACTTCACTGGGGATAATCTTCCAGCCTCTACTAGGGATGGTCTTCTAGACTCCACTGGGGATAACCTTCCAGACTCTACTGGGGATAATCTTCCAGTGCTGGTAATAGATAAATTCTGCTTGGGGAGACTCTTACCGACTCATTCGCGGTTGCGAGCCTCAGCTGGGGAGAATTAACACCACTGTCCTTTTCTTACTCTGCGGGGAGTGAATGTACCTTAGTCATATTCTTCGGCTAGGTTTATTCCTGTACCTGGTGAATAGAGCAACTATAAGGCTTGGACATTTCTTGTTTACCCTTGTTTCTGAAATTACGAGTAATCGTCTTTTGTTTCGCATGTAAGTATTTATGAACAGCAATTATTGTCAAATGCATATATCAAAAATGAACATTGGACGTTCTTTGCAAAACAAAACAGACAAGGAAAAACAATTTGAAATTTCTTTGTGAAAATGAATTGTATTGATTTTGAAGTTTGGCCTGTAAATAGGCGTTTTTGTACAAGAGGCTGGCGTCCTAGTAAGAGAACGCTGCCGAGTGATAGAATTTACACAATTTGTGAAAAACAAAGAAAAACAGCTATGTGAACAATCCCACTGAGTTCCAACTCTGCTATTTCCCTTATATCCTCGAGCATCTCATCACTTTGCTACTTGGTTGAAGGTAGATCAGATTGATTAGTGTCGTCTGAACTTGATAGTCGATACCGAAGTCTGGTTGCAAGGTGATCCAATGAGACATAGTGTTACGCTTTGATCCCTAATTTTTGCCTGGACCGCCCTTTTGGGTTTTCAGTCCACCGGGATACCCTTTTTTGCCCAAGTCGCCTTTTCAGGTTTTCGACTTGCCGGGTGTACAGTTTTTTTTTCATTTTCATCCCTTACTTTTGCCCGAACCCTTTTGGTTCGCCGGGAAGCCCTTATTTTTGCCTAGGCCAGTCGACCTAGCGGGTCTTTAATTAGGCGTAGTATCTTTTCACTATGTCTGCATTGACGGGGTGAGGAAGGTCGTCACCATCCATGGTGGTTAGAATCATAGCTCCTCCTGAGAAAATGTTCTTAACCACAAATGGCCCTTCGTACGTAGGGGTCCATTTGCCCCTGGGATCACCTTGAGGTAGGATGATGCGTTTGATCACCAGATCCCCGACTTGATACTCTTGTCGTCTAACTTTCTTGTTAAATGCCTTGATCATTCGCTTTTTATACGTCTGACCATGACAAATAGCGGTAGGTCTCTTTTCATCGATTAAGTTCAGGTGATCAAGTCGGGTCTGGATCCAGTCGTCCTTGCTCAAACCCGCATCTTTCATAATCCGAAGAGAGGGTATCTGAACTTCAATGGGCAAGACTGCCTCCATGCCATATACCAAGGAATAGGGTGTTTCCCCCGTTGACGTCCACGCGGAGGTACGGTACCCATGAAGAGCGAATGGTAACATCGCATGCCAGTCTTTGTATGTCACTGTCATCTTCTGCATAATCTTCTTGATATTCTTATTAGTCGCTTCAACAACCCCATTCATCTTCGGCCGGTAAGGGGAAGAGTTGTGATGCTGTATCTTGAACTGCTTGCAGAGCTCGGTGATTATTGAATTGTTGAGATCTGTACCATTGTCCGTGATGATCCTCTCTGGTACAGCGTATCGACAGATCAGATTGTGTCGAATAAACCATGCCACGAAGTTTTCGGTTACTGTAGCAAAGGAAGCTGCTTCAACCCACTTTGTAAAGTAATCAATAGCTACCAGAATGAAATGATGCCCGTTGGACGCAGTAGGTCTGATCTCGCCAATCATATCGATGCCCCACATTGCAAAAGGCCAAGGTGCCGTCAAGACGTTCAGAGGAACCGGAGGTACATGCACCATATCAGCATAGACTTGGCACTTATGATAGGTCCGAGAATGCTGATAACAGTCGGATTCCATAGTAGACCAATAATATCCTGCCCGTAGGATTTTCTTTGCCATGATGTGTCCACTAGAATGAGTTCCGAAAGTACGCTCATGTAACTCTGCCATAATCCTTTCTGCCTCGTTCTTATCTACACATCGCAGTAAGGTGGAATCATGGTTACGCTTGTAAAGGATACCATTACTAATGAAGAACTTTACCGCGAATCTCCTCAGAAACTTCTTATCATTAACAGATGCACCCTCGGGGTATTCCTGAGCCTCAAGATACCTCTTTACCTCGTGAAACCATGGTTTATCTTCTACCTCTTCAGTCTTAATATCACAGCAATGTACGGGTTCGTCCAACCCCGCAATGGTAATTCGGGGAGCCTCGTTGTCCCACCTGACCTTGAACATAAAAGACATGGTAGCTAACGCGTCCGCTAACTGATTCTCCTCTCTTGGGAAGTGTTTAAAGGTTATCTCCTTGAAGTGTGGAAGCAACGTCAATACACACTCTTTGTAAGGAATAAGATTTGGGTGCTTTGTATCCCACTCGCCTTTGATCTGGCTGATCACGAGAGTGGAATCTCCAAACACACTCAAGAACTTAATCCTTAGGTCAATAGCTGCTCGAAGGCCCATGATGCACGCTTCATACTCCGCCATGTTATTGGTGCAGTTGAAACATAATCGGGCGGTGAACGGAGTATGACAGCCTTTAGGAGATATGATCACAGTGCCAATGCCATTACCCAAAGCGTTTGAAGCTCCATCAAAGTACATAGACCATGGGGATCCCTCCTCAGGTCCTTCATCCAGTCCAGGTGTCTCACAGTCGGTCACCAACATGATGCTCTCATCCGGAAACTCTTAATTCATGGATTGGTAGTCGTCTACAGCCTGATGCGCCAAATGATCTGCCAACACACTCCCCTTAATTGCCTTTTGGGTCGTGTATTAGATGTCATACTCAGTCAAGATCATCTACCATCTTGCGATTCTTCCGGACAAGGCTGGCTTTTCGAAGATATACTTGATTGGATCCATCTTTGATATCAATAGAGTAGTGTGAGTCAGCATATACTATCTCAGCTGGAGAGCAGCCCATGCCAAAGCGCAACAAGTTTTCTCAAGCAACGAGTATCGGGTCTCGCAGTCGGTAAACTTTTTGCTAAGGTAATAAATAGCATGCTCTTTTCGTCCAGACTCGTCATGCTGCCCCAACACGCACCCCATTGAATTATCGAGTACTGTTAAGTATAAGATCAAAGGTCTCCCTTCAACTGGAGGCATCAG
Organism: Vicia faba; assembly: GCA_948472305.1. Taxonomy (NCBI): domain Eukaryota; kingdom Viridiplantae; phylum Streptophyta; class Magnoliopsida; order Fabales; family Fabaceae; genus Vicia; species Vicia faba. The sequence goes on from OX451735.1 coordinate 802,930,150, forward strand.
AATAGGTGGCTCTTGGAGATATTCCTTGATCCTTTTGAAAGTGGCCTGACATTCATCATTCCACTTTACCACTTGATCTTTCTTCAGCAACTTGTAGTGTTAAGTTGTGATGGCTGGAAGGAATAATGTTGCACTTGCTACTGCTTTAGAAGCAATGGCGCATGCTATAGAGAATCAGCCAAACACTGACGGGAATGTTGGATTTCGTAGTTTGGCGACCTTCCAGAGGGAGAATCCGCTTACCTTCAAGGGTAAGTATGATCCCGACGGAGCATTGGATTGGTTGAAAGAGATTAGAGAATCTTTCATGTGATGGACTTTGTGATCGGTGGATCTGGAACTGACTGTTTAACGCTAGTTCGCGAAATGTTGCGGAAGCAAGAGTCGCCACCGTCTTTTATTTTCTCCAAATGGAAAGGACAAAAGCACAGAAAAATTCCTTAAAGAGATTGCTCTCGGTTCGGGAGGTAGATTATAGAAAGGGAAGGTGTTAGCACCCTTTCTATCCATGGTTATCCATGGGCTCTTAGATACTTGCTCATTTGTGTTTTCAAAATGGTTTGTTTGCTTTTCAATGTGGGTTTTAAAAAGTTTCTTTGAAAATTCCAGTTCGACTCTTGTATCGGTCCTCAAGAGTGTTTGAAAAGTTGCTTAACTCTTAACATGTACAATATGATGCAACTTCAAAATTCTTAACTCTTGATTGCGATGATTATGAGATTGGAAGAAAACTTACAATTTTCTTCTCCTCGAGGAAACTGTATGCTTGAGACGGCTTCACGAGGTCATCTTGTAGGCATTCTAGATCCATATATGCCTAGGGCACCTATGATACATGAAGAATTTCCACCTTCTCTCCGACTTCACGAGAGAGAGAGGCATCAGACTCCATGCCAGACTTCTTAAAGAGAAGATGAATCAACATTATGTCGTAAGCTCCTCATATAACTTGTTCCTTGCTTATCAGGAGAGAACGCGAAAGATCTTAAGTAGATTCTCCAATAACATATTGAATGAGAAACCCACGGTCTTTTCACATTCCTAACAGTAGGATACAAAGAATGTTTTAGAATCATTCAAACCTATTTGTCTACGACGAGACTGGGGATCTCGACGAGCATATTGAGCATGTTGATAACCGGATGGGTAATTATCACGTTGAAGAACCTATAAAATGAAAACTCTTTGGATTAAGTAGAGCTTGAGAGTAGATTGTAAGTTTTAGTAGAAGTTGTGCTAGAAGGGCGAAAAACATGAATTAGGTTATACATAAATTGGGAGGAGCTCCTAGATAATCATTGGATATTGGGGAAAAGCCACGAGTATGACAAAATCTCCAGAAAATATGCTAACAGTCAGAGAGATGACAGTGAGGGTCCCTATTGAGAGGTTCCTTTTATACCCCTTTGAAAACGTGCATAAAAATATTTGGCATGAATGCGTTAATATAGAATTTAAAGAGGCTGACATAAAGCTTCATTGTCCACTTAAAGATTCATATAGGGCGCACAAATCAAAATGATTTCGTTTCCCTAAAAGTCATAGTTACAACACTAATGATTGCACCCAATTTAAAGATTTCATTGAAGAGTTTATAAATAAGGGATGCATAACCGAGTACACTCGGGACGATAATAGGAAAGAAAATTGAGGAGGGAAGAGGAAACTCCAAAGTAAAGAAGTCTCACATAAGAGAAAGAGGTCTCCCTAGAAAAACGAGGGACTCCATAGAAAAGTCATTTAAGTTGTGTTTGACGGAGAAGGATGAGGCTGAGGGGGAAAATGTTTCTACATTACTTCAGTAATAGGTGATATTTTGTAGGATAAAAATCCTACAAAGGGAAATATCAAAAGGAGGATAGCCGAAATGATGGCCATCAGTAAAGAACAAAAAGAAATCACGGCCAAGAACCTAAAGAGGCCCACTCTTATCTTCATAAATAGTAAAAAGTTTGGGAGGATTCCAAAGGATATATTCCCTTTTCTTTATAACATCCATCATGGCCAACTATAATGTCTTTGGGGTTCTCATTGATGGTAGAAGATCCTACGATATCATGTACATTGAACTATTTGAAAAGTCGGGAATGAAGAATGCAAGTATTTGGCTATATGAGGGCTCTGATTTCTAGGATTTCATTGGAGTTGTGACCTGCCCATGGGGGTACAATGAGATGCTGGCAAACCTAGGAGAAAAAAGGGATACCAAAATCGTTGATTTGTAATTCCTAGTGGTACAGTGAAGGAGCGTCTACAATTACATCTTGGTTATGGATGCATTGAAGGCAGTGGCTTCTCCAATGCATCTCAAGTTCAAGCATTACGATGTATATGATAAGTTGATGACTATCAGCAACGACCTATCCGGAGCAAAGAGAATCCACAAAGCTCTACAACGTGACTAGAGTGAAAAGAGAAAGGAAAGGCATTTGAGGTCAATGTTGTGTCCCTTATAATACAGTTAAAGGAGTTAACTCCAAAGAAAAATAGTGGTCGGTCTCGCTTATCCTAATAAGTGGCAATAAGCCCGCTTGGTTATTTTTTCTTTATGTTATAATTTGATTCTCATAATGCAAATGTAATACAAAATTTCTTTCAAACTAGTAGATAAATTCCTTTTCTGCGGTTTTTTATCTGTGATGGCAAAGAAAATCAATCATAACGGGAGAGAGAATACCTTTGATTGGTGTCAAAAACGACCAACGCACATGACTAAAACAATCTGAACCAAGGAGAAAAAAGCTTTAGGGTGTTTCCTTAAATGAATTAAAGCATATGACCAAAGCAATCAAAACCCCATAAAGTATCACATTATAAAATGGAGATAAATCAAACTTGTCCCATTATGGTAGCTAGCCACTTTAAAGGCCGAGATAAGTCCATATCAGGTCAATCTCGAACCAGGTTTCCACTTGGGAGGTAAGGGGTATCGACCCTTGGCCAGGAACGATCCTCAGAGATGTCAATTAAAACTTTGAGCTCAACTTCATAAAGTAAAACTATCTATTATAGAAATATGTTTGGGCCTAGCATGAATGTCGATACATGTAAAAGTAATTATTCGACTCACAAGATTTATGTATATGAATTGTTACACAAAGATCATGAAGTGAAAATACATTGAGCAAAATATAAAATAAAAAAAGAAAAAGAAGGAGGATGACCTACTACTGGTATTTAAAGGAAACCACCTTCTTGTCTCCACTGTCGCGTTTGGGCGGACTCGCTCCCTTGAAACATGCAAAGGAGGATATAAATGATGTAATTGTTGGAGAGTGGTATCAAAAGAACCATACGCATAGGCAAGATCCCCATCCACGACTTTATCAAACTCCTTAGTTAGAGTAACATTCTCAAGGTGCGAGTTTTGGGGACTTTCTTGAGCCTCCTTCAGACCCTCATCCATGCTCAATGGTAAGAGCCCGAACATGTTACTAAAGTGATACTTTCTTCTTCTAAATCTGGTCAGATACAAATACTTCACCATGATTGTACCCGCCAAAAGCCAGAATGACAAATACCCGACGAGTATAGTAGGTCAAGTTTGATAACTCCTCCTCTCGAGTAGCCTCAATCAAACCAATAAAATATGAATAATCTTTATCCAAAATAAAATCCAAATTTTTTCTTATAGTACACAAACACAATAATCAAATATAGTATTGTGATTCTATTCAACTCAACTTAACACGGGTTTTGTACCAATGTTAATTATTTAAAATCCAGATTAATTAATATTTGAAAGGGAATTTGGTCTAGTGGTATAATTCTCGCTTAGGGTGTGAGAGGTCTTGGGTTCAATTCTTGGAATTCCTCAAATTCAAATATTTTTAATTTTAATATTAGTAATTAATAGTCAAGAATAAAATTTATTTTAGAAAGAGTACAAAAATAAGTTATGTAACACATATAAACCCTTGTTTTTTGGTTTTGTTTTGTTTTTTTTACAGAAACACACATATTTTTAGAAATTGTTATATACACTTATATCTCCCTTCTTTAATTATATATGTAGCTCTCTTCTTAATATTTTATATGTGATTACAAAGAAAATAAATCAGAACAAGGGATAAAAGACTTAGATTGTTGTTAGAAACGCCTAACGCATATGACTAAAGCAATATGAACGAGGAGCGAAGAACTCTGGGGTGCTACCTTAAATGCATTAAAGTGTATGACCAAAGAAATCAAAACCTCATAAATACATCGCATTACAAAATGGCAATAAAATGAACCCATTCATCTCTTGGTAGCTAGCCACTTTAAAGGCCGAGATGAGTGCATATCACATCAATATCGAATCAGGTTCCCACTTGGGAGGGAAGGGGTATCGAAGCTTAGTCAGGCATGATCCTCAGTGATGTTAAATAAAACTTCAAACTCAACTTTATAAATTAAAACTATCTCCTAGAGAAATATGCTTGGAACCTATCATGAATATCGATACAAGTAAAAACGAATATCCGAATAACAAGATTTAGGTATATGAATTGTTACACAAAGATCATGAAGTACAAATAAACTGGGAAAAAAAGAAGAAGAAAAAATAAAAAAGTAGTATGGTCTACTAGTAGGGGCGTTCGTGGTGCAGTTTGAGCGATATTGACGCTAAAAGTCATCTAAACCATAAGAAAAAAAACAAGTGGCTTGGTTTGGTTCAGTTGACTTTTAGAAATAAAATCGAACCAAACAAATAAGGTTTGAGTTGGTTAGATTTTTTATAAGATTTTTATTGATCCATATATACACATATAGAGCACAACATAACTTTGTGTTTAGTCATTTATACATTACCAAATAACAATGTCAATGAGTACAAGTTTGAACACCATTTCAGCACCAAATAATAAAAAAACTCAAATAAAAAAATAACAATGTGTCTTACAAAAACAAATTAAATTTCTAAACAATATCATAGTGCATTACTCTTAAACACTATAGTAACAACACAAAAATATATCCTAGACCAAAACTAGGCTACCCATCACACGACACAATAAAGAAACACTTCATCCTAAGTGTGAGGAAGAGAAAATCGTTCGTAATGGTAAAGTTAAGGCATAATAGGTTTAGGTTAGATGTGGGCTAAGTGAAGTTTGGGTTGTAACATAATACTGTTCGGTTTGGTTCGATTTTGTTTGCAAATAAAAACCTCAAACCAAACCGACCCACACGGTTCTTTTAAAAATGGCCCAAACATATCACAACAAAACATAGTTTTTGCGGTGTTAGGTTTGTTTTGGTTCGATTAACAATTTTTATTGGACCAGTTCAGTTTTGAATACCTATACCTACTGGTATTTAAGGGAAACCACTTTTAATTCCTCCATTGTCGGGTCTAGGCGGGCCAACTCCCTTGAAACAAACAAACAATGAGATAAATTTTGCACTTGTTGGAGAGCGGTCTCAAAAGAACCATACACAGAGGCAAGACCCTTATCCATGACTTTATAAAACTCCTTAGTCAGAGTAAGATTCTCAAGGTGCGGGTCTTGGAGACTTTATTTAGCCTCATTTAGACCCACATCCACACTCAATGGTAAGAGCCCGAACATATTAGAGTGTTACTTTCTTCTTTTAAAGTCGATTAGATACAAATACTCCATCTTGACCGGGCTCGCCAAAAGCTCGAATGGATGTTTTCTGGCGAATATAGTATGCGAAGTTTGATAACTCCTCCTCATTAATGGCTTCAATCAGACCGGAAAGATAGGAATAATATTTTTCCAAAATAGAAGCCCAAACTTCTCTTATAATAGACGAATCTATGCGAGCCAGGAAGACGGGAAACAGAGTCCCCAAGACAGGTGCCAGACCTCCCAGGACACGTGTTCCCCTTTGATCTCCCTTTGAAATTGGGAAGAACCTACCAATATACATTCCTAGAGAATTTTGACTTTGGAGCTAGAGTATGGATCCTCTCTCCCCCCAGACGAAGATGGAACTGGATTATCATCTACCAGGTCTCGAATGCCTAAGCTCTTAATTTCTACAAGCGACATAGTTTGGTTAAACTACATTAATGATCCAACGAGGTTCTCCGAAGTAGTCACTAACCCCGGGGATGAGGTATCTGAGTTGCCTACCAAAGTTAAAATAAATTAAGACGTCTTTTTAATCTTTTGAATTTTTTCTTCACACTTCATGGAATTTGTGTAACGCATGTTAATTTAATTAATTATTTAATTAAATTATTTTTGGATTATTTGTGAAGTTGTGATATGTTGGGAATTATTTGTATAAGTTGTTATATTGTTATCAATTAATTAATTAGTTGATTAATAATAATAATAATGTTGGAATTAATGGAATATTGTGTTGGACTTATATTATTGGTTGGAAGTAGTAAAGTGGGGGTGTGAAAGTTAAGCCCAATAGAATTGATGATATAAGGTTAATCTGACATAAGGATTTGTGGTTGTTGGTGATTAAGGGCTTGTACGTTGATAGGAAAAGCTGCGCAGAGAGAGGAGCAAGTTGCCCGGTGTCGAGCAGAGCAAATCAAAGTTGTCGGCTGGAAGTTTGGTAGAGCGACCTTCAATCCAGGTAAGGGTGGGGTTCTGACCTTATAATGGGATTTATGATGCGTATTATGTGGGAATTGGTCGGTTGTATGACTGTTATACGTTGATGTCTGAACCTGTTATAGGTAGTTGCCGGTTGTTATGTTGTGGGCGGTTTGAGTTGTCTGTATGATTGCTCGGTAGAATTGATGATTAGGTTAGTGTAGTATATTACTGGGTGTTGTGGTTGTTATGATTATTATGGTGTCCCGAGCAGTTGGCAGGAAAATTATGGATTGTTGTTGTGGTCGTTATAAGGAGGGTTCAGCGTGACCATTTTACATAATTAACGAATCTGTTAAATATGAAATGTAGTTGCCCGTTACGGTAGTATTCCGAGCAATTGGCCGAAAATCATGGATTGTGATGTGGTGGTAATTATGTTGTTGTATTATTCTATGTTGTTGGACGGAACTGGTGGTCAAGGAGAATGTTGATGGTGTTAGGTGTTGGGCGGAATTTAGGCTGCGAGGTGTGTCGGATAATATGTGTTAGATGTCGAGCGGTATTAGGCTGCAAGGCATGTTGAGGAGCACAATAGTGATATCGAGCTGTACGAAGCTGCAGGATGTGTCGAGGAGTGTAAGTAGTTGTTATTTTTTTGTTTCTGTGTGTGTCGAGGAGTCTTGAGTCAGTTATTGTTCTGTATTTGTTGTTGTGTATGTCGAGGGGCTCGTAGTTCCACTAGTTCTATTGCCCGATGTGTCGATTTGGTCTTTACAGTATGCCGATTAGTAGTGCTTAACTGAGAATTTGCAGGTTGATAATTTATGTTGAGATGCCCCTAACTTGGCAGATATTATGTTGTAGGCTTATGGCCAAAGTTGAAATATGTTGATGTTGAATTGCTGTTGATGTTGTAGGCTTATGGCCAATGTTGATTTATGTTAAGGTGTTGTTTGTTGTTGTTGTTGCTACATTCATGTTGTGTCACATACATCGTGTTGCACCCCAAAATTTGCCCTCCCATATTCTTCAAGAAATGGCCAAGCCAGGTCACAAAATTCCCCAAGGGTTGCCCAGTCAAAGAGCCTCCTATACAGTCAAAACTAGGGTTTGTGTTCTGATCAAGAATTGAAAGGTTTCAAAGGCCCAATCAAGTCTCATATGCCTACAAATATGGTCAAGCATCCTCATATCAAGTTTCAAGGCATTCAGCTCAAAATTGCACAGTCAAAACCCTAAATTGCACTACAGTCAACTGTAGGGGCAAAATGGTCATTTGACAGTCAAAAGTTCAAATTTTTGGTCAACATATCATTTTGAAGCCACAAACATCATTTGATCAATGCTTGATCATGATTCTCAAAATTTGGCTCAGAAATCATCAAAGATGCAAAAGTTGCTATATTTGGACAGTTGAAAAAGTCAACTGAAATTGACCAGGGCATAACTTTCACATGGATTATCCGAAAAAATTCCATCCAAAGCTCATTTTGAAGAGAAAGACATTTCCTACAATTCATCTTCATATTCCAAGTCCAAGAAATGCTCTCACAAAAAGTTATCAATTTCAACATTATAGGTCATTTTCAAAAGTCAACAAAAAGGGACTTTAAGTCAAAGGCCATAACTTGAGATTGGTAAATCAAAATGACATGGGACCAAAGACATTGGTTAGAGGACTCAAAGACCTTTCCAAAATGTCCAAGAACATGTGAAAAGCTTAAAAATTGAGCAAGTTATGCCTTGTGGAAGTTGGGAAATTTTTGGGAATTTTGAAAAGTCAACAATGGTTCAAATGACCTAAAAATGTAAATGGGCCCATTTTTCTTCCAAGTTTCTTCATGCCAAGCCTATGCACGACCACTAGGCCCAAAGGGAAGTATTTTCTCATTTTTTAATTATTTATTTGAATTTATATTAATATTAATTCAATTAAATTATTTAAATATGTGAAAAATATAAATTTGACCTAAAAAAAATCTTTTCATGCATGTTTATTCTCAATATCACGTGCATATCCCAATTAGGCAAGTTTTGATGAGATTTGAGCATGATTGAACCAAAAACCATGAAAAAAGATTCAAAAAAGATTTCATAAAATCAAATATGTAAAACAATGAATGCTTGAGATTTTGTGCAGTTTTGTTGACCTAGCATGCTCTATACATATTCAGGAATCAAAACCTATTGGCTTAGACTGCAAGCTGCGCTCAAGAACCACATACAAACTTGCAAAATTTCTCCAAAAAGTGAAAACTGAAATCAACTCTAGGGGGCGTTTCAAAGCGCAAATCTGATTCCAATAGTTTCCTGAAGGCTTGCTGGACACATTCCAATCAATAACAACGACTAAAACCTCAAGAATTGGTAGTTAGGGTTCAAACTGTACCAAAGAAAATCCATAATCGTATTTTGGTTTTAAGGCATGATCATTGCATTTTAGCTGTATATTCATGATCCTTACAAGATTTTACAACTAACCATTATATTTAATTGGATTTTCATGCTGTATACAAGACATTGCCATGTTTCTTTTTTAGGGTTTTCAGGAGCTCGAATTAGGGATTCTTGCTAGAGGCAAAATCAGGCCACCCCAGTACCACCATTGCCATCAGGATATCTGGACGAAGAAACTGAGATCGTCGCGCTGAATTTATGCTCAAAGATGAGCTAATCGCTATTTCTTCTAAACTGGCCTAATGCAACGTTTCTAAAACCGTTGCTATATGCTTATGTTTCAGAAAAAATAAAAAAAAGGGGATGAAGACGATGACGCGTTGGCAGGCCCTGGTTGGATGTTTTAAATTTACGCGTGTTTTGCCCATTATGCGTTGAGTTTGCTTTTTGTTGTTTGTTTGATATAATACATTAAATAAAACATAATGGCTCAGTGGTAACACGCTACGCTTGTAACCTCCAAGACCTGGGTTCAAGTCCCAGGTCTGGCAAAATTCCAATGCTATTTTTCAATAATTGATCCTATGCAGCGCTGACATCCAGGTACATCCTGTTCTCTCAAAGCATGGCCATCCACGCGTCCTACACAACCAGATCAACGCCCACGATGCAAAGAACATGCTAGGACCAAGTCAACACGTTAGCATACAATTGGCAAAGTCAACGAGGGCCATGCTTATTGGGCCAGAATTCCCAGGCCTATACCTCCAATTTTGGGACTACACCCCACCCTGGTTTGAAATTTCATTTATTTTCCTTATATCCTTTTAATTATTATTTTATTTATTTTGTTATTTTAATTCAGTAATTATTTTTTGCAAAAATATAAAATTCAGAAAAGACAAAAAATATAATTAATAATAGTTATTTTCTTACAAATTAATATGTAAATTATTTAGTTTAATTAGGTTTTTAATTTTAATTCCTTTTTAATAAAATCCAAGAAATGTAGAATTAGGTTAATTGATAATTTTTATATCTTTTTAATTTTTCCTTTTTCTCACAATATTATTTATTTATTATTTTATTTTCATAAATTAAAAATTGTACATAAATAATTTAGGGTTTAATTTAGGTTTTAATTTAATTCTTTCATAATAAATAAAGAAAACATTAGAATTAGGGTTTGGACATTTTACTTTAATTATAATTAATCCTTTTTCTTATTTAACCTAAAAAATACAAAAATGCCAAAAAAAAAACATTCCTTTTAAATCTTTAATTTTAATTCCTCCTTAATTAATTCATTAACTTTAAATATTTTTGTAAAAGGGTCCAACGCCCATTGTTTTAATTTAATTGCGCATATTTACTTTATGTCGTTCATTATAATTATGTAAATCTCCCAAAGCCATGTAACTTAACTTCTCGCACTTTTATTTACTTCGCATTATTTATTTTTTCGCTAAATCGGGTCCGGTTTAATTTTGGCGATGTGGACCCGCGCCATTTGTAATAGCCTTAGATTTATTTTCCCGCAACTTATCACTGTTAAAAAACATGCAAGAATGAATGCCCTAATTAAAATCAAGCGTAGAACACAACAAACATGACAAGACAAATAACTGAAACATGACACACAAATCGCACACACCACCCCTAGGGTACGCCTCACTGTTGCCTTTCGAAAAGGTGATCGTCGAGTAGAGGACGTCTTGGTAAGTCCTCATGATCCGGGAACCTGGCATGAGGGTAGCTTCTAAGGTGTCTTCCCATTGCTCTGGTGATCACCATGTCCCTAAAATCGAATTGACCCGAACACCTCCAACGGTGGTGCTACCTACCTCTCAATGGTGGGATGGCATTACTTTAAAGGACATTTACACAGACGAATTCCTTAGGGTAGGTAGGTTCTCGTAGGTACTTGCTCTAATTTCAAAACAAAATTCAAAATTACTTTTCACACCGACACATTTTCAAAAGCTTTCAAAGCAAACTTTTCAAACACTCTGACGTACGAGTCGATCTGAAATTTTTCAAAGAAACTTTTAAACCCACAATTGAAAAGCAAACAAACAATTTTGAAAACACATTGAGCAAGTATCTAAGAGCCCATGGATAACCATGGATAGAAAGGGTGCTAATACCTTCCCTTTCTATAACCCACCTCCCGAACCGAGAGCAATCTCTTTAAAGGAATTTTTCTGTGCTTTTGTCCTTTCCATTTGGAGAAAATAAAAGACGGTGGCGACTCTTGCTTCCGCGACATTTCGCGAACCAGCGTTAAACAGTCAGTTCCAGATCCACCGATCACAGAACTGGCGACTCTGCTGGGGACTTAACTTAAAGTGAGGTGTACCTTAGGGCTAGCTTATGACTATGTTTTCAATTGTTTCCTTGTGTGCTTTAAATTGTGGGACTGTCTTGGGAGTTCTATAGATCCTAACCCAGATCTGGGGGATACCTTTTTTAGAAAGTAGCAACAAGGCTGTGAGGGAACTGTGCGGGGTATACCGACATGGTTGAAACAGTCTGCTACGTTGATGTGGCACTTTGGTGTGTACCGGTAACCCTTGAGTTCAGTCAAGGAGAGTACGGGGCCTCCGCGTGGTGTCGTGAAACATCAACAGACCTTAGGAACCTTAATTGAACTATCTTGGCCTCTTTAGGGTAGTGAGATAACTGACTTTGGTGCAGTCCGAGGTTGGTTGATACTCGATACTACACTCAATTGAGGGTTGCTTTCCTGGAATATTTCGGTCGCCAGTTCAGTGGCTAAATCGAAACGATGAACAATGAAAGCAATCCCGTGATATTGGGAACCTTAGAACCCGGTTACTTTGATTAGGACAGGTTGAACCCACCAACTTCAAGAGGGTACTACCCAGACCCCATGCTGGCCTTAAACCTTAAGGGCTTGTCTTGTGTGACTTGTGTGCCTTCGTATTTGACTATCTGCATGCTTGTTACCTGACACTTGTTTCTTGCAGGACTCATAACAGAGTACCCTAAGTTTCTTGCAGGTTTTGGTTTGTAGTCCTTAATTGGGACTCGTAACAGGGCTACTCACATTACCCCATGCATATCATGACATCATACCATTGCATACATCCTAACCCATTCCAAGGATCTCAAGGGCTTGTGATGCAGGTCATGATAAACCAATTACCCAGCAAGGGGCAAAGAGGATTTATTTTCCTCTAGCCAAGGGTGTCAGGGGCTATGACCCACTGGATATGGTGAGCCTTTGACCCTTGATGAAGGACTCTCAACAATATGCAGTGCCTTCAATCAAGCTATAAATTCCAATGCTAACAAATTTTCTTGTTTACCCCGCGAGGTCCTTGAAATCATTGCATGCATATCATACATCTCATTGCATTGCAGGTATCCCTTTGACAGGTTGCTTACCCTTCTCCGCTATTTATTTCAGCCGATCGTCATGAATCCTGAATCATCAGCCGAGCAGACTATCAAGGATCTTCAGGCTCAGAACGCCCAGTTCCAAGAGCTGATCATGAATCTGACCCAGGGGCAGCAAGATCTGAAGGCTCTGCTTTTGAAAAAGGACAAGAAAAAGAAGAGGACTGTTCTGTTCAGCCCTAGGCGCGGATCTGGGAATACACCGCAGGTTGAAACCGAGAGGACAACTCCATCTGTGGGGAAGAGCAGTCATCCAGAGGAAAGAGTGCCCAGTCCAGTGGTCTTTGACAATGAAACAGATTTCGACGACGAACAGTACCCTCCGGCTGAGGACAAGTATAAACAGTTGGAGGATAGGTTGAAGGCTATGGAGGTTCAACAGGTACCTGGGCTGGACTTCGGAGATCTGGGTTTGTCAACTGGTGTGGTTATCCCTCGGAAGTTCAAAGTACCACCCTTCTCTAAGTATGACGGGGCGTCTTGTCCCAAGCTGCATCTAAGGTCCTATGTTCGGAAGATCCAACCATATACGGTGGACAAAAACTTGTGGATCCACTTCTTCCAGGAAAGTCTTTCAGGGACTCACCTCGAATGGTTCTATCAACTGGATGGGACCAAAGTTCGTAACTGGGAGGAGTTGGCTACTGCTTTCTATAAGCAGTATCAATATAATGCCGACCTTGCCCCTACGCGTACCCAACTCCAGGGTATGTCGTTAGGATCAAGCGAAGGTTTTAAAGAATATGCGCAGAAATGGAGGGATCTCGCTGGAAGGGTACAACCGCCTCTGACTGATCGGGAACTTGTGGACATGTTCTTGGGGACCTTGTCTGGTCCATTTTATAACCACCTGATTGGGAATTCGTCTGCTGGATTCACAGATCTTATCTTGACTGGAGAGCGAATAGAAGCTGGCATCCGGTCTGGGAAAATTCAAGAGGCTGCACCTGCTGATAAAAAGCCTCATCATGGAAAGAAAGAATCCAATGCTGTGCACGGTAAAAAGAGCCGTCATGAGGCAGGGGCAATCCAAATATCCAATCCTGGACCTGCTCAACAAGGACAGGGGCAGCAACGCAAAGAGAAGCGGCAGTACACCAAACTCAACATGTCGTTGGATCAAGCACTGCAACAACTGTTGAAGACAGGGCTGATCACCTTAAGGGCTCCTCTTCGGAATCCGAACACTTCTGCACCCAACTATCATCCCAACGATAGGTGCGCATATCATTCAGATAGCCCAGGGCATACTACAGACAACTGCTGGCCTCTCAAGAATAAGATTCAAGATATGATTGACGCCGGAGAGATTCAGTTTGAAGTGCCCGAGACTCCGAACATAATCACTGCTCCGTTACCCAATCATTGAAGACCTTTTGTTCATTTGAATTTTTGAGTTGTATTTTTCTTTGCTTATACAAACAATTACTGTCATAGCAAACTCTTTTATTCTATTAATGCATCGCATATGTCTGCTTTTGGGAATTAATACAATTATTCCAATTATATCCTTTTCATATTTTTTCTGATGTCAACTCTTGGTTAATAATTCTGAGCCTCTTGAGGGAGGATGACGAAAACGATACCGCGATCATTACAGTATGCTTTTGAACAGACCCCGCTGATGAGGTACAGGCATTGTTTCAACCCCTAAACACTGGAGTTATAAGGATGATAATCCCTCGTCAACCCATCAGAGCCAAAGAAGTAGGAGTTTTATTTTCGAAAATCAAAACCCTTAATCATAACCTGGGGCAGGGTAGTCTCTCAGTTGATCCAAGTGCATAACGAATGGCACCGAAGAGATCGTTACAAAACGAACAAAGACAGTAATGGTTCAGAACAATCAAAAGGACAGGCAGTCATCATCAAAATTCATAAATGAAAAAGCCCAAAAAGTCTAAATGAAACTGGGGCATCCCGCTGACTGTAATTCCAAAAAGGAAACAGTTCAGGCAAAAAAAAAGAAAGGGATAACAAAAATCAAGAAAGAGGTCTCACAAACCCTCAACCAAAGCAAAAATGACTGCCTATTCAGAATCAATCATCAACATCTGAACCATTATTGGAAAATCAAAGCAAAGACTCAAGCAAGGTCTAACGCACGATCAACTGAGTTTAGGTTTGGAGAACATCACGAAGAGCGGGTGGGTACAAATAATTTGAGCCTTTATCCTTTGTTCCTTAAACCGTGAACCAAGCCACGTTATAACCCTCAAAAGTCCTAGCTGAAGCATGGGTTAGCTCGAAAGCATACTGTCATGAAAGGTATCCTGACTCCTTAAGGCCTACGGTAAATACGGAGTTGACATCACGTTTTACAAACATTCACTTGTTTTATGAAAAAGAATGCATTTTTAAAATCTTCAAGACAGACATAAGCTTTGCATTTTTAACATAACTTTGTTCGCATATGACTTTTTGTTTGAGCAGCAGGGAAATTCGCACGAGGAATGCCTAATGAACAGAAGTACCTCCAATCAAGGGGCATGGCATGACTATTGTCCATCATCTGGGGCAGTCTAATCAAGATTCGGAGAATCTCTCAAAAGGCCAAAAAGCCTGGGGCAAATCTCCGCCTGAGTCACTTGGGGCATTTCAACAACGAATCTGGCCTGATCAAACACCTTCTGGTGGCACGACAAAACATGAACAGCCAGGGGCACCTCCCTGGATTCTAAGAACAAGGACATAGTCGAAAAATACTACGCAAAATCAAAGACCCGCTAGGTTGACATACCTAGGCAAAAATAAGGGCTTCCCGGCGAACCGAAAGGGTTCGGGCAAAATGAACGGATGAAATGAAAAAATTTGTACACCCGGCAAGTCGAAAACCTGAAAAGGCGGCTTGGGCAAAAATGGGTATCCCGGTGGACTGAAAACCCGAAAGGGCGGTCCAGGCAAAAGTTAGGGATCAAAGCGTACGACTATGTCCTATCATCTCGCCACCCGCCTACCAGAAGAAGGTTTGACTCTCAACAACTATCAGCACCCCATAAGTGCCTCTCCCCACAAAAACAGGGGCAATAAAGAGCGGTCTAAGCAATCTGAGTGTTATCCTCCAAGGTATCAGGGTAGGTTCCGTGGAAGGACATAACCAATACAGTTCGAAACTTCCCCAGAAGAGTTCAACCCCGTTTCCCCAGGAGAGCTGGAATCTATCTCCCCAAGCAATAAGCGTACCCCCAGTAGATTCTGGAAGCTTATCCCCTAGCAAGGCACGAACGCGTCGCCCGGCTTTATTCAAAGAGTTATTTCCTTAACAGGATATAACTGGGTTATCCTCAGCCAAAAGCCACGGAAAGAACGTCGTCGCCAAAGTCTTCTTATCCCCAGCGAAGTCCATTCATACTTCCAATACAGCAAGGTATCCTCAGCGAGTCATCCTCAACAAATCAGCAAAAGCATCTCCCCACAGAGTATTTCTTCCCAGCATGGTCGCTAGAATATCTTTTTCTCCCCGCAGAATCCTCCATGCGCCAAGTTTATCCCCAACGGAGTTATCTTCTCCTACCGGTATACTTGCAACTATCATCCCTAACGGAGGCAAAGTCTGTTCTTCAAACATCAGCCCAGGAATGACTTCCTGGCACCCGTCAAGGATTTATTTTCTTAGACAAACATACATTCATAAAACGTCACATACATCATTATAGCATGCATATGCATCAGACTACACGAATCTCATTGATTTTGAAGACATACGGTTCATGCATCATGATTTTGCATCCAATTACGTCTCGCCTTTTCAGGAAAAAGATCAATACAAAAATGACTACTATCAACTATCGTAATTCATTCTTGATATAGTTTCAGATATGATCCAGACATGGTGACGTTCTGATGCTGCTTCCAGAATTCCTTCTAGATATAGTTTCAGATGTAAACCCAGCGATGGTGACGTTCTGATGCTGCTTCCAGAATTCCTTCTAGATATAGTTTCAGATGTAAACCCAGCGATGGTGACGTTCTGATACTGCTTCCAGATTTCCTTCTAGATATAGTTTCAGATGTAAACCCAGCGATGGTGACGTTCTGATGCTGCTTCCAGATTTCCTTCTAGATATAGTTTCATATGTAAACCCAGCGATGGTGACGTTCTGATGCTGCTTCCAGATTTCCTTCTAGATATAGTTTCAGATGTAAACCCAGCGATGGTGACGTTCTGATGCTGCTTCCAGATTCCCTTCTAGATATAGTTTCAGATGTAAACCCAGCGATGGTGACGTTCTGATACTGCTTCCAGATTTCCTTCCAGATATAGTTTCAGATGTAAACCAGATATGGTGACGTTCTGATACTGCTTCCAGAAGTCCTTTCAAGATGTTTCCCTCTCCGACGATGAGTGTGAGGTGATATTCTCCCTATGGTTCCCTCTCCAGTGGTGTGTGAGGTAGTAATCCCTTCTTTTAGATGTTTCCCTCTCCGACGATGAGTGTGAGGTGATATTCTCTTATGGTCCCCTCTCCGGCAAGTGCGTGAGGTGGTAAGTCCTTTTCAGATGTTTCCCTCTCCAACGTTGAGTGAGGTGATCATTCCTTTCAGATTATAAGTGCATATGGTTCTCTTCCCTAAACTGCAAGGATGGTAATTCCCACCAAAGATTTTGCTCAACAAGCGTTGTTGAAGTTAAAGACACCCAAGATTTTTCTCAGCGAGCGTTGTTGAAATTAAAGTCGCCCGAGGTTCTCTTATCATTCATGCTAAGGCAGTAACCATACCTGGGTCATTCATCAGCGTTTGAAGCTCCAGATTCAACTCCTGTAACCAGCCAGGACACATCCGTATCAAGCATCTAAAATCAACTCCTGCAACGTGTCAGGTACTCATTTGTTCTTTCGCAGGTATGCAGGTTCTCGCTAAGGAATCTCTTACCCGATCAACATCCAGATGGCATCTATAAGCCCATCATCCTATCCAACAATCACCAAATGGCATCTGTAAGCCCATTCCCATCATCACTGCTACTATGTGAGCGCAAATTTCTGAGCACTCTAGTGTCCAATCATCTTCTACCCTCGGATTACGAAAGGCACGTCAGCCAATCTGCATCCTCAGGTCTAAGACGATTGAACAGGGGCAACTGTTGCACCCCAAAATTTGCCCTCCCATATTCTTCAAGAAATGGCCAAGCCAGGTCACAAAATTCCCCAAGGGTTGCCCAGTCAAAGAGCCTCCTATACAGTCAAAACTAGGGTTTGTGTTCTGATCAAGAATTGAAAGGTTTCAAAGGCCCAATCAAGTCTCATATGCCTACAAATATGGTCAAGCATCCTCATATCAAGTTTCAAGGCATTCAGCTCAAAATTGCACAGTCAAAACCCTAAATTGCACTACAGTCAACTGTAGGGGCAAAATGGTCATTTGACAGTCAAAAGTTCAAATTTTTGGTCAACATATCATTTTGAAGCCACAAACATCATTTGATCAATGCTTGATCATGATTCTCAAAATTTGGCTCAGAAATCATCAAAGATGCAAAAGTTGCTATATTTGGACAGTTGAAAAAGTCAACTGAAATTGACCAGGGCATAACTTTCACATGGATTATCCGAAAAAATTCCATCCAAAGCTCATTTTGAAGAGAAAGACATTTCCTACAATTCATCTTCATATTCCAAGTCCAAGAAATGCTCTCACAAAAAGTTATCAATTTCAACATTATAGGTCATTTTCAAAAGTCAACAAAAAGGGACTTTAAGTCAAAGGCCATAACTTGAGATTGGTAAATCAAAATGACATGGGACCAAAGACATTGGTTAGAGGACTCAAAGACCTTTCCAAAATGTCCAAGAACATGTGAAAAGCTTAAAAATTGAGCAAGTTATGCCTTGTGGAAGTTGGGAAATTTTTGGGAATTTTGAAAAGTCAACAATGGTTCAAATGACCTAAAAATGTAAATGGGCCCATTTTTCTTCCAAGTTTCTTCATGCCAAGCCTATGCACGACCACTAGGCCCAAAGGGAAGTATTTTCTCATTTTTTAATTATTTATTTGAATTTATATTAATATTAATTCAATTAAATTATTTAAATATGTGAAAAATATAAATTTGACCTAAAAAAAATCTTTTCATGCATGTTTATTCTCAATATCACGTGCATATCCCAATTAGGCAAGTTTTGATGAGATTTGAGCATGATTGAACCAAAAACCATGAAAAAAGATTCAAAAAAGATTTCATAAAATCAAATATGTAAAACAATGAATGCTTGAGATTTTGTGCAGTTTTGTTGACCTAGCATGCTCTATACATATTCAGGAATCAAAACCTATTGGCTTAGACTGCAAGCTGCGCTCAAGAACCACATACAAACTTGCAAAATTTCTCCAAAAAGTGAAAACTGAAATCAACTCTAGGGGGCGTTTCAAAGCGCAAATCTGATTCCAATAGTTTCCTGAAGGCTTGCTGGACACATTCCAATCAATAACAACGACTAAAACCTCAAGAATTGGTAGTTAGGGTTCAAACTGTACCAAAGAAAATCCATAATCGTATTTTGGTTTTAAGGCATGATCATTGCATTTTAGCTGTATATTCATGATCCTTACAAGATTTTACAACTAACCATTATATTTAATTGGATTTTCATGCTGTATACAAGACATTGCCATGTTTCTTTTTTAGGGTTTTCAGGAGCTCGAATTAGGGATTCTTGCTAGAGGCAAAATCAGGCCACCCCAGTACCACCATTGCCATCAGGATATCTGGACGAAGAAACTGAGATCGTCGCGCTGAATTTATGCTCAAAGATGAGCTAATCGCTATTTCTTCTAAACTGGCCTAATGCAACGTTTCTAAAACCGTTGCTATATGCTTATGTTTCAGAAAAAATAAAAAAAAGGGGATGAAGACGATGACGCGTTGGCAGGCCCTGGTTGGATGTTTTAAATTTACGCGTGTTTTGCCCATTATGCGTTGAGTTTGCTTTTTGTTGTTTGTTTGATATAATACATTAAATAAAACATAATGGCTCAGTGGTAACACGCTACGCTTGTAACCTCCAAGACCTGGGTTCAAGTCCCAGGTCTGGCAAAATTCCAATGCTATTTTTCAATAATTGATCCTATGCAGCGCTGACATCCAGGTACATCCTGTTCTCTCAAAGCATGGCCATCCACGCGTCCTACACAACCAGATCAACGCCCACGATGCAAAGAACATGCTAGGACCAAGTCAACACGTTAGCATACAATTGGCAAAGTCAACGAGGGCCATGCTTATTGGGCCAGAATTCCCAGGCCTATACCTCCAATTTTGGGACTACACCCCACCCTGGTTTGAAATTTCATTTATTTTCCTTATATCCTTTTAATTATTATTTTATTTATTTTGTTATTTTAATTCAGTAATTATTTTTTGCAAAAATATAAAATTCAGAAAAGACAAAAAATATAATTAATAATAGTTATTTTCTTACAAATTAATATGTAAATTATTTAGTTTAATTAGGTTTTTAATTTTAATTCCTTTTTAATAAAATCCAAGAAATGTAGAATTAGGTTAATTGATAATTTTTATATCTTTTTAATTTTTCCTTTTTCTCACAATATTATTTATTTATTATTTTATTTTCATAAATTAAAAATTGTACATAAATAATTTAGGGTTTAATTTAGGTTTTAATTTAATTCTTTCATAATAAATAAAGAAAACATTAGAATTAGGGTTTGGACATTTTACTTTAATTATAATTAATCCTTTTTCTTATTTAACCTAAAAAATACAAAAATGCCAAAAAAAAAACATTCCTTTTAAATCTTTAATTTTAATTCCTCCTTAATTAATTCATTAACTTTAAATATTTTTGTAAAAGGGTCCAACGCCCATTGTTTTAATTTAATTGCGCATATTTACTTTATGTCGTTCATTATAATTATGTAAATCTCCCAAAGCCATGTAACTTAACTTCTCGCACTTTTATTTACTTCGCATTATTTATTTTTTCGCTAAATCGGGTCCGGTTTAATTTTGGCGATGTGGACCCGCGCCATTTGTAATAGCCTTAGATTTATTTTCCCGCAACTTATCACTGTTAAAAAACATGCAAGAATGAATGCCCTAATTAAAATCAAGCGTAGAACACAACAAACATGACAAGACAAATAACTGAAACATGACACACAAATCGCACACACCACCCCTAGGGTACGCCTCACTGTTGCCTTTCGAAAAGGTGATCGTCGAGTAGAGGACGTCTTGGTAAGTCCTCATGATCCGGGAACCTGGCATGAGGGTAGCTTCTAAGGTGTCTTCCCATTGCTCTGGTGATCACCATGTCCCTAAAATCGAATTGACCCGAACACCTCCAACGGTGGTGCTACCTACCTCTCAATGGTGGGATGGCATTACTTTAAAGGACATTTACACAGACGAATTCCTTAGGGTAGGTAGGTTCTCGTAGGTACTTGCTCTAATTTCAAAACAAAATTCAAAATTACTTTTCACACCGACACATTTTCAAAAGCTTTCAAAGCAAACTTTTCAAACACTCTGACGTACGAGTCGATCTGAAATTTTTCAAAGAAACTTTTAAACCCACAATTGAAAAGCAAACAAACAATTTTGAAAACACATTGAGCAAGTATCTAAGAGCCCATGGATAACCATGGATAGAAAGGGTGCTAATACCTTCCCTTTCTATAACCCACCTCCCGAACCGAGAGCAATCTCTTTAAAGGAATTTTTCTGTGCTTTTGTCCTTTCCATTTGGAGAAAATAAAAGACGGTGGCGACTCTTGCTTCCGCGACATTTCGCGAACCAGCGTTAAACAGTCAGTTCCAGATCCACCGATCACACATCGCATATCAAGTTAGAGCTGATGCTCGTTACGTTGGCCTGGATTGGAAAAATATTAAGTTGAAGGCTTATGCCTTGTTGATGCCTCTATTTAATGGCAAATTATTAAGTTAGCAGTTATGCTCCATTGGTACCACATGCATTTGTATCGTAACAAGTCTCGTTCCATTTTGCATCTTGAGTTTTTGTGATGATGAATTAGTGTGATATTATGTTGATGACTTAGTTGTAATAGATGTCGTTTAAAAGCTATGAAGCGGTGATTTTGTATGATCTGATTCTAATATTATTTATCGTACATTCGATTATATGGTTCGATATCTCATCCCTTCTGTTTGAATATTACCCATATGTTGGTAACGTGCAGGTAATCCAGAGTGAAGGCGGTTTACCTTCAGTAGTTCGAGCCAGTGTTATTGCTCTGATACGTAACACTCGGGGGGTAAACGCTTGCTATTTTATTGTTATTATTCAGTTGTTGCACTTTAAGTTATTGTTGGTTAAATAACTGTTATTTGAAGTTGTTTTAGTTAGATAAAGATGTTATATTCTTTAAGTTGAATATTTGATTCCGCTGCGTGGTTATGAAAGTTGTTAGTTTTAAAAGATTAATTTATGTTGTTGTGGGTTCATCCAAGTTAATGTGTTATGTATCTGTAATGAATACCGTTGTTTTAAGTTGAATTTGTAGCATCCTGATTTAGTTATGGAAGTTTTATAACTCTGATTTTATATAATTGTTGGGTAGAATTAGGGTGTTACAAAGTTGGTATTAGAGAAAGTCGGTTTATCCGATCAAGTTGTCGAGTCGTAGTTTTATCTAACAATCGAGTATTGTTACCTTGAGTTCTAACTGTTGTTTATGTTGTAGTGTTAAGTTATGATGGCTGGAAGGAATAATGTTGCACTTGCTACTGCTTTAGAAGCAATGGCGCATGCTATAGAGAATCAGTCGAACACTGACGGGAATGTTGGATCTCGTAGTTTGGCGACCATCCAGAGGGAGAATCCGCTTACCTTCAAGGGTAAGTATGATCCTGACGGAGCGTTGGATTGGTTTCAAGAGATTAGAGAATCTTTCGTGTGATGGAATGCACTCCAGCGCAGAAGGTTCATTATGGTACTCATATACTAGTAGTCGAAGCTGATGACTGGTGGCTAGAGACGTGTCAGAAGTTGGAAGTTGCACGTGAAAATGTCACTTGGGCTGTGTTCCGTAGGGAATTTCTAAGGAAGTATTTCCCTGAAGACGTTCGCGGTAAGAAGAAAATTGAGTTTCTTGAGCTGAAGCAAGGGAGTATGCCAATTGTTGAATATGCTGTAAAGTTTGTTGTGTTGGCTAAGTTTTATCCGCACTATAGTGAGGAAAATGTTGAGTTTTCGAAGTGTATCAAGTATGAAAATGGGTTGCGCCTAGAGATCAAGAAGGCAGTTGGATACCATAAGATTCGTGTCTTTGCTAATTTGATTAATAGTTGCAATATCTTTGAGGAAGATAATAATGCTCACTATAAGATTATCAATGAGAAGAGGGGTAAGCACCAACATAACCGTGGTAAGCCCTATGATGCCCCAGTTGGTAAAGGTAAACAGAAAGTTGCTCAGGGTCAGAGAACTAGTGGGAGAGATTCTCCTGCTGGTGTGGTTTGTTTCAAATGTGGAAAACCTGGTCATAAGAGTAACGTGTGTACTGTTGAGGTGAAGAGGTGTTTCCGTTGTGGTAAGACTGAAGATGATATATCTGAGTGAAAGCATAAAGAGATGATTTGTTTCAATTATGGTGAAGAAGGACACATTAATAGTCAGTGTCAAAAACCAAAGAAGGTGTAAACCAGTGGAAAAGTGTTCGCTTTGGCTAAGAATCTGATGGCTAATGAGGACAGACTCATCAGAGGTGCATGTTTCATTAATAGTACTCCTTTAATTACTATTATTAATACCGGTGCTACCCATTGCTTTATTGTTGCTGATTGTGTTGAAAGATTGGGTCTTATGTTGTCTTCTATGAATGGAGAGATGGTCGTCGACACTCCAGCCAAGGGGTCGGTGACTACTTCTTTTGTGTGTTTAAATTTCCCATTGTCGATCTCTGACAAAGACTTTGTCGTTGATTTAGTTTGTTTGCCTTTAAGTGGGTTATATGTGATCTTAGGTATGAACTGGTTAGAGCATAATTGTGTTCATATTAACTGTTATAACAAGTCTATGCGGTTTTCTACTCCTGAAGAAGAGGAAGTTAGCATGTTGTCTGCTAGACAGTTGTGACAGTTGATGCAAGAAGGGGCTCTGATGTTCTTATTGATGGTGTCACTATTTGTCGAGAATCAAGCGATAATTGAGGAATTGCGAGTGGTGCGTGAATTTCCTAAAGTTTTCCCTGATGAAATTCCTGATGTACCGCCAGAGAGAGAATTTGAATTTGCTATTGATCTTGTACCTGGTACCAGACCTGTTTCTATGGCACCATACAAGATGTTTGCCTCTGAATTGTCGGAATTAAAGAAGCAATTGGAAGAGTTACTTGAGAAGAAGTTTGTGAGACCAAGTGTATCGCCATGGGGAGCTCCAGTGTTGTTGGTAAAGAAGAAAGATGGAAGTATGAGGCTTTGTTTTGATTATAGGCAATTGAATAAAGTGAAGATTAAGAACAAGTATCCACTTCCAAGAATAGATGACTTGATGGATCAATTGGTGGGTGCTCGTGTGTTTAGTAAGATTGATTTGAGGTCGGAATATCATCAGATTAAAGTGAAGGATGAAGATATCCAGAAGATGGTTTTCAGAACACGTTATTGACATTATGAGTATTCAGTGATTCCTTTCGATGTTACTAATGCGCCGGGAGTATTCATGGAGTACATGAATTGTATCTTTCATACTTATTTAGATCATTTTGTAGTGGTGTTCATTAATGATATATTGATTTACTCTAAATTGGAAGAAGAGCATGCAGAACACTTAAGAGTAGTATTACAAGTTTTGAAAGAGAAGAAGTTGTATGCAAAGTTGTCTAAGTGTGAATTTTGGTTAAAGAAGATTAATTTTCTTGGTCATGTTATCTCAGGTAGTGGCATTGTTGTAGATCCATCTAAAGTAGATGTTGTGTTGCAATGGGAAACTCCAAAGTCGGCTACCAAGATTAGAAGCTTTTTGGGATTAGCTGGTTATTATAGAAGGTTTATCGATGGTTTTTCTAAGTTGGCACTTCCGTTGACTAAGTTGACTTGTAAAGGTAGAGCTTTTGTATGGGACGTTTAATGTGAAGATAGTTTTGTGGAATTGAAGAAAAGATTAACGTCGGCTCTGATTTTGACATTACCTCATCCAGAAGAACCTTTTGTGGTATATTTTGATGCTTCTAAGATGGGTTTGGAAGGTGTGCTTATGCAGAATGATAAGGTAGTTTCTTATGCGTCAAGGCAGTTGAGGACTCATGAGAAGAACTATCCTATGCATGATTTAGAGCTTGTTGCAGTTGTTTTTGTGTTGAAGATTTGGAGGCATTATCTTTATGGTTCTAGATTTGAAGTATTTAGCGACCATAAGATTTTAAAGTATTTGTTTGATCAGAAAGAATTGAATATGAGACAACGAAGATAGTTGGAGTTATTGAAGGATTATGATTTCGGTTTGAATTATTATCTAGGAAAAGTGAATGTGGTGGCTGATGTGTTAAGTCGAAAGACTTTACATATGTCGGCAATGATGGTCAAAGGGTTGGAATTAATTGAACAATTCAGAGATATGAGCTTAGTTTGCAAAGTGACGTCGCAAAGTGTTATGTTGGGAATATTGAAGATTAATGATGATTTTCTGGATAATATCAGAGAAGCTCAAAAGTTATATGTGAAACTGGTAGACTCGATGGTTGGAATCAATCAGTCTGAGAATAGTGATTTCAAGTTAGATGCGCAAGGTGTGTTGAGATTCCATAATCGAATTTGTATTCCTGATGATGCAAAGATGAAGAAAGTGATTCTTGAGGAAAGTCATAGAAGCAAGTTAAGCATTTATCCGGGAGCTACAAATATGTATCGGGATTTAAAGAATTTGTTTTGGTGGCCTGGGATGAAGAGTGATGTGGCTCGGTTTGTGTATGCATGCTTAACTTGTCATAAGTCGAAAGTTGAACATCAACTGCAAGGTTGATGTAACCGTTAGAAGTTCCAGAATGGAAATGGGATAGAATTTAGATGGAATTTGTGACAAGATTACCAAATACTCCAAGAGGATATGATTCGATTTGGGTGATTGTTGATAGGCTTATGAAGTCGGCTCATTTTATTCCTATTAACATCAGTTTTCTAGTGTCGAAGTTGGCCGAGATTTATACTAGTGCAATTGTAAAGCTGCATGGTGTTCCTTTATGTATCGTGTCGGATAGAGATTTGAGGTTTACTTATTATTTTTAAAAGAGTTTGCAAGAGGAGTTGGGTTCTAAGTTGAGGTTGATTTCATCGTATCACCCTCAGACGGATGGTCAGACTGAACGGACTATTCAGTCGTTAGAAGATTCGTTGAGAGCATGTGTTCTTGAACAGGGAGGTTTGTGGGATACTTATCTTCCGTTGATAGAGTTCACTTATAATAACAGTTACCATTCTAGTATTGGAATGACACCTTTTGAAGCGTTTTATGGTCGGAGATGTATAACTCCTTTATGTTGGCATGAATCTGGAGAAATTGTAGTGCTTGGACCTGAAATTGTTCGAGAGACTACTGAGAAGGTGGAGTTAATTCGAGAAAAGATGAAAGCTTCCCAAAGTAGATAGAAGAGTTATCATGAAAAGTGAAGGAAAGATTTAGAATTTCAAGCAGACGACCATGTGTTTCTGAGAGTTACACCTGTGACTGGTGTTGGGAGAGCATTGAAGTCTAAGAAGCTCAGTCCTTGTTTTATTGGTCCGTATCAGATTTTGGACAGAGTTGGAAATGTTTCTTATAGAGTGGCTTTACTGCATAATCTTTCGAATTTGCATGATGTGTTTCATGTGTCACAACTCCGAAAGTATATTTCAGATCCATCTCATGTGATTCATATGGATGACGTGCAAGTAAGGGATAATCTCACTATGGAGACGATACACGTATGAATCGCAGATCATGAAATGAAGACTCTAAGAGGCAAAGAGATTGCTTTGGTGAAAGTAGTCTGGATAGAAGCTTCCGGAGAAATAATGATATGAGAGTTGGAAAGAAAGATGCGGGACTCCTATCCTGAGTTGTTTGAATATGGTAAAAATTTTGAGGACGAAAATATTCTAAGTGGGGGAGAGTTGTAACGCCTGTTAATTTAATTAATTATTTAATTAAATTATTTTTGGATTATTTGTGAAGTTGTGAGATGTTGGGAATTATTGGTATAAGTTGTTATATTGTTATTAATCAATTAATTAATTAGTTGATTAATAATAATAATAATAATAATAATAATAATAATAACGTTGGAATTAATGGAATATTGTGTTGGGCTTATATTATTGGTTGGAAGTAGTAAAGTGGGGGTGTGAAAGTTAAGCCCAGTAGAATTGATGATATAAGGTTAAGTTGGCACAAGGATTTGTGGTTGTTGGTGATTAAGGGCTTACCGGAAAAGCTGTGCGGAGAGAGGAGCAAGCTGCCCGGTGTCGAGCAAAGCAAATCAAAGCTGCCGGATAGAAGTTTGGTAAAGAGACCTTCAATCCAGGTAAGGGTGGGGTTCTTACCTTATAATTGGATTTATGATGTGTATTATATGGAAATTGGTCGGTTGTATGACGGTTGTACGTTGATGTCTGAACCTGTTATATGTAGTTATCGGTTGTTATGTTGTGGGCGGTTTGAGTTGTCTGTATGATTGCTCGGTAGAATTGATGATTAGGTTAGTGTAGTATATTACTGGATATTATGGTCGTTATGAATTATGTGGTGTCCCGAGCAGTTGGCAGGAAAATTAGGGATTGTTGTTCTGGTTGTTATAGGGAGGGTTCAGCGTGACCGTTTTTCACAATTAACGAAACTGTTGAATAGGAAATGTAGTTTCCCGTTACGGTAGTATTCCGAGAAATTGGCCGGAAATCATGGATTGTACTATGGTGGTCGTTATATTGTTGGCCGGAACTAGTGGTCGAGGAGAATGCTGATGATGTTAGGTGTTGGGCGGCATTTAGGCTGCAAGGTGTGTCAGGGAATATGTGTTGGATGTCGAGCGGTATTAGGTTGCAAGGCATGCTGAGGAGCACAGTAGTGATGTCTAGTTGTACAAAGTTGCAGGTTATGTCGAGGAGCATAAGTAGTTATTATTATTTTGTTTCTGTGTGTGTCAAGGAGTCTTGAGTCATTTATTATTTTGCCTTTGTTGTTATGTATGTCAAGGGGCTCATAGTTCCCCTAGTTCTATTGTCCGATGTGTCGATTTGGTCTTTACAATGTGTTGAGTAGTAGTGTTTAACTGAAAATTTGCAGGTTGATGATTTATGTTGAGATGCCTCTAACTTGGAAAATATTATGTTGTAGGCTTATGACCAAAGTTGAATTATGTTGATGTTGAATTGTTGTAGATGTTGTAGGCTTATGGTCAACGTTGATTTATGTTAAGTTGTTATTTGTTGTTGTTGTTGTTTCTACATTCATGTTGTGTCGCATACATCACATATCAAGGTGGAGCTAATGTTCGTTAAGTTGGCCTGGATTGACAAAATATTAAGTTGAAGGCTTATGCCTTGTTGATGCCTCTATTTATTGGCAGATTATTAAGTTGGGAGTTCTGCTCCATTGGTACCACATGCATTTGCATCGTAACAAGTTGCATTCCATGTTGCATCTTGAGTTGTTGTGATGATGAATTAGTTGTGATATTATGTTGATGACTTAGTCGTAATAGATATCGTTTAAAAGCTATGAAGTGATGATTTTGTATGATCTGATTCTAATATATTATTTATCATATATTCGTTTATATGGTTTGATATCTCACCCCTTTTGTTTGAATGTTACCCATATGTTGGTAACATGCAGGTAATCCAGAGTGAAGGTGGTTTACCTTCAGTAGTTCGAGTCGGTGTCATTGCTCTGATATGTAACACTCAGGGGGATGAACGCTTTCTATTTTATTGTTATTATTCAGCTGTTGCACTTTAAGTTGTTGTTGGTTAAATAACTGTTATCTGAAGTTGTTTTAGTTGGATAAATATGTTATATTCTTTAAGTTGAATATTTGATTCCGCTGTGTGGTTATGAAAGTTGTTAGTTTTAAAAGATTAATTTATATTGATGTGAGTTCATCCAAGTTAATGTGTTATGTATCTGTAATGAATATCGTTGTTTTAAGTTGAATTTGTAGCATCCTGATTTAGTTGTGGAAGTTTTATAACTAATTTTATATAATTTTTGGATAGAATTGGAGTGTTACAATTTGCACATTTCACAGCAAAATTTTCAGGAAAGAGAGTATTCAAAATAAATAGGGAAAGGCCATAAAGCCTATAACACTCACCAAAGATGGCTTTCCTATCCTCTTTGATGATGCATCTGGGGGGAGTGACACCACTAATGTAACCCAATTCCATGACAAAGGCCAACAAATGCCTCTTCATATAAATGTCTTCTTCTGACAGGTCATTTTCCTTGTAAACATGACACTCCTTCCTTGTACATTTATAGTACGAATCCGTCTATATGGCACAAACCTTTACATGGGCTCTTTCGTTGAAAAGAATGACCATACAGAATTGATGCTTGAAATGCTTCACACTATTAGGCTAAACATCAAAAAAGTAGTTAACTTGACTCAAGGAAATCAAACCATGGTCATGTGTGTGGTTTTCCATGCTATTTTGAGGCTTGAAAAGTGAAATGAGAGCGGTAATGTTGACACACCCCTTGATATTCACACCAATGATGGAAAAATTTGATAAGCGCCCAACCCACCAGGTGTAGTTGTTAGGGAGAAATCATCAAGTGATTCTAGAAGTCAACCTTAAAATCATTAAACAAAAGGCGGAAATCTGAGATGGAAAATAAACACTCATAAAGAGTAATGATGCATCCGTCATATTCACTACATATATTCTTCTTTTTATCTAGAGTCAACACCCCTTAGTCAGAGAAATGTCCCATGTCACCAAAAGTGTGATCGAGGTCATCTTCATAAGCAAAAGTAGAAGTAATCCCCAAAATCTAAGGGTCCACCCAAACAACTGAGATATCCTTTTTCGCTTTCTGACGCATGGTAAATGCCATTTCCATAATAAGAAACCATAAAAAACGCCAAAATGGTCAAAGAAAGATAAGAGAACTCAACTAAAGAAAAAGAACACAATAAATGAACGGTACCTTTGAGACAATAAAAATAATAGCAAATGTCAAAGGAAATTGAAATATGAATGAATGGAAAATAAAGCTAAGAGTCCAAGAATTTGGGTGGTGATCACAAGTAAAGTGAAGATAAAGGAGAACTCTTCAGAACTTCAAACGATGAAAGAGTAGAGAAAATAAATAAAAAAGAAGCTTTTATGGGTACTCCCGACATGAGAGCAACATAATCTCCTACACCTAGGAGATAAGAAAGCGCTACTAACTATTTATATCTCCTAGAAAGTCGTCCTAGACACGTAAGTGTCCTATAAACAAAAGGTCATCATTACTGGCATGCAAGGGAGTACGCGTCAAGAGTTCCTTAGCAGACATATGTATGGCACAAGAAATGTATTTAATGTGCGAGTTCTTAATGCTTATTTCAGGGCATTCACGACAAAACACTTCCCCTGCTCTACAAAAGAAAGGGCTTGAGGGGACAACTATTATGGATCGTCTAGAAGGCCTGATAAGAGAGATCCAAGATTAAATGCTATTATGGACTACACAATAGAAAATAGGATGTATGTAGTCTCGAGCATAGACGATCACAACCCCTAGCTCATCACACGTTGTCCAAATCAATCAAGCAGACCCTATCGTGATATGTCGCGTTCCACGTGAAGTAGTTATAATCACCTTTGTTATATAAAGAGTGAAGACGTCATTTTACAGATAATTCAAACTCATCTCCATAATTTATTATTTTTCATTCTCTTACTCACTTGAGCGTTAGACTGCTAATATTATATATTTTTATAAAAATTGATTAGCTTTAAAATATTGTTTTTTAAATTTATTTATGAATATTTTTATTGAAGTCTCTATTTTAAAGATTAAAACATAACTTCTAAATTATTTGAGACAGCCATGTATAAGATAAATTACTTTTTTTAATAACATATAAGATAAATTAGTTGATGCTAAGAAAATGAGTTAAGTGCAAACATCTAAAAAATTCTTGCATAAAAATTAATTGTTTGTGATTTAAATTAATGCCTATATTGATAATATGGAAATGAAATCCTAAGTAAGAATCCACCTAGAGTGACAAACCATCAATGCTTAGAGCATCTCTAAGTTGTTTAGTATTTACATGGAGATGGGGGTACTAGTTCTTTTACTTAAATTTTTTAACATTAGAACAAATATATGTGGAGTTGCAATTGTTTAAATATCCTTTCAGTTGCTGGCTGATATAATCTAAAAAATTAATTGCTTACCATTAAAAAAATAATAAAATATTATCAATTGGTGAGATCAACTATAGATTATTTATTATAATTACTGTTAGAGTAAAATTGATAAAAATGGTTAATAGATTGCTGCAATACGGCAATTTAGGCCAAAAAAAAATTAACTCAAACAATTAAAATTAATTTTTCCATTAGAGATATTCTAATCAATTGTCACATAAAACATTTAAGTGACTACATCAAAGTTCAGGCTCAAGTTAGACATTGCAAAATAACTATTTTCATTTTGTTTTCTTTAATGAAAAAGATTTATATCATTTTATTATTTATAATATTTTGAGTACTGGTTGGAATAATGAAAAAATTATGGAAATCAATAAGAGATGGAACCATATGTGATAAAACATGAACAATCTTATTGTCTTGTCTCCTAACGAATTTAACATGAGAGTTCTTAAACAAAATGACTAATAAGTGTTTACATTCAAGAGTGATAGTCCCAAAATCAAGAGTGAATGCAGCGACTAAGGTTCTCAAAACTCTTCTGTTCGAAGTTGTTCACGATGATAAGCGTGTTTGAAGGCTTGAAAAAATAGAGAGATTTTTCGTTCGCATTGCTTATTGTTACTGTATTAGAGAGGTTATCAATACTTCACATCTTAGGATCAGTGAGAGGTGGAAACTTATGTGGAAAATCAAAGCTTCTCTAAAGGTTAAGAATTTTCTCTGGCAGCTGTGTAGGAAGTTGATAAAGGTTTATTTGATAAAAGTGTTCAATGCTCTCCTTCTTATGGTATTTGTGGCGATAATTTGGAAGATGCTAAACACCTTATCCTTCTTTGTCCTAAGAGTATCAAATGTTGGTTAAAGGTAGAATTGTGAACCTTGTTACAGCCGTTGACGACGACTGGCCCATCTTTTGCCACTATGGCATTTTCCTTTTTACAGGTTGCTACTCAAGATCAATAAGTCGTGTTCGCGACCATTTTGTGGAGCATATGGAAGTGTAGGAATAATCAAATTTGGAACTAAATAGAAGACTCTGCAGAGGCTATTTATATTCGAGCTAACCTATCGATAACAGGTTGGAGGAATGCTTAAACTATCCACTCAGACAACAACAATCAAGCTCTAAGGCCGCCAGATGCCAATTGGAGAAAAACCTCTGGTTAGTCGTCTCAAGTGCAACATAAATGCTTCTTTTGTGGATAACAAAATTGGTATAGAAGTTTGTATTCGAGATCATGAAGACTGGTTCATTGCAGTTCGGACAATAAGATTCTCTTCTATTACTGATGTAGATATAAGGGAAGTTCTTGGTCTATTAACTTCCCTCAAATGGATCAATGAGTCGTGATTCTCTCCTATTATTGATGTAGATATAGGGGAAGCTCTTGGTCTATTATAAATCAATGAGTTTAGTTTCGACTCCGTAGATACTAAAAGCATTGTGGATTACGTGGTTAAATAGCAACCAAACTATTTTCATTTTATTGATTCCAATTCTAATTGGAAAAATATTATATTCCATTTTAGTTATAAAAATATCACTTCAGTTTTAATTCTTTTCTATTGTCTTCCAAAACTTATAGAATAGAGTAAAATCAACAACAAAATTCTTTAACTATTTCTTACTTAAACCTATATTATATTTACATAACAAAACATCATTTAAAACCATGGTAGTTACAAAAGCCCTATTTGTAAAATTAATCTAATGCAGAACATTCATTCCATTATTACACATACATATAATAAAACATGACAAATAAATAGAAGCTCTGAATAAGTACACATCAATCATTGTTTTGTCAAAAGAAAAGAGCACACATGAATCATTTAAATTTTGAAGGACTAGAGAAACCCCCATAACTGAAGTTGCAAAAAAACCATACAAAACTTTATTAATAAAACCTAAACAACTCATTCTATCATCAGAACAAAATGTATAAAATCTCATAGTCAAATTCAAAGTTCAGCAGCATTTTTGAAATCACAAGTTCTTGAAAGCAGAGTCATGAGCTTCCTTCTGTGGTGTGAGTCTAGCAAGAAGTGCCTTATTGTGACAGTGTTCTGTGTCCACAAAATAGAAACTCCCATTAGCCTTAAATGTCACATAAGGCCTATTGGTATCTGCTGGACGAATATCCGAAAACTTGATAGTCTTTGGGATATGTGTTGCCAGCCATGACAACATCTCCACCTCGAAGCTGTCCGAACCGGGTTGCCATCGGAGTTTGTGAATGTACGGGCTGACGAACCAGTGAAGGATGGCGGTTGTTGAAGCACTGAAGAATATCACTGATGATGCCACTGCACCCTTTAGGATGACATTGCTGTCAGGGGATGTCATGAAGGTTATGACCGGACCGAGTGATACCGAGAGGCAGCAAGTTGAGAGAGACAGAAGTTTTACTTTTTTTATGGTACTTGAGATTGGGCCATAGTAGAAAATTCCAGTTTCCTTGTCTCCTTCCTCAGATTGTCTTCCACTGGCAGGTCCAATGCTAATCTTGTCTTCCTCAGTTGGTGCAACTTTAGATAACCATCTTACTTGAGAAGTACCAAGCTGAAAAGAAGTCTTAAATGTTGGTTTCGCATTGTTCTGCGTTTTGAATATTGGATTAGCATTGATCGGTTGGCCGCACGTGGATGACCTAAAACACTGGTACACTGAACCATAAAAACAAATGTAACCCAAAAAAATATTAACAATCATATCATTTGCAATACATTAAAGACTATTGCCATCCGGCATTAACGGAACCAAAACACTATGAACCATGGCTTAGAAGCAAATCAAACTAGGACACATGATTCAATTTACTCGACTCCATAACATCGCGTCGATCAAGCTTTATTAAGCGAAAAATTAAAGTTTGTTCACTGACGTATACATCTGTTTCAATCCAAACATGCTAAAACTCACAAACAATACCAAACAACATAACCACAGAAAAAATGTAATTATTTGAAAATGAAAAGAAAAATCAAAAACTGAGAAAACGGAAGAGATATAAAGCTAACATGAGATGGTAGAAAAGTAACAGTTTCATCGAACCAGAAGCATCAATAAAAATTGAAAAACCCTAAAACACAAACCCTAGTTTCGTGGGTTGTGTAGAGAGAGAGAGAGAGAGAGAGAGAGAGAGAGAGAGAGAGAGAACCTGAAGGAGAGTTTGTTGATAATGAAGAAAAGCGATTGCGAGACTGAGATCGGAGCAAGTGAATCAAACTCATTGCATCAAACTCTGAATCTTACTCACTCTTTTTCTGTGTATGTGAGATATGAAATGTAATAATCAAACGATTGGTATACTGTATACTACTGCGATTCGATTTGCAAAATACAGAAATTCAGATTGATAGTATCAACAAGGGCATTTGGTCTAGTGGTATGATTCTCGCTTAGGGTGCGAGAGGTCCCGAGTTCAATTCTCGGAATGCCCCTATTGTTTTTTTATGTCCAAAAAAAGTTTTATTTTTTATTTTTTATTTTTATATATAATAAAGAGGTACAAAAATAAGTTATGTAATATATATATATATATTACTTTGTTTTTTGTTACAGAAAAAACACGTATATTTAGAAATAATTATATACACCTCTATCTCCCTTCTTTAATTATATATGCAGCTATCGCTTTTTTATTTTACCAAAATTTTATTTTTTATTTTTAAATTTTAATTATTTTAGTTGGCAATGGAACCAAATACATGATTAATTAACAAATTAAAATGTGGGGATAATATGAGAGAATATTTTTTGATTGGGGACATAATTTATGTTATATATTAGGTGTTTGACAGATCGAACCAGACTCTTATGTCATTGTTGGATCATCAATTCAGGGGTTTAATATGAGTATTTTTCACTGGGAACTTTTTTTATGAGTGACACGCCTTATGAGAGATACACCACATACTCACACAACACCTTATGATAATAGGTGTGTGAGTTATCTCACTTATAAATGTTGAAGTCTTTACTTTTCTAATTAAAGTGAGACTTCCCCACACTTTGTTTCTCAACATTTTTAACTCATACTTGTTTTTATCAACAATAATTTATATGGTTTATACCTGTATTTTTAAAAAATTTAGTGATTACGCGTATACAACCGAATAGATGATGTCATTTGGACAACGCACATATATCATATAGGGAAGAAGGAGTTCGATGACACTGCACTATTTTCGAGTTAACTGTATATTAGTGCTTATTTACCTAAGAGGTGTCTCCGTCAGTTTGGATATGTTCAAGACATATCTAGATCTGTCATTGTTGTACTGGCTAGTGTTGATAGATGGTTTCGTGCTAACATGGTGAGTAGTGTCAGTGTAATTAGATAAAATGCAGTGGTCGTGTCTTTTTCTGGACAGTGTATGAATGGTTATCTATAGTGGTTCTATATAATAACACGCCCTCGTATCACCCCTTTTATCTCAACTGAGCCTGCAAATGTTACTGGACCTTGACTTGTTAAAGGGCATTAAGATAATATGCTATTGTTGAAACAGAGAGTATTCAAGAAAGATGAAGGAGAAGAAAAAGAAGAGAGAGAAGAGAGAAAACCATATTGAAAAATTGTTATTTTCGTTATGAGTGTGTTATTAAATTAAAACATATAATGCTTTTTATATAGGCTACTAAAGTCCAAACCCAAAATATATTTCGACACAAACTTCTATAACTCCTACTAGTTAGTTTGACACCTCCACCTATGCATTTCGATGGAACATGAATTACGACTAACACACCACCTAATTCATGTTCTCGAGACTTCTCGTCCCGAGGCTTCTCTTCAACTCGTCGAACATGATTTTCTTCAGAGGTTTGGTGAGTATATCAGCTAGTTGAACTTCTGCCTTGCAATGCTCTAGTTCAAGCTTCCCTTTTTTAACTCGATCTCTCAAAAAATGATACCTCTTCTCTATATGTTTACTTCGACCATGACACACTGGATGATTCTCTAGGTCGATAGTTGACTTGTTGTCGACAAATAACTTCATCTTCATAGGTTTCATTATCTTGAGTTCCTCAAGCAGCATCTTGATCCATGTTGCTTGGCATGCAACATATAATGCAGCTACATATTCAGCTTCACATGATGAACAAGCCACAATACTCTCCTTCCTCGAGCTTCAAGAGATTGATACGAGGGCGTGTTATTATATAGAACCACTATAGATAACCATTCATACACTATCCAGAAAAAGACACGACCACTGCATTTTATCTAATTATACTGACACTACTCACCATGTTAGCACGAAACCATCTATCAACACTAGCCAGTACAACAATGACAGATCTAGGTATGTCTTGAACATATCCAAACTGACGGAGACACCTCTTAGGTAAATAAGTACTAATATACAGTTAACTCGAAAATAGTGTAGTGTCACCGAACTCCTTCTTCCCTCTATTAAAAATTGTTATTTTCGTTATGAGTGTGTTATTAAATTAAAACATATAATGCTTTTTATATAGGCTACTAAAGTCCAAACCCAAAATATATTTCGACACAAACTTCTATAACTTCTACTAGTTAGTTTGACACCTCCACCTATGCATTTCGACGGAACATGAATTACGACTAACACACCACCTAATTCATGTTCTCGAGACTTCTCGTCCTGAGGCTTCTCTTCAACTCGTCAAACATGATTTTCTTCAGAGGTTTGGTGAGTATATCAGCTAGTTGAACTTCTGCCTTGCAATGCTCTAGTTCAAGCTTCCCTTTTTTAACTCGATCTCTCAAAAAATGATACCTCTTCTCTATATGTTTACTTCGACCATGACACACTGGATGATTCTCTAGGTCGATAGTTAACTTGTTGTCGATAAATAACTTCATCTTCATAGGTTTCATTATCTTGAGTTCTTCAAGCAGCATCTCGATCCATGTTGCTTGGCATGCAACATATAATACAGCTACATATTCATCTTCACATGATGAACAAGCCACAATACTCTCCTTCCTCGAGCTTCAAGAGATTGTAGCGCCTTCGATCATGAAAATGTAGCATGCAATACTCTTCTTTTTGTCTTGATCTCTACTGAAATATGAATCAGTGTATCCATGGACTTCTTCATTTGTGTTGGTTTTCAACTTCCTTGGCATCAGCACACCATGATCAATCATACCATTTATGTATCTCAACACCCTCTTCACTGCAATGAGATGACATTCTTGGGGTTTCTCCGTGAATCGACTCAACAATCTGACACTTTGACAAATGTCTGGCCTAGTGTTGCAAAGATACCTCAAGAATCCAATGATTTGTTTGTACAGTGTCAAACTTACAAATTCATCATTTTTCTTCTTTTTCAACTTTGCTCCAGTTTCCAATAGCGTGGAAATTGCATTATAGTTGCTCATTTTGAACATTTTCAAGATATCTCGAGCATGATTCTTTTGGTGCAAAAATACTATTTCACATGTGTCTTTGAATTACATCCCTAAGAAATATGACAGATTCCCTAGGTCATACATTTCAAATTCATGCATCAGTTTCGACTTGACTTTCTTTATCTCAACTCTGTCTGCTCCTGTGATCAGCAAATCATCTACATACATGCATAAAATGATTCGACTGACACTATCAGCATCATTTGCATGCACTTCTTTTTGAGAGACACATTTTATGAAACCTGCTTCAATCACGAAGCAATCTATTATCTTATTCAAAGCTCTAGGAGCTTCCTTCAAACCATATAGAGCCTTCCTTATCTGTACACTTTTGACTCCTACCCTTTGATATCGAATCTCGGTGGTTGAGTAACATAAACCTCTTCTTCTAATGGTCCATTCAAAAATGCTGACTTTACATCCAAGTGACGTATCTTCCTCCCTCTATATGTTGTTGTCGATACAACAATTTTGACTGTCTCCAGCCTTGCAACAAGGGCATAGACTTCGTCAAAGTCAATACCAAGTTTTTGTAGAAAACCTCTTGCCACTAGTCTTGCCATATATTTGGCAATCTCACCATTTGGCCTTCGTTTCAACTTGTAAATCCATTTTACATCAATTAACTTCTTGCTAGATCTTTTGACAAGCTCACAAGTCTTGTTCTTCTCAATTGCTCTGAGTTCTTCTTTCACGGCTTCTCACCAATTTTAACCACTCATGGCTTGATCCACATCAATTGGTTCTGCTTCATCCATCATCATAGCTTCTTCAATTAAGACACCATCTGCATCGACTGCTTGATCTAGAAATATCTCATATCAAACTAGCCTCGTCAACTCAGTTCTTGCTCTAATCGATTTTCTTACATTATGATCAGGTGGTTTTTCATTTCGACTGTTTGTGGCTTCATTTTGTTGATCTTCTTCAAACACAATTCTAACTGTATCTGATTCCTGTTGAATTGAGCCTTGACTCTAGTTCCACCCTTTGCTTTCATCCACTAGAACATCTCTACTGATCACTAGTTTATCATTATTTGGTGAATACAGTTTGTATGCACTCGTTGATTGATAACCTATGAGCATCATAACTTGACTTTGATCATCTATTTTATTTCTCAGTTGTTCAAGTATATGCCTAAAAAACATTGATCCAAAAAATCTAATATGACTAACATTTGGATTCGACCATGTCCAAGCCTCATAAGGTGTCTTTTCGACCATCTTCTTCATTGGACACTTGTTTAGACTGTATACTGATGTCGAAGATGCTTCAGCCCAAAATCGCTTAGGCACATCTTTAGCTTTCAACATACTTATTGTCATGTTCAGTATACTTCGATTATTTCTCTCATCTATGCCATTATGTTAAGGTGTATAGGGTGAAATGACCTCATGTTGTATACCTTCCTCATTGCAAAATCTAGCAAATTCATGAGAAATGTATTCACCACCACCATCAGTTCTCAGTTTCTTCAACTTCCATCCACTATGTTTCTCAACATGCAATTTGAACTTTTTGAACTGCGTGAATACCTCAATCTTCCTTTCAATAAGGTCAATCCTCATATGTCTGGTGAACTCATCAATGAAAGTTAGGAAATAGCAGTTACCTCCATTTGAGCTTACTTCAGAAGGTCCACACACATCAGAATGAACTAGCTCCAGATTTTGTTTTGATCTCACGGTCAAATCATGTTTGAATTCTTTCCTATCATGCTTTACTTTGCAACATTCCTCACACACCTTCTTTGGTTTCTTCACCCTAGTTAAACCAAACACCATCATTTCTAGTTAAGCATATCTAAACTTCTGAAATTTAGATTTCCATACATGTGATGCCATAGCCAATTCTTGTCTTTTTCTACAGGTGAAGCAAGACACTTGTGATCCAGTATGTTAATTTCTAACTTGAAGGTTTTGTTTTCTGCCAACAGTGCTTTCATTATCAACCTCCCATCAGCATGATATACCTTCATTTGATTCTTCTCTAGCTTCATGTTGAAGCCTTTGTAAGTAATTGACCTACACTTATCAAGTTACTTGTCATCGAAGGTACGTACAACACATCAGTGATGATGTATTTTCGACCATCCTTCCTGACAATAAAAATATCTCTTTTTCCACCTGATGTGATGTGCCTTCCACCTACAAACTTTATCACTTTTTTGACTGGTTCATCTATCTTGGTGAACCAGTCTTTATTACCAGTCATATGGTTGTTGCATCCTTAATCCAGGTACCACGTGTTGGTTTATTCAGTGTTCGACTAAGTGTTGACCATCAACAACACATCATCATAATCAATATCTCCATCTCGTGCATATTTAGCTTCATCACTATCTTTTGCCATTGCCTCTTTCTTTCTTCGAAGGTCTTAAGTAGAGTAACCAAAACCTTGAGAGTTGTAACACTACACCTCCTTCATGTCAACTTTCTTCCTAGAATACTTGTTACTCATGCCTTTCTTGGTCGAATCAGTATTCTTGCTTGGATTTTCATCACTAGCAAAATTCTTTCGCTGCTTCGACTTCTCTTTTCTAGATTTCTTAATTAATATTGCTTGAAGTGCCTGTTCAACCACCTTATCTCTTTGAGTTTCTCTACTTCAACCTCATCTCATGAGCCTTTGAAGAAGCTTGAAGTTCTTATAACTTCATCTCAGAAAGAGTCTTCGACTCTTCAATTGACACTACAATATAATCAAAATCTGCAGTCATAGATCTCAAAACTTTCTCAATCTTTTTCAAATTCATGAATGATTTACCACATGCCTTCATCTAGTTTATTAACAACACAATTCTTGAGAAGTATGCCAAGATTGATTCATCTTCTTTAATCTAAATCATCTCGAATTGCTTCCTCAATGCCTATAACTTCACTCTTTTCAATTTCTCATCTCCACTTTACAAGTTCTTTAACTTGTCCCAAGCTCTTTTTGTTATTTCCTCTTCAATAATCGTTTCAAACACTTTAGGATCCACACACTGGTAAATCAAGAATAAATCTTTACTATCTTTCTTCCTTTAATCCTTGTGCACAGCTTTCTGAGCATCATTCGCATTTTCCTCTAATTCTTATACTCCATCATTCAATATTTCAACAACATCTTAAAATCTAAAGATGACCTTCATCTGCACAACCCACTGTTGGTAGTTTTACCCTTTGAAAACCGGTAGATTATTTTGAAATTGCATTTATGTTATTGTTCCATTTTCCATTAGATTCTATCTGAATCATAACTCGGGCTCTGTGATACCAATTTGTTGGAACAAAAGGGTTTTCAAGAAAGATGAAGGAGAAGAAGAAAAAGAGAGGGAGGGAGATAAAAGAGAAAACTATATTGAAAAGCTATTATTTCTGTTATGATTGTGTTATCAAATTACAACATACAATGCCCTTTTATATAGGATACTAAACCTAGGTCCAAAATACATTTCGACACACATCTTAAATGTTATATTCGACTCTGTCGAATACAGCTGACTTCTATAACTCCTACTAGCTAGTTCGACACCTCTAATTATGCATATCGATATAACAGGAATTACGACTAACAGTTACTGCCTTCTACACCAAATGGTGTGATTGATTAATTTCATACGCAAATGTTAGCTATTCTTTATGATAACCACATGACTTTGGTAAACCTAGATTGCAAGATTTATGATCTTTTTTATTATTAGTCGTTGTTTGTTCATTGATATTATTTGGAGTCTTATGACATTATTTTATGTTGTTATGAATTATTATTTGTTGTTGTGAATTACTTTATGTTGTGGCGACTTTAACTTAACATAACATTCCACAGTACAACACGAACTTGACATTACATGAACTTGACATGACATTACATACACTGACATGAACTTAAATAACAGTACATAAATTAAGATGGATCTAACATAGGATGAACTTAACTTAAATCTAACAAGACATTTTATCACCAAAAGATGATTCATAATGTTTCATTATCTTTAGAAATTTTTAATAGATATTACAAATGTCGCATCCACCTGAATTAAACTCTTGGATGCATAATAATACAATGTACTCCACATAACTTTAACATTTGCATCAGTCATCAACTTAAACTTACTAAACTTGATCTTCCTTTCATTATTGATTGTAGGTGAATGAAATTTGATCTTAACAACTCTTTGATTGTGGGTGTAATGTAAGAGGTTCTATAGTTTAACTTTAAGATCTACCAGAGAGATGTCCTTTGTGACCCTAGAGTCTATAAGAGACCTCATGCTTCTGAAATAAACAAATGTGATATACCAATAATAATTCATTTTGGAGTAATTTTGTTAACAACACATGAGAGATATTTATATAAGTTTTAAAACATCATGGACCATATAAAAATGTCATTGCAATATCGACCATTCATGGTGATCAATTTAACAAGAAATATAATGGCCCTAGATTTTTTTGGGGGTGGAGGTGTTAAAGAATCCAATGTAACAGATTTTTAAAATTTCGGGTAGGTGAAAAATTCACACCAGGTTTTTGATTGGAAAAAAATGTTTGATATAAATGATATTTTGATAACCTTTAGTGAAAATTTGAATATAAATGATGAAATGGATAATATTAGCATTTAGAAATTATGAAGGGTTTTTGATTGAATTTGGGGTGTCTGGTTAAATCCTTCAATTTTTTCTAATACAGTTGATTGTGATGCACATGATGGACAAATACTCACACTCTAATCCATTTTATATTTTACAACTTGACTGATATTTTTGGGTGTACAAAGTTATATATTCAACTGAATACCATATAAAAGCAAGACAAGTTGATCATAGTTTTTATGTTCTAATAATATATTTATCCATAAATAAAAAATCTCTTTTAAAATATGTCCTTAATGTTAGCCCCTTTCCAATTACTTTTATAGTGTCTAATTATAAGTTCTATTTGAAAATATTTGTATCCTTAAATACAAATCCATATACAAATTTAGGTTTATTTTTCTTCCAAATATGTTTCACTTAATCCTTTTATTCTGTATTAAGGTAGAAAATGATGTAGGTTGAAGATGAACATCCTAGAAGGTTTGGGTAATCACAAAAGGAGATGATATACTTGTTAGGTTAGTACTACAATATTCAATTTAATCAATAAGAGAAGTGTAACTTGCAAGTGTGAGGGTGAATTAATGATACTTTTGTCGGAATACTCCACTTCATTCCTTTTAATATACTTATTGTACCTCTTAACAAACAACCTCATCTCTTCATCATCCGAATAATCATCGTCATTATATCCATTATCATCTTACTCTTTAGCTGAGGAATTAGAGCTAGGAGTCATAAGATAAACTTACTTCTTGTCTATCTCTTTTTCCTTGTTCTTATCTTTCTTAATCTTCTTCTCATGCTTCTCTATGAAAATGAGCTCCTGCTCATTGTGATATGGTGAAAGAACCGACTGTTATATTGGTTTGCATTTTGTATTCGCAAATGTGCGGTAAGCAAGAGTCTCCACCGACTTTTATTTCATCCAACAAAGGAAAGGAAAAAGAACAGATAAACATTTTTCGATATGTTTCTGAGTATGGGGGGTAGATTATAGAAAGGGAAGGTGTTAGCACCCTTTCTATCCATGGTTTTCCACGGGCTCTTAGGTATTTTCTTATTTTGAAATTGCTTGCGTGTCTTTTGAAAAGTTTTTGTTTAGCTTCGTGGTAACCCATATATCTGTCCTCAAGAGTGTGACGAAGTTGTTTTTGAAAATTGTTTTGAAAGTGTTTGTGAAAAAAGTTTTTGTTGTTTTGAGCAAGTACTTAAGAGTTTCTACCTATTCGAAAAAGGTTGTTCATTTCCTCGTTTCTTTTAGACAATATTATCCTACTATTAAGGAGTAGGCAGCCCCATCGTTGGAATTTTA
This sequence comes from Vicia faba, assembly GCA_948472305.1. Classification (NCBI taxonomy): domain Eukaryota; kingdom Viridiplantae; phylum Streptophyta; class Magnoliopsida; order Fabales; family Fabaceae; genus Vicia; species Vicia faba. The sequence goes on from OX451735.1 coordinate 802,973,126, forward strand.
AGGGACATTCTAAAGGGACGTTATAGTCATTGAAGGCAACATGTGAGGATACCTTAGCATTTCGAAGGGACTGTCATCATATAGGCAACATCGATGGACAAGATCATTTCTCGTAGGCAACTCGAGGGACATTGAGGGACTATGATCTTATTGCTGAATTTTAGATTGAGGGTATTTTGCTAAGATATCCCTATGTTCGAGGGATATGGCTATTGTTTTCCGAGACAACCAAGTGGGGAGTACCCTAGGGGTGCAAGTGTGCAACCGTGTATTTTTTTAGTTATATTTATCTTGTAATTAGGGTTTTCTATCGTTCATTTTTATCTTTCCATACAATCCTATTAATCTAAGCATTGCATAAAATATAGTAGCAGAAGGTAAAGGCAGAAATGTAAACCTAAGCTATTACAGAGCTTTGGGGCAGTTACATAATAGTGAAGAGTGCGGAAAAGAAATCCTAAAACTATTACATCCCGAAAGCAATTACATGATAATGATGAAAAAAAGCGGGAAAAATAAAGCTACACTATTACAGCTGAATGCTCCCTATACACTTTATCTAGGAAAATAAAAATAAGATGAAATAGCAAAGAAAATGTTTTGGTGATTTTTTATGAAAAAATGATTTATGATAATTAATTAAATAAACCTAAAAAACTTAATTAATTTTAATTAATAAAAAATGTTAATTTTGAAAAAAGTTAATTAAAATACCTAAATCCTAATTAGTTCGAATTTAAAAAAAAAGTTAGTTTTGAAAAAAAGGTTAATTAATCTAAAATTAATTAACCTAAATTAAATTAGGTTTTTTTGTAAAAAAAAAATGTTTGTGAAAAAAGTTTTGTGGTTAAGTGAATTTAAGATTGAAAAAGACAAATTGGTTAGATACCAAAAACAAACAATGAAATTAAAAACCTAAAATTAAATTAAAACCTAAAATTAAATTAAAAACCTAAAATTAATTATTTGAGTTTATTAGGAAAAATCAAGAGTTTGTGAAAAATGTTAAGTTTTATGGAAAAAAATTTAAACAGAAATAAGGAAAATAGGTAAAATAGATAAAAGGATAAATAGAATGGAAGAAAACCAAAACCAATAGGAATGGTGTTAAACCCACACCTTTAACCTCCTTAGGATGTCTGCCTTGCCATGAGTCATGCATAGGTGATTGTTCTGTTTTGGCCTCAGCGTTGTGTAATAACCATGCATGGGACCCTGTCTAAATCTGCAGTGTTGAATCTCATGAACACATTAAATAAATCACTATATCATGAAATATAAATAAAACAAATATATAAAATTTTGTAATGTTAAAACCGATATGGCATATATGAATGCTTCTACATCCTTTTGATCATGGAGATCAAATCAATCTTACCCTTACTGGAGAAGTAGTGAGATGAGGATTTGTAATAAGGATGACTTGTTTGTAGTGAGATGGGGGTTTGTAACAAGGATTTTAAGGTTTTTAGAGTTCTTGAAGGAATTTGATATTTTGACAGGGTTGTGGCAAAGGTTTTTTCTCCTCTTGTTTGTGTGAAAAGAGTGAGATTATATAATGGAAATTAGAGGGGAAAATGGGCTTTGAATGTGTAATTGGACCTTCAATAACCACAAGTAATAGTGCAGATTTTTATTCACTTGAGTCCGTCACGTTCCAGGATAAATAGCAGGGGTTTAACTGCAATTTTTGAAGTTGAAATATGAAAACAAAATGTAGCCGACATCGAGAACTAAGTCCTGTCCAAAAATAGGCTCAATCAGATAAACGGTGAATTAGTTATAAATTTTTGAAGTTTCGCCTTAGACATACTTATTTTGGGCTCCAGTGTCAATTCTGACACGTTTTTCAATAAAAAGCTGGTATTAATCGGAGCAGAATCCTATCTCGACCTTGGAAACAAAGTTGTAGATCTCTGAGTCAGTGACCTTTTGTAAAAAGATGGGCCCGATCTGATAAAAATTGACCGAGTTATGAATTTTCGAAGTTTCAACCCAGATGAAATAATATTCAACATTCGGGATTTTTGGCGCGTCACGCGCACTCTGAGCAAAAAACGAAGGCCTTTTGTATACCGTTCTGTGATCGGTGGGAATGAGAACTAACTGTTTTGGAATGCTGGTTCGCGTTTGCGTTTGTTTTCGCAAAATGTCGCGGTAAGCAAGAGTCGCCATCGTCTTTTATTTTATCCAACAAGGAAAGGAAAAAAGCACAGAAAAATTCCTTTTTCGAGATGTTTCTCGGGTTCGGGAGGTAGATTATAGAAAAGGAATGTGTTAGCACCCTTTCTATCCGTGATTATCCACGGGCTCTTAGGTACTTGCTCATTGTGTTTTCAAAAGTTTGCTTTTCTTTGTGTTTGTGGTTTTGAAAGAGCTTTTGTTTTGAAAGGGGTGTAAGTGCGAAAAGTTTGTTTTGTTTTAAAAGGAGCAAGTACTTAAGAACCATCTACCTACTCGAAAAAGGAATTAATCTGTGCAAATGTCCTTTAGACAACGTCATCCCACTATTGAGGAGTAGGTAGCATCGTCGTTGGAGTTTTCGGGTCAATTCGATTAGGGGACGTGTGGTCACTAAAGCAATATTAGGACGCCTTAGTAGTAACCCTAATGTCTTAGATCATTTTATCCGAGGCAACCGTTTCGAGGCAACTATGATCTTTGGACAAGAGGGCGACCTCTAAAACTTCCTATACTCAATGACCACGTTCGAGGCAACCAAGTGAGGTGTATCCTAAGAGTGGCATGTGCAAGTGTGTTAGTTCGGTAAATTTTATCTGTACATGTCATGGGTGAGCTATTGTTGATTTTAAGTTCATACATTGGATCTTGTCATGCATTCCCTATTATTCAAACATCTAACAGTTAATAGTTGCGGAATTTAAATTTGCGGAAATTAAATCTAAGCTATTCCAAGGCGTCGGGTATTTACATCGCCAAAAACAAACCCTTTAATTTAAATTGCGGAAAGTGAAAATAAAGCGATAAATAAATAAAGTCCTAATTAAAAGTTATTACATACTGGAAGCAATTACAATATTGGATAAAAATAAAACGCGTGCGAGAAATTAAAACGGCGCATTTTTAGGGTTTTGACCCTTTTTGGAAAAGGAAGCATTTTTTTGTTATTTTTGAATTTAAAGAAATTAAACCTAAACTAATTATTAATTAATTAATTAAAAAATATATTTTTGGATTTTTATATTTAAGGAAATAAAATAAAAATGATTAAAATTATTAAAAACCTAATTCTACATTAATTTTAATTTATTGCAAAAAATATTAAAATTGTACCTAATTAAAAACTAAATTAATTGATTAATGTTTATTTACAAAAATAAAGTGATGAAATAAAATTTAATAAATAAAAATAATATTTTTTATGTTTTCTGATTTTTATTAAGAAAAACTGTTAATTATTTGGTTACTAATTAATTAGAAATAATAAAAATAAAACAAGTAAATAAATAAAATATTATAAGAAAAGAAATAACCAAGGGGGGTACTGGGCCCAATCTGGAGGTGAATCTGGCAATTCCAAGCCCAAAACGTCCAAGCCTGCTTTGACTTTTCCAACTCCCTATGCGCTTGTTGACTTGAGTATATGGTAGACCCTCATTCCTAACCTTCAGATTTGGCCAGGAGGCCATCTGGCGCGTTGATACTTGTAGGCATATGGATGTCCATGCTCTGGATGTAGTATTGAGTATATGGTAGACCCTCATTCCTAACCTTCAGATTTGGCCAGGAGGCCATCTGGCGCGTTGATACTTGTAGGCATATGGATGTCCATGCTCTGGATGTAGTATGGGAATACCTATGGAAAAAATATAACAAGCAATTTGGGGGACCTGGGATTCAAACCCAGGTCCCAATGGTTTTTCCACTCACGCCTCCACCAACTGAGCTATGATGCTTTCTTGTTAATAAAATAAGCGTTGATCATTATATGTGAAAAGTAAGCAATATACTGGAAATAAAAAAAAACGCGCTAAAGATTTTGAACGAGCCAATGGGAAGAGGACGCGTAGTCGTCTTCTTCACAAATCTCTGGTTTTATTACCTGCGGATTTTTATTCGCAGAAAGATCCGTGGCTTGCTTCCAAAACTCGTTATAGGCTACAAAAATGCAAGCTAAGATCATCATTATGTTCGTCTCTCTTCCCTGAACACATCCATGGTCGTTATTTGTCCTGATTTTGCTTGTATAAAAAATGCCTAAAAAACAAGAACACAAACCCTAGCTTCGGGTACATGGTTATAGGCCACAAAAATGAAATCAAACAATACAGAATGCTTAGAAATCGAATGGCAAGCATGATTATACAAAAAAAATGGCAAAAGGATACACGAAAATAGATTCACGATTCCATGTACAGGGCTATGTTCTTGAACACTTACAGCGAGTTTGTGGATGCTTCCAGGCTTGATTTTGATCCCAATAGCTTCGTTGGATCTCAGGCAAGAAGGCTATGTTGTGATTTTGGGTTGAATCGAGCTCTAACCAAGATTTTGATCTCACGCTTTTTCAAGCTTTTTTGAGTTTTTATTTGGCCGTTTCTGCAGTTCTTAGGTCCTGTTCTTTGTTGCTTTATGTTGTACATGTATCAAGCAAGCAATTAGGTTAAATCTTGGGCTTCCAATCTTTGTGTATTGATGATTTGGGATTTGATTTTATTCTCCATTAACAAAGCTTCCTAAAATGTCCAAATCTGATATTTTGTGCATAATAAGGCTTGATACGAATTTGATTATGTGCATCATGATAATTGAAAGATGTATCAATCAAAAAGATCACATTCCATCAATTTTTGGATTTTATTTGGATTAATATTGATTAAAAATGAATTAATTCAATAAAATCAAAATAAAATGGAAAAATTAATGAATGGACATAAAATTGAGGATAGGACACGTGTGTGGTGTGACAAAATCAAGTCAAGTGGAAAAAAGTGGGCCCTTTTGTCAAAAATTGGAGTTTTGAGGATAGTTGACTTTTAGCAATTTTGGAAAAATGCCCAACTTCAACAATGCATAACTTCTTCAATTTTGAACTTTTGGAGGTGTTCTTGGACTTTTTAGAAACCTTGAGATGTACTCTAACCAACCCTTATGTTATAATCTCATTTTGATATTCCATGCTCAAGTTATAATCTTTGGCAAAAAAGGTGTTTTTGTTGACTTTCAAAAATGACCTATAATGTCCAAATTTGTAACTTCTTGTGAGTGAATTTATTGATCTTGGGTGTGAATATGGATTGTAGGAAATTGTATATTAAAAATGATCTTTGGATGGGTCATTTCTCATAAAGTATGAGAAAGTTATGCTTGGTCAAAGTTGAGTTGACTTTTCCTACAAAACCCTAATTTAGCAACTTTTGAATCTTGATGAATTTTGAGAAATCCTTGATGAATCATGATCAACCCTTGATCAAATGATGAATTATACTTCAAAATGAGAATGTTGACAAAAAATCTTGAGGTTTGACTATTTGTAGGTGACAGTTGACTTTTGCCCTAGCACAGTCGATTTTTGGGCCTCTTGAGCAATTGACTGACCAAACTTCCTCTGCAAGGCTTGAAATTTGACATGGATGAACTTAAGAACATATTAGGAAATTTGGAAGCACTTGAGTTCATTTGGATGTAAGGACCTTGATGCAACACAAAACCCTAATTTTGAATTGATTGCCTTAGGAGATGATTTGACTGTCCAACTCTTGAGCCATCTTGAGCAACTTGAGATTATTCTTGACATGTTTTGAGAAATATGGGAGGGAAAATTTTGGGGTACAATAGTTTCCCCTGTTCAATCTTCTTAAACCTGAGGATATAAATTGGCGTTCGGGCCTTTCATGATCCGAAGGTGGGAGATGATTGAACACTAGAGTGCCCAGAAATTTGCACTCACATGAAGTGGTATCAGCATTGTGATGTCGGGAATGGGATTACAGATGCCATTTGGAGATTTTTGGTAGGTGGTTTTGTCTTCGTTGACGGGTTGTATTTATTGACGGGTTGTCTCTATTGACGAGTTGTCTCCATTGACGGGTTGTCTCCATTGACGGGTTGTCTCCATTGACGGGTTGTCTCTATTGACGGGTTGTCTCCATTGACGAGTTGTCTCTATTGATGGGTTGTCTCCATTGACGGGTTGTCTCTATTGACAGGTTGTCTCCATTGACGGGTTGTCTCCATTGACGGGTTGTCTCTATTGACAGGTTGTCTCCATTGACGGGTTGTCTCTATTGACAGATTGTCTTCATTGACGGGTTGTCTCCATTGACGGGTTGTCTCTATTGACGGGTTGTCTCCATTGACGGGTTGTCTCCATTGACGGGTTGTCTCCATTGATGGGTTGTCTCTATTGACGGGTTGTCTCCATTGACGGGTTGTCTCTATTGACGGGTTGTCTCCATTGATGGGTTGTCTTTATTGACGGGTTGCCTCTATTGACGGGTTATCTCTATTGACGAGTTGTCTCTATTAACGGGTTGTCTCTATTGACAGGTTGTCTCCATTGACGGGTTGTCTCCATTGACGGGTTGTCTCTATTGACGGGTTGTCTCTATTGACAGGTTGTCTCCATTGACGGGTTGTCTCCATTGACGGGTTGTCTCTATTGACAGGTTGTCTCCATTGACGGGTTGTCTCTATTGACGGGTTGTCTCCATTGACGGGTTGTCTCTATTGACAGGTTGTCTCCATTGACGGGTTGTCTCCATTGACAAGCTTCGCCTTAGAAAAATCTTTAGGAATCGATTTAACTGATTTTGTCTCCATTGACTGGCTTCGCCTCAGAAAAATCTTTAGGAATCGATTTAACTAATTTTGTCTCCATTGACATGGTTGAGAGTTTAACTGCATCCTTCCTGAAAGGTAAAGGTCAGTCATATGCAATGCATGATATGGATCAAGCAATGATGTTCTCAACATAAATGAGATTGTATGGTATGATGCGTATATGCATGCATCATGATGTATGGACATGTAACATTTTAGCTGGGGAAAATAAATCCCGGAGCTGCTGGAGAATAGAGTTGAGTTCTTCGTTTCCGCTGGGGATGATGAACGAAGATGATTGTGAGAATAAACATGTAGGAGGAGATGACTTTGTTGGAGAATAAACTGATGAAGAGATTACTCCGAGGGGAATTACTCTGTGGGGAAGAGATGCTCTGCTGAGGATTTTAACGATAAACTCCGCTGGGGATTCCGCTGATAAACTCCACTGGGAATGGGTTACCATTGCTGGTGATTTTGAATCTGTTGAGGATTGAATTCCTGTTGGGGGGAAAGAAAGAACTTTGCTGGGGGATGATCTTTCAATTGCAACTTGCTGGGGATAACCCTGTTAGACTCTTGTGGGGATAATCCTCTTAATTCTGCTAGGAATGATCCTTCGAACTTGGCTGGGGAGCTTAATTTTTATACTCCGCTGGGGGTAAGCTTCCAAAGTCTACTGGGGATGATGATTTAACTCTGTTGGGAAAGCTTTTTCAGACTGCGCTGGGGAAATGGCTCCACTGGGGGTATCTTGTATTCCACCGGGGAACATTCTTATACTCCGTTGAGGAATATTAAGACTGTCGGGGATGCTCTTATACTTGCTGGAGAATATTCTTATACTCCGCTGAGGAATATTAAGACCTTCGGGGGATACCAAGCCTTTTTAGAGCTGATGGTAGACTAACTCTTCTTGGGGAGAGTATTGCTGATTCGTTTATAGTTGCATGTCTCAGTTGGGAGAGCTACCATTACTGTCTTGCTCTGCGGGGAGTGAAGGTATCGTAGCCATATTCTTCAGTTGGATCTACCTTGTACCTGGTGGACGAAGCAACTACACAGCTTGGACATTTCTTATGCCCCTGTTTATGATATTACCAGTAATTCATCCTTTGTTTCACATGTAAATATTTATGAGCAACAATTAATGTCAAATGCATATATCAAAAATGAAACTTTGGACGTTCTTTGCAAAACAAAATAGGTAAAGTAAAAACAATTTGAAATTTGTCTGAAAATGAATTTGTATTGATTTTGAAGTTTGCCTGTAAATAGGCGTTTTTGTACAAGAGGTTGACGTCCTAGTAAGAGAACGTCGCCGAACAAAAAGAATTTATACAATTTGTGGAAAGAAAACAAAACAGCTATATGAATGATCCCACTGGGTTCCAACTCTGCTATTGCCCTTATGTCTTCGAGCATCTCATCGCTTTGCCGTTGGTTGAAGATGAATCAGATTGATCAGTGACTTCCGAGTTTGATAGTTGATACCGAAGTCTGGATGCAAGGTGATCCAATGAGACATAGTGTTACGCTTTAATCCCTAGTTTTTTCCTGGACTGCCCTTTCGGGTTTTCAGTCCACCGGGATACCCTTTTTTGCCCAAGCAGCCTTTTCAGGTTTTCGACTTGTCGGGTGTACAGTTTTTTTCATTTTCATCCCTTCTTTTTGCCCGAACCCTTTTGGTTCGCCGGGAAGCCCTTATTTTTGCCTAGGCCAGTCAACCTAGTGGGTCTTTGATTATGCGTAGTATCTTTTCACTATGTCTGCATTGACGGGGTGAGGAAGGTCGTCACCATCCATGGTGGTTAGAATCATGGCTCCGCCTGAGAAAATGTTCTTAACCACAAATGGCCCTTCGTAAGTAGGGGTCCATTTTCCCCTGGGATCACCTTGAGGTAGAATAACGCGCTTGATTACCAGGTCCCTAACTTGATACTCTTGTCGTCTAACTTTCTTGTTAAATGCCTTGATCATCAGTTTTTGGTATGTCTGACCATGACAAATAGCAGTAAGTCTTTTTTCGTCGATTAGGTTTAGTTGATCAAGCCGGGTCTGAATCCAGTCGTCTTCGCTTAAACCTGCATCCTTCATGATCCGAAGAGAGGGTATCTGAACTTCAATAGGCAAGACTTCCTCCACGCCATAAACCAAGGAATAGGGTGTTGCCCTTATTGACGTCCGCGCTGAGGTACGATACCCATGAAGAGCAAATGGTAACATCTCGTGCCAGTCTTTGTATGTCACTGTCATCTTCTGCACAATCTTATTAATGTTCTTATTAGCCGCTTCGACAACCCCATTCATCTTCGACCGGTAGGGAGAAGAGTTGTGATGCTGTATCTTGAATTGCTCGCAGAGCTCAGTGATCATCTTGTTGTTGAGATTGGTACCATTGTCCGTAATGATCCTCTCTGGTACACCGTATCGACAGATCAAATTGTGCCGAATGAATCGTGCCACAACATTCTTGGTTACAGTAGCAAAGTGTTGTACCCCAAAATTTGCCCTCTCTCTTTTTCACAAGAAATCACAGCTTCGGGTTTTTCCTGATTTTTTCAGATTGGCTTAAGAATCGGTCAAACAGACTTTTCTCATCAGTCGGACAAAATTAGGGTTTCCATTGATTTAGAATCAGTTCAAGCAGATTGTTAGGGTTTGGTTGAGTTTGGCTCAGGGTTTGATCAGGCGGACGTTTCTTTGACAATAAATCAAGAATTAGGGTTTGCACGCGCATTCTCAGAAGAAATTGATTCTGTAGCTCTTTTCAATTGACTTTGGGACATGGGTTGAGGCTTTTGATTGAAAGTTTGAAGTTTAAGTTTGATCAGTGAGATAAAGGACATATGGACGTTTGTTTCATTAACTGTGCAATGCTTTTGGTTATTCAGAATGCCGGACGTTTATTGATTATTTATAATTTCTAAGTTAAAATTATTGGATAATTTCCAATTATTATAATTCAAGAAATTTAAGTAATTAAATAAATAAATGCAGAAGAATTAAAGAATTAACTAACAAAGGATTTTTTTTATTCATTTTCAATTGTTGTTACAAATGTTTATTTGATACAGTAAATTTATTTACAGTGTTACAATGACATTTATTACAATGATTAAAAATAAATTAAATCTACATTCTAAATTGCTTGAAATCTTCATCTTCTACTGCTGCTCCCCTTTGCTCAACTGATATTTATCTGCAAAGACAAAAAAGAAAGAGGTCAAACACAGATGAATTTGGAAAAGCATTCTCAGACAGTTAATCAAAAACTCATCATTAAAAGTTTTGGCCGGAATCAGTTTGTTCGTCCTCTCTGCAAATTGCAAGAAGATGTCTCTTCTTGGTTCACAAAGAGGGAAATTAAATTTTTTACAAGCATATGAATTATTTTGCAAAATGCACAAAGCTGCATAAATTCAAATTGCAAAGTGCAAACTGAAATGCCAAACAAACTGCATAAATCCAAACTGAATTGCATGGACAAACTGAATATGCCAAACAATTACAAAGTTCAAACTGAAAAACAAGTTGCCCACGTCCAAAATGTCAACTAAACTGTCAAAACTGTCCAAAGAAGCAAACCAAATTGTCAAAGAGGAAAACTAAGTCACAAGTGCAGAACTGCCCAAAAGAACTGTCATAAAGCTGTCAACAAGTACACAAAAGCAATGCAGGAAATCTGGAAAGATGCAGAGGAAAGACAAAATGCAAGCAAGCTTGTAAGGGTACTTTTTCATCATTTCCCAGCCAAAAACCTTTTCAGAAAAGGACAGTCTAAGTAATTAAATATACTTTGTTGTGGAGAGAGAAAGAGAGAGAGAAGTAGAAGGCTCTTACAGTGGGCAGGCTTAAGACAAAGAGATATAAAACAAAGAGTATCAAAACAGTTCAAAAGAAGGCAGAACACCACATAGAAAAAATATACCACAAACTGTAACATTGCAAAAGCCAAAACAATAGCCTGCCTCAAGCTTGCTCTAAACCAACTCAAACCTCCACAAAACTGCATAAAACATAAACAAGCCTGCCTGTTCAGAAAAGCCTGCATAATACAAATGAGCCTCAAAACTTCCTTCATTCCAAGCCTGCTTCAAGCCAGCCTGTAACCTCTAAATAAGCCTAAAGATCTGTTACAGCCTTCAAGCCAAAACCCTGCATAGCCTAAAGACCAAGCCTTTCAAAGCCTAAACCCCAACAAACTGTACAACAAGCAAGCATTCAAGCCAAAAAGCCCTCAGAACAAATTCATCATAGGGCCAACATCAATTATTGCAATCCATCATCACAGGGTCAAACAAATAAGCATATCAAAAGCATCTCAGATTCAATATTATCATCATTGATAAAAAGCCAACTCAGAATCAAAGTCAAAATAGAGAGGAAAAGCAATCTTAGAGTTATCATCATCAAGTTATTAGAACATCAATAAGCAAACAATCTCAGAATTATCATCATTGAAAAAAGCCAGAAAGCAACTCAAAAGCAACAAATACTGAGGCAAAAACAACAACAACATCATCAAACTCATAAACGGGCAAGCAAGCAGAAAAGGAAAAGAAGTTTCAGAAACAGATGCCTTAGGGTTTTCAGATTACAACATTCATCATAAAACATATAAAGCAAGATACAAAGTACCAGGGAGGCCAGCAAGCACATCACCGCGTCTCTCCACCTCTTGGCCACCTGAGAAGCGCCGCCGTCCTCCTTCGTCTCCTCTCCAAAGGTAGTAATTCCTTCTCCCTTTTTACACACCTCACATAAACATGTAACACATAAAGATCAAAACATACAAAAATAAAGCATGCAAGACTAAAATCCAAAACCCTAAAACAGAAATCATTACCTTTTCTCATCACTGCCTTGCACGACCATGGAGAGAGAGAGAGATGGACGGTGGCGCTCTAGCAGCTGAGGTGTAGAGAGAACATCAGTGGCCGGTTTGAGAACGAGAAAGATGAAGAAGAATATGGAGAAGCGGTGCCGTTCTAAGCCAAACTGTGAAACCCTTGTTCTGAAACAAAACAAAACTAACCCTAAACAAAAAAAGTGTCAAACCCGGTTGGGCCTGCCCCATGCACAAACCCTCAGCCCAATTTCATTTCTGGTGCTTCACCCCCCTTTTGTCTCCTTCTTAATTTTATTTTTGGGCCATACATCCCCTTAGAGCCTATTTTTATTTCTTTTCTTTGTTTACAAACTAATACTCTTCTTTTTATTTCTTTTTTAAACTAATTCCTATTTCCTTTTAAAATATAATAATATATTTTGAGCTTTAAAACTTTTTGTTTAGTAAATCACTTTTTTATATAAATTTCTAAAAACATTGACAAGTACATAAACAATAGATTTTTTATTAAGTTAAAATTTTCTTTTCACTAAAACTCTTGTTCATATATAATTAACAAAAATACAAAAATAACATTAACACTTAATAAATACATTAAGTTAACATTTTGATCACTTGTAAATAATCATGTGCACCATACTTTGCTTTTGATCCTCTTTACTCTTATACCTTGCTATATTTTTACATTGAGAATGCGATTCGATTTGGTTGTAAATATTATTTGGACACTACTATCCTGATAAGACTCATCCCCATTTGTAAATATTTGTACCCCCATCCCCGGATACTTATTTGTAATAGCTTAGACTTTAAATTTCCGCAATTTATCGCTTTCTATATACTGTATAGTAATTAGGGTTTGTATGCGAAGATTCAAAATCAACCGCTAGATAACCTAATACAAAGATAAATGTATGACAATCAATACACAATTCACACTTGCACCCCTAGGGTAATCCCGCTTGTTGCCTTCAAAAAGTGGGCCATGTTTGCATGTCAAGTACTTTGGCAAAACAAAAACAAATCAAATGATCATAGTCCCTCGATGACGCTATCTTGTTGCCTAAGCAAAATGATCATAGTCCCTCAAGAAAATTTCCAAAGACACTTGACACTATTGCTTTCATGGTCTATACGATGACCCGCGCCCGTCCCGTTAACATCCTAACACAAGGTTGTTCACCAAATACAACGGTGAAACAACACTGTTAAAAGGGTTAAAAACACAAGGAAAGATCTTTGAGTAAATTTAGGGGTAGACAACTCTTAGTTACTTGATCAAACTTGGAAAACACGCTTGCCTACTTTCAAAACACACTCCACAACACAACTTTCAAAACAACTTTCAAAAGCATTGAAACATCTTTTCAAAAAGACAAACACCTTTGTAAAACATTCGAGTAAAGAATTGTTACAATGGTTGCCTAGACAAGGCATCTTTTTTAAAACATTTTCAAAACCACACACACACACAAACACCATTTCAAACAATTGAAAATCAAGGCAAGTGATCTAAAACAAGTAACTAAGAGCCCATGGATAACCATGGATGAAAAGGGTGCTAGCACCTTCCCTTTTCATAATCTACCCCCCGAACCCACGAAAACATCTCAAAGGTCTTTCCTGTGCTTTTTGACCTTTCCTTAGGATAAATAAAAAGTTGGTGGCGACTCTTGCTAAACCGAACAAGTGCAAATACAAACGCAAAACAAATCAAGTCAGTTTTCCCACCGTATCACAGAACTGGCGACTATGCTGGGGATTAATTTAAAAGTGGGGTTACCTTAGGGTTTAGATCACCTTTACATACTTGCTTTGATTGCTTTTGATTGCTTTAATTTTTGAGTCCTTGTTTGGGTTTGCTGTAAATCCTACACCCGAATTTGGGGGCACCTTTTTAGGTAAATAGCAATAAAACTGTGAGGGAACTGTGCGGGGTATATCGACATGGTTGAAGCAGTAAGCTATGTTAGTGTGACATATTTGTGAGTACCGGTAGCCCTTGAGTAGTCAAGGAGAATACGGGGCCACTGAGCGATGTCATGAAGCACTAACGAACTCTAGAACCTTACTTGACCATCTTAGCCTTTTTAGGGGTAGTGAGATGACCGACTTTGGTGCAGTCCGAAGTTGGTAGATACTCGATACTATACTCATTGAGGATTGTTTTATTGGAATATTTTGGTCGCCAGTTAAGTGGCTAAACCAAAACAATGAACACAGAAAATAATCCAATGATATTGAGCTCCTTAGAACCCGGTTTCTATTTTAAGACTGGATGAGCCAACTAACTTCAAGAGGGTACTTACCTACAAACCCCATGCAAGCCTAAACCTAAGGACTTGTTTGCTTTATGTGAATATGATTGCATGTATATACACTTGCTTACTTTTGCATACATGTACATAACATCATGACATCATACCATAGCATTTTCAATAACCGTTTCAAGGATCTCGAGGGTCTGTTGATGCAGGGTCACGTTGAACCAGACGTCTACCAAGGGGCAAGAGGTTTTTTTCCTCTAAACAAATGACATCAAAGATCAAGTGCAACAACTTGAATCAGGGGCTATGACCCACTTGACATGGTGAGCTTAATTCTCGTGGAAAGACATCCACCGGTGCAAAGTTCTCCAATCAAAGATCGAAGTTCAACCTCTAACATTCTCTTGTGTTTACCCCAAGAGATCCTTGAAAACATTGCATACATATAATTGCATAACAGGTTTCTCCTACAGGTCTCCTTATCTTCCTACTGTTTATTTCAGTAAGATGGATATGTGTGATACGGTGGGAGAACTGACTTGAGGTTTTGCGTTTGTTTTCGCAAATGTTTCGGTTTAGCAAGAGTCGCCACCGACTTTTTATTTTATCCTAAGGAAAGGTTAAAAAGCACAGGAAAAACCTTTGAGATGTTTTCTTGGGTTCGGGGAGTAGATTATAGAAAGAGAAGGTATTAGCACCCTTTCTATCCATGGTTATCCATGGGCTCTTAGTTACTTGCTTAGATCACTTGCCTTTGCTTTTCAATTGTTTGAAATGGTGCTTTTTGTGTGTGGTTTTGAAAATGTTTTGAAAAATATGCCTTGTCTAGGCAACCATTGTAACAATTCTTTACTCGAATGTTTTACAAAGGTGTTTGTCTTTTTGAAAAGATGTTCAATGTTTTTGAAAGTTGTTTTTGAAAGTTGTGTTTGAAAGTTATGTTGTGGAGTGTGTTTTGAAAGCAGGCAAGTGTGTTTTGCAAGTTTGATCAAGTAACTAAGAGTTATCTACCCCTAAATTTACTCAAAGATCTTTCTCATGTTTTAACCCTTTTAACAGTGTTGTTTCACCATTGTATTTGGTGGACAACCTTGTGTTAGGATGTTAACGGGACGGGCGTGGGTCATCGTTTAGACCATGAATGCAATAGTGCCAAGTGTCTTTGGCAATTTTTCCTTCAAGGGACTTGATCATTTTTTAGGCAACTTGAGAAAGCGTCATCGAGGGACTATGATCATTTGATTTGTTTTTGTTTTGCCAAAGACACTCAACATGCAACATGACCCATTTTTGAAGGCAACAAGTGGAGTAACCCTAAGGGTGCAAGTGTGCATTGTGCAGTCCATTTTCATGCTTTTTTGTCTTTGTATTAGTCAAGCTATTTGTTATTTGATTTGCATACAAACCCTATGTCTATCATGGCATAATTTGAAAGCTTTTAAATGCGGAAATTTAAAGTCCTAAATTATTACAACATGATTATAGGGATGGGGGTACAAATGTTTGAATGGGGGGATATTTGGCAAGAAATTAAATCTAAAGCTATTACATCCATATCGAATATACAAATATTAAATTGTACAATGTAAAGTAAATACAATAAATATGCAAAAATGTATTATGCACAAAAATGATTTTTTTATGTATGTGAAAGTGTTTTTTTTATGTGAAATAGAAACAAAAATAAAAAATGTCAAATTTTGGATATTTTTATGGTTTAGGGCAAAACCCTAGTTTTCAAATAAATAGTATTTATTTATTTATTATATACAATATTTATATATTAATTTATACAAAAAATAAAAAAAGAAGTATATTGTAAAAAAGTATTTTTTAGTGTCATATATTAATAAAAATAAAAATGTATTATTTTTATATTTTTGTCCTAAATATCTAATAAAATATATAAGTATTTATATATTATATATTAAATATACTAAATATATACAAGAATAAAAATATTAATTATTTACAAAAATGTGTATTTTTAGAAAATGTTTTCAAAATGTAAATAATAAATAATAACTAAAATATATATATTTTTGTATTATTTTCTAGTGTTTTGAATAAAAAGAAAATATTTTTATTTACATGTATATGTTAAATAAAACAAATAAATGCCAAATAAATGCAAAAATGTATGGAAAAATATTTTTGATATTTTTTATATTTGAGCAAAAAATAATAAGTCAGAATCAAAAATCAAAAATCAAAAATGATAAATATATCACACAATGGACCAGGGGGGTGTAAATTGGAAAAGGGGGTGCAAAGAGCAAGACTGACTCAGGCCCAGCCCAAGCCAGCTTTGTCTTCAACCTCCAGCAATGTTCAAACAGAAAAACGTGCGCGCCTCCTATGCAATCATCATCTCCTAATTCTTTGACTTTTAACAAAAACTCATAACACAAACATTATAGAGCATGAAGAGACGAATTCAAACATATAAAACACTTGACCTAACTCTAAGAAACGAGGGAGAATTTCTTCATCCCCAATTTCTGACCTAATTTTTCTTCAATGTTCATGGCCAAAATTCTCACAACATACTCAATATAAATGAAAAGTAAATACATGGATGGCTTTAGGGCTATGAGTAGAGCATGTTTCATTTACAAACCTAAGCCTAACTCTTCCTAGATTGAGAGATAGAAGTTCATGTTTTTACCTGTTTCAGCTTGAGTCGTGTACAGCAATGTGGCCAACTTCAATGGAGTTTGAGCTTTTTTACAGCTTGCCTGAAGTCCAAGGATGCTTCTCCAACACCTAGCTTGCTTTGATACTCTCTGAATCGTGCTATGGAAGTTCACCTGCAAAACTGAAAAGTGAAAATGGCAAGTGATGTTAGGGGTGTTACAGTTTGTATCTAGGGCTTTGGATAGTTCCAATGGATGATATAGAATGTATTTGAACTGGTTTTAGCCAAAGTGCACGAGTGGAATGGATTGTGGAAGTCAAACTGCAACAGATGCCCTGTTTTGCAGAAAACATGTGATTTTCTGTATGAGGAGGGATGAAGGGTGGTTTGGTCGTGCTTTAGGCTTGCTTGGATGTATGAAGGATGTTTGTAAAGTTTGTGTTTGGCTGTGTTGACAGGAATGAGAGATTGGTATGAATTTGCAAGTTTTCTTCCCTTGTAAGCAAGGAAATGTCAACTTGTGATATAGGCCTGTCCAATGTCCTCAAGCATGCTGCACACTTTGCTCTTGATCAGTGGGATTTGTCTATCCAACTTTGCCTCAAAGATTTGGCTTGTACTTCAAAGATTCAGAATTTGACATAAAGCATTACTTTTCCAAAATGGCAAACTTGCTTTTTCTAATTAAGGACTAGTTTAGCATGTAATGTCCAAATGGATGAAATAATGCAATAATACAATGGTTTGACATTTAATTAAGGTGTGTAAAACTGGTTTTGAGGCCTGCAAGCTAGCTTTGTACAAGCTGATTTGAAAAATGCCAATGTTATGAACATGCTTTGGTCAAGAACAAAAGTGAATTTTGCCCAACTTTGCAAATTCGATTCTCCCTAACCACAAGGGTGTTTGAAAAGTTCTTGGACAATTTGGAAAGCTTGGAATGTGTACTACAATCCATATTTGTAATGCAAATTGAAAATCCAAGTGGAAGCATGTGAAAAATGGCCAAGAAGTTGGACAAAAATCCTGCCTAGAATAGGTCAAAATTTTTCTAAGTTAAAAATGTTTTGTACCCTTGTTCCAAAAATCATAACTTTAGCTACAAGCTTCTTTTGAGAAAACTTTGTGAATCAAAGTTGTAGATTTTGCAATGGACTACAACTTTCATGTTTTGAGTTTTGTTTTAATCCATTTGTATCTTGATGAAAAAATGGGACAAAGTTAGGGAAAAATAAGGGAATTTCATAACTTAGAAAATTTCTAAGTTATGAAATTTCTTCATTTTAAACCCTAATTTGCAATTTTGGATTTCTTGATGAACAAGTTTCATAGTTTGACATGTCTTGATGAAAAATGAATCTTGGCACTTGATTTTGACCAAAAAGTCAAAGTTTGACTTTTCAGTATACAGTCAAATTTTGATCAATTGACTGGAAAATTCATTTGTCAATCCTGTGCATTTGAGATCTTTTGAACTTGTTGAATGTGTCAAGACAATGCCATTGAGTCCTTGAGTCCATATGTGAGCTTGGTTTGCCATTGGTTAGGTCAAACAGTAAAAAATTGCCTTTGTGCAGTCAAAACCCTAAGAATGACCATTTTGCCCTTTTGGTGATCTGATCAAATTTCTTGTGGAATTGTGATCCAAACTTGACCAAATGGTTCATATGAGTTCATTATGTTGATGTGGGTCAAATTTCATGAGGTTTGACTGTCAGTTGGCCACAATTGACTTTTTCCCCAATACAGTTGATTTTAGGTCAACTGTCCAATTGACTGGGCAAAAATTGGAATCAAGGCTTGAAACTTGGTATGGATAAACTTGTGAGTCCAACATGAAGCATGAAAGTCACTTTGGGCATTTTAGGTCAAAACATCCTTGTGCAAACTCAAACCCTAATTTGGGTCAACAGTGCAAGGAGGGGCCTTGAGCAGGGCAAACCCTAACTTGATCTTGAGTTCCAAGAGTCTTGTGGTGAGAAAATGTTGATGAAAAGGGAGGGAAAATTTTGGGGTACAACAGTTGCCCCTGTTCAATCTTCTTGAACCTGAAGAGTTAGATTGGCAGGTTTGCCTTTCGCGTCTCGAAGGTAAAAGGAGATTGGACACTAGAGTGTCCTTAAATTTGCACTCGTCAGAACATAGGTGCGGGAATGGGATTAGAGATGCCATTTGGAGATGGGCTTAGAGATGCCATCTGGAGATGTGACATAAATCTCATCGGGGGATGGGCTTAAAGATGCCATCTGGAATGCTTGTTGAACTGTAATGTGATAGATCAGAAAAAATGAGGATCAAAATGGTATCTGTGTCCAGAATGCGTTTGAACTGTATCTGGAGACTGAGTTTGTATGAGCAAAAGGATGGCCTCCGTGTCTGGGGCGTATCTAAGTTGTAGCTGTGTTTGAATGTAGAACGAATATCAGAATGACTGTCGTGTCTGGAGTGTATCTGTATTGTATCTGGGTAACAGAGAAACATCTGTATATGGAGCAATTGCATGCTGGGGATAAATTCTGAATGAGTGACAGAATGGCAACCGTGTCTGGAGCGTATCTGGACTGTATCTGAAGTTGAGATTTATATGAGTAGCATAATGACTTCCGCGTCTAGAGTGTATCTGAAACTGTAACTGGGATCTGAATAAATGACAGAATGACTTCCGTGGCGAATGCACTGGGGAGAATCAAACTGTTGTTGTAAGGGTCAGAATGGTATTCGTGTTTGGAATGCACTGAACCTTGAGGTTGATGAATGAATCTGAATGAGAGATAGAATGGCTGCCGTGTCTGGAGCGTATCTAGTCTGTATCTGATTGCTGTAGCCTGAATGAGTAGTAGAATGACCGCCGTGTCTGGGGTGTATCTGTACTGTATCTGACTTGAAATTCTGAATGAGTAATAGAATGACCGCCTTGTCTGGGGTGTATCCATACTGTATCTGAATAATTGTTAACGATAGCCTTTAAATCTTATCTTGAAAAGGATGAAATGTTAGCTAAAACACAAAGTTATGTTGCATGATATGTATGATGCAATATATATGTTATATCAATGTTTTTGATATATGAATGTAATGAATGTGCATGTAAGCTGATGAGCTGTCTTGCTGAGGATAGATGAAATCCAGATAGCCAGAGATAGTTGAATCTTGATTGCTGCCGGGGAAAGTGAATCCTTGACTGCTGCAGGGGATTCCAAGGATCTTTGATTACTGGTGATGAGAAATCCTTGCTGACTGCTGACTGCTCGGGGAACAAGATCTTCAATTGTTGAGGGATCTTAGGGTCATTGCTGGGGATTGGAACTCCTTGGTGACTTGTAGGGAATGAGAATTCTGATGATCTCTATTGGGGAGTCTAGAACCTGGTAGGCTTAAGCTGGAGAAGTAAAATTGAGAATCTTCAATCTAACGGGAAGTATCTCTGTGGGGAGAAGGTTCACTAGTCTGGTTCCGCTTGGGATTGATAGTTGGAAGTTTTAGCTCCGCTTGGGATTAACAGTTTTGACTTTACTGGGGATACATTTTCTAGATTTCAGGGCTCCACTGGGGATACTAAAACTTAACTCTGAGGGGAATTAAGTTCTGGAAGGCTCTCTGGCTGGGGAAATCAACTTTGAGAAAGCTTTTGTTCTGCCGAAGCTCCTGAAGTTTAACTCTGTTTGGGGAATTAAGCTCTGGATTTTAACCTTGTTGAGGAATTTGGAGTTTAATTCCGCTGGGGATTTCTTCTGGAAGGGTATCAAGATATCTACCTACACCTTCAACCTATCAGCAATCCTCTTTTCTTGATTTGTAAGCAAATGATTATGTTCAAATGCATATGCCTATTTAACAAAACATTGGACGTTTCTCAAATAAAACATAAGTGCAAAAGAGAAAAAGGAAGACAAAGCAAATTTCTGTATTTGGAAAAGTATTTGTATTAACTTTTTATGAGTATCTTTGTACAAAGGAGACAGGCATCCCAGTAAGAGGATGTTGTCGTAAAAAATTGAAAATTTTATACAAAAGAAAGATGGCTATGTGTAACAATTCCATGGGAGTCCCATTCTTCTATAGCCTTCACAACTCTGAATATCTGTCCATTCGCTGCTTCGTCCGCCGATGACTAGATTGATCAGAAGCTTGGAGCTGGTTGATGAAGAGATTATTCTTTAAAGTGATCCGACGAGACATAGTCATACGCTTTAATTCCCTAACTTTTGCCTGAATCGCCCT
The DNA here is from genome assembly GCA_948472305.1 of Vicia faba. Taxonomy (NCBI): domain Eukaryota; kingdom Viridiplantae; phylum Streptophyta; class Magnoliopsida; order Fabales; family Fabaceae; genus Vicia; species Vicia faba. The sequence continues at coordinate 802,993,887 of OX451735.1, forward strand.
TTCGGGTTTTCGATTCACCGGGAAACCCTTTTTTGCCCAAGTCACCCTTTCGGGTTTTCAACTTGCCGGGTGTACATATTTTTTTGTTTTATCCCTAATTTTTGCCTGAACCGCCCTTTCGGGTTTTCGGTTCACCGGGATGCCCATTTTTGCCCAAGTCGCCCTTTCGAGTTTTCAACTTGTCGGGTTATTTCATGTGTAGTATTTTTTGACTATGTCTGCGTTCGCAGGGTGCGGCAAATCGTCGCCGTCCATGGTGGTCAGAATCATTGCACCACCAGAAAAGATGCTCTTGATTACAAATGGTCCTTCGTAAGTAGGAGTCCATTTGCCCCTGAGATCACTTTACGGCAAGATAATCCGCTTGATTACGAGATCTCCGACTTGATATACTTGACGTCTGACTTTCTTGTTGAAAGCCTTGATCATCCGTTTTTCGTACGTCTGACCATGGCAAACAGCAGTGAGTCGTTTCTCGTCGATCAAATTGAGTTGATCAAGTCGGGTCTGAATCTAATCGTCTTCACTCAAACCAGAGTCCTTCATAATCCTTAAAGAAGGGATCTGAACTTCCATGGGTAGGACAGCTTCCATGCCATATACCAAAGAAAATGGGGTTGCCCCTGTCGAAGTACGTGTCGTGGTACGGTATCCATGCAGAGCGAACAGTAGCATCTCATGCCAGTCCTTATAGGTCACTGTCATTTTCTGAATGATCTTCTTAATGTTTTTGTTCGCAGCTTCAACAGCACCGTTCATCTTCGGCCGATAGGGAGATGAATTGTGATGATAAATCTTGAACTGTTCGCATAGAGCGGTGATCATAGTATTATTCAGATTTGTACCGTTGTATGTAATGATCCTGTCGAGGACACCATACCGGCATATGAGGTTCTGCTTCATGAAGCGGGCAACCACATTCTTTGTAACAGAGGCGAAGGAAGCTGCTTCGACCCATTTGGTAAAATAGTCAATGGCGACCAGAATGAAGCGATGTCCATTGGACGCTGTGGGCTTAATCTCTCCAATCATGTCAATGCCCCACATTGCAAATGGCCAAGGAGTTGTTAAAACATTGAGAGGAACAAGAGGAATATGAATCTTGTCAGCGTAGACTTGACATTTGTGGCAAGTACGGGAATGTTGATGGCAATCAGCTTCCATGGTAGACCAGTAATAGCCTGCCCTTAAAATCTTCTTAGCCATCATATGTCCGCTCAAGTGGGTGCCAAATGTGCCACTGTGCATCTCAGTCATGATCAACTCTGCTTCAGCTTTGTCTACACATCGGAGTAAAACACAATCATGGCTGCATTTGTAGAGGATGTCGTTGCTCAGGAAGAACTTGGCAGCAAATTTCCTTAGGAACTTCTTGTCATTTACGGAAGCTCCTTCGGGATATTCTCTAGTCTGGAGATACCTTTTGATTTCGTGAAACCAGGGTTGTTCCACTACTTCTTCGGTATTAATCTCATGACAATGTGCAGGTTCATCCATTCGCTCGATGGTGATTTGGGGAGCCTCGTTATCCCAGTTGAGTTTAAACATGGAAGACATTGTAGCCAGAGCATCTGCTAGCTGATTCTCTTCTCGCGGGAAATGCTCGAAGGTGATTTGCTCGAAATGAGGCAACAATGTCAGGACATGTTCTTTGTATGGGATAAGATTAGGATGTTTGGTATCCCACTCTCCTTTGATTTGACTTGTAACCAAAGCCGAGTCCCCAAATACGATCAAAGATTTGATCCCCAAGTCTATAGCAACCTTGAGACCAAAGATGCAAGCTTCATACTCGGCCATGTTGTTGGTACAACTGAAACAAAGTCGGGCCGTGAAAGGTGTATGGCAACCTTCCGGGGAAATGAGTACCACACCGATACCGTTTCCAAGTGCATTTGAAGCACCATCGAAGTACAGGGTCCACCGGGATCCATTTTCAGGTCCGTCATACGGTCTGTTACCTTCGATGTTGTCCAAAGTCATGATGTCTTCGTCCGGGAAGTCGAATCTCATGGATTGATAATCTTCGATAGCTTGATGAGCTAGATGGTCAGCTAGTACACTCCCTTTTATAGCTTTTTGGGTAGTATAATGGATGTCATACTCAGTCAGGATCATTTTCCATCTAGCGATTCTTCCAGATAAAGCAGGCTTCTCGAAGATATATTTGATAGGATCCATTTTGGAAATCAGCAAAGTGGTATGAGTCAACATATACTGCCTTAGTCGGCGAGCAGCCCATACCAAAGCGCAACAAGTTTTCTCGAGCAGTGAGTAGCGAGTCTCACAGTCGGTAAACTTTTTGCTAAGGTAATAAATAGCATGCTCTTTTCGACCAGACTCGTCATGCTGGCCCAGTACGCACCCCATTGAGTTGTCCAAAACGGTCAGATACATGATCAGCGGCCTTCCTTCAACGAGTGGCATCAGAATAGGAGGTTCTAGCAAATACTCCTTGATCTTATCAAAAGCAGCTTGGCAATCGTCGTTCCATTCGACTACCTGATCTTTCTTTAATAGTTTGAAAATTGGCTCACAGGTAGACGTCAGATGAGAGATGAATCTGGCAATATAGTTCAAGCGCCCCAAGAACCCTCTAACCTCCTTTTCAGTACGGGGGGCAGGCATTTCTTGTATAGCTTTCACTTTTGCTGGATCGACCTCAATGCCTTTGTTGCTGACAATAAATCCTAGAAGTTTACCAGACCTAACTCCAAAAGTGCACTTACTTGGATTCATCCTGAGTTTGTACTCCTTCAACCTGGCAAACAGCTTCTGCAAATGTTCAAGGTGTTCCTCCTCTGTTTGTGATCGAGCTATCATGTCGTCTACATAAACTTCGATCTCATGATGTATCATATCATGAAACAAAGCTACCATGGCACGTTGATAAGTTGCCCCTGCGTTCTTCAGTTCGAACGGCATCACCTTGTAACAGAAGGTACCCCACTGTGTAATAAAGGTTATTTTCTCCATGTCCTCAGGGGCCATTTTGATCTGGTTGTAGCCCGAGAATTCGTCCATGAAGGAAAACACCTTGTGTTGAGCTGTGTTGTCAATCAAAATGTCGATATGTGGTAGCGGAAAATCATCTTTAGGGCTAGCCCTGTTCAAATCCCGGTAGTCCACACACATTCTGACCTTGCCATCTTTTTAGGTACTGGCACAATGTTAGCAACCCATTGTGGATAGGATGTAACAGCCAGAAAGCCAGCGTTGAATTGCTTCATTACTTCAGCTTTAATCTTCTCAGAAATGTCGGGCCTCATTCGACGGACTTTTTGCTTGATCGGTGGACAATCCTCTCTTGTAGGGAGACAATGAACCACGATATCTGTGTCTAAACCTGGCATGTCTTCATAAGACCAGGCGAAGATTTCAACGTATTCATTCAACAGCTGTATTAAGCGCTCCTTGACATTTGGTTCCAAATTGGAACCCACTTGTATTTCTTTCCTGTCTTCCTCTGTTCCTAAGTTGATTGTTTCCAACAACTCTTCATGAGGCAAGATGGCCCTCTCCTCTTGTTGCAAAAGTCTGGCTAGCTCTCCTGGTACTTCACAATCTTCGTCATCTTCGTATTCAGCCTGGTTGACCAAATCTTCAGAGTTATTGAAGGATACAGTAGAATAGTCACCCATAGAATCCAGAGTGGATGGGTACCTGCATTTGTGAGTGTGGGCGTGTGTAAGGGATAACCATCCTTAAACAAACAAAAATGCAAAAGGAAAGAAAATGAAGACAGCAGTTTATAAATGAAAAACGTCCAATGATTCATTAAACATGGCATATGAATATGAAGAGAATCAAAACCCTTACAAATGGACCTATATGCCCTGGGCAAGGCATGAGGTGAAAAATAGTGTGCAGATTGTTCAAAAGTAATTATTACAGACCAACAGGAAATGTTCGAAAGATAAGTTACTGATTAATGAAAGTAATGGGGACGAAGTCTTTCGCCTCCCATTTGTGTAGTCCCCCTTCGATGGTTGGGAAGATCCAATCTTCAATGTTGGCCTCTTCGTCTTCGTCTTCCAAAGCATTGATTCCATGAGGAGAAATCTTGATGGGTGTTCTTCCAATTTTTGAGCGACGCATAGCTTTTTGCCCCGCAATGGTAAATCCCAACCCAAACTTGTCTGTTTTGTGAGGAATGTCAGGCAACTGTCCCCATGTTGAGCTCTTCCCCTCCTTCATTGCAGCCTTTGCGTCTTTCAGAGATACCATCCTAGCCACCTGCTTGGGTACCTCAGCTACTGCCTTTGCTACTGCAACCTCAGGAGCAATTTCCTCGAAGTGTTGGAATTGTGTTTCGATGAATTCGCCCTCCACTTCAACATACCTAAAGGAGTTCAGATGACTGATCATGTACTCCTCTTCACCATGTACAGTTACGATCTTTCCCTTAACAGGGTATTTCAGCATCTGATGTAGAGAAGAGGTGACTGCCCCTGCATTATGTATCCACGGTCTTCCTAGCAAACAAGAGTATGACGGACGGATGTCCATCACATAGAATGTGGAGTGGAATACTTCAGTGCCTACCTTGATGGGAATGTCGACCTCCCCATGCACCATTCTTTTAGACCCGTCAAAGGCCCTAACAATGATATTACTTGGCTTCAGCTCCAAGCCTTCACAGTCCAACCGGTCCAGAGCTTTCTTAGGCAGCACGTTTAGGGAAGAACCAGTATCGACCAAGACATGGGCGAGAGTGGTTCCTCGGCATTCAACCGACACATGCAGTGCTTCATTGTGCTTTCTTCCTTTCGGAGTTAGGTCAGCATCAGAGAAACCCAGGCCGTTATCGGCGGTAAGGCTGGCTACACAATCCTGGAATTGATCGGCTGAGGTTTCCTGGGGCACATGGGCTGTCTTCAAAAACCTTATCAAGGCCTTGGCATGAGCCTCCGAACAAAGCAGCAAAGCTAACATGGGGATCTTCGAGGGGGTTTGCCCCAGTTGCTCCACCACGTCATAATCACTCTTCTTAATTATTTTCAGAATCTCCTCCATTTCTTTCTTAGAGGTTTCGGGGATGACCAAGGGTTGAGCCCTCGTCCTGACGGGCTCTTCTTAGATCCCTTTCCCCTTATCAGCAGAAGTAGGAGGGACAACCACAAGAATAACAGCTTCTTTAATCAACGGAGTTCTTGCAGAGAGTTTTATCGGTGCAGGAGTAACTTTGGTAGCAGCTGAGGGTCCAAAGATTGCCTTTGGAGGGGAAATCTCTAGAGAGAAAATTCTCCCACTTCGGGTAATCTTGCTCGTACCGGCAATTATTCCAATGTCGGTAGTTTCTTCGTCAGAGCTCTCTTTAGTTATCTCAATTTGTCTAACACTGTGGTAGTAGATTTCTCCACCATAATTCCACGGTATCAATTTGTCAGATTTGTAGGGGACTGGCCCAGGCATGGTTATTTTCAGAGGTGCAATCTTCGTAGCGGATGTAATCTTAACAGGCCTTTTGGGGACCTTGGAAAAATTGGTGGAAATGGTGATTATTGAAACTTCGTTGATAGGAGTTGGAGTAGCAGGGATCTTTTCGAAAAGAATTTGTTGGTTGTCCATTAGGCGTTGGATGCTTATCTTCAGCAATGGACAGTCGATCAGTAGGGAGGAACAAAAGTACCAATCTTCTTTACATCCTGGGAAAATCCCAGCCCCTAACAGATTCAACTTGATTGTCAGTAATGGAGTTATCAGATCATCAACAGCAGAAACATACAACTCTTCTTCAACGGCATGAACATGATGGCCATGCTTTGGCATCGGAGCGGATATTACGTTTGGCTTCTCGGGGGCGTCGAACTCAACCTCTTTTGCGTCTATCAAGTCTTGAATTTTATTCTTTAGCGCCCAACAATTGTTGGTGTCATGTCCGGCGCTGTCAGAATGATAGGCACATTTGGCATTGGCATGATAGTATGGAGATGTGGTGTTAGGGTTTTTCGGTGCCTTCTTTAAACCAGTCAGATTCAACTTCAACAAATAGGGAAGAACTTGTGCAGGCGTCATATTGATGCGGGTGAACTGCCGTGGTGGCCGTTCTACCCATTGCTGGTTAGGTCTAGACTGATTGGTACGAGGCTGATCATTTGACGAATTTTGAATCATCATGGCCCCTACAGTCGGCCGACGCTCAGTTCTTCCCGATCCCTTCTGAGAGTACACAACGGTTGCCTCCTTCTTGGCTGGAAATGGCTTTTTAACAGTTGTAGATGCAGAGGCATCCCTTTGAATCTTCCCACTCTTAATACCAGCTTCCACCCGCTCGCCAGTCAGAATCAATTCAGTAAACCCTGCGAAAGAGCTCCCGATCAAATGGTTGAAGAACGGGCCAGATAGGCTCCCCAAGAACATATCAACTAGTTCCCTATCTGAAAGAGGTGGCTGCACTCTTCCGGCCAAGTCGCGCCATTTCTGGGCGTATTCTTTGAATCTCTCATTTGCGGCCATTCCCATACTTTGTAACTGAGTACGAGTTGGCGCCAAGTCGGCGTTGTATTGATACTGGCGATAAAAGGCAGTTGCCAAATCCTCCCAACTGTGCACTTCTGACCTCTCAAGCTGGTAAAACTAATCTAGCTGTGTACCAGACAGGCTATCCTGGAAGAAGTGTACCCAAAGATTTCTATCGGATGAATGAGGTTGAATTTTTCTGACATACGACCTTAGGTGCATCTTTGGGCAAGACAGACCGTCGTATTTTGCAAAAGTTGGCACTTTAAACTTTGGAGGGATCACAATCCCAGCAATCAATCCCAATTCTTCAAAATCTAGCCCAGGAACCCTTTGCAGCTCCATAGCTGCCAGTCTATCCTCCAGGTTTTTGTATTTGTCGTCCGCTGGCGGGTATTGCTGCTCTGAGTAGTCTTCATCTTCCTCAACCTCTTCCTCTTCAGCTTCGGACTCAGAAGGTAGTGCAGCTCCTTTTCCCTTACCGGTTTCCCTCATCAGATGTGGAGGGAAATTCAAGAACTCTCCTAGCTTCATTCTCAAATCTTCTTCCCAGTGTAGCTACCCCAACTCTTTTCTTCTTCTTTTTTCCTTTTTCTTGCTCTTTGTTCCCTAACAGTGCTTTAAGATCCTCCTGACCCCTGGCCAAGGTCATAAGGAGCTGTTGAAACTGCGAGTTTTGTGCCTGCAGATCTTTGACCGTCTGTTCGAGATCCATCTTACTGAAATAAACAGCAGAAAGATAAGGAAACCTGGTGTGGGGACCTGTTTATGCATATGATGAATGATATGTTTATTCGTGCAATGCATTCAAGGATTTAGAAATTCAAAGTTGTTGCAAACAAAAAGAACACACGTCATATTAATAAGAAGAAATTTGTCAGTACATAAATGCCCCATGGGCCAAATATTACAAAAACTTCTTAAGGTAAAAAGACGTTACGCATCCTATTTGGTGCGATGTAAGTGTTGAGGGTCTCCTCCTTATGAAGTCGGCGGGTAAGCTCCAAAACCTTCTTCTCACTGGCGTAGAAGCTGGCTTCAAAAGTATCACTTTCTTCCTTGAGTTGGATCCAACTCTTTTGCATTTCCTCCCATGATGTAGGCATGTCAGGATGTAGGATGGTGTAAGGAACCTCTCCTTCCTTAACAGGCTCTTTAATCAAAGGGAGAATATGAGGGTAAGGCATCATAAGACTCTGGGCTCGGGTTCGTACCCACTTGAGGTAAGGCTCAAGAGGGATGGAGTTCTTGTGCCCCAGTGTCTTGCTATCTACCTTGTTAGGCATCCTCCAAGCTCTGATGAATCTTTGGCGAAGTCCTTGCGCATCGTTGTCGAAGTCAAAAACTAGGTCAGGAATCAACATGTCATGAGGGCCATCCCTCCGTGCATATCCAAATTGTCTCAAAGCTATACAAGGGTTGTAGGTAATGCCCCCTCTAATGCCAAGTAATGGAACATTAGGGAACTCACCACAGCGATCGATGATGATGACATTTTCTCTGGACCGAGAACACCAATGTACATCAGAGTGTGTGAGGGTCATCAACCGTTGTGACCACCTTAAGCCTTGTTCATTCTTCAACACTGATTGTGGATGGTGAGAAATAAACCACCTTGCAAGGAGAGGAGTACAACACATGAGAACACCTCTCCTCCTCATTGTTCGTGCGTAAAATGAGTGGAGGATGTCCCCAAGCAATGTAGGTATGGGATTCTTGGATAGGAAAATCTTGACAGCATTTACATCTATGAGTTGGTCAGGATTTGGGAACAAGACCAACCCATAAATGAGGAGTGCCACAATCTCTTCAAAGGCTTGTAGATCCAAAGAATTCCAACACTCTTGCGCCTTCTCAAACAAGAATTTTGCCAAGAAGCCTTTGACACCACTTCTAGTTTCCCAATGCCCCTTGATGTCAGATGGTTGCAAGTGCAGTGCTTGAGCAACATCTTCAGGCTTTGGTTCTTTTCCTGTACCGTTGTAGGGTAGTTGATTAAGAATAGGAATTCTCAGGAGTTGAGAAAATTCCTCCAAAGTAGGCACCAATTGGTAGTCGGGGAATGTGAAATAGTGGTGAAGGGGGTCAAAGAATTGGAACAACACTCTCACCATGTCTTCTTCAATGCTGGTGTTGACTAGGTTGAGAAGTCTACCATGTCTTTCACTGAAGAGAGAACTTTCTGGAATTCTGGATGTGAGCTCCTTGAGTTGAGGAGGGATTCTCACAAGGTTGACTTGAATGGTTTTCCTGCGAAGAATTTCCATGACCTACAAAACAAGAACAAAGATGAAGATCCAAGCCCTTGAAATGGTTAGTGGATGCATATGATGCTTTATGATGTTCATGATGTATGCACAAACATATGTACAAGCAAGTCACACAAGACCCTAGTTTCAGGCTTGCATGAGGTTTCATAGGTAAGTACCCTCTTGAGTGAAGTTGGCTTAAAAACCTGTCCTATAAATAGTAACCGGGTTCTAAGGAGCTCAATATCATTGGATTATTTTCCATGTTCATTGTTTTGGTTTAGCCACTTAACTAGCGACCAAAATATTCCAAGAAAACAAACCTCAATGAGTGTAGTATCGAGTATCTACCAACTTCGGACTGCACCAAAGCCGGTCATCTCACTACCCCTAATAGAAGGCCAAGATGGTCAAGTAAGGTTCTAGGTCATTAGTGCTTAGTGACATCACTCAGCGGCCCCGTACTCTCCTTGATTGAACTCAAGGGTTACCGGTACTCACAAATATGTCGCACTAATATAGCTATTGCTTCAACCGTGTCGGTATACCCCGCACAGTTTCCACAATGTATTGCTATCTATGAATGTTTCCTAAATCCGGGTGTAGGATTTCAAGCCCAAACAAGAGAACCAAAATGTAAAGCAATCAAAGCAAACAATTAGTCATGCAAAAGGGTGATCTAGGCCCTAAGGTTACTCCACTTTTAAACTCAATCCCCAGCAGAGTCGCCAGTTCTGTGATACGGTGGGAGAACTGACTTGAGGTTTTGTGTTTTTTTTCCGCAAATGTTTCGGTTTAGCAAGAGTCGCCACCGACTTTTTATTTTATCCTAAGGAAAGGTTAAAAAGCACAGGAAAAACCTTTGAGATGTTTTCTTGGGTTCGGGGAGTAGATTATAGAAAGGGAAGGTATTAGCACCCTTTCTATCCATGGTTATCCATGGGCTCTTAGTTACTTGCTTAGATCACTTGCCTTTGCTTTTCAATTTTTTGAAATGGTGCTTTGGGTGTGTGGTTTTGAAAATGTTTTGAAAAAGATGCCTTGTCTAGGCAACCATTGTAACAATTCTTTACTCGAATGTTTTACAAAGGTGTTTGTCTTTTTGAAAAGATGTTCAATGTTTTTGAAAGTTGTTTTTGAAAGTTGTGTTTGAAAGTTGTGTTGTGGAGTGTGTTTTGAAAGTAGGCAAGTGTGTTTTGCAAGTTTGATCAAGTAACTAAGAGTTGTCTACCCCTAAATTTACTCAAAGATTTTTCTCATGTTTTAACCCTTTTAACAGTGTTGTTTCACCATTGTATTTGGTGGACAACCTTGTGTTAGGATGTTAACGGGACGGGCACGGGTCATCGTTTAGACCATGAATGCAATAGTGCCAAGTGTCTTTGGCAATTTTTCCTTCAAGGGACTTGATCATTTTTTAGGCAACTTGAGAAAGCGTCATCGAGGGACTATGATTATTTGATTTGTTTTTGTTTTGCCAAAGACACTCAACATGCAACATGGCCCATTTTTGAAGACAACAAGTGGAGTAACCCTAAGGGTGCAAGTGTGCATTGTGCCGTCCATTTTCATGTTTTTTTTGTCTTTGTATTAGTCAAGCTATTTGTTATTTGATTTGCATACAAACCCTAGATCTATCATGGCATAATTTGAAAGCTTTTAAATGCGGAAATTTAAAGTCCTAAATTATTACAACATGATTATAGAGATGGGGGTACAAATGTTTGAATGGGGGGATATTTGGCAAGAAATTAAATCTAAAGCTATTACATCCATATCGAATATACAAATATTTAATTGTACAATGTAAAGTAAATACAATAAATATGCAAAAATGTATTATGCACAAAAATGATTTTTTTATGTATGTGAAAGTGTTTTTTTTTAATGTGAAATAGAAACAAAAATAAAAAATGTCAAATTTTGGATATTTTTATGGTTTATGGCAAAACCCTAGTTTTCAAATAAATAGTATTTATTTATTAATTATATACAATATTTATATATTAATTTATACAAAAAATAAAAAAAGAAGTATATTGTAAAAAAGTATTTTTTAGTGTCATATATTAATAAAAATAAAAATGTATTATTTTTATATTTTTGTCCTAAATATCTAATAAAATATATAAGTATTTATATATTATATATTAAATATACTAAATATATACAAGAATAAAAATATTAATCATTTACAAAAATGTATATTTTTAGAAAATGTTTTCAAAATGTAAATAATAAATAATAACTAAAAAATATATATTTTTGTATTATTTTCTAGTGTTTTGAATAAAAAGAAAATATTTTTATTTACATATATATGTTAAATAAAACAAATAAATGCCAAATAAATGCAAAAATGTATGGAAAAATAATTTTTTATATTTTTTATATTTGAGCAAAAAATAATAAGTCAGAATCAAAAAGAAAAAATCAAAAATGATAAATATATCACACAATGGGCCATGGGGGTGTAAATTGGAAAAGGGGGTGCAAAGAGCAAGACTGACTCAGGCCCAGCCCAAGCCAGCTTTGTCTTCAACCTCCAGCAATGTTCAAACAGAAAAATGCGCGCGCCTCCTATGCAATCATCATCTCCTGATTCTTTGACTTTTTACAAAAACTCATAACACAAACATTATAGAGCATGAAGAGACGAATTCAGACATATAAAACACTTGACCTAACTCTAAGAAACGAGGGAGAATTTCTTCATCCCCAATTTCTGACCTAATTTTTCTTCAATGTTCATGGCCAAAATTCTCACAGCATACTCAATATAAATGAAAAGTAAATACATGGATGGCTTCAGGGCTATGAGTAGAGCATGTTTCATTTAAAAATCTAAGCCCAACTCTTCCTAGATTGAGAGATAGAAGTTCATGTTTTTACCTATTTCAGCTTGAGTCGTGTACAACAATGTGGCCAACTTCAATGGAGTTTGAGCTTTTGTACAGCTTGCCTGAAGTCCAAGGATGCTTCTCCAACACCTAGCTTGCTTTGATACTCTCTGAATCGTGCTATGGAAGTTCACCTGCAAAACTGAAAAGTGAAAATGGCAAGTGATGTTAGGGGTGTTACAATTTGTATCTAGGGCTTGGGATAGTTCCAATGGATGATATATAATGTATTTGAACTGGTTTTAGCCAAAGTGCACGAGTGGAATGGATTGTGGAAGTCAAACTGCAACAGATGCCCTGTTTTGCAGAAAAACTGTGATTTTTTGTATGAGGAGGGATGAATGGTGGTTTGGTCGTGCTTTAGGCTTGCTTGGATGTATGAAGGATGTTTGCAAAGTTTGTGTTTGGCTGTGTTGACAGGAATGAGAGTTTGGTATGAATTTGCAAGTTTTCTTCCCTTGTAAGCAAGGAAATGTCAACTTGTGATATAGGCCTGTCCAATGTCCTCAAGCATGCTGCACACTTTGCTCTTGATCAGTGGGATTTGTCTACCCAACTTTGCCTCAAAGATTTGGCTTGTACTTCAAAGATTCAGAATTTGACATAAAACATTACTTTTCCAAAATGGCAAACTTGCTTTTTCTAATTAAGGACTAGTTTAGCATGTAATGTCCAAATGGATGAAATAATGCAATAATACAATGGTTTGGCATTTAATTAAGGTGTGTAAAACTGGTTTTTAGGCCTGCAAGCTAGCTTTGTACAAGCTGATTTGAAAAATGCCAATGTTATGAACATGCTTTGGTCAAGAACAAAAGTGAATTTTGCCCAACTTTGCAAATTCGATTCTCCCTAACCACAAGGGTGTTTGAGAAGTTCTTGGACAATTTGGAAAGCTTTGAATGTGTACTACAATCCATCTTTGTAATGCAAATTGAAACTCCAAGTGGAAGCATGTGAAAAATGGCCAAGAAGTTGGACAAAAATCCTTCCTAGAATAGGTCAAAAATTTTCTAAGTTAAAAATGTTTTACACCCTTGTTCCAAAAATCATAACTTTAGCTACAAGCTTCTTTTGAGAAAACTTTGTGAATCAAAGTTATATATTTTGCAATGGACTACAACTTTCATGTTTTGAGTTTTGTTTGAATCCATTTGTATCTTGATGAAAAAATGGAACAAAGTTAGGGAAAAATAAGGGAATTTCATAACTTAGAAAATTTCTAAGTTATGAAATTTCTTCATTTTAAACCCTAATTTGCAATTTTGGATTTCTTGATGAACAAGTTTCATAGTTTGACATGTCTTGATGAAAAATGAATCTTGGCACTTGATTTTTACCAAAAAGTCAAAGTTTGACTTTTCAGTATACAGTCAAATTTTGATCAGTTGACTGGAAAATTCATCTGTCAATCCTGTGCATTTGAGATCTTTTGAACTTGTTGAATGTGTCAAGACAATGCCATTGAGTCCTTGAGTCCATATGTGAGCTTGGTTTGCCATTGGTTAGGTCAAACAGTCAAAAATTGCCTTTGTGCAGTCAAAACCCTAAGAATGACCATTTTGACCTTTTGGTGATCTGATCAAATTTCTTGTGGAATTGTGATCCAAACTTGATCAAATGGTTCATATGAGTTCATTATTTTGATGTGGATCAAATTTCATGAGGTTTTACTGTCAGTTGGCCACAGATGACTTTTTCCCCAATACATTTGATTTTAGGTCAACTGTCCAATTGATTGGGCAAAAATTGGAATCAAGGCTTGAAACTTGGTATGGATAAACCTGTGAGTCCAACATGAAGCATGCAAGTCACTTTGGGCATTTTAGGTCAAAACATCCTTGTGCAAACTCAAACCCTAATTTGGGTCAACAGTGCAAGGAGGGGCCTTAAGCAGGGCAAACCCTAACTTGATCTTGAGTTCCAAGAGTCTTGTGGTGAGAAAATGTTGATGAAAAGGGAGGGCAAATTTTGGGGTACAACAATATGGAACAAACGGTGAAAGATCTCCAAGCTCAAAATGCTCAGTTCCAACAAATGCTTCTGGCTATGGGTAAAGGGCAAGAAGATCTGAAAGCTCTCCTTCTCAAGGACAAGGACAAGAAGTCCAAGAAAGCAGCGGGCATCCTGAACTTGAGCAGAAGACCTAAAACCCTAGATCTTTCAACTCCACCCAGCATGGGGGTCAGTCTTGAAGAAGACCACAATTTGGAGATCAATGATGCTGAAGCTGACTACTCCGAGGAACAATATCCTCCCGCTGATGACAAGTACAAACAGTTGGAGGATCGCCTCAATGCTATGGAGGTTCAACAAATACCTGGCTTGGATTTAGGAGACATGGGTTTGGTTTCTGGATTGGTCATCCCTCCAAAGTTCAAAGTCCATACCTTGGCCCTGTATGATGGGGTCTCTTGCCCTAAGATGCATCTAAAGTATTATGTCCGCAAGATTCAACCATACACAACTGATCCAAAGCTTTGGATCCATTTCTTCCAAGAAAGCCTGGTAAGGGCTCAACTCGAGTGGTTCTATAAATTGGAGAGTTCTCGCATCCACACCTGGGAAGATTTAGCTATGGCTTTTTAAAAACAGTATCAATACAATGCTGATCTTGCACCAACTCGTGTGCAATTGCAGAACATGACCATGGGTTCCGACGAGAGCTTCAAAGGATACGCTCAAAAATGGAGAGATCTGGCTGGTAGGGTGTAACCCCCTTTAACTGACAGAGAGATAATTGACATCTTCATGGGAACTTTGACAGGGCCTTTCTTCAATCACTTAATTGGAAGCTCCTCAGCCGGGTTCACCGAGCTAATACTGACCGGCGAAAGGGTCGAAGCTGGCATCAAAAGTGGAAAGATCCAAGGAGCTACACCCTCTGATGCTCAGAAAATTCCCCACAATGGGAAGAAAGAGTCCAATGCAGTGACTGGTAAAAAGAGTCGTCATGACCAACACGTAGGAGCAATCTTGATCTCTAATCCTACGCCTTCTCAACAAAGACAGGGGCATCAGCGTAGAGAGGTCGCGCCTAAAAGACAATATACTAGGATCAACATGTCACTAGCTCAAGCACTACAACACATGTTGAAGAAGGAGCTTATTACATTGAAGGCTCCTCATCCGAACCCTAAGACTTCTTCTCCAAACTACAACCCGGATGCAAGATGTGCTTATCATTGTGGTAGCCCAGGGCATGACACAAACAACTGTTGGGCTCTTAAGAACAAGGTCCAAGACATGATTGATGCCAAGGAGATCGAGTTTGACCCTCCGGAGACTCTAGCATAATCACTGCTCCTATGCCAAATCATTGAGAATGTTTTTGTTTCATTTGAATTTTCAAAGTTGTAATTTCTTTTGTTATTCAAACAATTATCTGTTGATGTCAAACTCTGTTTCATTAATGCATTGCATATGTTTGTCTTGAATTCATCCATGTGTGTTCACTATTCTTATGCTTTCTTTATGATATTTAACTCCTGATAAAAATCTACAAGCCTTTAGAGGGAGGATGACGAAACAATACCATAATCTCATACAGTATGCTTTTGAACAGACCTCGCTGATGATGTACAGGCATTTCTTTCAAATCCCAAACACTGGAGTTATAAGGAAGATAATCCCTAGTCAACCCCTTCGAGCCAAAGAAGTAGGAGTTTTCTGTTCTAAACAAATTAAAACCTTTGATTTAAACCTGGGGTAGGGTAGTCTCTCAGTTAATTCAAAAAAGGTGCGCATTGAAGTCGCAAACTCTCAGTTCCTAATACAACGAACGACATCAAAAAAAAAAGAGCATTCCTCTGAAATCAAAAGACGGTGATGGTTCCCTATCTCATAGGCAGTCATTATCTCTCAAAAAAGAAAAAGCCCACGGAGCCAAAACCTATAAAGGAGGCTTAAGATAGCTGGGGCATCCCGCTGACTGTAATCTCGAAAGCAGGAACAGTCAGGCAAAAGTTAGGGATAACAAATCAAGAAAGAGGTCATTACAAATCCTCAACAACATGAAAAATGTTGCAAAAGAAAAAAGGAGATGATGACTTCCCTCCAAATTCAACTTGTGTGAACCATCACCAAAAAAAAAGTTGTTCCAAACTCGAATAGAGTTCGACGCACAATTAACTGAGTTTAGGACTGAAGGACATCACGAAGAGCGGGTGGGTACAAATATACTTTGAGCCTTTATCCTTTGTTTCTTAAACCGTGAACCAAGCCACGTTACAACCCTTCAAAAGTCCTAACTGAAGCATGAGTTAGTTCGAAAGCATACTGTTACAAAAGGTATCCTGACTCCTGTAAGGCTTTGCCCTCAATCTTGTGTTGAATTTGTCTTATAAAAAGTTTTCTGCTAAAAAACGCATTTTTCAAAACTTCGAGACAGACATAAACTTTGCATTACTTGAATATCACTGTTTGCATTTGGTTATTTGTTTGACAGCGAAGAAATTCATACAGCGAATGTTCGGATGAACGAAAGCTCTCTCAGTGAACAAAATCACTTCAAAAAAGGATGACACTTCCATTGACAAATCTCCTATCAACAAGGGGGCATGACATGTCACTATCCAGTTAACCTGGGGCAGTCCAGTCAAGATTTCAACAAATCTTTCAAAGTTCAATTAACCTGTGGCAGTCCAGTCAAGGTTTCAACAAACCTTTCAAAGTTCAATTAACCTGGGGCAGTCCAGTCAAGGTTTCAATAAATCTTTCCAAGTTCAATTAACCTGGGGCAGTCCAGTCAAGGTTTCAATAAATCTTTCCAAGTTCAATTAACCTGGGGCAGTCCAGTCAAGATTTCAACAAATCTCTCAATTACAGATTAACCTGGGGCAAGTCCTCGGCACCATCACTTGGGGCATTCGAATGTCAATCTCAAGGTCGTTCAAAATTTCCTTCATCACCTGCTGGAAATTGCGGTCATCATCAAAATTCCTTCATCACCTGCTAGAAGTTACAACCACCGACAGAATAACGGGCAATTGAAGCTACTAAAAATCTGTTTCTCTCAAGAATGAAGACTCTCATCCTTAAAACCTCATAAGATTGGTATACTCCCAATTTCTGACCCCCAACAGAATGAAGATTCTCATTCTCAAAGTGGTGTATAACCCAAGTTCCAGATTAATACCTGAAACCAGCCAGGGAAACTATCTGTGGACGACTGATTGTGGATTAATACCTGAAACCAGCCAGGAAAACCATCTACATGAAGAGATTGAAGATTAATACCTGTAGCAAGCCAGGAAAACTATCTTTCTTTCTCAGGTCAGAGATCAATACCTGAAACCAGCCAGGACAGTATCTCCTTGACCAACCTTTCTCAAGTTCCATATTAATACCTGAAACCAGCTAGGGAAACTATCTGTGGACGACTGATTGTGGATTAATACCTGAAACCAGCCAGGAAAACCATCTACATGAAGAGATTGAAGATTAATACCTATAGCAAGCCAGGAAAACTATATCTCTTTCTCAGGTCAGAGATCAATACTCGAAACCAGCCAGGAGAGTATCTCCTTGACCAACCTTTCTCAAGTTCCAGATTAATACCTGAAACTATCCAGAGAAACTATTTGTGGACGACTGATTGTGGATTAATACCTGAAACCAGCCAGGAAAACCATCTACATGAAGAGATTAAAGATTAATACCTGTAGCAAGCCAGGAAAACTATCTTTCTTTCTCAGGTCAGAGATCAATACCTGAAACCATCCAGGACAGTATCTCCTTGACCAACCTTTCTCAAGTTCTAGATTAATACCTGTAGCAAGCCAGGAAAATATCTGTGGACGACTGATTATGGATTAATACCTGAAACCAGCCAGGAAAACCATCTACATGAAGAGATTGAATATTAATACCTGTAGCAAGCCAGGAAAACTATCTTTCTTTCTCAGGTCAGAGATCAATACCTGAAACCAGCCAGGACAGTATCTCCTTGACCAACCTTTCTCAAGTTCCAGATCAATACCTGAAACCAGCCAGGACAGTATCTCCTTGACCAACCTTTCTTAAGTTCCAGATTAATACCTGTAGCAAGCCAGGAAAATATCTGTGGACGACTGATTGTGGATTAATACCTATAGCAAGCCAGGAAAACTATCTATATGAAGAGATTGAAGAGTAATACCTGAAACAAGCCAGGAAGCTTTTCTTTCTCAGGTCAGAGATTAACACCTGAAACCAGCCAGGACAACTATCTCACCGACCAACCTTTTCAAGATCCCAGATCAATACCTGCAGCAATCAAAAGATTCTTGCAATCCCCAGCGGAGCTAAAACTTCCAACTATCAATCCCCAAGAAGAATGAAGACTCTCATTCTCAGTTCCTCACAGAGTATTCAAATATTCTCCAGTGAAGATCTCCTCAAGACAGGAATCCCCTGTAGATTGGCATACAACCCAAGCTCCTGATTCCCCAACAGTGGTCCCAGGACTTCTCATTTTCAACAATCAAAGGATTTTCAATCCCCTGCAGCAGTCAAAGATTCAATTTCCCCGACAGCAGTCAAGATTCTATTATCTCCAGCTATCCAGGATTCATCTATCCTCAGCAAGACAGCTACTCAGCTTACATGCGCATTCATTACATTCATATATCATAAACACATATATTGCATTATGCATTTCATACATCATGACATTGCATACAACTAACGTTTTACCTTTTCCAGAAAAAAGGTCAATCAACAGATGGCTACCATCAACCTTTTCAAGTTCTAGATCAATAACTGTAGCAAGCCAGGAAAACCATCTGTGGACGAGGGATTGAAGATCAACACCTGTAACAAGCCAGGAAAACTATCTTTCTTTCTCAGGTCAGAGATTAACACCTGAAACAAGACAGGACAAATATCTACTCAACCAATTCATGTTTATTCAACTTCAAGACTTCTGAAAACAGTTTACGGGTTCTCCAGATACGGATGTTAACCTATCGCTTGTTCAGATCCAAGACTTCTGAAAATAGTTTACAGATTCTCCAAACATGGATGTCAATCTATTGCTTATTCAGACCCCCAGTTCAGAGACGTTCCAAACATGGATACCTTTCTGATACTCACCAACGACATACAGTTCAACAAACATTCTTGGTTGGCATCTACAAGCCCATCTCCAACAAGATACAATCACCTTCAGATGGCATCTATAAGCCCATCCTCCCTCCAACAATTTCCAGATGGCATCTCTAAGCCCATTCCCCGACAAGATTCTGTCACATCTCCAGATGGCATCTTTAAGCCCATCTCCAAATGGCATCTTTAAGCCCATTCCCTCAAACTACGCTTTAACGAGTGCAAATTTTTTGGGCACTCTAGTGTCCAATCTCCTTTTACCTTCGAGTCGCGAACGACAAACTTGCCAATCTAACTCTTCAGGTTCAAGAAGATTGAACATGGGCAACTGTTGTACCCCAAAATTTGCCCTCTCTCTTTTTCACAAGAAATCACAGCTTCGGGCTTTTCCTGATTTTTTCAGATTGGCTTAAGAATCGGTCAAACAGACTTTTCTCATCAGTCGGACAAAATTAGGGTTTCCATTGATTTAGAATCAGTTCAAGCAGATTGTTAGGGTTTGGTTGAGTTTGGCTCAGGGTTTGATCAGGCGGACGTTTCTTTGACAATAAATCAAGAATTAGGGTTTGCGCGCACATTCTCAGAAGGAATTGATTCTGCAGCTCTTTTCAATTGACTCTGGGACATGGGTTAAGGCTTCTGATTCAAAGTTTGAAGTTTAAGTTTGATCAGTGAGATAAAGGACATATGGACGTTTGTTTCATTAACTGTGCAATGCTTTTGGTTATTCGGAACGCCAGACGTTTATTGATTATTTATAATTTCTAAGTTAAAATTATTGGATAATTTCCAATTATTATAATTCAAGAAATTTAAGTAATTAAATAAATAAATGCAGAAGAATTAAAGAATTAACTGACAAAGGATTTTTTTTTATTCATTTTCAATTGTTGTTATAAATATTTATTTGATACAGTAAATTTATTTACAGTGTTACAATGACATTTATTACAATGATTAAAAATAAATTAAATCTACATTCTAAATTGCTTGAAATCTTCATCTTCTACTGCTGCTCCCCTTTGCTCAACTGATATTTATCTGCAAAGACAAAAAAGAAAGAGGTCAAACACAAATGAATTTGGAAAAGCATTCTCAGACAGTTAATCAAAAACTCATCATTAAAAGTTTTGGTCGGAATCAGTTTGTTCGTCCTCTCTGCAAATCGCAAGAAGATGTCTCTTCTTGGTTCACAAAGAGGGAAATTAAATGTTTTACAAGCATATGAATTATTTTGCAAAATGCACAAAGCTGCATAAATTCAAATTGCAAAGTGCAAACTGAAATGCCAAACAAACTGCATAAATCCAAACTGAATTGCATGGACAAACTGAATATGCCAAACAATTACAAAGTTCAAACTGAAAAACAAGTTGCCCACATCCAAAATGTCAACTAAACTGTCAAAACTGTCCAAAGAAGCAAACCAAATTGCCAAAGAGGCAAACTAAGTCACAAGTGCAGAACTGCCCAAAAGAACTGTCATAAAGCTGTCAACAAGTACACAAAAGCAATGCAGGAAATCTGGAAAGATGCAGAGGAAAGACAAAATGCAAGCAAGCTTGTAAGGGTACTTTTTCATTATTTCCCAGCCAAAAACCTTTTCAGAAAAGGACAGTCTAAGTAATTAAATATACTTTGCTGTGGAGAGAGAAAGAGAGAGAGAGAAGTAGAAGGCTCTTACAGTGGGCAGGCTTAAGACAAAGAGATATAAAACAAAGAGTATCAGAACGGTTCAAAAGAAGGCAGAACACCACATAGAAAAAATATACCACAAACTGTAACATTGCAAAAGCCAAAACAACAGCCTGCCTCAAGCTTGCTCTGAACCAACTCAAACCTCCACAAACCTGCATAAAACATAAACAAGCCTGCCTGTTCAGAAAAGCCTGCATAATACAAATGAGCCTCAAAACTTCCTTCAATCCAAGCCTGCTTCAAGCCAGCCTGTAACCTCTAAACAAGCCTAAAGATCTGTTACAGCCTTCAAGCCAAAACCCTGCATAGCCTAAAGACCAAGCCTTTTAAAGCCTAAACCCCAACAAACTGTACAACAAGCAAGCATTCAAGCCAAAAAGCCCTCAGAACAACTTCATCATAGGGCCAACATCAACTATTGCAATCCATCATCATAGGGTCAAACAAATAAGCATATCAAAAGCATCTCAGATTCAATATTATCATCATTGATAAAAAGCCAACTCAGAATCAAAGCCAAAAGAGAGAGGAAAAGCAATCTCAGAGTTATCATCATCAAGTTATCAGAACAGCAATAAGCAAACAATCTCAGAATTATCATCATTGAAAAAAGCCAGAAAGCAACTCATAAGCAAAAAATAGAGGCAAAAGCAACAACAACATCATCAAACTCAGAAACGGGCAAGCAAGCAGAAGAGGAAAAGAAGTTTCAGAAACAGATGCCCTAGGGTTTTCAGATTACAACATTCATCATAAAACATATAAAGCAAGATACAAAGTACCAGGGAGGCCAGCAAGCACATCATCGCGTCTCTCCGCCTCTTGGCCACCTGAGAAGCGTCGCCGTCCTCCTCCGTCTCCTCTCCAAAGGTAGTAATTCCTTCTCCCTTTTTACACACCTCACATAAACATGTAACACATAAAGATCAGAACATACAAAAATAAAGCATGCAAGACTAAAATCCAAAACCCTAAAACAGAAATCGTTACCTTTTCTCATCACTGCCTTGCACGACCATGGAGAGAGGGAGATGGACGGTGGCGCTCTGGCAGCTGAGGTGTAGAGAGAACATCAGTGGCCGGTTTGAGAACGAGAAAGACGAAGAAGAATATGGAGAAGCGGCGCCGTTCTAAGCCAAATTGTGAAACCCTTGTTCTGAAACAAAACAAAACCAACCCTAAACAAAAAAAGTGTCAAACCCGGTTGGGCCTGCCCCATGCACAAACCCTCAGCCCAATTTCATTTCTGGCGCTTCACCCCCCTTTTGTCTCCTTCTTAATTTTATTTTTGGGCCATACATCCCCTTAGAGCCCATTTTTATTTCTTTTCTTTGTTTACAAACTAATACTCTTCTTTTTATTTTTTTTAAAACTAATTCCTATTTCCTTTTAAAAAATAATAATATATTTTGGGCTTTAAAACTTTTTGTTTAGTAAATCACTTTTTTTATATAAATTTCTAAAAACATTGACAAGTACATAAACAATAGATTTTTTATTAAGTTAAAATTTTCTTTTCACTAAAACTCTTGTTCATATATAATTAACAAAAATACAAAAATAACATTAACACTTAATAACTACATTAAGTTAACATTTTGATCACTTGTAAATAATCATGTGCACCATACTTTGCTTTTGATCCTCTTTACTCTTATACCTTGCTATATTTTTACATTGAGAATGCGATTCGATTTGGTTGTAAATATTATTTGGACACTACTATCCTGATAAGACTCATCCCCATTTGTAAATATTTGTACCCCCATCCCCGAATACTTATTTGTAATAGCTTAGACTTTAAATTCCCGCAATTTATCGCTTTCTATATACTGTATAGTAATTAGGGTTTGTATGCGAAGATTCAAAATCAACCGCTAGATAACCTAATACAAAGATAAATGCATGACAATCAATACACAATTCACACTTGCACCCCTAGGGTAATCCCGCTTGTTGCCTTCAAAAAATGGGCCATGTTTGCGTGTCAAGTACTTTGGCAAAACAAAAACAAATCAAATGATCATAGTCCCTCGATTACGCTATCTTGTTGCCTAAGCAAAATGATCATAGTCCCTCAAGAAAATTTCCAAAGACACTTGACACTATTGCTTTCATGGTCTATACGATGACCCGCGCCCGTCCCGTTAACATCCTAACACAAGGTTGTTCACCAAATACAACGGTGAAACAACACTGTTAAAAGGGTTAAAAACATAAGGAAAGATCTTTGAGTAAATTTAGGGGTAGTCAACTCTTAGTTACTTGATCAAACTTGCAAAACACGTTTGCCTACTTTCAAAACACACTCCACAACACAACTTTCAAAACAACTTTCAAAAGCATTGAAACATCTTTTCAAAAAGACAAACACCTTTGTAAAACATTCGAGTAAAGAATTGTTACAATGGTTGCCTAGACAAGGCATCTTTTTTAAAACATTTTCAAAACCACACACACACACAAACACCATTTCAAACAATTGAAAATCAAGGCAGGTGATCTAAAACAAGTAACTAAGAGCCCATGGATAACCATGGATGAAAAGGGTGCTAGCACCTTCCCTTTTTATAATCTACCCCCCGAACCCACGAAAACATCTCAAAGGTCTTTCCTGTGCTTTTTGACCTTTCCTTAGGATAAATAAAAAGTCGGTGGAGACTCTTGCTAAACCGAACAAGTGCGAATACAAACGCAAAACAAATCAAGTCAGTTTTCCCACCGTATCACACAAAGGAAGCCGCTTCAACCGACTTCGTAAAGTAATCAATTGCTACCAAGATGAAATGATGCCCGTTAGATGTCGTAGGTCTGATCTCGCCGATCATATCAATGCCCCACATTGCAAAAGGCCAAGGTGCCGTCAAGACATTCACATCTTTTGGTATTAAGAAGGGTGGTATGAGTCAGCATGTACCGTCTCAGCCGGCGAGCAGCCCATGCCAAAGCGTAGCAAGTTCTCTTGAGCAGTGAGTATTGGGTCTCATAGTCGGTAAACTTTTTGCTAAAGCAGTAAATAGCATGCTCTTTTCGGCCAGACTCGTTATGTCGACCCAACACACCTTTTTGTATTATCCCACACTTTTAAGTATAAGATCAACGGTCTCTCTGCAATTGGAGGCATCAGAACTGATGGCTTGGAGGTAGTATGGCCCTCTCTTCTTGAAGCAGCAGTCTAGCAAACTCCGCAGACACTTCGCAATCATCTTCAGCTTCGTCTTCAGCTAAGTTGATCGGACTTTCGAAGTCATAACTGGCAGTAGCAGAGTCGTTATCAGTGGGATCCAGAGTGGGTATAGATCATGATACGTGAGTGTGTGCAAACTAGCTGTTTTGCAACATATAATAAAGAAAGACAAGGAGCACAAAATTTGAAATGCAAAAACGTCCAATGCTTTTATTAATGATATATGAAAATGACACGCATAAAGCCCTCACAAATGAAGCCACGGTGCCCCGGGTAAGACACTGGGCCGTAAAGTTTAAAAAATTGTCTATTACAAATTCAAAACAAAAGTTTCATTACTGAGTGATCACAGAAACAGGCATAGAATCCTTCGATGTCCAGTTGCTTAATCCACCGCTGGAAGTCAGGTAGATCCAACTGTCGATATCAAACTTTTCATCATCGTCATCCCTGATAGTAGTTACCCATGCATCTTGTTTAGGCTTCTCTGGTGCTCCGAACTCGATCTCTTTCACATTAATCAAGTCTTGTACCTTGTTTTTCAGACTCCAACAATCATCTGTATTATGCCCCGGGCTATCGGAGTGATAAGCACAGCGGGCGTTAGGGTTATACTTCGGTGACGTAGTATTTGAATTCTTTGGGGCTTCCCTTAGAGTCACCAGATTAGTCTTTAGCAACTGTGGCAGAATCTGAGATAAGGTCATGCTGAGACGAGTGAATTGCCTCTTAGGTCTCTCGTCCTTTTGTTGATTGTTGTGCTGAGGAGCACCAGCAGGTTTTGAAATAACAACCGCATTGACAGCTTGGCGGTGTTCAGATCTATCATGTCTTCTTGCACTGTAGACAACACTAGACTCTTTCTTAAACGGCTTCTTCTCGGTGCTTGATGAGGCACCCTTTTGTATCTTCCCAGCCTCAATCCTCTCACCAGTCAAAATAAGATCTGTAAACCCATATGAAGAGCTTCCAATCAAGTGGTTGAAAAATGGACCAGACAGGGTCCCCAAAAACATGTCAACAAGCTCCCGATCAGCCAATGGTGGTTGTACCCTTCCGGCGAGGTCTCTCCACTTTTGAGCATAATCTTTGAATCCTTCACCCGTTCCCATTGACATACCATGGAGTTGGGTACGCGTAGGAGCGAGGTCGGAGTTGTACTGATACTGCCTGTAGAATGCAGTAGCCAAATCTTCCTAACTACGGATACTGGCTCCGTCCAACTAATAGAACCACTCAAGCTGAGTCCCTGAGAGACTGTCTTGGAAGAAGTGGATCCACAGGTTCTTATCAACTGTGTACGGCTGAATCTTCCTCACATATGACCGGAGGTGCAACTTCGGACAAGAAACTCCGTCATACTTAGCAAAGGCTGGTGCCTTGAATTTATGGGGAATCACCACCCCAAATGATAGACCTAGATCTCCGAAGTCCAAACCAGGCACCTTTTGAACCTCCATAGCACTCAACCGGTCTTCCAGTTGCTTGTATCTGTCCTCAGCAGGAGGATACTGTTCTTCATCATAGTCCGTCTCGTTGTCGGAGACTACAGGGCTAGGAACCCTCCTTTCTTGTGGACTATCTTTCCCTCCAGATGAGGTGGTCAGATCAACTTCATCTCGTAGCCTGTTTCCAAATCTAGGACCAGTGTTGAACAAGACTGTCCTCTTCTTCTTCTTCTTTTTCTCCTTCAGAATCAGGGTCTTCAAGTCTTGCTGACCCTTAGCTAGACTCATGAACAACTCTTGAAATTGGGCATTCTGGGCCTGGAGGGCCTTGATAGCTTGCTCAGTTGAAGGTTCAGTAGACATGATGAGCGCTGAAATAAACAACGAAGAAGATAAGAGACCTGTAAAGGGTACCTGATTATGAAGTGCATGGGATGAAATGCGTATTGTTGTACCCCAAAATTTGCCCTCCCATCTCTCAAGACTTCTTCTTGCACTGTTGACCCAAATTAGGGTTTGTGTTTGCACAAAGATGTTTTGACCTAAAATGCCTAAGATAACTTCCATGCTTCATATTGGACTCCCAAGTTTATCCATACCAAGTTTTAAGTCTTGATTCCAAATTTTGCCCAGTCAATTGGACAGTTGACCTAGAAATCAGCTGTATTGGGGAAAAAGTCAACTGTGGCCAATTGACAGTCAAACCTCATGGAAATTGACCCACATCAACATTATGAACTCACATGGACCATTTGATCAAGTTTGGATCACAATTCCACAAGAAATTTGATCAGATCACCAAAAGGGCAAAATGGTCATTTTTAGGGTTTGGACTACACAAAGGCAATTTTTGACTGTTTGACCTAGCCAATGGCAAACCAAGCTCACATATGGACTCAAGGACCCCATGGAATTGTCTTGACATGCTCAACAAGTTCAAAAGATCCCAAATGCACAAGATTGACAGTTGAATTTCCCAGTCAATTGATCAATTCTGACTGTATACTGAAAAGTCAAACTTTGACTTTTTGGTCAAAGTCAAGTGTCAAGATTCATTTTTCATAAAAACATGCCAAATCATGAAACTTGTTCATCAAGAAATCAAGAATTGCAAATTAGGGTTTGAAATGAAGATTTTTTTATAACTTAGAATTTTTCTAAGTTATGAAAAACCCTAATTTTTTCCTAACTTTGCCCCACTTTCTCACCAAGATTCATTTGGATTCAAGAAAAAGTCAAAACATGAAAGTTGTAGCCTATTGAAAAATATATAAATTTGATTCACAAAGTTTTCCCAAAAGAATCTTGTATCTCAAGTTACAATTTTTGGAACAAGGGTACCAAACCATTCTTAACTTAGAGAAAATTTGACCTATTTTAGGCAAGGTTTTTACCTAACTTCAAGACCATTTTTCACATGCTTCCACTTGGAATTTCAATTTTCATTTCAAATATGGGTTGAAGTACACATTCCAAGCTTTCCAAAATGTCCAAGAACTCATCAAACAACCTCATGGTTTGAGAGAATCGAATTTTGCAATATGGGAAAAACTCACTTTTGTTATGGCCAATTTCCATGTTCATACACTTAGGCAATTTTCAAATCAGCATGCATTTCTTGATTACAGGCCCTAAATCTCTTTTACACTCATAAATTTAATGCAAACTCTTTGTGCCAAGACCATATTCTATGTGTTCAAGCATTGCATAAATGTTTAATCCATTTTTAGATAAAGCATAATATCCATTTTAGAAAAGTTTCACTTTATGTCTAAAGCAAATCCAAGCAAGTACAGTTAAGATCTCTTTGGCACAAGTTTATGGACTAATTGCACTAATCAAGACTAAGTGGTTCAGCATAGAATGGGGGCCTGTACAGGCTAGAAAGACCAACTTGCCATCTCTTGCTTAAAGTGTAAGAAAGCTTGCATTTTGTACAACAACTATCATCTCAGCAAACCAAGCCTTAAGCAAACTTGTCAAGCATATTCTAAACATCCATCCTAAGCTGAAACACGAGCCTAGCATCCCCAATACCTCCCCATTCCCAGAATCACCCTCAAACTGCCCAAACAGAGCATCTGCTGCAGTTTGAGTTCCATAGCTCAAACCTTCCATGCATTCTTGCTAAAAACACATCAAACACATCCCATAATATCCCTTGAAGCTATTCCAAACCTCAAACACGACCCGTAACACTCCCAGGCAACATCACCATTTTCATTTTCTTGTTTTGCAGCTGAAGTTCCATAGCACGATTCAAAAGGTTTCAAGACAAAGTAAAGCTTGGAATAGCATCCCTGGACATCAAGGAAGTTGTACCAATCATCACCTTGCATTGAAGACACCTCAATCACCAGATACAACTTCAACTGAACAGGTAAGTTCATGAACTCGAATCTCTCTATCCAGGCATTGTTAGCTTTAGGTTTGTGAAGAAAACATGTCACATTCATAGCCCTGAACATGCCCATGTAATTAGATTTCATTTATATTATGTATGCTTAGAGAATTTTAAGTCTGAACATGGAACAAAAACTAGGTCAGGAATTGGGGGAGAAGAAATTCTCTCTCATCTTAGAGAGTTAAGTCAAGTTCTTTATATCCTTGAATTCGTCTCTTAATGCTCTACATTTTTCATGTTGTGAGTTTTGCTTGAAAGTCCAGGAATTGAGAGATGAAAAACGCGCGTGGATTGTGTTCAAACATGTTCTGAGGTTGAAGATGAAGTCTTCTTGGGCTGGGCCTGAGTTGACTTTCTTTTTGCACCCTTTTGTTACTTTTACACCCCCTGAGCCCATTTTGCTTATTTTAATGATTTTTTTACTTTTCTTTTTTTTGTTCTGACTTATTTATTTTTTCTTATAATATTAAAAATATAAAAAATATTTTTTACACCATTTTCATATTTATTAGGCATTTATTTGTTTGAATGAGTATTTGTGTATAAATAAATAAATAGATATACTTTTTACTTAAAATACTAAAAATAGTGCAAACACATTTTATTTTCCATTTTTATTTTATTTTATCTTCTGAAAATATTTTATATAAAATATACTTTTTTTATAAATATTAAATATTATTATTTTGTATATATAATATATATTTAGTGAATAATACAAATATTGATATATATATATATTAGTATATTTAGGTTAAAATACAAAATATATACATTTTATTTTTTTTATTAATATTTAACATTAAAAAATACCTTTTTGACAAATATACTCCATTTTTATTTTTATTTTTGTATATAATAAATAAATATTGTACATATTGAATAATTAATACATTAACTTAATAAAATTAGGGTTTTGCCCTAAACATAAAAAATCCAAAAATTAATACCTTTTATTTTGTTTATTTGACACATAAAAAATATTCTTTTTCATACACATAAAAAACATTTTTGCATCTTGCATATTTATTCTTATTTTATTTAATTTGTGCAATTAAATATCTTGTAAATAATTCAATATTGATGTAATAGTCTAGGTTTAAATTCCTTGTCAAAAAACCCCCATTTGAACATTTGTACCCCCCTTCCCATATTGTGTTGTAATAGCTTAGGAACTTTAATTTTCGCACTTTAATGCTTTCTAAATATACCATGTTAGAATTAGGGTTTGTATGCAAATAAAAACGACAAAATAGTTTGACCTAATTTCAAGATAATCAAGCATGAAAATGGACAACACTAATCACACTTGCACCCCTAGGGTACTCCACTTGTTGCCTTCAATAAATGGGCCATGTTGCATGTTAGGTCTCTTTGGGCAAAACAAACACAATTCAAATGATCATAGTCCCTCGATGACGCTTTCGAAAGTTGCCTAAAAAATGATCAAGTCCCTTAAAGAAAATTGCCCAAAGATACTTGGCACCATTGCAATTATGGTCTAAACGATGACCCGCGCCCGTACCTTTCACATCCTAACACAAGATTGTCCACCAAATGCAATGGTGGAACAAAATTGTTAAAAGGGTTAAAACATAGCAAAAATCTTTGAGAACTTTAGGGTAGATAGCTCTTAAGTACTTGTCAACTTGCAAAACAAAAATACTTGCATATTTTTCAAACCACACTTTCAAAACAAACTTTCAAAAAACCTTGAAACATCTTTTCAAAAAGACAAACACCTTTTGTAAAACTTTCGAGTAAAGAATTGTTACAAGGGTAGCCTAGACAAGGCATCTTTTTCAAAACATTTTCAAAACCACACACAAAGCACCATTTCAAACAATTGAAAACCAAGGCAAGTTGATCTAAGCAAGTACCTAAGAGCCCATGGATAACCATGGATAGAAAGGGTGCTAATACCTTCCCTTTCTATAATCTACTCCCCGAACCCAAGAAAATATCTCAAAGGTTTTTGCTGTGCTTTTTAAACCTTTCCTTAGGATAAAATAAAAAGTCGGTGGCGACTCTTGCTCAACCGAAACATTTGCGAAAACAAACGCAAAACCATAGTCAGTTCTCCCACCGTATCACACGTATGATTATGATTTCAAAGACAATTGAGATTCAAATTTGTAAACAAGAAAGGGAACACACTTTATTAGATAACTTTGTAATTCAAATTGTTCAACAAATTTCCCTTAAGGCGTTACAAGAATGGAAATACTGAAAAGTAAAAATAAAACTGGAAAGGAAATCATCAAAGTCCTATCAATGCTCCCATGGTCTCTTCTTCTCAGTGCGGACATAGTCGTTGAGAATCCGCTCGTTCTCTAACTGCCTAGTCAGCTTCTGGATCTTTTTCTCTTGCTCGTTGAACTTCTCTTGTTAAGAATCCCGTTCATCCCTCAACTGCATCCAAGACCTCTTCAGTGCCCCAATGTCAGTGGGCATATAAGGGTGGAGAATGGTTAGAATAACCCCTTCTTCATTAGCAACTTCAAGAGTGACAGGCCTGACAACTTCATATGGCATACCTAGCCTCTGGGCACGGATGCAGACCCATCTGAGATATGGCTCCATTGGCAGAGAAGTCTTTGGACCCAACTCATGTGGATCAGATTGGTGAACTCTATCCCAAGCCCTTATGAATCTACGATGTTGCTCGTTGCTATCCCCCTGAAAATCAAAGATGATATGAGGCATTAGTAGCTCTTGAGGTCCTTCTCTTCTGGCTCTTCCAAATTGACGGAGAGATAAGCATGGGTTGTAAGAAATTCCTCCATGGGTTCCTATCAATGGAACATTAGGATACTCTATACAGTGATCAATGATAGTCACCTCGTCCATACCTTTGAGATTCCAAATGATGTTATTCTGAGAGAGAGACATCACCCTATAAGCCTAACCCATTCCTTCTTTGTTCTTCAGCACTGACTTAGGGAGGTGCGAAATAAACCACCTCGACAATAAAGGAGCACAGCACATCAAGGTTCCCCGCTTTCGGGCAGTACGAGCATAGAGCTGATGAAGAATGTCACCCAAGAGAGTGGGTACATGGTTCTAAGAGATGAAGATCTTTATGGCATTCACATTAACAAAAGTGTCAGGATTCGGAAACAATACCAAGCCATATATCAGGAGAGCCAGAATATCCTCGAACGCCTTAAAGTCTAGGCTATCCCAGAAGTAGTTAGCCTTGCCAACAAAGAACTTAGTCAGAAAACCCTTAGCTCCACTTCTAGTCTCCCAATTAGCCATCACTTCCTCTTTAGTCAAATAAATGGCTGCATCAATCTCTTCGGGCCTAAGAGTCTTTTCCCAACCAGTAAATGGGGTTTGCTCTAGAACAGAGATACCGAGCAGCTCAGAGAACTCTTCTAGGGTGGGAACCAGCTAATAGTCTTGAAAAGTAAAACAATGGTACAACGGATCATAGAACTGGACTAGGACACTCATCATCTGTTCGTCCAATTTAGAGGTGACCAAACTGAGAAGAGAACCATGCCTCCTGATGAAGGAAGTGGTGTCAGGCATCTTGGCAACCAACTCTTTAAGAAAGGTAGGGACTTGGACAAAGTTGATCCGGATGGTATTTTTACGCATAGGCATCATGATGACCTACAAAACAGAACAAAGATGAATCTCTCCTGTCTTTGAAATAGGTTAGTCCTTATGCAAGATGTATGTAATGTTATGATGTCATGATGTCATGATAGGAAGCACACCACAAGTATCCACAAAAATCAAACATGGTAAAGGCACAAAAGTCACACAATAGAGCCCTTAGATTTCAGGCTGGCAAGGAGCTTAGGTACTACCCTCTTTCAGTTCAGTTGGTTTAAACCTGTCCTAAAAATAGTAACCGGGTTCTAGAGGATCTCAATATCACTAACTACCCTCAATCGATCATAATTCTAGTTTAGCAACCTTTTCTTGCGGCCGGAATCATCACGAGAGTTTAGTCTCAATGAGTGTAGCATACTGCTACTGTTCTATGGCCAAGTTGGTCAATTTAAGGTTCTAAGGTCAGTTGGTGCTTAATGACCCCTTAGAAGACCCATATTCTCCTCGTTCCAACACAAGAGATATCGGTACAGACTAAAGTGCCACACCAACGTAGCTACTGCTTCAACTGTGTCGGTCTACGTCGGACAGTTCCCTCACAGTTTATTGCTACTTACCTAAAGGGTGCCCCCAGATCCGGGTTAGGATCTATAGAAACTTTGATACAAGCCCACAAAGATAAATCATACAAAGCAAAAAATTGAAAACAACAGTGATCTAATCCTAAGGTACACCTCACTTATAGAAATCCCCAGCAGAGTCGCCAGTTCTGTGATCGGTGGGAATGAGAACTGATTGTTTTAGAATGCTGGTTCGCGTTTGTGTTTGTTTTTGCAAAATGTTGCGGTAAGCAAGAGTCGCCACCGTCTTTTATTTTATCCAACAAGGAAAGGAAAAAAGCACAGAAAATTCCTTTTTCGAGATGTTTCTCGGGTTCGGGAGGTAGATTATAGAAAGGGAAGGTGTTAGCACCCTTTCTATCCGTGGTTATCCACAGGCTCTTAGGTACTTGCTCATTGTGTTTTCAAAAGTTTGCTTTTCTTTGTGTTTGTGGTTTTGAAAGAGTTTTTGTTTTGAAAGGGGTATAAGTGCGAAAAGTTTGTTTTATTTTAAAAAGAGCAAGTACTTAAGAACCATCTACCTACTCGAAAAAGGAATTAATATGTGCAAATGTCCTTTAGACAATGCTATCCCACTATTGAGGAGTAGGTAGCATCGTCATTGGAGTTTTCGGGTCAATTCGATTAGGGGACGTGTGGTCACTAAAGCAATGTTAGGACGCCTTAGTGGTAACCCTAATGTCTTAGATCATTTTATCCGAGGAAACCGTTTTGAGGCAACTATGATCTTTGGACAAGAGGGCGACCTCTAAAACTTCCTATACTCAATGACCACGTTCGAGGCAACCAAGTGAGGTGTACCCTAAGAGTGGCATGTGCAAGTGTGTTAGTTCGGTTAATTTTATTTGTACATGTCATGGGTGAGGTATTGTTGATTTTAAGTTCATACATTGGATCTTGTCATGCATTCCCTATTATTCAAACATCTAACAGTTAATAGTTGCGGAATTTAAATTTGCGGAAATTAAATCTAAGCTATTCCAAGGCGTCGGGTATTTACATCGCCAAAAAAAAAACCCTTTAATTTAAATTGCGGAAAGTGAAAATAAAGAGATAAATAAATAAAGTCCTAATTAAAAGTTATTACATACTGGAAGTAATTACAATATTGGATAAAAATAAAACGCGTGCGAGAAATTAAAACGGCGCATTTTTAGGGTTTTGACCCTTTTTGGAAAAGGAAGCATTTTTTTTGTTATTTTTGAATTTAAAGAAATTAAACCTAAACTAATTATTAATTAATTAATTAAAAAAGATATTTTTGGATTTTTATATTTAAGGAAATAAAATAAAAATGATTAAAATTATTAAAAACCTAATTCTACATTAATTTTAATTTATTGCAAAAAATATTAAAATTGTACCTAATTAAAAACTAAATTAATTGATTAATGTTTATTTACAAAAATAAAGTGATGAAATAAAATTTAATAAATAAAAATAATATTTTTTATGTTTTCTGATTTTTATTAAAAAAACTGTTAATATTTGGTTAGTAATTAATTAGAAATAATAAAAATAAAACAAGTAAATAAATAAAATATTATAAGAAAAGAAATAACCAAGGGGGGTACTGGGCCCAATCTGGAGGTGAATCTGGAAATTCCAAGCACAAAACGTCCAAGCCTGCTTTGACTTTTCCAACTCCCTATGCGTTTGTTGACTTGAGTATATGGTAGACCCCCATTCCTAACCTTCAGATTTGGCCAGGAAGCTATCTGGCGTGTTGATACTTGTAGGCATATGGTGGTCCACGCTCTGGATGTAGTATGGGAATACCTATGGAAAAAATATAACAAGCAATTTGGGGGACCTGGGATTCGAACCCAGGTCCCAATGGTTTTTCCACTCACGCCTCCACCAACTGAGCTATGATGATTTCTTGTTAATAAAATAAGCGTTGATCATTATATGTGAAAAGTAAGCAATATACTAGAAATAAAAAAACACGCTAAACATTTGAACGAGCCAATGGGAAGAGGACGCGTAGTCGTCTTCTTCACAAATCTCTGGTTTTATTACCTGCGGATTTTTATCCGCAGGAAGATCCGTGGCTTGCTTCCAAAACTCGTTCTAGGCTACAAAAATGCAAGCTAAGACCATCATTATGTTCGTCTCTCTTCCCTGAACACATCCATGGTCGTTATTTGTCCTGATTTTGCCTGTATCAAAAATGCCTAAAAAACAAGAACACAAACCTTAGCTTCGGGTACATGGTTATAGGCCACAAAAATGAAATCAAACAATACAGAATGCTTAGAAATCGAATGGCAAAAGGATGCAAGAAAATAGATTCACGATTCCATGTACAGGGCTATGTTCTTGAACACTTACAGCGAGTTTGGGGCTGCTTCCAGGCTTGATTTTGATCCCAATAGCTTTGTTGGATCTCAGGCAAGAAGGCTATGTTGAGATTTTGGGTTGAATCGAGCTCTAACCAAGATTTTGATCTCACACTTTTTCAAGCTTTTTTTAGTTTTTGTTTGGCCGTTTCTGCAGTTCTTAGGTCCTTTTCTTTGTTGCTTTATGTTGTACATGTATCAAGCAAGCAATTAGGTTAAATCTTGGGCTTCCAATCTTTGTGTATTGATGATTTGGGATTTGATTTTATTCTCCATTAACAAAGCTTCCTAAAATGTCCAAATCTGATATTTTGTGCATAATAAGGCTTGATACAAATTTGATTATGTGCATCATGATAATTGAAAGTTGTATCAATCAAAAAGATCACATTCTATCAATTTTTGGATTTTATTTGGATTAATATTGATTAAAAATGAATTAATTCAATAAAATCAAAATAAAATGGAAAAATTAATGAATGGACATAAAATTGAGGATAGGACACGTGTGTGGTGTGACAAAATCAAATCAAGTGGAAAAAAGTGGGCCCTTTTGTCAAAAATTGGAGTTTTGAGGATAGTTGACTTTTGGCAATTTTGGAAAAATGCCCAACTTCAACAATGCATAAATTCTTCAATTTTGAACTTTTCGAGGTGTTATTGGACTTTTTAGAAACCTTGAGATGTCCTATAACCAACCCTTTTGGTCTCATCTCATTTTGATATTCCATTCTCAAGTTATAAGCTTTGGCAAAAAAGGTGTTTTTGTTGACTTTCAAAAATGACCTATAATGTCCAAATTTGTAACTTCTTGTGAGTGAATTTCTTGATCTTGGGGTGTGAAGATGGATTGTAGGAAATTTCATCCTCTTCAAAATGAGCTTTGGATGGGTCATTTATCATAAAGTATGAGAACGTTATGTTTGGTCAAAGTTTAGTTGACTTTTCCTGCAAAACCCTAACTTAGCAACTTTTGAATCTTGATGAATTTTGAGAAATCCTTGATGAATCATGATCAACCCTTGATAAAATTATGAATTATCCTTCAAAATGAGAATGTTGACAAAAAATCTTGAGGTTTGACTATTTGTAGGTCACAGTTGACTTTTGCCCTAGCATAGTCGATTTTTGGGCCTCTTGAGCAATTGACTGACCAAACTTCCTCTGCAAGGCTTGAAATTTGACATGGATGAACTTAAGAAAATATTAGGACATTGGGAAGCACTTGAGGTCATTTGGATGTAAGGACCTTGATGCAACACAAAACCCTAATTTTGAATTGATTGCCTTAGGAGATGATTTGACTGTCCAACTCTTGACATGTTTTGAGAAATATGGGAGGGCAAATTTTGGGGTACAACACGTTCGAACTTGATACCTCCTGTGAAATCTTAGCCGACTCAATTTTTGAAATTTTGGCGCCGGAACCAGCTCGATACGATGAAAATCGACCAAGTTATAATTTTCTGAACATGATGCAAATAAACTTCTGTCACAAATTTTCTATACGAAAATACTTGATAAATCCGCATTTTTGAAGATCTTCTGATCGAAATTGGCTTCCAACCATGAGAGATGAAAACTTAGATGACGTCAAGACGGAATTTTTTCCACCGTAACAGGTTCAAAACGAGCAACGATATTCAAGTTATGAATTTTTTAGTGCGTAAAAATGGTACTTTCAGCACACTTTTTTACCACATTTCTTCGAGAAAACTCACACATTCGGAGACCTTATTTAAAGAATTGGCTCTCGAGTCAAACCTGAATTTGAGAATATGTTATCAGGGATATCTTGGCGAAAGAACACTTGAATATGACGCGCCGGGTTGGACTTGTGAATCTTTGAACTCCGAATCACTGCGAAACAGCGAACCAATCTTAGGCACGAAAAATACTCTGAGAACATCTATTGGCGAAATAAATGTCACTTGTAACCTGACGAAGCTTGCTAAATATACCTTGATCCTATAACCATATAATCAATGATATGTGTGTATGTATTAATGAAATGTAAGCCAAAAAGGTCGAAATAAAGAGGGTAAATTTTGGGGTACAACAGCTGCCCCTTTTCAATCTTCTTAAACTTGAGGATGTAGATTGGTTGGTCTGCCTTTCGTGATCTAAAGGTGGAAGATGATTGAACACTAGAGTACCCAGAAATTTGCACTCATCTGAAATGATATTTGACTGTGTAGATAATATCGGGAATGAGCTTATAGATGCAATTTGGAGAAGATGACATAAGTTCGTCGGAGATGGGCTTAAAGATGCCATCCGAAGAGTCGCCAGAGAGTCATCGGAGATGGGCTTAAAGATGCCATTTAGAACCATGTTGATTTCATGAGATATTTCTTCGCTAAGAATTCCTACTCCTATTGTTGGGGAGGACTCCGCTGAGGAATGTTGGTCTTTGTTCGGGAAATAGAATTTAGGATCTTTAGTTGTCCAATACTCTACTGGGGAGTCATCTCTTGATTGAAGAGATGGAAGTGAACTGCTATCTGGTCGAAATCCAGACTTTATAGTGGCTTTCTGAGGATAATAAGGCTAACTGTTATTTGGTCGTACTCCAGGCTTCACAACAACTTACTGGGGAATATGAAATCGACCGTATTTGGTCGGGTCCAGGTTTTACAGTGTTGTGAACTGTTGTCCGAAGATAAAAAGGAAGGAGCCTGGATAGTACGGCTATGAGAAGGAACCTGGATAGTATGGTTACTTTGAAATGAAAGCCTGGATAGTAGGGCTATGAGAAGGAACCTGGATAGTAGGGTTACTTCAAAATGAAATCCTGGATAGTAGGGTTATGAGAAGGAACCTGGATAGTAGGTTTACTTCGAAATGAAAGCCTGGATAGTATGGCTATGAGAAGGAACCTGGATAGTAGGGTTACTTCGAAATGAAAGCCTGGATAGTAGGGCTATGAGAAGGAACCTGGATAGTAGGGTTACTTCGAAATGAAAGCCTGAACAATAGGGCTATAAGAAGGAACCTGGATAGTAGGGTTACTTTGAAATGAAAGCCTGGATAGTAGGGCTATGAGAAGGAACCTGGATAGTAGGGTTACTTCGAAATGAAATCCTGGATAGTAGGGCTATGAGAAGGAACATGGATAGTAGGGTTACTTCGAAATGAAAGCCTGGATAGTAGGGCTATGATAAGGAACCTGGATAGTAGGGTTACTTCAAAATAAAAGCCTGGATAGTAGGGCTATAAGAAGGAACCTGGATAGTAGGGTTACTTTGAAATTAAAGCCTGGATAGTAGGGATATGAGAAGGAACCTGGATAGTATGGTTACCTCAAAATGAAAGCCTGGATAGTAGGGTTATGAGAAGGAACCTGGATAGTAGGGTTACTTCGAAATAAAATCCTGGGTAGTAGGGCTGTGAGAAGGAACTTGGGTCGAAGGGTTACTTCGTGATGAAAGCCTATATAGTAGGGCTATAAGAAGGAACCTGGGTCGTAGGGTTACTTCGAGATGAAAGCTTGGATAATATGGCTTATGGGAAGGAACCTGGATAGTAGGGTTACTTCGAGATGAAAGCCTGGATAGTAGGGCTTATGGGAAGGAACCTGGATAGTACTCTACTCATCACAAACTTAAACTTATCGACCAATTATACTCAACTTACAATATTCATCAATGTCAACACGTATCAACCGTAACACTCACTATATCATCTCGACAATGATCTCTTAACCAACCTCAACAATACAGAAGTCAACCGTATCGCTCGCATTGACGATCTCTCAGAGCAACACAAAAAACACATAGGCATTAAGCTCTGATACCCAAAGTGAATGTTAGCTCTAAATCTATCTCTAGAATCCAGAAATTAATAGATAATCATCCTAGATAAGAATCCGAGAAGTATATGTCTATAACAACCCAAATCCCTATCACAAATTAAAAATCAGGGATAACAATCGAAAAAGATTTGTAAAGAAAGTTTTATATAACGCCATGATCGAAAAATATACACGAGTTCAAAGGAAAATACACACAAAACCCAACAAAAGAGAAATACATAGAGAGAAGAAGAGATAAATCACAAATATTCTGGTTTCTTAGTGCCAATCGATGAGATATCCACCTCCAATCATCAATAAACAAAGCCCAAGTGTTGTTTTCTAACCTAATCTATCAAAAATAAGGTTGATGGAATTTGGGAATAAAAACACCCCCAACAACCATAACCTAAAAATGAACTAAATCTGTTTTTATAAAAATCAACTCAGTAGACCGCGCTAAGCGGGCTGATCCCACTAAGTGGTCTGCCACTTAAAATACATGTGAAACCGCCTTAATCCCGCTAAGAGGGCTGATCCCGCTAAACAGCCTCCCCGCTAAGCGGAGTGATCCCGCTAAACGGTCTCATTAGCACAACTTCAGCCAAATCTGTCAAAATACTCATAGCATGCTACAACTTTCGTTTTGTGCGTCGTCCTGGACAAAACTCCCCAAAAATGAACTTTTATTCCGAAAATGCGCATCCAGAGCTGTGTCTTTGACACCTTATTCCTCGATGCTCCAAATATGCAACAAATACCTACAAAAGACATTAAAACTATCAAATGTTATAATATGTACATAAAAACACAATTATTCACAAAGTAAACGTATTTACACAAAAGTCGGCTTTATTAAACAATTATTAACAACAAAGAATCGATAAGTGCAACAAAAAGTATATACAAAAATAACTATAATTTACACTTATCAATAGGCTTTGTTGGTGAATAAATAGTGTAATTTAAAAATCATGTTTTGGTTGAATGGTTGGGAATTGAGGTTTAGAAAC
The DNA here is from genome assembly GCA_948472305.1 of Vicia faba. Lineage (NCBI taxonomy): Eukaryota > Viridiplantae > Streptophyta > Magnoliopsida > Fabales > Fabaceae > Vicia > Vicia faba. The sequence continues at coordinate 803,032,656 of OX451735.1, forward strand.
ATGGATTTTCATAACCTGCAAAATTGCACATTTTTGAACTCTACAACAGGTGTAACCGGGTATGGCATAAAGGGTAACCGGTTACCCTGTGAAATTTTGGGTAAACTGGAAAAACATATGAATGTGTATCTGGGTACAATATAGGTTGGAATCGATTACCCAAATGGACAGTAGCATTGTAATTATGAACCAGAGGGGTGTAACCGGCTACGCACTATGCCGTAAACAGTTACCACTGAAACATCAATTTTTATAAAATTTGTAAATTGCATAAATTTTGACTCGGATGTCTGTTTGACGCACCATTTAGACTAGTACGAAGCTAAAATGATTTTCTATCCTATAAAAATAAATATAACATAATATTTAATTATTTGACCAACATTGATGCCTACCTGTGTATATTCCTGAGTAATGTGCCATGAATTAAGATGTGATTGAGTAAGACGATGTTGTATGAATAATTAGATTGTTTTGCACCATGTATTGCATTATAATGATGATGACGATGGTCTATATTGGTGTGGCATTAATGAGTAAAAATAATCAATGTGAATTGCGGTGTTGCATGTCAGTGTCACATGCATTCATGAACGATGACACGTATTGGCGAATAATGGCCTGTATTGGTGAACAATGACATGTATTGGCGTTATGATGTTGTTTCCATAAGTTGGCATTATTAAGATGAGGGTTTTGTCCTAGTGGTACCACATGCATTGAGTCAATGTCGGTCTCATTGCATTACATTATGATTGTTGACTTGATGTTTTACTGCCAAAAGAATATGATCCATATTATGATGAGTTTTATGTGTTGTGTGTATATTCACTTGTATGTTGATGTATTTTGTGATATGATAGATTAAGTAAAGGTGTGAGGTAAAGAAGTATATTTATGCATACTTAAATTACTATCTACTCATTATTATGCTTTCTTTTATATTGTTATGATATCTCACCCTTCTGTTTGAATGTTGCCTCTACGTGGGTAACATGCAGATGATCCGAAGTAGCTCGAGGTCGAGGTTAGCTGAGAAGTGCCTCATTTTACGTAGATTGAGTCGGTGTCACCTTTGATACGTAACACTTGGGGGTTTCATGTTTTTATTGTGATGAGAATAAACTATTGTAGAACTCTGTTTTGTTGAATTTTAATTAATGTTTTACTTTAAGTTTTGAATTGTGACAACTATTACTTATGTTGAGAATGATTTCTAATGATGTTTTTTCGCTATGAATAAATGCAACGAAGTTCAAACATGATGAATAAATGACTATGTGTTGCATATATCTTTATATGAGCATGTATGATATATGAAGATGCGACATCTTATTCTTGATGTTTTATTTTTGTGAATTTAATTACTATGATATTTGCTTAAATTACCAACGGGGAAATAGGGTGTTACGCTTACCCTTGACCATATACCTGGTCATAAGAAACCATCTATAGAGCTTAAGGAATTACCCAAGAATATGAGATATGAGTTTCTCGATGAGGAACTAAACTGATCTTGTGGTTGATTAGAACCTGGTGAGTGGATGGAGGATGATCTTCAGTGAGGCAGAGGAGAGAGGGGGTTGTATCTGCAAGGTACTCCAACGATCAAGTAAGAGCGGGAGCAAGAAGGTACTATCAAAATATCAGGTAGTGAGTAGTAAGTATGTGATACCTGGCCCTCACAGGTGTGAAGGTTTATATACTGCCCCTGGCGCGTGGCCATTGGTTCCTGATTTCCCGCCTATATATGTGAGTCCGGAAAAACAGGTAACTGCTAGGACATGGTTAAACCAGGAAGATGTACCCGCACCTAGCCGTTGGTTCCGGGGAGGAGGCTGATTGTGGGCAACTCTCTGGTTGGTCCCTGGTGGTCTATGTGACGCTGGAGTCAGGTAGAATAAAAAGATGCTCGGCGGGCATCTTGGATCGGAGCTAGGTTAGAAAGGCAAGGGGATGGTATTGCCCGACAGGTGCGGGCATTCCTGGTCACGGTCGGTGGGTGGCACCCATGAGATGCCTTAGACTGGGCCTACTCAAGCTTCTGGGCCAGTCCAGAACAATATCCCCCAAATTCGTTCCTTCTGGGCACATGAGTGAAGACTTTGATGTCTGCTCGGAGGATGGGGAAATGAACATTTGCACCTTGTACTTCTTTGTCGGGTAGGCGAAACGTTTGCCATTAGCATCGTTGAATTTGGAGAGGTGGCGTGTTTTGGGAAACATGCCGGTCGAGCAGCACAAATGATGGCCTAGGGCTAGGGTGTCATGATGACGACCCTGGGGTTCCCAAGGCGCGTGTTTTGCACATACGGGCTGTTTCAGCTATAAATACGAGAGGAACATGGCGATTGGTATTTTTTGCTTTCTCCTTCAACTGCTCGTATTAGCTCGACGATCGACCAATAACATTTGCTCAGTTTCTTCATTTGCGGTCATCCAGCTTTGTCTCTTCTTCTTCTCTCGGTGAGTTTCCGTTTCTCCATTGTTGCATGTTTTAGCGCTTTTTTTTTGCTTCTTAGATATCCATGCAGTTAGGATTTAGGGTTCCGTTAGGGAGGAGATCGATAGAGACCCTAGGTGGCAGACGTCGTTCTTGTGGCGCATGGCTGCTAGAGACGTCGTGGAGCTCTCTCGGGGGCCTGACGTTGTGCTATAGGTGATTCATTTAGGGTTTGAGTTTTTTCTGCAACCTGTGCCCATTAGAGTACCTTAGTGGACTTCTGGGTTTTTTTCCGTGTTTTGTGCCCGGCAGCGCACCTCAGTAAGGGTTTTGGTCGGGGATAGAATCCTCGTCTCCCAGTGCCCTTTCACATGTTTAGCGGTGGAAGGATGGTTCTAGAATTGATGTCGAGCTCACCCTTTTCCTCTGCTTTTTAGGTGTTATGGTTGATGACGCGTGTGTTTCTATTTTGAGGGAATCTATGGAATATTCCAGGAGCTCTTCGAGCGAGACTAGTGGCAGCTCATCGAGCATATTAGAAATCTTTGGGGAGCAGCAAAACCTGATGGATCAACAGATGGAGGAGCTCGACACGGGGGAGTCCTCTTCGGCTTGGGGCGGTCAGTTTCCTCCTCGAGATGACGAGGATCCTTGAGATTAGGTAGCTAAGGACCCTTGGGAGTGGCGGTCATATTTTTATGAGCACGGGGAATATGTTTTCACCGATGTTTACGTACACGAGGAGGGAGCCCGGGAGGAGTGGTCATTGTATATCCCCTGGAAAGACAATAGGATCTGCTCAAGATACGATAGGAGGCGGATTCTTATGTATGATATAGTTTTCCTGGAGATGGGTTTCCACCTTCCTTTTTCTGACTTTGAAGTGGTTGTTTTCGGTATCTGTATGTGGCCCCCTCTCAGTTGCACCCGAACAGGATTGCATTCGTGCGGGCATTCCAAATAGTGTGCGACTATCTAAAGATCGGGGCCACGATCCCGTTATTCTTCTATTGTTTTCATATTTAGAGGAGCCGGACTGACGGGAGGTGGGGATAGGTCTCCCTCAAACAGGGCAACGGGAAGTTGTTCAAGGCCTACTTGGAGTCCGTGCGCCATTTCAAAGACAAGTACATTTTGGTGCAACCCACATCGACGAAGGCGTTGTTGAATGTTTTTAGGAGTCGGTCGTCTCTCAACAAGGACGAGACTCCTTGTATTAACGAGCCGGGGGAGCCTACCGCGATGTTGGTCGCCAAGTTCCCGTTCCAATGGACTAGTAGACATTTCGAGAAGGAGTTGGGCTCCTATGTCTAGAGAGAGGGGGGTCTTGGGGATGAGAATCTATCCAGCTTCACCATTTTGACCTTGTTTGTTGCTCGAATTCCTCTGGTCCAGCGAGTCGACCGGGGAGGTAGGCCAGTGCTGGACAGAAACGGGAAGCCCGTGTTCAAGCCGGGTCTCATAAACGTCCGGGAGCTCCTTGGGAGCGAGGATCTCGTTAGATATCTGGGTATAAATTTTCTTTTTCCAGTATGTGATCATCGTTTGTTTGACCCATCGTTTTACTGACTCTTGTTTTTTCTTTGTTTTGCAGAAAATATGAATCCTTCTCAAGAACGTCTGGCCAAGACACTCGCCACTCGAGCGAGAAAGGCCAAGAAGGATGCCCAAACTAGCGCGGGGCTAGTTCCTGCTCCTGGATCAGGTGGGTCATCCTTGACCCCGTCCACAGCTGCTTTATCTCTGTTTGCTGTTTCCTCGAAGGCGAAGAGGCCTCGACCTGAGGGTAGCATTGACCTTACTGGGGAGACGGGAAAATAGGCTTATGATCTACCTCCTTGATGGCTGGAGAGGTCTTTTTTCGAGAACGCGACACTTCATTTTCCCAGGGCCAAATCGCCCCTTCTCGAGGGAATGAGTCGTCTGGAAAAGAGGGCGACGCTGGCTCAAGACATGTGAGGCTTGATGCGGATCTTGGAGATGGTTGTGGCGTATACCAAGGGGAGTTCATCCCAGGAGATGGAAATCAAGAACCTCCGAGCCAAGTTGGTGATGACCGAGAAGGCCTTGGTCGATAAAGACAAAGCCCTAAAGCAGGCCGAGGCAGAGTCAGGGAAGTTGGTCGAAGAGCACAACGCTTTCATGCTCAAGAGCGGGAGTCTTGAAGGGAAGGTGGTGGACTTGACTGCCAAGCTAGTGCCCGCTGAAGACGAGTCAGCGGACACCAAGGACCTGAAGACTCGGGCCGAGCTTGTATCTTGTTTCCAGCTCGCAGTGGACGATGCTCAGGCTGCTTCCAAGGGGAGCTTCAACAACACGGTGAATCAGATACGTGTGTTGAATCCCGGTATTAAGCTTAACACTTCGGGCATGGGGGTCAACTACTATGTGACTGACAGACAGATTCTGGTTCCCGACTACCTGAGGGATTTCATCGATCAACTGGATGGGGATCCTGCTCAACTGTCGCCTATTGTCGAAGGAGAAGCGGAGGGATGATCATTCATTTGTTTCGGCCCGCGTGCCATTTTTTTGTAATATTTTTTGTTTCCCGGGCTATTGCTTGTTCATGTAATATTCGCACAATTTTGACCCAAGTGGTCGCTTTATTTATTTTCCGGTCATTGGTCGTTTCGCTTTGAATATTTTGCATGATTGTTGACAAGTTAGCCCGATTAGAACTTTTTTTTATTTTGTCGAGTTTATATCGGGGATATGCTCATTTTATATGTTCGTCGGTATGGGGTAACCGATCAATTCGCCAGGGTGAATGTCGGGCGAGAGACGAAATCCAGGTCTCATTTTTGAGGGACTCGGGTTTGGCACCGTGAACTTCCCGTCGCGAGTCGGGCGTTCTACCGTCACGGTATAAAGACTGTGGAGCTTAGTCGAGTTATCCACGTAGGGCTAAGGGAACGCTCGTCAGCAGAGCGGAACCTCGCCCCTTCTACATAATTTGGGTGCTACACTTGTTCCTAGGTGCGCACGCGTGGTCGGGTTCAGGTGGGTCTGTCTTGTCGACTGAACCTGCCGACAGCTCAGTGTTTTCAACTGTAGTATTGTTTTAGCTTTTCAGTGTTCCATGATCGAACGAGTTGTTCCCGTTGTAAATTTTCTAAATAATACACTCCGGTTCCCGTTTTGGCGTACACAATAAGGACCTTCCCAGTTCGCCGCGAGCTTTCCCTCGCGAGATTCTTTACGATTTCTCTTCAGGACAAGGCTGCTGACCTCGAACTCTCAACGTATCACCTTGGCATCGTAGCACATGGATATTTTTTTTTTAAGCGAAGCCTCTCGTAGGGCCGCTCCCGTTCTGATTTCTTCGACCAGGTCGAGCTCTTCTCTAAGGGCGACGCTGTTCATCTCCTCGTCGAGAGGTGCCTCGGTTTGTCTGGAAGGTTCCCTGATTTCTACGGGGATAACAGCCTTCGTCCCGTATGCTAGTCAGAATGGAGATTCCCCGGTAGACGAGTGAGTGGTCGTTTGATACGCCCAAAGCATACTATGTATCTCCTCGACCCATCGCTTCTTGGTTTCGTCCAACCTTCTCTTGAGGCCTCTGAGTATCACCCTATTGGCAGCCTCGGCTTGGCCATTGGTCTGGGGGTGCTCGACAGAGGCGAAGTGTTGGGTCGTGCCAAGTTTTGTGACGAATTCGTGGAAGGTGTGATATGTGAACTAGTTCTTGTTGTCGGTGACTATCTCTTGTGGGATGCCGAAATGAGCCATAATATTTCTTTTGTAGAAGTGAAGGACGTTCTGGGCAGTGATTTTGGCCAAGGCTTCAGCTTCTATCCACTTGGTAAAGTAGTCGACCGCTACTATCAGATTTTTGTTCTGATTGGTTCCGACCATGAATGGTTCGAGGAGATCTAGTCCCCACCATGCGAAGGGCCAGGGAGAGGAGAGGGATTTGAGCTCGCTAGGAGGAGCTAAATGCATGCCTCTGTGTCTTTGGCATTTATCGCATTTCTTCATGCGTTCTCTTGCATCGTGCTGCATGGTGGGCCAATAGTATCCCGCCCGTAAGGCTTTCCTCGCGAGGGATCTTCCGCTCAGATGTTGACTGCCGATACCCTCGTGGATTTCAAGCAGTATGCATTATGTCGCGCTTCGATCGACACACTTGAGGAGTGGGATGGAAAATTCTCTTATGTAGAGTTTTCCTTCGACCAATACGTATGAGCAGGCCCTTCGTCTGACGATGATCGACTCTTTAGGGTCATCGGGGAGCTTTCCTTTAGTGAGGTAATCGTGTACGGGGGTCATCCAGCAATCACTATCCCTGATGGCGAATACTCTTAGGGTGGCATATGGTTTATGGGTGCTCGGCTGAGGGAGTACCTCTTGTATTACATATTTATTTCCTCCCTTCTTCTTTGTGCTCGCCAGTTTGGATAAGACGTCTGTGCAGAAATTGTGCTCGGGAGGAATGTGTTGAACATCTATAAACTTGAATTTATTTTTCGCCTCCTGGACCAGGGCCCAATATTCGGCGAGTTGGTCGTTTTTGACCTAATATTCACCTCGGACTTACGAGGCGACCAACTGAGAATCGGTGAAGATTTTTACTTCCTCAGCTCCCAGATCTTCGACTACCCGTAAGCCTGCGAGGAATGCCTCGTACTCAGCTTGATTGTTGGAGGTCGAAAAAGATAGAGAAAGGGAAACATCGACCAGGGTCCCTTCCTCATTCTCTAATATGATGCCCGTGCGGCTTTCGGTCGCACTGGAGGCGCCATCGACGAAGATCGTCCAACAGCACGAGCCTTCGGATCCTCGGGCGAGGTCATTTCTGATATGAAGTCGGCCAAGGCTTGAGCCTTAAAGGCTTTCCTGCTTTCATATTGGATATTAAATTCAGAGATTTCCAGAGACCATTTCAGCATCCTTTCGGCCATGTCTGGTCTTCCGAACAACTGTTTTATTGGTTGATCCGTCCGGACCACTATGGTATGAGCCAGGAAATAGTGTCTTAGCCTCCTCACAACGTTCACGAGAGTCATGGATACTTTCTCGATTTGCTGATATCTTGATTTTGGGCCCTGCAGGGCTTTGCTCGTGAAGTAAATTGGCCTTTGTCCCTCCGGGGTTTCCCTTATTAGTGTCGCGCTTATTTTCTCTGAGGCAACAGCTAGATAAAGGTAGAGGACTTCGTCTTTCCCAGGACGAGATAAGACGGGCAGTTGCGAGAGTGCTCTTTTCAAATGGGAAAGGGCTTGCTCGCATTCTGGCATCCACTCGAAGGTGGCTTCCTTGCGCATGAGTTTGAATAAGGGGAGCGTGTGCTGGGCGAATTTTGCCACAAATCGGGAAAGAGAAGTGAGCACGTCGTTTAAGATCTGGATGGATTTCTTCAAGGTGTGCGTCATAAATTCAGAGAAGGCCCGACATTTTTCGGGGTTCGCCTCGATGCTCTGTTCTGTCAGATATAACTCAAGGAACTTTCCTGCCCGTACGCTGAAAGTGCACTTTTTCGGGTTGAATCGCATCCGACATTTTCGGGCTTACTCGAACACTTTTTTCAAATGGGTGGCATGGTCGAGCTCTTTAGTGGACTTGACGATCATGTCGTCCATGTAGACTTCGAGCGTGTCGCCTATTTCGTTAGAAAAGACTTTGTTCATCATGCGCTGGTAGGTAGCGCCCGCATTTTTCAGGCCGAAGGGAATTACATTGTAGTAGTAATTGTCTGACTCGATCATGAAAGCGGTATATTTCTTATCCGTTTTTGCCATGGTAATCTGGTTGTAACCAGAGTATGCATCCATGAAAGATAGCAGTTTAAAACTGACCAAATTGTCGACCAATTTGTCAATATTGGGGAGGGGATAAGCATCTTTCGGGCAAGCCCGATTGAGATCAGTATAGTCAATACACATTCGCCATTTTTCATTATATTTTTTTAACGAGGACTACATTGGAGAGCCAAGTTGTGTACTGGGCTTCAGAAATAAAATGTTCCTCTAGGAGGTCTTTTACAGCTAATTCAGCAGCCTGTGACTTCTTAGTCGACTGCTTTCTTCTGCACTACGCGACCGCCTTGACGGTGGGATCAATGGTCAGGTGATGGCATGCGACCTCGGGGTCTAAACCGGGCATCTCGGCTGCACTCTAGGCAAAGAGATCAGCATTCTCTCACATGCAAGTTTTGAGTTGCCTCTTCCCCAGGTCGGGGAGGTCTGCTCCGATCTTTACTCCCCTGGTGGGGTCTTCTCTAAGGGGAACCAACTCGAAGTCGCCGTCCGGGATATACCCTATGTGACTTGAGAGTTCGTTGTGGATAACAGAGGAGGTTGACCCTTCGTCTTGGACCATAGGCTACTTCCCTTTCTTCCTTTGCTCGACCCTGTCTTCCATAGAGAAGCGACTGTTGAGGTCAACGGTGTCGACCCTCGGCAGTGGCCTAGATTCCTCGGAGCTGGAGGGAAGTATGGCTCCAGTGGCCATTCGAGGATGGGCGTTAATGGACCTGAGGCCCTTCGCATAAGCTTCGAAGCACCTCCTGGCTGCTTGGATATCCCCGTGAAGAGTGGCAACCAAACCTTCGACCGTGTAGTATTTCATCTTGAGATGAACGGTGGACGGGACCACAATGAGTTCGACGAGAGTGGGTCTCCCGAAGATGCATTGATAGAGAGATGGGCAGTCTACCACCAAGAATTGGGTCTTAATGGCTCTGTCCGTTATCCCCCTGCAAAAAATGACGATCAGCTCCACGTACCCCCTATGGCTTCGTGCTGGCCCCGTTTAAAACTTGAAGATCAGAACACACGTAGGGGGTTTGGTGGCTCTTGTTCAGCTGCAAGGTGTTGAACAATTGGGTATACATGATGTCCACCGAACTGCCCTGGTCGACCAAAATGCGACACACGTCAAACTTAGCCATCTAAGCTCTCACGAGTAGTGGGATGCTCGAATTCGGGGCTCCTCCCGATAACTCTTCCCTGTAGAATGAAAGGGGTGAGATCCTCCTTGAAACTTATCGAGTGTGGCGTCCATCTCAGAGTTGGCCTCGATGAGTTGGTCGAACCTTCTCTTCACCGATCCGACCGTATGCCTGTTGAACCCTCCGCCGGAAATGACCATGGCTATGGGAAGGATTCCCATGGACTGTGGATGGATAAGTACAAGGGGACGTCCTCCATGTCTAGAAAGTAGAAGTCTTCCGGCCGTGAGATACTCAGGGTGACCGGAATGGTGTCGAGGTCGGGGTATTTCTTCCCTTCCTCGACATTCTTCATCTCTGGTGCTTTGTCACAGGCGGCCTCTTTTTTCTTGTACTGATTGAGGCACTCGTCTCTAATAAATATTTTGATTGCATCCTTGAGGTGAATGCAATCCTCTATGTTGTCACCGTGACTCTTGTGGAACCTGCAGTATTTGCTTTTGTCGGTTCCTGGCTTCGACGGTGTTTATCGGGGGAAGCGCACCCCGACTTGCTTGAATTCAAAATTAGTGCATTCAGAAAGAATACACTCCCTCGAGGTTGTCAGGGGGGTGTAGTCGTGGAAGCGATAAACCGGTCCCTTGTAGTCTTTTGGGTCATGGGATTTGTCCTCCCGTTTCTTCTCCCCCCCGATAAGATGTCGAGGGTTCATCATTCTTTGAGGGTCTGGCACTCTCCCTGTGCCTGGATTCCCGGGCGCTGTTGGCCGCCTCCATATCCTTGTACTGTATGTATGCCTGGGCCTTTAGGAGAAGGGAATCGAGCGTGGCTGGTGTTTCTATGCCCACAGCCTTGGCAAAGTCGCTACGGGGACGGAGCCCCCGCTCGAGCAGGTATTTCTTCATGTTGTCCGTTGTCGGGACCTGGACTGCTTCTTTGTTGAAGCGCTCGATGTACGCTCGCAGAGATTCATCTATGCCTTGTATGATTGCCTCGAGCGAAGCTTCTGATTTAGGATGTCGACGGAAGGCAGTGAAATGCCTTGAAAACATCTTCCCGAGCTATTTCCACGAGGTGATGGATTCATCGGGAAAACTTTTGTACCATGCCATCGCCCCTTTCCTGAGAGTATTCGGGAAGAGTCTGCATTTGATGGCGCCTCTGACCCCTCTGTATGTGAAGAGCGCATCGATGTTCTCAATATGCTCGTCAGGATTCGTCGTGCCATCGTAGGTACCTAGAGTGGGCGGCTTCTCTAGGCCGGCGGGGAGTGGAGCTCCAGTGATCTCTCTGGATAGTGGGGCGTGGGGCTCGTCATATTCACTATTGATGGGAGATGGAAAAGGAGAGTGATAATTTCTCCCCCGTCGGTCGTCGCGGTCCCGTCGAAGGGAGGAGCTCCTTCGTTTTTGTTTTGGCTCGGGAGAGGGAAATCGAGTGCGGTCGATCTGCCTGTTGTCCTTCCTCTTCTTGAACGAAGGGGAGTCTTGATCTCAGGCAGGAGGTGTGCGATTGCGTTTCTTGAAGAAAGAAACATCGCGCCTTTCCTTCTTGGGCGGTGGACCACACCTGGGTGGTGATGTGCTGGGGGAACTTCGTCTTCGGGTCCTCCGGGGAGGAGATCTTGAACGCATGTTTTCCAAGGCTCCTATCCTCTGGTTTTGTTGAAGGATGAGGGCGTTGGTCTGATTTAGGGCAGCAAGCAGTGCTGCCATGGCCGGGTCGGTGTTGAGAGGGATAGGAACCGGTTGCAAGATTTCTGGTAGTTCCCCAACAGGATTCTTGGAACGTCCTTCGTCCAAGAGTAGGTCGTCGCCACGCCGGGCGTCAGCGGAATCAGGGGACGCAGTTTGTCCATCATGGGGGCCCAGGTTGTCCTCAAGGAGAGGGTGTTCCTGGCTCCCATCAGTCTTGCGAGCAGGGAAAATGATGGTTTTTCCGGAAAGGTAAAGATCGTTATGGTTGGCCATGATATGCGAGATGGATCTTGAAAGGAGAATTGCTTTGATCTTAGGTTCCGAGGGAAGAAAGATGGGGATAGCAGATTCCCGCAGACGGCGCCACTGATCTTGCGGTTGATCAGAACCTGGTGAGTGGCCAGAGGATGATCTTCAGTCGGGCATAGGAGAGAGGGGGTTGTACCTGCAAGGTACTCCAACAATCAAGTAAGAGCGGGAGCAAGAAGGTACTAGCAAAATATCAGGTAGTGAGTAGTAAGTATGTGATACCTGGCCCTCACAGGTGTGAGGATTTATATACTGCCCCAAACGCGTGGCCATTGGTTCCTGATTTCCCACCTAGATATGCGGGTCCGGAAAATCAGGTAACTGCCAGGACTTGGTCAAACCAGGCAGATGTGCCCGCAACTAGCCATTGGTTCTGAGGAGGAGGCTGATTGCGAGCAACTCTCTGGCCGGTCCCTGGTGGTTTGCGCGACGCTGGAGTCGGGCAGACTGAGAAGATGCTCGATGGGCATCTTGAATCGGAGATGGGTCAGAAGGGAAAGAGGATGGTATTGCTTTACAGGTGCGGACAGTCTTGGTCGCGATCGGTGGGTGGCACCCATGAGATGCCTTAGATGGCCTGTATTGGCGTTACGATGTTGTTTTCCTAAGTTGGCATTATTAAGATGAGGGTTTTGTCCTATTGGTACCACATGCATTGAGTCAATGTCGGTCTCATTGCATTACATTGTGATTGTTGACTTGATGTTTTAATGCCAAAAGAATATGATCCACATTATGATGAGTTTTATGTGTTGTGTGTATATTCACTTGTATGTTGATGTAATTTTGTGATATGATGGATGAAGTAAAAGTGTGAGGTAAAGAAGTATATTTATACATACTTAAATTACTATCTACTCATTATTATGCTCTCTTCTATATTGTTATGATATCTCACCCTTTCTGTTTGAATGTTGCCTCTACGTGGGTAACATGCAGATGATCCGAAGTAGCTCGAGGTCGAGGTTAGTTGAGAAGTGCCTCATTTTGCGTAGATTGAGTCGGTGTCAGCTCTGATACGTAACACTTGGGGGTTTCATGTTTGTTTTATTGTGATGAGAATAAACTATTGTAGAACTCCATTTTGTTGAATTTTAATTGATGTTTTAGTTTAAGTTTTGAATTGTGACAACTATTACTTATGTTGAGAATGATTTCTAATGATGTTTTTCCGCTCCGAATAAATGCAACGAAGTTCAAACATGATGAATAAATGACTATGTGTTGCATATCTCTTTATATGAGCATGTATGATGTATGAAGATGTGACATCTTATTCTTGATATTTTATTTTTGTGAATTTAATTACTATGATATTTGGTTAAATTGCCGGCGGAGAAATATGGTGTTACACTTACCCCTGACCATATACCTGGTCATAAGAAACCATCTATAGAGCTTAAGGAATTACCCAAGAATCTGAGATATGAGTTTCTCGATGAGAAACTAAACCGTCCAATTATAATAAATACAGACTTAAACAAAGACAAAACTAACCAACTCTTAGATGTCTTATGAAAATATCATGCATCATGTAATACAAAAGATATAAATAAAGATTGATAAACCAAACATTGTATACTTGAACCTTCAAAAATATACGCGCAAATAATAGATTACCATCTTAATAAAAACATTTTCATTAACAAAAGATTTGAACCCGCGATAAAAACTTGATGCGTTAATTGGTATAATAAATAAAATTGAAAATAAATCAATTAAAAATATTTATTATAGTAATTAAGAAAGATTAAAGTTCCCATAACATCATTACTTACCAAATATAGCATATAAGACACTACTAAAAATATCTTTACTAATAGGTTTCTTGCAAAAACAAAAAAAAATCTTCTTAAACTGAAAGGCACATTAAGACAAAATCTTAGTCAAATACACCCATTTAGCATAAAGCACAAACACTAATTTTATCAAAGTGTAAGTTATAAAAGTTAAAGACATATAAATATTAACGAAACAATATGAAAATTAGATAAATCATTCTTAAAACAAATGGATCAAAGTTGATACACGCTTTTTTTCTTTCTAGAATTTTGGTGTATTGTAAAAATGTGTTCAATCTCTCCCAACAATACATCTAATTTAGTTTTTAGTTAATTTAAATTCACTTCTAAAAATAATATTTAACCCAAGTTTATCTATTGTGTCAAGTAAAAAAATATTTTACCACCATTTAATTTCAATTTCAATATTAACAATTAAACCCTAAAATAGCGTTCTATAAAAAGTAAAAAAAACATGCAAGCTGCCGCCTAGGCATTTTGTATGAAAATGTCTCACTGAACTCAACTGCCCGGAAACCGCTGTCAGGCTGTCTCCTTTTCCGTCAGAAACGGTTACAGACTCCGTTTTCTTCCATTCTCCTCCCGAGAATTCGATTCCGTCGCAATTTGAAGCGGTGGTTGCACTTCCAGCCTCTGCATAAGGCAAAGTACTGGTGACTGAACTGCGTCGCGGAAGAGAAGACAAGAGATTGATGGAGAGTTTAAGTTTCAAGAACCGCGTTGACGAGCTTGTTTCGAAAGTTGATCAGGTAAGTATATGATATTGTTCAATCAAATTCAAATGGATCGTGTTTTTGAGAACTAGGCACTGTGTTTTTTTTTTAGGGATGATGCTTCATTTGTATGTGTTGATCGATTTTTAACTATGACATTGTTTGGATAAATAACTTAGGGTATGTTGGAATTGATTATTTGAGATGATCTAGTGTTATGAAATATGACTTGAATATATGTTTACAAGTTTGTGAAATCATTAACTTACAAACCGGTTTTGTATGGTTGAGTTAGACGCCATCCAAATTCTAAGATGTTAGGATTGACTTATATGAGATCATCTAGTGTTAAAGAGTTTTGCGTCAGATGATATATGATATGATATAACTGATTTTGTTTATAAGTGGGTGCAATCTTCACCTTACAAGCCGGTTTTGTAAGGTTGAGTTAGGCTCGATACGAATTCTAAGATGTTAAGATTGACTTATTTGAAATGATCTAGTGTCATAATTACTTGTGAAACTGTTTGAAAGAACTTCATAAAAACAACTTATGAGTTATGACATGTTCATAAGTTGTTTTCAGGTTATTTTCGTAAGTTCTAATAATTAATTTTATTTTGTTTCTTGTTATCGAATTAGCTTATATGTAAGTGTTTATCATGGTAAAAAGCGATCATGCTATAGGAAATTAAGCTGTTTATCTAAATAGGGTCTTAATTTGCAACTTATATAGGGAATCGGATTGTCTGACGTTAAGGCGCCAACGTCACTCAATCTTTCACAAGTTTTAGACCGTTTGATAAGTTTAGCGACCCAGTTTATGCCACGTAGCTATTGAAAAATTTATCATGCGGTGACTATGTCTCTCTCACGTAACGTTTGGGCCATGGCGGTTACATGAACGGTTGGTCCATGGCGGTTACACCATCGCCAGCCGGACTGCAGCAGGCTACACGGCGAAACTGAATGCAAACTGCCGAGAAATAAATGAAGGAAGATTTGAAATATGAGATTGGTTGTCGAAAATGACGCAAACAATACTTGGTTTGATGCTAACAGAGCTAAGATCACAGAGCGTTTGCAGAGCGCCGACAGAGAAACTACATCTCTTCTTTCTTACATTTCACACAGTTTTTCCTTTCTTCTGGTTCTGTTCTTTTCAATCCCTTGTGATCTAGTTTCATTTGCTCTGATTGTGTTGCTGTTGCAATTCAATTTCACTAAGTACTGCTGCCATTTGATCTTCATGCCATGAGTGAGAGAGATGAGAGTTGGTGGCAACGGCAACGTTATCACGGAAAAACTAGTGCCGAAGAGATTCTAGGTTTTCGTATCTTCCCCATTGTTCATCTGTTTTTCTTTTTCTTTTTAATTTATTGGTGGACACGTGGCATTATCTAAGCGATATGATTTATCAAACGGTTTGAATTTATTGAACGGTACTCTAACGTTGGCGCGCTTACGTTAGAGAATCCACTTCCCTTATATAGTATAAGATTTGGTCGTATTGCAAAAGATTATTCACTGAAATTTTGTAATTATTGCAAGCAGCAAGGACATATCATATCAACCTGTCTGTGTGGTCTTACCTTTTAAGCGGCTTTTTACTATTGTTTTATTTTTGTTTCATTTGCGTGTCTGTTTATGATTGTAAATTCTTTAATTTTACACCCCAAGAAGTTATATCTAATAAGTAATATGCTTCTTTTCCTGCAGCTCGAGCAGAAAGGGCAAGTGATTGGTAGTTTTTTCTCGAGTGTGAATAAAAAGCAAACTGACGTGCTGAAAGGCAACTCAACTACGAAGGACAAAGATAAGGAGAAGCATGTTCCTAGTATTAAGAAGCAACTGCTGGATGCATCGCGTAGAGAAGTGGCTGCTCAGAAAAGAATGCAAGATCTTATACGCCAGTTTGGCACAATATTACGCCAGGTAACGTTTTTTCATTTAACGTTAATTTTTGTGGTGATTTGCCGTGGTTGTGAAATATGACGTATATGTGCACCATTACCAGTGTGTTAGTTGTCGATAACTTTACAATGATATGTAACTTGAAAAACTCCTTGCGTATGAAACCCGGCCGTTCCGAATGTTATCTTGGCACTGAATAGCATAACCAAGAAATCTGTGACAGCCGTGCCATTCCAGCACAGATGGATGACTCGGCTGGAACAATCATGATAATGGGGTTGGATTCGGAATGACGACGTGTTGATGCGGCTGAGAGTGCCACGTCAACCATATACGATATTACTCTTAATTTTTTAACGATAGCAAGATTATTTTATTGAATTTTATTGGCATTTGCAAGTGTGTTTTGCGCAAGACTTATGACTTTTATAACCATCTATGAGTACTTCATTAATTTTGCGCAATTAATTTATTTTATTTTTTAACAATTATGTGTTTACTAGTATTGATTGTATTAATGTCCACGTCACTAAAACAACGTCCATTCTGCTCCTCGTGCCCGTTCCACTCCATTTTTGTAGATGGCTGTGTCGCGCCGCTATCTGAGATTGATAACATTGGCGTAAATACTTTTGTACAGTTCTTTTTCTCCCTGATATTCTAAAAGTAAATAATCACAATTCACAAAAAAGACCTATGCGTGGTTAAAAAATACCATTGTGTTAAATTTCATTATTTGAAAGATATAGATAGATGCAAGTGCCTTATATAGATCCATGATAGGGGTTTTAAACTAAATATAACAGTTATAGATAATGTAATAGTGAATGGACCACAGAAAAATGAGAAGCTTGCTATAGAACAAGTAGGATTACTGACCTAGGTATTATTGAATAGATTATAAAATATCTTTTAGTCAAATGTTTGTATTAAGGCTCTTGTTTTATTTATTTGTTTGGTTTGTTTTATTCATTTGAAAACCACACCAACTCTCAAGCTTATTTTCCCGCATCGATGTTTTACTGGGCAATTTCCCTTTCACTTGTAATTATGTGATAAATATGCAAAATGAAATCCTTGTTGTATTCGTTGTGTATTCTTGGCTGACATGATGAAAAAAATACATTTTAACATGCGTCTATTTTGAATTATTTGTTAAAAAAATTAATCTGTGACGAACTTCTATTCAAGATTTCTGTTGCTAGAACAATCAACAGAAAATATTGTTAATATTCCATTTCGCGATGTCACATGGTGTGATTGCTTGCACTTTCCCTCTTGATTCAGATATAAATATTTTTTATGTACATTTTGTACATTTATTGAGCCCATACGCGTAGAGGTGAAAGTTGTCCGGGTCTTAGACGACAGATGAGGTTAGGATAGTGAATGGCTCTGTCTGTTTTTGAATTATAACTAGATTTTCTAATGCTCTTTTTCTGTCAGATGACACAACATAAATGGGCTTGGCCTTTTATGCAACCGGTGGATGTAGAGGGCCTTGGCTTAAATGATTATTATGAGGTATGGTTCATATATGTATGCATGTTTTCCAATGTTACATTGGCATTAGTAATGGCCTTTATTATAGGTACGACTCATACATGTATACATGCAAGTTTTCCATTGTTACATTTGCATTAGCAACGACCTTATGCTAAATACTGGATCATAACATAGATGAAAACCGTGTATATCGATGTAAACCTCTTATATTCCAAGTATTCAAAACATCTATTGTGTGAAACTAGGTAATTTGGAGATATGGTAACATAACTACCAAATCTCTCCTGTTTTTGGAAACAAATCATTCAAAAGACAACAAATTAGTAGGCCAGATTTCTACACTGACTAACTATTTGAAGTTCCAACTTCTAAACTGATCTTACCGGTTGATTAGAACCTGAGAAGTGGTCGGAAGATAATCTGTAGTCGGACTGTGACGTCGAGGAGAAAAAGGGGGTTGTACCTGCAAGGCACTCCGACGATCAAGTAAGAGTGGGAACAAGGAGATACAAGCAAAGTATTAGGTGTGAATAGTGAATACTCGATACCTGGTCCTTACAGGTGTGAGGGTATATATAATGCCCCTGGTGCGTGGCTATTGGTTCCTGATTTCGCGCCTGGATATGCGGGTCCGTGAAATCAGGTAACTGTCAGTACTTGATCAAACTGGGCAGATGTGCCCGTAACTAGCCGTTGGTCCCGAGGAGAAGTTACGGGCATCTCTCTGGTCAGTTCCTGGTGGCCTGCACGACGTTGATGTCGGGCAGGCTGAGAGGATGCTCGTCGGTCATCCTAGGACAGTGCTGGTTCGGGAGGGTAAATGGCTGACATTGCCGGACAGGTAGCGGGCAATCCAGGTCATGGTCGTGCGGGTCGTACCAAAGAAAATGTCTTAGACCGGGCCCATTCAAATTGTCGGGCCAGTCCAGAACATAAACATTCACCTTGTCATCATAGTTTGTGAAAGTTGAAAAGAGTTCCACTACTTTAAATTCTCTGAAATTCTAAAGGACCACTCTGCATCGTCTCCTTAACACATAATAAGTCCACACCTCACAGCTTGAAACTTTTTGAGACAACCTCGTGGACAATGTCCACTACAGGATCAATCTGAAATATGCAAAATAACTCATGACTGATTTTGGCTTGACCCCCCTTTTTCATTCCCTAATGCCCATCTTTTCTTTTAGGCATCCCTATTCTCTCCTGTAGCTGGGTCTATACCATCTTAAAATTTGGGTTGGGCCTAACCCGTCAACACCAAACCGGCTTTTAAGTTGAGGGATGGATTCCACCTTTCTTAGGTCATGTCACATCTGATGCGAGACTCAATAAAAACATTGCCCTCTTTTCTTTTTATTTTATCTTGTCATGGAACTCGTTCTCTTTTCCTAATAAATACAATGGAAATAAAGTAATTTTTAAGAAATAATTGGCATATCATTTTTGTAGTGGATTAATTAATAGACACTTACGGCTTGTTTATAAAGCTTAAAATGCATATTCAATTAAAATATATGCAAATTATTTTTGCTTAAACAAGCACACCCTTCATTAAATGACTTCATCTTTAATTTGCATTCAACTTTTTATGCTTTTGAGTTTTGATTAATCTGTTGTAATATGATGCATGTTAGGTCATTGACAAGCCCATGGATTTCAATACCATTAAGAACCAAATGGAGCTTCAGGATGGTATTGGATATAAGCATGTTCGGGAAGTATGTGCTGATGTGAGGTTGGTTTTCAAGAATGCAATGAAATATAATGACGACAGAAGTGATGTTCATGTGATGGCTAAAACTTTACTGGAAAAGTTTGAAGAGAAATGGTTGCAATTTCTGCCAAAAGTTACTGAAGAGGTAACTTTATTCCAACAATTTGTTTCCTTAGACCAATTGTTGTGTTGGACTAAATTTGATTACTAAATTGTTTATTATTGAGGTCCTATTTAGTCTTTGAGACTGCTTAAATATTGGCTAAGAACATTATCTTGTTACTTGTTTTCATCTGGGGTTATGAAATTGTAGGAAACAAGACGCGAAGAGGAAGAAGCTGAAGCACAGTTAGCCATGCAAATTGCTCAAGAAGCAGCTCATGCTAAAATGGCTAGAGACTTGAGTAATGAGGTATTCACATCTTTATTGAACAGTTCAATATGCAGCACAATTGGTCTAATAAACTAAAGATAACTAGAGTAGTACTTAAGAGTTAGTTAGTAAGTTAATAAGTTTGTCAGGTGGTTGTTAAGAGTTGTTATTTTGGTTTCTTGCTCAAACAAAGGATCCTAACGGTATCTAATATTAGGATAGAATCATATGAAGCTTATTAGACGATGTTGCCTTGTATTTTTTTTTCCAGCTGGATGAAATTGATTCACATTTAGAAGAGCTACGAGAGATGGTTGTTAAAAGATGCAGGTTAGTTTTTACGCGTTTCCTTAAAAATGTACTTGGTGTATAATGAAATAGTTCTTATTTTCATTCAAATATGCTCTATAATATTTTGTTTCTCTCACAAAGCTAAATTTGAGAAAAAAATGTTACAGAAAAATGTCATCAGCAGAAAAGAGAAACCTTGGTATTGATCTCGCCAAACTGTCTGCGGAGGATCTTAGCAGAGCATTGGATATTGTTGCCCAAGCTAATCCAAGCTTCCAACCTAATGCTGACGAGGTGGAACTTGACATCAATGCTCAGGTCCAACACAAATACAACTTCTGTTTGTATCAAATTGATATGATATTGATTATATTATATCTGTACGCTAATCATAAGTATATTGTTTTTCTTTGCAGAGTGAGTCTACCTTGTGGAGGTTGAATTTTTTTGTTAGGGATGCTCTTGAAGTCCAGAGCAAGAATTCAGGAAGCGTCGATGTAGATGAAAACCCGAACAACAAGCGTAAAAGAGAATTGTGCGATGCTATTGCTAAAGTATCGAAGAAGAAGAAGTCCAAGAAGCTTATTTGAAGGTCATTTGGAGATAACATGTTACTCTTAGGTTGTCTTGACTTAGTGATGATAACCCGAGGAGTTCTTTCCTGAATAAATTAAGCCAACCACCTTATTTGATGTAGAAATTTTCTTGAAAACTGGCACAAATTTTGTTGCTCTCATTTGTCTCTTATGTCGAGCATAGTTTTGTTTTTGCTTTCAAAGAAATCCTTGAAATTTAACCGAGTTTTGAAGGCATTTTTTTCACGGTCCCTTTGTTCTTCAGGACCAGTAACATTCATTTAATCATTTCCAATGTTTAACTGATACAAGTTTATTACGTTATGGTAATTTGTTTCTTTTAATTTGATACCAGAAGTTGATGGACCAGTCATGGTATTATATAAAAGAAACAATAGTACTAGATAGGAAGTTGAAAAATAGAAAGGTTGGAAGGGATTTGGTGTCAAGCACTTTATGTCCAAAAGTATCATCCGAATACATTCATTTTCTAAAATTAACTTCTTGACATAGCTTATTTAGTTAGAAGTTGTGTCTAATAACTCATGTCTAATTAGTTTCAATTCAAATTCTTATAATCTAAGCATTATTTTATCACGGCTATCATTGTCATTGTTTTATTCAGATAAAATGCAATCCTTCAAAAATATCTTTGTAAGCAACATTGGTCTTTGAAGTTGACAAAGATGTCTTTGTAAGCATTTTAGTTTTAGGGCGGTGAAATTTAAAAATATACGATAAATTTCTTTTGTAAAAAAGACACCTCCATCTAAGTAAAAAATATATCTGAAATTCAAACTCTTCAAACTATCTCCTAAAACAATGAGGTTGGATCCAAGTTTTAAAATCTGGACAAATCTTTGAACAATATTATGAATCTCTTGACACTAATTAGGAAGAACTTTTCATATCATTTAAAAACAATATATTATTCACACAAAAAATCATACACATAAGTCAATCATAACTAAGATCAATTTTTTGCGACTCATTCGTAAATCATACATCAATCATTCATAAAATACAACTAACTATACAAATTTTCAAAATGTTTATAAAATACAAATAAAAATACAACTATTGTGTATATCTAATACTTTTGTTCCTCCTATGTCTCCTATACTGCAATGCATGTGTATCTCTACTAAAATTACTTGTAAGTGTCTCTCTTAAGAGTATGCCTTTCTGGAACTCTCCTTTAACTATGACTTATCTCCTAATAGCAACAATACCATGATATATAGGCAATACATATGCAATACGGTCCACCCTTGATTGTTCATCTTCCAGGAACTCCTAATAAACTGACCTAGGGGATATTCTTCTAGCTCTGGTGTCATGTAAAGATGAGACACACTATAAAATTATTGGATATAACTGAAGGTGGAGAAAACACTTAGAGGGGGGGGGGGGGGGGGGGGGGGGGGGGGTTGAATAAGTTTCTCCTTTTCTTTTTCTTAAAGGCTCAACAATAATGGAAAGACAAGGTTATGAGATTTGTTTGTGAGCCCATAATCTTTCACTTAGCTTTTGCTTCTTTTTGAATTTGTTCAGTTCTATTCAGAACTTCAGTTGTTCAGCCTTTCAGTGGTTCTGCAATATTTTGTTAATTTGCTTGCAATTAATGTTCTTCTATATATAGCATGAAGAAACATGACCGTTGCTGCCTTCAAATGGAGAGCATTAAATGTTTGCGTGTTTTCTTGCACTATTCTATTTTCCAATGCACTAGCGTAGACACTTGAGTGCATGTAGCCGTCTTTGCATTAAATTAGCAAACGACACTATGTAAGAACATATCTCCTGAAGCTTGACAAGACTTGTTAGCTTTAGCATTCTTTCAGAACTTGGCTTCACGTCTTGAATTCAGAACATGCTTTCTTATCTTCTAAACAATGCTTTGCTTGCTAAGTACTTCTGATCAGCGCTTGCTTTCAAATAACTTCTGATCATCACTTGCTTTCAAATATCTTCAGAACAACACTTGCTTTTAAATATCTTCTGAACAGCACTTGCTTTCAAATATCTTCTGTACAACACTTGCTTTCAAAGAACTTCTGAAACATAGCTTACACAGAAACTTGTTAAGCGTTAGAAGATGTAATAAAATAATTATCTTACCAGAGTCAGCATCAACACTTGAGTTAAAGCAAAAGGTTCTTTCATCAAAACAACTTCTTCATTTATTTTTAGCTCAACACATCAAGATGCTTTTGTCAGAACATTATCAGAGACAACATCAGCATCAGCACTTGCGCTAAAAAAATAGTTCTTTCATCAAAGAACTTCTTCATTTATTTTCAGCTCAGCACTTCAAGATGCTTTTGTCAGAACATTACCTGAAACAGTTAAATACGTTCATCAGAGTATCAAATATATAAAATATAATTTATTGTTATCATCAAAACTCTGAGATATGATCAGAACTAATCTTGTTCTAACAATCTCCCCCTTTTTGATGATGACAAAAATATATTCAGATATAGAAATAAATTTGAATAAGAGATAGGAATCTCCCCCTGAAATAAATATTTCTATAAGAAAAACTTCCTGAGAATTTTCATCAGAGCTTTGGAATTTTTCTTCTGAGATTTCTCCCTCTTTTTGGCATAATCAAAAAGTAGATATAAAAATAGTTGAAGAGCGTAAAAAATTTATTTAATAAAAGATTCAGAGGTTCAACAAAACAAAAAATAAAAATAAGAAATAGAATGACACTAAGATTTCTTAGAAACAAGGGTCATAAGAAGATTCTTGATCTCAGATGCAGATTCCTCTTGTTTCATCATCCATGTTCTGATTTCTTGATTTGTCTGATCTTTCTTGTCCAAGTGCTCATGAATAGCTTCATTATCCCTCTTGAGCTTATTCAAAGTATCCATTACAAGTGAAGTAGGATCAGAGGAAGTAGAAGCTTCAGCAGAAACAGCCTTTGGAGTAGCAACCGTTGAGTCAGAACGAACAAAAGTTGACAGAAGAGTGTCCATATCCATCACAAGAGTTGGCACTGGTTTAGGTGCAGCTTTTGCAGAAGGTTGATTCAACAGAACAATTTCCAGAGGATTTGAATCTTCAGATTCATCTTCTGAGATGTCCATTTCATCAGCTGGAGCATCAGCAATCATCAGAAAAGACTTCTTGTCCCAAATATCAGCAGCTTCTGACTGAAAGGCATGCAGATGCTTGGAGAAGTTCTCAATCACCTGATAGTGACATAAATCTTGCAGCTTCAGTGACTCAACATCTAACATTCTTCTGAATGTTTCCCACAGAAGATCTGTTGCTGCTGGGTTCACACTTCTGGTGCAATCTGCCTTCAGCAGGTTCAACCATGCTTGAACTTCTGTTAAAAAATTCTGAAAGAATATATTTACATCTGGCTGAACAGGTTTTGGGACAGCCTTTTTGAAAGTTTTGTTTCTCAGAAATTGTAGAGATTCAAAATCAACTATAATTCTTAAAAAGTTAGCAGGTTCAGGATTTTCTGTTTGTCCAGAAGTTGTTGAATGGTGAGGTTGGTGAGGTTGGTCAAAAGGGTCAGGTGTTGCTGATTGATCATGAGGTTCAGATGATGCATGAGTTTCAGAAGGTTCAATTGTTTCTGATGGTTCAAGAGTTTGGTGTTCTGGAATGTGAGTAGGTGAGAGCATAAGTGAGTTAGGAGTTGGAAGTTGTGGAGATGTGGGTGGTGAGATGTCAGGTGATATAATTATGGTGTTGTCAGCAGTTGGGGTAGGATTTTGTGTTTGTGTTCTGTTTAAGGCAAAAATGTTTTCAGAAGGTAGGTTGAATGGAGGCTTTAGAGTGGCCAGAGGTTCGTTGATTCCTGGTATTCTCCAAGAGCCAGCATCATACCATCCAGTAGGTCTAGGTGATAATGGTCTGGGAGGAGGTCTAGAAAGGTTTTCAGTAGGTGTTTGAGAGGGTTCTGAGTGAGAGGGTTCTGTTTGGGTATCAGAATAATCATCAGAGTCAAAATCACTCAAGTCTGATAAAACTTGATTTCTTTGAGGATTTTCAGCAATAGGATCAGAGGGTATGGTCAGGTCTATATCAACATCTATGTATCCTAGGGTTTGGGGTTCAACAGATGTAGATATATTTTCAGAATCATAAACAGATACAATTTTAGTTGGTGTACCTGATTTTTCTTCTTCTTCTGAGGTCTGGCAGAAGGTCCTTCAACAGCTTTCCTCTTCAAAGGTTGCTGAAGAACAACATCTGGAGCAGCTTCGTGTCTTCCTTGCAGCCAGACAGGATCAATGGGTGTTCCACTTTCTTTACAGATTTGAATATAATGCAGGATGATGCATGGATGATCATCGAGTTAAACATTGGAAAATTATCAATTGGAATCCTCCTTCTCTTAACAGTTGTTGACACAAAAGGAGTTGGTTCTATCAGCAGCTTGTCTATAATCTTCCTCTTCACCAAGTTCTTGCCAGTCAGAGCCTTTCCACAAGTAGGCTCTAACTCCCCCAGCAGATTAGCTTCATCCAGGTGAGCAATCAGACCATTCTCAGTCAGAATGTCTGAAATCAGTCTCCCCATTGGAATCCAATTCCTTTTGGATTTTGGGTTCTTCATTCTTTCTGCTTCTCTCGTTTCTTTCACATGAGTCAAGAGATGATCAAACAAGAGATAGGGTAAATCAATTTTGATATTTGTTCCAAGACAGAACAACAAGTATTGTTGGTCAGCATTTATATAGTCCGGAGAGCTAGTTTCCTTCCTATGATGAATGCAACCATGGATTATTCTTGCCCATATCTTGTACTTATTTTTCAAGTCTTTGACCTTTGAATACCCTTGCCCATTTGTAAAGATTTATGCATAAACCTTTGACATTTCCATTCTTCCACTAGCAATTCCAGTTACTCCAGTTCCTTCAAAACCTAGAAGTTTTCTCATTAGGTTTTTAGTAATGGAGATTTCCTTACCCATCACGAAAGAGAGGATGACCTTTGGAGAAGCAATTGCATGTATCCAGAATTCTTTAACAAGATGTGGAAAAACTGGACCAACTAGACGGTCGAAGAAGTTTCCCTAACCTTAAAACTCAACAACGGGAAGAAGATCAAAACCATTATCTTTCAGATTCTCAAAGTCCACCATTATTTCACTTATAACCTCTAAGCTATCCACTGGTATGAGAGTGGTTCTCTCAGGAACAATGTATTGCTCAAATTGAATGTTCTCAGAATGAGTGGAGGAGGAAGCCATTGGAGCAATTAGGTTTGAGAGAAGAAAAATGGGTTTCAGAGAAAAATACACAAAAATGTTTGAGTTTTGAAAGAGACTGTAAAAAGTGAGAAAGGTTTTTACAAAGGTATTTATATGAAGACTTTTCAGAAATAGGTTAAAAAATAAAAACTGTAAAAAGAGTATTTAAAAAAAATTAAATAAAAGAATCTAATCATGACTTAGCATTTAATGAAATTGAAAAGTAAGGGGAAACGTGAGATCTTAATCAAATCATAACAGTTACCTAGAACGACGTCAATAGCTTAGCACGCGTGACCTTTCAGAAACACACCAAGTGTTCATCTCCTGAAGGTTGCATGGGACAACTGTTTGATCTAATGAACTTCTGAGTATCATAAAGATTAAAATCTTCTAACTGACTTTTCATTCAAATCATCTGAGAACTTATCTTTTCTGAGTGGGTTGTTCAGAGATTCTGAGATTATCCAGAGTATTGTCAAGAGGATGATCTTCTGACTCTTCCTTTGCTTCTGACTTTTTAGAGTTTGAGGGATGATCTTCTGTACCTACAGAAAAATCAATTTGCTTTGGCTGTTGCTGGCCAAACTTATCATCAAACCTGACTTTGATTGATTCTTCAACAATCAGAGTTTATGTGTTGTATATTCTATAGCCTTTTGAGCGTTCAGAATATCCAAGCAGAAAACACCTTTGTGCTTTAGAATCAAACTTGTTCGGATTAAAAACACGTACATTCAAAAAGATTGAAATATAAGATGTTTCTAGTGGCCTAGAGGAAGAATCAACATTTTATGATTTAAAAGAAAGTTCTGAAAACTTTCCTTTTAGATATGCTTTCTTCAGAGCTTCTGATGTTGTATTTCCATTCCTGTTTCCAATAGTTTCAGAGCCAATAATCTTCTGTTTCTGATTATCTCTGAAACCATAGAATCTTTTAGATTCCATGCCTTGGAACATATGCTTTCTTTCCTCCATGATTAGATAGAATCCAGAGTCCAGGTGTTAGTACTGGAGTATCAATCTTGCTGTTAAAAATATCTGCAACATAGATAATTTTATCTTTTGGTACCCATATCTTTTTGGGTTCTCTTGGGTTAGAGTATTTAAAGTTCTGTTTGAACTTTGGTTTAGTATAAGAGTTTCCAAAGTGAGATGTATATTTAATAGGATGTGTGTGCCCAGTGGTGAAGTGAGAATAAAGAGGATTGCGTTTGATAACCAGATCCTTAACTTTCTTAGGTTGAGTTACTTTGCCTTTGTATCCTATACCTATTCTGTCTTTCTTGCTAACTCCATAGATCATTGAATCCATTTTGCTTCTATCTATGTTTTTAGCCAGAAACTTCTGAAAGCTTTGATCATATTTCTTTATGATCTTATCAGCATTACTAGGATCTTCTGAGATTATTTCCTTCTGAGAGTTTTGTAGATCATTTTCTAGTTTTGAAATTTTTTCTTTTAACTCAGAATTTTCTGATCTCATACTCTCAGTTACTTTAGAGTCAGAAGCAAGATCCTTTTTCAGATTCCTGAATTTGACTCGAAGTTGCTGATATCTTTCCAGAATTTCACTCAGACTTTCTCCTAGTTTAGCTTTAGTGAAATTAACAGTGAAGTCAGGGAATACCTCTTTAGTGTCTGATTCTGAGGATTCTGAGACATCTGATAAGTTGTCGGTTTGAGCTATATTGGCTTGTTCATCTTCTGATTCAGTTTCTTCTTCATAAGATTCAGAATCATCCCATGTTGCCATAAGACTTTTCTTATTTTCCTTAACTGACTTCCCTTTATGTTTCTCCTTCTGAAGCCTTGGACACTCACTTTTATAGTGACATTGTTTATTGCATTCATAGCAGGTAACGATTCTGTTACTTGACATTTTGTGTCTAGAGGATTATTCAGAGTCACTTCCTGTTTTTCTGGAGTTTCTGAAATTCTTCTGCTTGTGCTTCCATAGCTGATTGATCCTTCTGGAGAGCAAGGATAGTTCATCTTCTTCTGAAGCAGATTCTTCAGAGTTTTCTTCTTTACCCTTAAAAGCTTTAGTTTCATATTTTATAATTGATTTAAGGGCAATGGACTTACCTTTCTCTTGAGGCTCGTGCTCATCAAGTTTTATCTCATGACTTCTGAGAGCACTGATGAGTTCTTCAAGAGACACGTTGTTCAGATCTTTTGAAACTTTGAAAGCGGTGACCATAGGTGCCCATCTTCTGGGTAAGCTTCTGATGATCTTCTTAACGTGGTCTGCCTTAGAATATCCCTTGTTCAGAACTCTCAAGCCAGCAATCATAGTTTGGAACCTTGAGAACATATCTTCTATAGATTCACTTTCTTTCATCTTGAAGACTTCATACTTCTGGACGAGAGCCAGAGCTTTAGACTCCTTCACTTGAGCGTTTCCTTCATGAGTCATTTTAAGAGACTCAAACATATCATGTGCAGTATCTCTATTTGTAATCTTTTCATATTCCACTTTAGAGATAGCATTTAGAAAAATATTTATAGCTCTATGATGATTTTTGAAATCAGCTTTTTGTTGTCTATCCATATTTTTCCTATCAATCATATTTCCTTCTGAGTCAGTAGGATGTGTGTAACCATCCAAGACTATATCCCATAAATCACAATCATGACCTAGAAAGAAACTTTCTAGTCTATCTTTCGAATAATTAAAATCTTCTCCATCAAATACAGGAGGTTTGTTATAACTATTGTTGTTTTGTTCATTTGCCATTGTGTTTTCTTCTGGATCTTTTCCTGACACAGTTAAGTGTTGAACTTAGAGTCAAGCTCTGATACCAATTGAAGGTGGAGAAAACACTTAGAAGGGGAGGGGGGGTTGAATAAGTTTCTTCTTTTCTTTTTCTTAAAGGATCAACAATAATGGAAAGACAAGGTTATTTTTATCCTGGTTCGTTTGAGAAATATATCCTGACTCTGAATGGAA
Organism: Vicia faba; assembly: GCA_948472305.1. Lineage (NCBI taxonomy): Eukaryota > Viridiplantae > Streptophyta > Magnoliopsida > Fabales > Fabaceae > Vicia > Vicia faba. Next base: position 803,061,064 of record OX451735.1, read on the forward strand.
GTCCAACACGCTAACTGAATCTTCGTTTCTATCTTCCCAAGTTCTGAAGTAAAGCAGCAGGCAAGATTCCTAAGTTCTGAAGCGTTACTTTTCCATTAAGGCAGTATCATGTGTAACGACTTTATTTAGACAAGAATCTTCTCAGTATGTAAAGTGCATTAAGTGTCCATTATCACGTTTCAATTTGGACAGATTTCCACGCCTATATAACCAAGCTCAAAGGTTAAATCATTTACTATTTTTCACACGACTGCTCTATACAATCTCAAAAAGGCTGTAAAAATTCATATTCATTCTACATTCAATTTGTGTAATACATCACAGTAGTGATACAATTTTTGTAACGAAAAACAAACAGTACACAGTAAACCTTTTCTTTTGATTAAGTTATTTTCCTTGAGATAAGCCGATTTATGGTTGTACTCAAGAAGACTTTGGCAGTTGTCAAAGTAGAATTGTAATCAGTTTGATTAGTGAATTAAGTCCTTGTTGGAGAGAGGCGAAATCACCTTGGCGGGTGGACTGGAGTAGTTTGAGATCAAGCGAACTAGGATAAAAATATCGTGTCTATTGCTTTTGATTTTTAAAGTTTCAATTCACCCCCCCTTCTTGTGTTTTTCACTTCTTCAACTGGGTCCCTACCAATCACACCTCAACCATTACAGTTGGTCTAGGAAAATTTATCTATTATGTTGGAAATAAGAAATTGTTTGATTATGGTGCTCACATTTTTTGAACAGACTGTAAATCATGCAGGAACCTGTGCTATCAAGATGCATATTGCCTTTCCATCTCTTATTTGTGGAATTATTCTAAATCAACATCCTGGAATTCTGTCTGCACTGATGTAGTTTGCAAAAGGGAGTCTTCCATGTCCCTTCATTTCAAGCGGTTTTCAGGTAAACATGTCCCATACATTGTTTTGACATCTGCATCCTCTGAAAACAAGACCTCAAGCAAGGATGATATGATTACTGAGTTAATGGAAGCCTGCAAGGAACTTGATGAGGTAATCAGAGTTAGCTCAGCTAGAAAGCTAAAATTTGAAAACCTGATCAAGGACCTGCAGAAGGACAACAACCTTGATGATAGTGTGGGTACTGAAGAAGGAGATTCTGATAGTGAAGGAAGCTCTGAATCTGCCATGTCTACTGGTCCTGAAGACAGTTAGACTTTGTGATGGTGCCTTCTTTTTATTTTTTATCTTTTATTTTGATACATATGTTCTTTTTGGCACTTGTATGTGCTTGACATTTGGATATTCTGGTATGTACCTCTTTTACTACTACTCTCTTAAATGCATGTTTATTTGGCATATTATGTCTAAAAAGGGGGTGAGAAACTGACTGCTGACTGCTGACTGACTAACTGCTAAGTTTGAGGGGGAGCCTCATGTTTCACAAGATGTCCTGACATCTTTCACTGCTAACTGCTAACTGCTAACTGCTAATTGAGTTTTCTGAGTTTTCTTTTGTTGTTGCTTTGATAATGTGCTCAAATAATGTTTTAGCCGAAATTTGCCAAAGGGGGAGTTTGTTAGTGTTTGTTGGCGCCAATTTTGGTAAAAAAATGCTTTGGTAATGTTTTGCTTTATGTATTGACATTTGAAGTAAAACATCTCAACTGTTTTTGAATGATGTCAAAGCAGGTGTCAAGACATCTGCCTACTGATCTGAACGTGTTTTCAGATTTTGTTTCCTGTTTTTAAGCATGGCTTATTCAGGTTTTATGGTTTATAGCTTGCGAAAAATATGGAGGAATATTTTCTATCTGTCTTATCCTTATGGATTATATCTTGGCATGTTTTCATGGAGATATTCAAGGGATTCAATTTATTGGAATATTTATTTTTCAGCCCAAGCCCGTTGTTGCGCCTTTATAAGGACTCGCATCCTTATTCGTATAACTGCAACTTTTGAAGAAAAACATACTTTGTGCTTTTTAGAACTCTAAGTCTTTTAATTGTAATACACTTTAGTATAGCTTTAATACTTGAGTTGTAATTTGTTAGTTGAGTTATTAATTGTGGATCATTTATAAGCTTTTAAGTATTGAATGATTGAGGTTTTTAAAACTTAATATTTCTGCTGTTTTTCACTGTTAGTGATTGAAGGGATTTGAGGAGGGCCTCATACCTAGGTGTGTCTTAGGTAGAAGTATAGCACGGGTAGTGATTAAGTTATTAGATCGTAAACTGATTGTTTACTGAGGGTCTATGAATTAATACTATTTAGTCGACTTGTCCCTGACTTGGTAGCCCCCGGAGTAGGTGTTGTTGTACACCGAACTGGGTTAACAATCCATCCCTTGTGTTTTTACTGCTTTTAATATTGTTGCATTTTATATTGTCCTCAGATATTTGTGTCGTGACATCTCTTTTGATATCACATATCTGATACCAGAATTTCAGGAAACTCGGATATGCACAAGCCATATAGAATTAATATAATGATAAAATCAATCAACATAATAATATCTCAATTAATAGTTTAATATCAAACACAATGAATTCCTATTTCCAATAAAATCATATTAAAAACATAACTTGATAATTTATCGAACATGTGGCGCGCAATCAATTTTTCAGAATTTTCTTTGAGCTTTGTTGATATGAAAAAGCACTTAAAATAAATTGATTATAAGCTAATCAATAAAGCAATTTAAACTTTAACCATAAAAGAGATATTCTATATGAATCAATCAATCAAACAACACATTTAACAAATTGCATATAGAGAGTAAATGAGAGTAAGAGATAGCACATTGCAATTTGTCAAATACCTGGTGTGCATTCGGATTTTCAGAATTTTTCTTTGAATTGTGTTGATATGAAAACCACTTATAATCAAAGTGATTATAAGCTAATCAACACACCACTTTAAACAAAACAATTGCGGAAAAATTCTTATGAGTCAATCGATTAAACAATGCTATTCGACAATTACGTAATGAAAATAAAAGTGATTAAAGAGATAATAGAGAGCGACACAAGGATTTGTTTACATGGTTCCCCACTTTCTTCTTCGCGTATGGGTACGTCTGTGCTCAATTCCAATGTGGAATTAATATACTTTCTTACTTTGCAAAAAGTATGATTACAAGAGAAGTGTTCAAGATAAACCCAAAAAACCATAACCATTTGATGTTGATTCAACCCCTTCTATTCTTTTGATATTCAACAAGACCAAGACATAATAGCTTCTAATTGATTATCCGGATCTTGCTACTCCTTTGCGTACTTTATCTCTAAAGCTTTTGTGCACCATCAATTGCACCTATTGCAACACAATACTTCAATTTGATTTGCCGTTCTCGTGCTACTTCCTTTTTATTATTTATTTCCAAAGGATCCTTTGTATTCTTTATCTCCAAAGGCTTTCACTAGGCCGCAACCCTCTCTTGAATATATTGCACGAAAACACCCAAATCAACCAATGATCTTGGAGGACAAACCCGTGGTTTTTTCAGATGAAGACCCCTTCAAATCTCAACCCAATATTTTCGGCAGCACAAGAAACTAATTGGATGTTATCAAAACTCTCCTAGATGGCACCCCAACAAAAGATCGTTACAATGGTTTGTTAGTGTGCATGCATAGGGTTGAAGGTGAAGAGCAATTGCCAGAAATTTTTATGGTATCATCCAGTTGGAATGATGCATGAATGATATATTTACAATCGAGAACTTTTTAGGAAAAAGAGGGAAGTTTCATAATGAAAAAATTATGCAAAAATGACCCACAAAATAGTATGTGTCGACGTGAAAAAATTATGTGTGGACACATGCAAAATAGTAGCTACAGGATTTAAAAATGCAGTACATGTGTCGGCGTGAAAATCGTATGTATCGATGCATAAATCGTATGTGTTGGTGCATAAATTGTATGTGTCGACACATAATTTTTCAGAAGTTATAGAAATTTTTATTTTATGTGTCGACACATACAAATTTCAGGTCGACACATAAATATGTTTTTTATGCAGAAACTGATTTTTCATGATTGGGACCAATTTTAAACTTGACTTAAATGATTCCTAAGACCTCTAATGCAAAGGAGTGCCACATGACATAGAGATGCCATTAAATATACATAAATGCTAAATTTTCCTAGTTTTGACATCATACAAAACATCTAATGGTGAAGTTGCACCCACAAGCTTGTTTTTCTTCTTTTGAATACTTTTACAATATGCATATTCCATTGATTTGCTTGACTTCTAACTTTAGCTAAGTTAGATGTAAAGTTTTTATTATCAAGATGATCTAAGCATGTCTTCATAAGTATCTTCTAGCACCCAAGCACATTCAAATTTGAAGGTTTTTTCCAATATCCTTATCCTTTAGAAACACGAGAATAAGATGATGATCAGAGAAGTCTAAACTAGTAAGGGCTTTGACCTAGGTGTGATACGGTGGCCAGAATCGGGATCGTGTTTCCCTATTTTGTTAAGGAATTTGCTGGTTTGTGTTTTGCGTTTGTGTTCGCAAAATGTCGCGGTAAGCAAGATTCGCCACCGACTTTTATTTTATCCAACAAAGAAAGGAAAAAAAGCACAGAAAAATTCCTTTTTCGAGATATTTCTGAGTACGGGGGGTAGATTATAGAAAGGGAAGGTATTAACACCCTTTCTATCCGTAGTTATCTACGGGCTCTTAGGTACTTGCTCATCATTTTCAAAATTATTTTCTTTGTGTTTGTGGGCTTTGAAAAGTTTTTGTTTGGACTTCGATTTAACTCTTGCTTCTGTCTTCAAGAGTGTAATGAAGTGTTTTTGAAAACTTTGTTTGTAAAGGAGTGTAAGTGTGAAAAATTTGTTTGGAATGAGCAAGTACTTAAGAACTAATCTACCTACTCGAAAAAAGAATCGTTCTATGTTCGTTTCCTTTAGACAACGATATCCCACTACTAGTGAGTAGGCAGCACCGTGGTTGGAGTTTTGAGGATCAATTCGAAAGGGACGTATGGTCACTAAAGCAATGTTAGGACATCTTAGTAGTAACCCTAATGTCTTAGATCATTTATCCGAGGCAACAATATCCGAGGCAACCTTTCCGAGGCAACTTTGATCTTTGGACAAAAGGATGACCACTAAAATATCCTATACTCAATGACCGTTTACCGAAGGCAACCAAGTGGGAGTGTACCCTAGGAGTGCGCATGTGCGAGTGATTCATTTTCAGATTATTATCTTTGCACATGTTAAGGTTATCTAACTGTTTTAAAATTAGTCATACATTCTTGTCATGCATCCCTAATTATTCATACATCTAACAGTTAATAATTTGCGGAATTTAAAATGCGGAATTTAAACTACGCTATTACAAGGCTTCGGGTATTTACGTAGCCAAAAACAAACCCTTTGAAAAAATAAAAGTGATAAATGTAAAAGTCCTAATTAAAACTATTACAAACTATGAGCAGATACAATAATTGGGTAAAAACAATAATAAAGCGCGCAATGAAAGTTAGCTCGACGAGAAATTAGGGTTTTGACCCTTCTATCCTAATTTAAAAGAAAAAATGTTTTTTTGTTGTTTTTAATATTTTTAAAAGAAAAGAACTAAGTTTTTCTAAATTAAATATAAAAATTAATTAATGATTAAATTAATTAGTAAAAATAATTACAAGACCTATTTTTGGTTTTTTTTGGTTATTTTAGGAAAAAATAAAAATACAATTAAGTTAGTAATAAAAACCTATTTATTGTAATTAATTTTAATTATTTGCAAAAAAGAATTAAAATTGTCTAAATTAATAAACCTAATTAAATTAATTAATTTATTTTTAATAAAAATAAGATCTAAATCTAATTGGTCAAAAAATAATATTTTGTGATTTTTTGATAAAGAAGAAAATAATTATTGGTTAGTAAATAAATAAATAATAAATTAATTGAAAATATAAAATAAATAAAGAGTAAGGAATGGGCCTGAATCAGCACTTTTGGGAGGTGCAAAGAGCAATCCCGAGCCCAAAAACAAGGAGGTCCGTTTAACCTTCCAGATTGCTTGCTTCTGCATTGACTAGGTTCTATGGTGCTCCCCTCTTGCTAACCATCAGATCTAGATCTCAAGACAAATAGCGCACTGGATTATGAGGACGCATGGTGGTCATTAACCTCATGCATGTACTGAATTACCTGAAAGAAAATGTGAAAATAACAAATGCTAGAGGCAGGGATCGAACCCCTGACCTCCAGCCTTCCAATGCCTTAAGCGCTTCCTGGCTACCACTGGGCCACTTTGCTTTTGTTATACAATAATGAAGCAATAATAATAATATGTAAAACAAAGAAATATTGGAAAATTAAAATAAAAAACACGCGCTGAACGTTTGAACGGACCAGTAGGGGAGTGACAACTCATCGTCTCATTCCTCTCTCTGTGGGTAAAAGTCTCATACTTTTACCTACGGACATTTGTCAGTAGCTATAAGCCTGGTTCATTCAAAAATCCTCCATGGGTCATGTAAATGGAAACTAGCGCCATGGTTGAGTTCGTCTCATCCTCCTGAACAAGATGGTACCACTTACGAAGGCTAATTTTCCCTGTAATCAAAAAACCTAAAACAAACTCCAAAAACCTAACAATTGTGAATTTTGCTACAGGCCATATAAATAAAGTTAAATGATGAAGAAAGCTTGCATATGTCTCATAGATCAAGAATATGTGATTAATTCCATCTAACAATGCCTATATCATGAGATACGACTTCAAGAACAGGGCTATGTCGTGATGGACTTACAGTGCATTTTGGGACTTGAAAAGCTTGATTCTTGATCGCTTTAGCTTGCTGAGAGTCCCAGGAGTCGATTGAGATAGGCAAAGGGTCTTGAAGATGCCTCTAAGTGCAAATTCAATCTCACACTTTTCTTGCTTTTTTTTTAATTCTGGTTCTGCCTCTTGCGCCTGTTTCCAACTTTGTTTTTTGAGTCTGCACACACTCTATATATACCAAGCAATGTATTAGGGTTGATAAGCTGTATTCAATCTTCCTCCTTCAATGATTTGGATTGTGATTTGATACACTTTGAAAACTTTCCAAAATTGGTCCAAATCCAATCTTTTTGTGCACACATTCCTTGATACGAGTTTGAATGACTTGCTAGCTGTAATTGGAACCTGAAACAAGCACAAAATCTCTTACTTTCAATATTTTGGATTTTATTTGATTTGTTTTGATTTAAATTGATTTAATTCAAATAAAAATCAAAATAAATAATAAAAATAAGATATGGACAAGTGGCAAAGGCTAGATCTCGTGGACCATGTTGCCAACTCAAAACAAGTGAGAAAGATTGGGCCCGTTTGGTAAAATTTGAAGTTTTAGAGATAGTTGACTTTTGGCAATTTTGCAAAAAGGTCAACTTCACCAATGTATAACTTCCTCAATTTTGACTCTTTGGAGATTTTCTTGGACTTTTTAGAAAGCTTGAGATATCCTCTAAGCAACCCTTTTGGTCTCATATCAATTTTATATTCCATTCGCATTTATGAAGCTTTGACAAAAAATGTGTTTTTGTTGACTTTTCAAAATGACCTATAATGTCCAAATTCATAACTTATTGTGAGTGCATATTTTGAACTTGGAAGCTGAAGATGGATTGTAGAGAATTGCATCCTATTCAAAATGAGCTTTGGATGGGTCATTTATCATAAAGTATGAGAAAGTTATGCTTGGTCAAAGTTGAGTTTACTTTTCCTACAAAACCCTAATTTAGCAACTTTTGAGTCTTGATGAATTATGAGCAATCCTTGATGAATCATGATCAACCCTTGACCAAATGATGAAATATCCTTCAAAATGAGGATGTTGACCAAAAATCTTGAAGTTTGACTGTATGTGGGCCACAATTGACTTTTGCCCTAGCACAGTCGATTTTTAGGCTTTTGAGCAATTGACCGAGCAAACTTGAAACTTGACATGAATGCTCTTGATAACATATTAGGACAATGTTGAGCATTTGGGATCACTTGGACTCAGTTATCTTGATGCAATATGAAACCCTAATTTGGGGTAGACTGCCTTAGGAGAGAGCTTGTCTGGCCAACCCTTGGACTACCTTGAGGATCTTCCTTGAAATGTTTTGAGAAATATGGGAGGGCAAATTTTGGGGTACAACACTAGGCATCTAGGAACTGAAGTCTCTAAGTTTCATTACACAAATATCCATTGAGCCTTTCATACACCCTAGTTCCCTCATGAAAGATTAGACCTATCCACGTATATTTGTGGCCTATTAAACCAATATCCATAAGGTTGCAAGAGTTAACCCTGTCTTTGAACAAATTTCAATTTTTATTCGATGTTGGAACTCCTCCCTTTTTTCTTCTACTACCACGATATCATTGGAATTACCTCCAAGCAACCACCCACAATTCACCTTTAAAGTTATTTTTTAAAATCATCTCATAACTCATTCCTTCCTTTTTCTCTAGGACTAATTTGAACAGAGGTGAAAAGCCTTTCCTCATCATCCATGTGCTTGATTTTGTATGAATAAATTGAAAATGCTTCTCTAGAATTGTAATAATCACCTTCTCTGCTTTCCACACGATGGTTATTCCTCCAAAAAAAAACGTTAACTTTTTTGAACTCATAACCATCAAACCCTAGTTTCTTGAAAGTCTTGCATAGCTACCCATGCTCAATTATTGTTTCCATAATTATGAACGTATCTGGATGAAAATTTTGAATATAATTGTTGCAAACTCAAAGAAAATATTTACTAGGAACTCCTCTATAATTACAAATAAATAATTTGAGTTGGTCAGATACCATAAGATATTATTGAAAGATTGATTCAATCCATTGCCATTAGCTTGGGGTCTCTTCGACCACATCCATATCTGAGTATTCTCCTTATTCGACATTATTATCAGCTGCTTCAGGAGTGCCTTCTTCCTCACCCTCATTCCTCTCTTCGAAGCTCTTTGTTATTTCTGAAACATGATTCATCTCCTCAATACCCCTTATTCCTTACTCAAAGATCCTTGGGCCCTAAATTCTTTTGGGCCCAGTTGGTCCAAATTGTTAGCTTTAGTCATATGTGGCTTGACGATTATATTTCCTTTATCGGGGCTATCAAATTGCATCCCTTTATCTAGTTTTAAGCCCTTGATGAGTTCACCTACCCCCTTTCCACGTGCCCCCATGCTTTTCTCTTTTATTATGTCACGTGAAGCAATAACCAAACTTGCATTGTTAATTTTTTTTAACTTTTTAATAGAATCAGTCTTCTCCACCACATGTTGCACTTCTATTGGTTTATTTAATTTTTAGATACCCCCCATCAATAATATCTTTTCATGCATTTTGGTGTACGTTATTTTCTTCATTGATAGGATTAATAGGAAATTCATAGATTTTGACTCATACTGCATGTTGTTCGATAACATTAGTGATCATATATTAGCAAAGGGTTTTCCATTAAGACTAAATATTGACCAATTCACTAGTGAAAATGGTTAGATAATATTCTTTCCCTATATCTACTATATTTAGGACTTCTCTCCTTGCCCATATCTTCTAGAGTCTATTCTCAAGTGCCTTGTACCCTATCCTTCTCCATATCATCTTGAATATCACCCCTCGTTTTCATGGCTTTGAAATCCTTCTTTCTTCCATCTCTGAGAGAATAAATTATGGACATTCATACTCCCTAAATTTCTTCTCTTCAATCTTCGAACCTCTAATTATTCTGTTTACATAGTTCGATCTTGTACTTTTATGCGTACATTTCATTATTTCTATTATTTCCTTCATGTTATCTACGATCACCATATTCATATACGGAATAATCCATTTACTTCTATAATCATTGACATGCTCAAGCTTTAATTCTTCATATATTCACTAGTATGTTTGGCATAAAAGATAAGATCATCTTTCTCCTTTGACTCTTTTAGTGCTTTGTTCTTCGAAGTCATCTTCTTTTGATTGGTTCTTGTGGTTTGCATTCGCAAACCCCGGTGGAGCAAGACTTGTGACTAATCACTTTTTAGAACTCTCAATAATGCTTTTAACAAATGGAATAGATGAAATGAGAGAAAAGGAGATCGTAGCTGCATAATTTCTAGTTAGTGGGTTTCGTCCCCCCGAAAAGTGACCCTATATTTCTAAAAAATAGGATGAGAAAGAGAGATGAGTGGACATAAAGTTGTTTTGCATTACTCATGACAGACCTTGAAGCAAATCGAGACAAAATTCCTTCAAATCATCTGCATATTCCAATTTTGGAATAAAATTCTTGTGTCGATTATCATAAGACTTCCATTTTGAAAAATGTCTTAGGTTGGTATCTTTCATTTTGGGAGTTCGTTGGTGCTGAGTTACATGATTTATGGGTTTGGGAAAATTTATAGGTTTGAGGAAGAAGATGAAGAACGACAATCAAAACCCTAAAATAATTTTTGGTGACAAATATTTTCTGTTGTTAAATTAATCACAAAATTTGTTATTTTTTTGTTTTTGCACTCTGTTTTTCAGGGAAAAGGAACTCTAATAATCCAGAGTTCGTGCTATGGAGGCACGTGCACCGGTCAAGCGTTGTTTCTGTTAAAAATCGAATTTGATATTCTCCGATTATTGTCCTTTACAGAGACTCGTTTGTCACTCGAATTCAAACCCTTGATTATAAAAATTGGTTTAAGTTGCATAACATACCTCACTACCAAAATAAACATAAAAGACTAACATGATTGAGTTTATACACTTGAGAAAGTTTAATGATCATTTTAAATTAAATGACTAAACTGAAAAGTAAAGATACAAAAGAGAAAAGAAAATTAAGTCTATATTTATTTATACTTAAAAGTTCAGCTCCAACTCCTCATAAAGGAACAATCTAGATCATATGACCTTATGAAAATAAACTGTCAGATGAAATTAGTGAAAGTGAAAATACTGTCAATTTCAATAATTAACTTAAAAAAAATTAAAATAAAACTTCTAATAAAAAATTGAAAAATAGAAAGTGTTTGATATATTAAAAAAACATGGGTATAAAATAAAGAAATTGGAAATAGCACATATAAATAGTAGTAGTATACTAGTACTAGTATAGTATAATAATAACAAAACGAGTTCCCACATAACAGAAAAAACAAGAATGGTGAAGAAAGAGGAGGAATCCGGTAGCGGAACCAGAGAGAAGAACGGTGCCGCTTCTTCTGGTGGCGGCGGTGGTCGTTACGTCGACACTTCGAAGGCGCTCAACCCTATATGGTTGATGAAATGTCCGCCGGTTGTCGCTCAATCCTTGCGTGCCCTACCGTCCTCCTCCGATCCCTCTCTTCCCGGTGCTAAAGTCATCGTCTCTGTCGATCCTCTCAAACCCGAAGATCATCCATCCGAGGTAGTATAATTGCTAATAATTCTCATCATCATCAGCATTTTCAATCTCCATGCATGCGCGTTTATTCTCTTCTCTTCTTAGGGTTAAATGTGTTTCTATATTCTCATTAGTCACTATCAAAATTTTGAGTTCAATTTTTACATAAATTTCTTTACTGTGTGGCTAAATCATAATTTATGATTCACTCACAGATACACTGATATGTCATACACATTTAATAATAAATAAATGAATTGAACGTATCCATAAGGGTGGTGCCATGTCAGTTGTCGATGCTAACAATATTTTTTTTAGAGGTATCGGTGATACAGAAATCACTCATACACGGTGTCATGTTAGTTGTCGATGCTAACAACATTTTTTTTAGAGGTATCGGTGATACAGAAATCACTCATACACTCGTACGCAAACAACATTAGACACGATAGAAACACTACATTTTGATACTTTGATGCTGGAAATAATTTTAAAAAAGAATAAATTAAAAGTAATCAGTTCTGATAATATTTTAAAAAATAAATGAATTAAACTTAATAACATGTGTTCGTGTCTACCTAGGTACCGGTGCTATATAGAAATAGTAATATTTTTTCTTATTAAGTAGATTAAATGAATAAATATTTTGTAGAGACTAAATTGAATCTATATTTAATTCTATTTTTATTAATGATGACACTTTTCTTTGTATTTTTCTGCTTGCTACTTTAAAATTGAATGATTGTTTAGTGAAATCATAAAATGATCAGTTTACAATGGAGTTGGGTGGAGGTGAAGGTAATGCATCAAGATGTTTTGCTATGGACATGTCTAAAGACTTCATGCCTATGTCTGTCTTTTCTGACTCAACACAAGGTACCTTTTCAATCATCACATGCATTGGATTTTGTTTCTTTTATATGATATCATAATGTTAGACTTCAACAATCTAAACAAATGAGAGATTCTTAATTGAAAGTTTAAGAGGAATAGAATCCCAATTACAAAGGTAATACATTTGTGTGCAGCTTCAACAGTTTGTATGTACTAAGATAATCTAACCATCTTGTTATTTACCCTAACCTTCTGATTCACAGACGAAGAGGGTCCTGGTAATTCGGAGTTCGACTGAGAAGTAAGTAAAGTCTAACCATGGATTGAACTCAGATACTCCCAATTGATTCAATCTTAACTAAAGCATATTAACACATAACCTAACCCTCTAACTAGCACTACGAAATAAGTTTCCTATGAGAAGCCTGGTGATGTAAAGCTCTTTTCATTGCAGAGTGGAATCCTTTAGGGGTCTATTATAGATAGGCTTGCGTTTGATCTATTTATTTTTTTGGTTTCTTTGATGTTTTATTGTTTATTTAATGATATTTGATCTTTTATTTTATTTTTAAAGTAAATCAGATTAAGGATGTAACTAGATAGGAAGTCTCTGATTCAGCAAAATGTAATTCAAGCAGTTGATACTTTTGGCATATTGTAGGAAAAGTATCAGTGGAGGGGAAAATAGTGAGCAAGATTGACATGAGGTCGGATAATCAAAATCTTGATGTCTACGGGAAAATCTGCCGTGAAAGGACACAGAAATATACGGTCAAAAATAGACAGATACAGGTTTTCTTATGGCTTTTATTCTCATAATAACATATGATCCAATGATTTTGACAGACATATCTTATTTACCTTTGATTTTGCCTGAACTCTATTTTCAGATCATTGACAATGATAATGGAGCTCACATGAGGCCAATGCCAGGGATGATCAGTTTTTCAGTTGCTGGACCCGTTGCTGTAAATAAATGCCTTTTTCATCGTGTTACCAATTTGTGTTCTCAATGATTACGTTTGCATGTGAAATGAAACTTCCCTTCTTTTAATATCATGTGCATAGCACTTTTGTGACTTCCCATCGAACCATTTTTTTGGCTCAATAATGAGCATGGTTCTTAGTCGTGGTAGCAGTCACAGTTATGGTTCCGATGTGAATTTTGATATTGTGACAAAGCCCAAACAAATGTGGCCGTATTTGCAGTTGAAATATCTTTGTGGAGATCTCTAAAACCTTTATAATACGGTTGTAGTTGCATTGCAGCTGCATACAACAATTTAGAACTATGATAATGAGATTAAAACATCGGCAAATAGTTTAATCTAGTGTTATGTAGTTGAGTTTGAGTTTGTACTTTTTATTGTTTGATGTTTGAGATGTAAAAGAAGGTGATTTATTACATTAGGAAAAGAAGAAAGCACCAGCACGAGGAACAGAGACGAAGAGAACTAGAAGAGACCGTGGAGAAATGGAAGAGATTATATTTAAGCTATTTGAAAGGCAGCCGAATTGGAGTTTAAGAAACCTCATACAAGAAACCGACCAACCTGAAGTATGTTGCTACTGCTGCTTTGAATATTTGTTCTAAATTGGACATTTGTTTCTTCCAAGCACACACCATTTGGTTATTGAACATTTGTTTGTATATGTTTATTAGTGCCTGTGTTTGACTAATACTGTGTTGCATCTAATGATACATTTTAATGCAGCAATTTTTGAAAGATATACTGAAAGATCTTTGTGTCTACAACAACAAAGGAACTAATCAAGGCACCTATGAACTGAAGCCTGAATACAGAAAATCTGGTGATTAGCTTCAAATGCTAATGCTCTTCATCCTCACCTAGTATAGTATAATTCAAATCATTCATTTTTTCATATTTTTCCGACCGGGCTGTGAAATGGGGCAGCATGCATTTTGTTAGTCTATGATTTTGTTATTTTACTATCTTTTGTTTTCGGATGACTATGTATCATCATAAGGTTTGAATGAATTATTACATCTGCATTCTCTTGGTTTTGCTGATTTTGATACATAACTTTATTCTTTCTATTCTATCTTAGAACATGTTTGGAAAATGAGAAAACACAGTCATCTTATAAGTGAGGTGTATCTTAGGATTAGATCAATGTGTTTTCAATTGTATTGCTTTGTATGCTTTAATTTTGTGGGCTTGCATCAGAGTTTTATAGATCCTAATCCGGATCTGGGGAATACCCTTTAGATAAGTAGCAATAAACTGTGAGGGACCTGTCCGGCGTAGACCGACACGGGTGAAGCAGTAGCTACGTTGGTGTGTCACCTTGGTCTGTACCGATATCCCTTGTGTTGGAACGAGGAGAATATGGGTCTTCTGAGGAGTCATTAAGCACCAACTGACCTTAGAACCTTAAATTGACCAACTTGACCATAGAACAGTAGCAGTATGCTACGCTTATTGAGGCTAAACTCTCGCGATGGTTCCGGCCGTAAGAAAAGGTTGCCAAACTGGAATTATGACCGATTGAGGGTAGTCAGTGATATTGAGATCCTCTAGAACCCGATTACTATTTTTAGGACAGGTCTTAACCAACTGAAACTGAAAGAGGGTAGTACCTAAACTTCATACCAGCCTGAAATCTAAGGGCTCTTTTGTGTGACTTGTGTGCCTTTGCCATGTTTGCCTTTTGTGAATACTTGTGGTGTGCCTTTATCATAACATTGCATACATCCTGCATAAGGACTAACCCATTTCAAGGATCTCAAGGGTTTGTGATGCAGGTCATGATGAACCAAATGTCTAGCAAGGGGCAAAGGGGATTTATTTTCCTCTAGCCAAGGTTGTTTGGAGATCAAAACACGATAACTTGAGTCAGGGGCTATGACCCACGCGATATGGTGAGCTTGACTCTTAAAGAAGGACTCTCAGCAACATGAAGTTTCTTCAATCACAGCTGCAAAATTCAAATTCTAACAAGTTTCTTTGTTTACCCCGCGAGATCCTTGAAAACATTGCATACATAAATCATACGCATTTCATTTCATCATATGCATAACAAGTACCTTTTTTACAGGTCACTTATCTTCTTCGTTGTTTATTTCAGCAATCATCATGTCTACTGAACCTTCCACTGAACAAGCTATCAAGGCCCTCCAGGCCCAGAATGCCCAGTTCCAAGAGTTGGTTATGAGCCTAGCCCAGGGTCAACAGTATTTGAAGACTCTGATTCTGAAAGAGAGGAAGAAGAAGAAGAAGAGGACCGTCCTGTTCAACACTGGACGCAGATTTGGGAATGGACTGCAGAATGAGGTTGAGCTGACTACCTCATCTGTAGGGAAAGACAGTCCACAAGAGAGAAGGGTTCCTAGTCCCGTGGTCTCTGACAACGAGACGGATTATGATGAGGAACAGTATTCTCCTGCTGAGGATAGGTACAAACAGCTGGAGGACCGCTTAAGTGCTATGGAGATACAGAATGTGCCCGGGCTGGACTTTGGAGATATAGGCTTATCCTCTGGGGTGGTGATTCCCCATAAATTCAAGGCACCCGCCTTTGCCAAATACGACGGAAATTCCTGCCCAAAGCTGCACCTCCGGTCTTATGTAAGGAAAATCCAACCTTATATCGCTGACAAGAATTTGTGGATCCATTTCTTCCAGGATAGTCTTTCAGGGACTCAACTCGAGTGGTTCTATCAGCTGGATGGAGCCAGTATCCGTAACTGGGAGGACTTGGCTACTGCGTTCTATAAGCAGTATCAATATAATTCCGACCTCGCTCCTACGCGCACCCAACTCCAGGGTATGTCACTAGGGACGGGTGAAGGATTTAAAGAGTACGCCCAAAAATGGAGAGACCTTGCCGGAAGGGTGCAGCCACCTTTGACTGATCGTGAGCTGGTTGATATGTTTTTGGGGACCCTGTCTGGTCCATTCTTCAACCATTTGATTGGAAACTCCTCAGCCGGGTTTACAAACCTTATCTTGACTGGTGAGAGGATTGAAGCTGGTATCAAGGCTGGGAAGATACAGAAAGGTGCCTTCTCGAGCACTGAAAAGAAGTCGTTCAAGAAAGAATACAGTGTTGTCTATGGTTCAAGGAGACCAAATAGATCGGAACACCGCCAAGCTGTCAACACGGTGGTTATTTCAAAACCTGCTGGTGCTCTTCAGTATCACAAGCAACAAAGGGGTGAGAGACTTAGAAGGCAATTCACTCGACTCAGCATGACCTTGTCCCAGATATTGCCACAGTTATTGACAACCAATTTGGTGACTCTAAGGGAAGCTCCTAAGAATCCCAACACTACATCCCCAAAGTACAATCCTAACGCCCGTTGCGCTTATCACTCTGACAGCCCGGGACATAGTACGGATGATTGTTGGACCTTGAAGAATAAGGTTCAGGACCTGATCGATGCAAATGAGGTTGAGTTCGAGGCGCCCGAGAGGCCTAATGTTGTAACAGCCCCCATGCCCAAGCATGGATTAAATGCCATTGAAGATGACGTAGAGGAATCTGAATTCGACAGCTGGATCTACCCTACGACCAACGATGGACCAAGAAACTGGACAGAGAAAGACTTCGTCCCTATTACTTTTGTTACTCAGTAATGAACTCCTTTGTTTTGAACAGACAATATTGTGAAACTTTATGGCCCAGTGTCTTACCCGGGACACCGTGGCTTCATTTGTAAGGGCTTTTGTGTGTCATCTTCATATATCATTAATAAAAGCATTGGACGTTTTTGCATTTCAAATCTTGCGCTCTTTGTCTTTCTTTATTATATATTGCAAAACAGCTATTTACACACACTCACATATACAGGTCCCAATCCACTCTGGATCTCACTGGTAACGACTCTGCTACTGCCAGTTATGACTTCGAAAATCCGATCAACTTAGCCGAAGACGAAGGTGAAGATGATTGCGAAGTGCCTGGTGAGCTTGCAAGACTGCTACTCCAGGAAGAGAGGGTCATTCAGCCACATGAAGAGCCAGTGGAAATGGTGAATCTGGGTACTGAGACAGACAGGAAGGAAGTCAAGATCGATGCAAATCTGGAGTTTAGTGTGAAATAACGGTTGATTCAGATGTTGCATGACTACGTGGAAATTTTTGCCTGGTCTTACGAAGATATGCTTGGGTTGGATACCGACATTGTGGTTCATCACCTGCCTACCAAGGAAGAATGTTCGCCGGTAAAACAGAAGGTCCATCGTATGCGTCCAGAGATGTCCGAGAAAATCAAAGCTGAGGTTATGAAACAATTTGACGCCGTTTTTCTAGCAGTGACTTCTTACCCTCAATGGGTTGCCAATGTGGTTCCAGTGCCGAAGAAAGATGGTAAGGTCCGAATGTGTGTTGATTACAGAGATTTGAACAGGGCGAGCCCTAAGGATGACTTTCCTCTGCCTCACATCGACGTTCTGGTCGACAACACTGCTCAGCATAAGGTATTCTCCTTCATGGACGGTTTCTCCGGTTATAATCAGATAAAGATGGCTCCTGAAGACATGGAGAAGACCACCTTTATTACTCAGTGGGGTACCTTTTGCTACAAGGTCATGCCTTTTGGGTTGAAAAATGCTGGGGCAACGTATCAGCGTACCATGGTTGCTTTGTTTCATGATATGATCCACCATGAGATTGAAGTATACGTCGACGATATGATTGCAAGGTCCCAAACTGGGGAGGAACACCTTGATCATCTACAGAAGCTGTTTGACCGGTTGAAACTGTACAAGCTGAGATTAAACCTGAACAAGTGCACCTTCGGGGTGAGGTCTGGAAAACTACTAGGTTTCGTCGTAAGCGACAAAAGTATTCAAGTGGATCCTGCCAAAGTGAAAGCCATACAAAAGATACCAGTTCCCAAGACAGAGAAAGAAGTCAGAGGCTTTCTAGGACGGCTGAACTACATTGCCCGATTCATCTCGCACCTAACTACTACTTGTGAACCAATCTTCAAGCTACTGAAGAAAGATTAAGTGGTACGTTGGAACGATGAATATCAGGCCGCTTTCGAAAGAATCAAAGAGTATCTCCAAGAGCCACCCATTCTTATGCCACCGGTTGAAGGGAGACCTCTAATCTTATACTTGACAGTACTGGACAACTCAATGGGATGTGTGCTGGGTCAACATGACGAGTCTGGCCGAAAAGAGCATGCTATTTATTACCTTAGCAAAAAGTTTACCGACTGTGAGACCTGATACTCACTGCTCGAGAAAACTTATTGCGCTTTGGTATGGGCTGCTCGCCGGCTAAGACAGTATATATTGACTCACACTACTCTATTGATTTCAAAGATGGATCCGATCAAGTATATCTTCGAAAAGCCTGCCTTGTCCGGAAGAATAGCAAGATGGAAGATGATCTTGACTGAATATGACATCCAGTACACGACTCAAAAAGCAATCAAGGTGTTTACCGTGGGAATTGGTAAACAACCGCTGATCTTCCAAATGGTTACTTATTTGGTGACTCGTAGGATCGATCAGATTGATCCTAAGACATGGTTGATTTTGGGGTTTTGACTAAGTTTGATAATGGTTAAATGACAAGAAAATAAAGAAGCTTTATGTAAATTGCATGAAGAAGAAAACTTGATAAAAAAAAAGGAAGGCTTGAAATAAAGGCTTTCGACTGGGAAAGTAAAGGAGAAAGCAAGTAAAGTTTCTGGAAAATAAATGACTTTGATTAATAAAGTGGTGTTTCACACATACATTCTCAACAATTCTTTCTCACACGCTGGATACTCGAATCTATATGAGTGACTTGTATATAATTGTGAACACACGCGAAAAACTGCGTGAACTACTAATATTTATACTAAACATCCCAAGTAACCGTCGGGCAGTTACACTGCTTCGAGATGACTCCACTTGGCACGTTCTCAGCGTTCGATGCTCCAGATCTTTGCACGTTGCACTTGGTAACCGCTGGGAACCGTTTTCCCTCCAAACGTTTGAATTTCAAACCGTCCCACTCTAAGCAATCGAACACCTTCGTCGAGAGGCATCTTCGACGAGCCACACCTTCGACGTCGAAGGCAACCAAATTCTCCCTTGGAAGAAATCCTCTAAGTACATTGCCATCTTCTGATGGGCATTTCGACAGACCCAGGTGGTCGAAAATATCCTTCAGCTTTAATGGCTGATATTAATAAAAACAAGGGTGTCGAATTTAGGAGCCAACAAATTGCCCCCCAAGAATGCCTTATTTCGACTATGAAAATAAAAAGGCATTCTTTGAAACTCCATTCGACACCTGTCTTTTCATTCTTAGTCACAAATTAAATTGTGCATTTTTTTGTCTTCTACCAACCACTGACAATCCCAAGGAAAAGCCATCATTTCATCCGTACCTAAGACGTCACCTCAGTACGGCGTGCAGCGTGCCAAATGTCTTTTCACAAATTGTCATCATGACAATTCCCAAAAACGAGGGCGCACGCTGCACCCTTTCATTTCTGCAGAACGGCTATGTCAACAGGGGGACGCCACGTGTCCCACTATCTTCTGCAACATTAAATGGCATTAAATGGCCTCGAATTTGGGGATTTCCCAACTACTATAAATAGCGCCAAGTACCCATTGTGGGACTTTTTCACGCTACCTTGCCTTCAAACTTCCTTATTGAATACAAACTCTCTGTAAACTTTGCAAACAACTTGTTCTTCACTTCATCTTCAACCTTAACATCAACAATGGCGTCCGGTTCTTCCACCGCTCCTAGTTCTAACATCCCCTCCAGAAATGCTAAACCCAAGATTTTCTCCACTGCCCCCGTAGTTACTCCTACAGGCCAACGAAGGGTTCCTGAGCCCCTAGACATTGCTGAACGTGACGCTTATTCACACCAACTCATGATTCCGGTTGGATACTCCAACCAAATCTTCGCCATGTCTGGCCCGCTCAACCCAAGCATCGCTGAAGCCATGAAGATCAAAAGCTTCTTTCCAGTGCTCAAAAAGCTCAAACCTGTTGGATGCTCTAAGAAAGATGCAGAGGATAACGAAGATCCCGCTAAGGAGAAAATCGATCTTCGCTTCTTCAATAGGGGTGTTAGGGCTTTCAGGTCTAGCCCTAGCCTCACTCCTGACTACAGTGCTTGGCTGGAAAAAATGGAGAAAAGCCAGGCTTCGATCTGGAAAGACCTGGGGATATTCGACCTAGTTATGTTGTCGAAGACGGGTCTCAACTACTCCCCAGAAATGTTGATAGTTTCCTTACTCTTCTGGGATTACACTCATTTCACCTTCCACCTTCCCTGTGGAATGCTGACACCCACGCTGTTCGACGTGGCTGCCATCACTGGCCTTCGACCCACTGGGGATTATTTCGACCCAGAAGAAATGTCGGAGGATCAGATTGGATTCTCTGCCACAAAACCAACCTACACCACCTATATCAACCATTACCACGATAAGTCGACGACCACTGTGTCGGATGTAGAACATATCGCGTTTCTAGCCTTATGGCTGTCACGCTTTGTGTTTTGCACAAAGTCTTTACAGGTGACAAAGAAGATGGTCACCCTCGCCACCCAACTCCACCATGGCCAAAATATTTGTTTGGCAGAATTGATCTTGGCGAATCTGTACGAGTCGATTAGCAGCGGAGCGACTCTTTTGAAGATCATCGAGAACAGAGCCAGTCTGTTGCTTGCAGGACCTTTTTGGCTACTTCAGCTGTGGCTCAATGCCACCTTCGAGTCTTTCTTACCTCAGAAGACTCAAATAAATGAGCAAGCTCCGGAGATAGCAAATAGGTGCATCGAAGGCACCAGATTGGCTCTGCTGACCCCAACTGAAGATGGGCTGGAGCTTCAACAAACTTTTACAAACTTTGTCTTGATGTTTGCAAAAAGGAAAGAATTTGTTTCGACCATGGCTCCCTTTGCTCGACGAAAGGTTGGTCCAGAGTGGTTCACGAGGCCCCATCCTAAGTCGTCAAGTGGCCCTCAGGTCGAAGAACATACAACAGTGTGGGAAGCATTTCTCACACCAAGAATAATGCCCCTGCGATTCAAGAGCTCCAAGACTCACTTGAGCCTGATCGCGTATCAACCAAACTTGGTCTCCCGCCAGTTTGGTATCATTCAAACACTTCCTTCTCCTATTTTTCCCAGGGAGAAGTCTATGTTATACTTTTGCAACGACTACACTGAAGACGCTGCCACTAAGCATATCGGCAGGTATGCTGGTCGAACAGTTCTTTCGTTGTTCGACTATCAGCTTAACTTTCTCTGCTCACCATCCTTCGAAGAGTGGTGGAAAAGTTACTACGCTGAAGAGTTCTTCGACGAGAAGGACTTCGTGGACGAACTTCATAAGTCTTTTGTTCTTGTCTTGGACAAAATAAAGAAATGTAAGTTCATTCTTCCAAATTATTTTGTCTTTCCCTTTCGACTGGCAGCCTGTTAATTATTTTGTCTTCTTTCAGTTGTTCGAAAGCCTGCAGCCAAGAAAGCTGCAGAAGGCCATCAGGGAGGAGGTCCCTTGACAAAACCTCCACCACCGGCGAAGACTATAGCACCAGCGAAGACTACAACAAGCCATCAGGGGGAAGGTCCTTCGAAAAAGCCTTCTGCACCGGTAACCAGACTTTTATTATTTTCTTCTGGCTTTAACATTCTGACTTTCGATGTAGCTTCTAAATCGAACTCCAATTGGTTTTTAGGCACCTTCACCCAAGAAACGACCTGCTCTGACGGTCGAATCTGGGAGTGACGAAGAAGATGACTCTCCCCCCGCCCCTCTAAAAAGGCGAAAACTGAAGAAGGATGTTCCCTCTCCTGAGACTCGAACAATCAGAATAAAGGTTGCTGGGAGAAAACCCAGGCCACCTCCAGTAATTATTGAAGAGCCAACGGAGGAGGAACTAAATGTTCTTCTCAATAAACCTGTCGAAAGCGACAATTCCAGCCCTGGGGCTGAAGTTCCTCTACAGGTAATTTCTTTGACCCTTTTTTAACTCAGGTGTCGATACCCACGTTCGATTATGTCCCTTCCTAACTTAGAAGATTCTTCTTCTGCTTTTTCCAGGAAACCACTGAAAGCTCAGCGCCAAAGACTTCTGAAACGTTAGATTCTGCTGAACTCAGTAGGCCACAAGAAAAAGACTTGGCGAACGATGAAGCCAATGCTGAAACAGATGAAGCCAATGCTGAGACAGAAGAACAACAAACAGAAGATCCGCAAACAGAAGAGCAACAACCAAAAGAGATTCAAGTGGTTGATCTGTCGGAGGAACAACATGACAAAGGAGGTCATGCCAATGCTGGTACTGCTGATCTTCAAGTCGAAGAAAGTCAAGTCGAGGCAAATGCTACTCAACAGCCTCAACCCCAAGGCAATGCTGCTGCGAAGGTTACCACCTCAACAAAGCATAGATCGAAAGAAGACTTAGCACTCTTGAAGCAAACTGATCCCGTTGGCTATCTGAATGTCATTATCGAGAGCAAGGGAAGTTCGTCTGATATTAGTCAGGAGGCTTCTACTCAGTCGGGGAAGTCCACTGAGACTTCTCCTCTCGATGAGGCTTTGACGAAGGTTAAGGCTCAGTTCTTCAAGAAAGATTTGATGAAAGCTTTGGAGGGGGACCCTACTGCTCCATCGTATTTGGGGGCTGTTTTGAATGCCGTAGACTTGCTAGCTGTGACTCCGGAGGTTTCAAGCTTTATCATGGAGTTACACTCCATTATTGATCAAGTCTCAGCAGACTATCGGCGACAAAGGGGCTTCAACAGCCAGCTTGAAGCGTTATATGGCAAAAGCTCTTCTGCATGGACTGCTGTAGCAGAGACGACTTCTCGAATTGCAGAGTTGTCGAAGCAAAAGGCATCTAAGCAGGAAGAAATTGATGCCATAGATCGAGAGAATGCTTCCATAAAGGCGCAAATCTAAGAGTTAGAGGCCAAGATGAATGCCAATACTAAGCGCAAGGAGGAACTTCTCTCGACTGTTCCAGACACCGAGAGTCAAGCTGAAATCACACAAGGCCTAGAAATTGCTGAGAAAGCTCAAGCCTTCGACGACCAAATTGCCAAGCTTGCCCAGGCGAATGCCTTGTGCAACAAAAGACTGGAGTTGCAGCAGGCGAAGTACCTTCGACTCAAAGATTCGATCCCCTTCTGATTGACTCAGCCCTTTAACCATATATTGTAATATGTATTTGACAATATTGCCATTTTGGCTAATTTATAAAATTTTCCATTTTGGCTTATTTATGGTTAATTTAGTCGTTACTTGTTATTTATTTTTATCTCTTGGAGCATAGGTTTATACTTTTTCAAATATTTGCCATTTACTCTCAAGAGCCTTTTATCGTCACCTAACTCTTCGACTTCACAAGCTCCACCAGAGAAAGTCTAGATAATTCTGAATGGTCCTTCCCATTTGGGTGACCATTTTCCCATGCTTCGATCCCTTCGATTCATGGGAAGAATCACCTTCCAAACTAATTCTCCAGGCGAGAATGCCTTAGGTTTCACTTTTTTATTGTAAGAGTCTTCCACTCTTTTCTTCTGAAGTTTTAGTAGGTCGAGAGCGCGCAATCTTTCTTCGTCTAAATCTACTAGTTCGTCTAACATCATATCCCAATAAACTTCAGAGGGAATATCATGGTGTCTCTGAACCCTTGCAGATTGAAGACAAATTTCTGCTGGCAACACTGCGTCATGACCAAAAGTTAGCCTATATGGTGTTGTACCTATGGCTTCTTTTGGGGACGTTCGACAGGCCCACAAAATCTGGTCTAACGTCTTATGCCAATTTTTTGGCTTCTTCCCAACATGCTTTTTTATCAAGTCAATCACTACTTTGTTCGCTGCTTCGACTTGACCGTTTGCTTGTGCATAATAAGGCGTTGATGTTAGGAGTTTAAAGCCTGTTTCTTGAGCGAATTCCTGCATCTTTCGACCGATGAAAACTGATCCTTGATCAGTAGTTATAGTCTCAGGGATTCCATATCTAAAGATAATGTTCTTTTGAAAAATTCAATGACATTTTCTTGGTCTACATTGACTAAAGGAATAGCTTCGATCCACTTAGTAAAATAATCAATGCCTACCAATATATACTTCTGGCTCTTTGATGATGCTGGTTGAATCTCTCCAATAAGGTCCAACGCCCATCCTCTAAAGGGCCAAGGTTTCACTATCGAGTGAAGTTCGCTTGCTGGTACATGTTGGATGCCTGTATGGACTTGACATTCTTGACAACCCTTGGCGAACTCGACACAATCTTTCAACATGGTGGGCCAGTATAGTCCTTGTCGAAACAACAACCATTTCATCTTATGGCCTACTTGGTGAGCCCCACATGCTCCAGCGTGCGTAGTCGAAAGGGCTATGTATGCTTCAGTTTCACTTAAGCATTTTAGCAATACCCCTTCAGGCGTCTTTTTAAATAACTCATTACCCATGAGTACGTAACTCAACGCCCTATACTTTGTTTTTCGTTCTGTCGAAGCTACTGGATTTTGAAGATAATCCACAATGGGTTTCCTCCAATCTTGCTCTGACAAATTGTCTATGAACGAAATTTCGAAGTTAGTTTGATCAGCATACCCTAGTCTTGTCGATTCCAAGTTTGTTGGTGACAAACAGGTTGCTTTTATCTTTTCTCGAACTTTGATTGCTCTTTGTAATCTCGTTTTTGAAATTTTGTACCCAGATGCAATTTGTGCCAAATCGTTGGCTATTTGATTTTCCAATCTGGATATGTGTCGAATGTTGACCATTTCAAACTTTTTCAATAAACGATTTGTTATCACAAAGTACATAATGAGATTTTCTCTTATGCATTTATATTCTTTTGTGACTTGCTTAATGACTAACTCTGAGTCTCCCATTATTTCGACTCGAGTTGCCCCAATTCCAACAATATCTCAAGGCCAGTAATTAGAGTTTCATACTCAGCCTCATTGTTCGAACAAGAACCTGATATCTTGTACTTGAATGTTGTTGGAATTTTTTCTGGAGAAATAATCAAGACTCCTACTCCTGTTCCATCTTTATGGCTGGAACCATCGAAGTAGAATTTCCAAGGTTCTATCTCCACATAATTAATACTCTCAACTTGAATTGAGTGGTCGACTATAAAGTCTGCAACCACTTGTCCTTTTACTGCCTTAAGAGGCATAAAGGTCAAGGAGTATTCAGTTAATGCTAGTGCCCACTTGCCAATTCGACTGTGCAAGATGGGTTTCGACAACATGTACTTGAAAACATCAAAATGAGACGAAACATACACATCAACTGGTTTTATATATTGCTTGAGCTTTGTACAAGAGAAGTACAAAGATAGACACAATTTTTCAACTTCGCTATATCTAGTTTCTGCATCGTTCAAAACTCTACTAAGATAGTAAATGGGTCTTTCGACTCCATTTTCATCTTCTTGGGCTAACATGCTTCCCAAAGTTTTGTCGGACGCATCTATGTATAATCTCATACTCCTGTTGCTACAAGGAGGCACCAAAATAGGTGGCTTTGTGAGGTACCCTTTGATTTTGTCGAAGGCTTCTTGTTGCTCCTGCCCCCATTCGAATCCCTCTTTGTTCAGTCGAAGCAAGGGTGAAAAGGCTTGAGCTTTCCCACTTAGGTTAGATATGAATATCCTTAAGAAATTTATCTTGCCTAACAGAGATTGCAGTTCCTTTTTGTTCGATGGCGCTTTCGCTTCCAGAATTGCCTTCGTCTTGTTCTGGTTGATTTCGATTCCTTTCTTGTGGACAACGAAGCCCAAGAAATCTCCAGCTTTCACACAAAATGCACACTTCAAAGGGTTCATCTTGAGACCATGTTCTCTCATTCTTTCAAATGATTGTCGAAGGTGGTCTATATGGTTCTTCCTGGAAACAAATTTTATAACAATGTCATCAATATATACTTGCATAAAAGTGTTAATAAAATCATGGAAGATAGAATTCATTGCTCGCTGGTATGTTGCCCCAGCGTTCTTTAGGCCAAAAGGCATCACTACCCATTCGTAAGTGCCTAAAGCCCCAGGGCATCGAAAAGCTATTTTCGACACATCCTCTTCAGCAATGAATATTTGATTATATCTTGAATAACCATCGAGCATACTCAGATACTCGTAGCCAGCGGCAGAATCGACTAGCATTTCCGCCACAGGCATAGGATATTCATCTTTGGGTGTAGCAGCATTCAAATCTCTGAAATCTATGCACACCCTCAATGTACCATTTTTCTTAATCACTGGCACAATGTTGGCAATCCATTCGACATACCTCGTAACGCGTATGAATTTGCACTTCAGCAGTCTTTCGACTTCCGTTTTGATCTTCGACAGTATTTCTGGGGCGAAGCGTCTTGGACTTTGCTTGATTGGCTTCTTCCCAGGTTCGATTGGCAACTGAAGTTCTACCAATCCTCTGTCGAGACCAGGCATTTCGTCGTAATCCCATGCAAAACAGTCCTTGAACTCTTTCAACAAATGGATTACTTCCAACCTGAGTTCTGGGTCAATTTTTGCGCTAATGTAAGTTGGCTTTTTCTCTGACCCTTCGCCCAAGTTGATTTCTTCTAAAGGATCTTGCGCTAACATTTTGATGTTGTTCGCCAAGGGGTCCTTTTCGAAGCCCAAAGGCTCATCGTCATAGATGGCGTCGAGCCTCTGTTCCTGCATCCCTTCTGGCATGATATCAGGAGGTTCTGGATCGAAGTCCTTTCCAGGACCTGTAGAAGATAACTGTTGATCATTGGCCTGTGTGGCCATGTACTTTACTTCGGCTTCGAGAGCCGTTATCATCTTTGTTTCAGCTACGTAATCCGAAATTCGCTGCAATGATTATGACTCAGTCATTATCACTGAATTCACTTTCCCAACCAGTTGGTTGGATATCAGTTAACCCACTGAAGTCAATGTGGGACAAGTCTTCTCTGTCCCATTGAAAACCATGCTCAGGGTGCAGGTATAGGGAACAAAAAGTATTTGGCGCTGGCGCCAAGTCGAAGTCAGGTGTTGGGCATGGCCCAATGTGAGCCAAGTTCTTGTCGAAGTCTGCCAGCCCTAGGTGATTCACTTCGCCCAGGTAATAGCTTTGGTCCGCTTCTATGTTTTCGACCATCCCATCAGGACGCCATAGTAGCAACCTCTGGTGCATTGATGATGGTACAGCTCCAACACCATGAATCCATTCACGGCCCAACAAAAGATTATAGTTAGGTTTGGCCGATATGACCATAAACATAGTTGGTCGAAGGATAGATCCCACCTTGATATCCAGTTGGATCACATCCATTGTGGTCCATATGCCGCCTTCATAATTCGACAGGACCATGTTGTGAGGCTTGATATTCTCATCACTTTTGCCTATTTTTCTTAGCATAAAGTGAGGAATAATGTTGATGGTTGCCCCACAATCCACCAAGATTTTATTTACTGTGGTTTCTTCGAGTTTAGCCCTTATAAATAAAGGCTTGAGGTGATTTTTCATCGCCTCTGTAGGTGGTTCGAAGAACCCATTCTGCTCCTCAGTAGTGCCATTATCCATGACGAAATAGCACACTGGCCTATGCTTGGCCACTTCTGGCTCCACTTCCCAATCGCTTGTTTCGACCTCCACCTGGCGGTTGAACTCCCTGGGCAGAACTGAGACTATGTTCACCATGATGTCCAAAGTGTCATCAGACTCAGAACCATCTTCGTTATCGACTTCACCTTGGTTAGGCCAAACTAGCCTATTGGTTACTGGTTCTCTTTCCAGAGGTTTCCTTTGCTTTCTTTGAGGAACATTTGAACTGGTTTCCGCCTTTGGTTCATTAGCAGCCTCCCTCTCAGCTTTTCGTCGCCTCTGGTATCTCCTCCATTGAGATCGAGACATGGGATTTTTCCCTTTGTAGTTTCTTGACACCTGTGTCACTTTAGGGGCAGCAACCTGAGGCTCTTTCTTATGTGTTAAAGATGAACCTCTTGGCACATCGAAGGAGTGCCATCTTTCCTCGCTTGGCCTCTTTCGACCAGATGTTTTGTAACATATATCTACTGGCACATTAGTTGGAGGCCTGAAAGTCAGTGGCCTCTTTTCTTGGTTTGAACCTCTTTGGGAGGCTCTTCTGGGATCATGTTGAAGATCAACACTTTCCCTTTTTTTATTTGCTGCTCTTACACCTTGAATATGTTCAGCAACTTTTTTGTCGAAGATCGAACTGCATCTGGGACACAGCATCACTTCTGACTTCTTTTTCTGGCATCTTTGCAGGAAATCTGCCAGATTTTCATTTTCCCGAGGGAAAGCAGTTTTGTTGGCTTGTTCTTGCCTCATGGCCTCCTCTGATGCTTTTGGTTCAGAGACTTCGACCATGTTGACATTCATGGTATCTTTGTTGGCAAGAGTCAACTGCTTCATTTGAATCTCCAAGCCCTCTGTCTGGCCTTGAACTGCGGCCAAGTGAGAACTGTGTTTTGTTCCAGATTTTTTGGCTCCAACTGTCTCCAGCTTTGGCTTTCGACCGCTTTCTGAACTGCTTCAATTGTCTTTCTGGATAGATTCCCAGAAAAACTGCCAAAGATTGGCATGTTGACATGGTCCTTTGAGACTTCGACCATTGTGATTCCTGGCCTCTTTGACTGGCTTCTGGATGCCTCGATCACGTTCACCTCTGAAGGTTCTGCATAATGGGCTTCAGCCTGCAACGGGTTAGAGTCCACAGTCATGGGGGTCTTGTCAGCAAACTTCAACCTCCCTTCTTCGATAGCGTCTTGCACAAGATTCCTGAAAAGAAAACATTGAGACGTTTTATGGCCCAAAAAATTATGATATTTACAAAAGCCTCTCTTCTTTCTTTGATCAAGAGGAGGCACTTTTACCCCTGGGGGTATTATCATTTGGCCATCTTTTACAAGCAAGTCAAAGATTTCATCACATTTTGTAATATCAAAACTATAAGTCTTTTTGGGGAACCTATCGTTGGTCCTTTCTGGACCAGTGGGATTTTTTCCACTTGAGGGGACTAACAGTTTGCAAGAATATGGTGGCCCTTGTTTTAGTTCCGCTAAATCGACCTCGCCTTCTTCGACGGTTATAGTTTCGTCGAAGGTTTCTGGATCTTCGTCATCCATCTCAACATACGCTATCCTCTCTCTTTTATGAGTTTTCGTTGCCTTGGCTTTCTCAGCTTTAAGGCGTTCGACCTGTCGAACTCTATCGGCCAGTTGGGCCATGTATCTCAGGTATTGAGTGTCTAACTTCTTCCTAATGGAATAATCTAAGCCGCCTGCGGCTATTTCGACTAACTCATGTTCTGGCACTTGTGTAAAACATCTTGCTTTGAGCAACCTAAACCTATTTAGATATTCGTCTATAGGTTCAGTGAAACATATCTTTACACTGGCCAATTCTTTCAGGCTTATCTTGGTTTGTCCCATGTAGAATTGCTCATGGAACAATCTCTCCAACTGTGTCCAATGATGGATCGAATTGGGGGGAAGAGTTGTAAACCAAGTAAATGCGTTCTTTGTTAAAGAACTTGGGAAGTACTTAATCCTCAGGTTTTCGTTGTTTGAAATATCTCCTGCTTCGATCAAGTATCTCGCCACATGTTCGACAGTAGATTCTGTCGTGTCCCCAGAGAATTTAGTGAACTTAGGGACTTTACATCTAGGAGGTAAGTCTGTTTGTAACACGTATTCTGACAGTGGGGATGTGAAGTTGGGCCTACGAAAGCCCATGTTCATCCCATTTTGCGTCATGATTCTTTCGATCATGGCTGCCAGATTATTTTCCAAACCCATATTTTGGTATTGGATATGCTGAACTACTTCGTCAGCATTTTGGTTTCTGTTAACTAACCTTACCTCTGGGGTTATTACCCTAGGTTCTTCGACAGGCTGCTCCAATCGTGCCCTAAGGTTTTCTTCGACAGGCTGCTGGCCTTGGTTGATAGTGGTTTCTTCCTCTAAGAGTATACCTTGGTTTCCCCTTATTTGTGCCCTTTGGGGCTGTCGAATAGGTTGGGGTACTCTAAAGAAATCAGCCAAACGCGTCATTTGCGTAGTCATCTGCTGATTCGATTGGGTGGTGTTTTGTATTAGAGGATTCAACACTGTACTTAAAGTTTGTGCCAACATTTGAACCATATCGTGGTTGCTTTCGTCCATTTGTTGCCTCAAGACTGCTGTCGAGGCATTTGTAAGGCCATGTGCTACTTGGGACGTTCCTCCTAAGAGTTGGGTCCTATTTCTGTTCGCCATACCTACTCCAGAACCTTGGAGTGGCGAAGAGGCACTCACTAAAGGGTCTGAAAAAGTGGACGCAACGTTCGTTAGGCTAGCCAAGTCAGACGTTGGCATGCCATAGAGTAGTTCTCGATTCTGACCGCCTGTCATAAATCCTGGGGGAACATAAGGCCTCGTGCCTAGATTTCCCCTTGGTGGGGGAGTTCCCATAGGCACTCTGGGGCCAGTGAACGGAGGTAATGGCCCCGTCGTTGTGACTGTTACTGCTGGTGTTGAACCAGCGGTTATCGCTTCACTTACGGTTGGGATAACCGTTGTTCCCACATTCGTTTGTGGGATTTCGTTATTGTTTGGCGGATTCGCCATCTCTTCTCTTCTTCTGGCAGTATGGGTATTGTTAGTGTATATTCTACCACTTCTCAATAACATACAATACTCCTCGAAAAAGATGATATTTTGTGTAAAAAGATTAAACTTCAAAATCAACACACAGTCCCACCGGGTGTGCCAATTTGTTTACCGTGGGAATTGGTAAACAACCGCTGATCTTCCAAATGGTTACTTATTTGATGACTCGCAGGATCGATCAGATTGATCCTAAGACATGGTTGATTTTGGGGTTTTGACTAAGTTTGATAATGGTTAAATGACAAGAAAATAAAGAAGCTTTATTTCAAGCCTTCCTTTATTTTATCAAGTTTTCTTCTTCATGCAATTTACATAAAGCTTCTTTATTTTCTTGTCATTTAACCATTATCAAACTTAGTCAAAACTCTAAAATCAACCATGTCTTAGGATCAATCTGATCGATCCTGTGAGTCACCAAATAAGTAACCATTTGGAAGATCAGCGGTTGTTTACCAATTCCCACGGTAAACACAAGGGAAGTGTGTTGGCAGAACATTTGGCACATCAGGCAGTGGATGATTACCAGTCTATGAATTTTGAATTTCCAGACGAGAATATCATGGTAATAACTGATTGTGAGATACCTGGACCGGATGAAGGACCTGAGGAAGGATCCCGATGGTCTATGCACTTTGACGGAGCCTCAAACGCTTTGGGTAATGGCATTGGCGCTGTGATCATATCTCCTAAAGGCTCTCATACTCCGCTCACCTCCCGACTATGTTTCAACTGCACCAACAACATGGCGGAGTATGAAGCATGCATCATGGGTCTTCGAGCTGCAATTGACCTAAGGATCAAGTTTCTGAGTGTCTTCGGAGATTCCGCTCTCGTGATCAGTCAGATCAAAGGCGAGTGGGATACGAAACACCCAAATCTTATTCCTTACAAAGAGTATGTACTGACGTTGCTTCCTCATTTCGAGGAAATAACCTTTGAACACTTCCCAAGAAAAGAAAATCAGTTGGCGGACGCGCTAGCTACGATAACTTCTATGTTCAAAGTCAAATGGGACAACGAGGCTCCCCGGATCATTATTTGGAAATTGGATGAACCAGCACACTGCTGTGATCTTGAGACTAAAGAGGTAACAGAAAAACCTTGGTATCATGAAGTGAAGAGGTACCTTGAAGCTCAAGAATACCCCAAGGGCGCGTCTGTTAATGACAAGAAGTTTCTGAGAAGGTTCGCGACAAAGTTCTTCCTCAGCAATGACATTCTTTACAAACGAAACCATGATTCAACCTTACTGCGTTGTGTGGATAAGACTGAAGCAGAAAGGATCATGGCAGAGCTGCATGAAGGTACCTTCAGTACTCATTCCAGTGGACATACCATGGCAAAGAAAATCCTTCGGCCAGGATATTATTGGTCCACGATGGAAGCCGACTGTTATCAGCATTCTCAGACATGTCACAAGTGCCAGATCTATGCTGATAAGGTGCACATTCCTCCGGTTCCTTTGAACGTCTTGACAGCACCTTGGCCTTTTGCAATATGGGGCATTGATATGATCGACGAGATCAGACCTACGGCATCCAACGGGCACCGCTTCATCCTAGTAGCAATTGATTACTTTACAAAGTGGGTTGAAGAAGCTTCCTTTGCCACCGTAACCAAGAACGTCGTGGCAAGGTTCATTCGGCATAACCTGATCTGTCGATATGGTGTACCAGAGAGGATCATTACGGATAATGGTACCAATCTTAACAACAAGATGATCACTGAGCTCTGCGAGCAATTCAAGATACAGCACCACAACTCTTCTCTTTACCGGCCGAAGATGAATGGGGCTGTAGAAGCAGCTGTTGTACCCCAAAATTTGCCCTCCCATATTCTCCAAAGATTTGTCAAGAATCAGTCAAACAGATTTTTTCTTATCAGTCTAGCCAAATTAGGGTTCATGGACTTTTGATACAGTTCCAACAAATTATTAGGGTTTGGTTGATTTTGACTCAGGTTTTGATCAGGCGGGCGTTTCTTTGACATTTAACCAAGAATTAGGGTTTTTGTGCGCTCAGAAAGAATTAATTCTGCATTCCTTTTCAAATTACTCCGAGATATGGACTGAGGCATTTGATTTGAGTCTGCAGTGTTGGATTTAATCAAGTAAAAAAAGGACATATGGACATGTGTTGTTTAGCTGTGCATTACTTTGATTATTCAGAATTCCGGACGTTTATTGATTATTTATTATTGAGTTAAAATGGTTGGGATTTATTTCCAGTTATTATAATTTAAGAATTATAAATAATTAAATAAATAGTTGAAGAGAAAAAAAGAATTAACTGATCAAAAAAGGATGTTTATTCATTTTGAATTGTTTGTTACAGATATTATTTAAATACTGTAAATTTATTTACAGTTATTTACATTAATATTATTACAAATAATTTAAATTGAAATAAAACTATGTCCTAATTTCCTAAATCTTCATTCTTCTACTGATGCTCTTTTGCTCCATTGATTTTTATCTGCAAAACAAAGAAAAAGAAAAAGTCAAAAGCAGATGAAATAAAATTAAAGAGCAGACAGATAAAAAATGGATTCATCATTAAAAGCAACTGGCCGGAATCAGTTTGCCCTCTCTGTAAATCACAAGATTTCTCTTGGTTCACAAAGAGGGATAAAAATAGTGCTTGCAATAAAATATGAAATGCACAAATTTACAAATTGCACAAATTCAAAGTTTGTCAAACATCCTGCATAAATCCAAATGGGCAACCAAAAAGGCAAACTGAGCAGTTACTGAATATGCCAAAAGAACAATGCAAGTCACAATTTCAAACTAAGTCCAATGTCAACTAGAGCTGTCCAAAGAAAGGCTGTCAAGAAGTACACACAATATGCAGAAAATCTTGAAAGTACACAGAGAAAAGAAGTATGCAGAGCTAAACCACAAGTGCAAGCAAAGGTTCAAAGTCATCATTTTCCTAGGCCAGTTGATTTTTCAGAAAATAGTACATCTAAGCAATATTTTATGCTTTAATACTGGAGAGAGAGAAAAAGAGAGAGGGAAAAAGGCTTACAGGCTTTAGGCTTGAGGAATATAAAAACAAAACTGTAATAGAACAGTAGAGGAGGCAGAAAATATCACAAGGAAAAATACCAAAAAACTGTATCAAGATACAGAGCTGCCTCCAAACCTCACAAGGCCTTCACCTGCAGAACCAACAATGGCCTGCCTCCAAAACCAACAAAGCCATAGCCTTAAACATACAAACTAACACAAAATGTCAAACAAGCTTAAACCTGCATTCAAAAGCCTTAAGCCTTTCAAGAACCACAAGCTCAAAACCAGAACCCTGTAATAAGGCCATCCTGTACAAACCTGTAAACTTAAAATAAAACAGCCAAAGCCTCATGCCTGCGTAAAAGCCTAAAACATCAAACCCCTGCTAACCTGCATAAACCTTTGTCCCAAACCTGTATAAGCCTTTGTCCCAAACCTGCATAAGCCTTGGTCCTAAACCAACATCAAACCTAAAGCATAAACCTGCTAGTCTGTAACACAAGCCTAAGCCACAAACTGAAGCCTAAGCATTCAAACCACCAACCAAACCCTCAGAAAACATTCATCATAGGGTGCAACAGCATCAACACTATCAAGCTCAGAGCAAGCATACGAAGCAAACAGATACATCATTAAGCAAATATTTCATACAAGTATGCAAGCATACTGAAGCAAGCGAGGCAAAGAAGCAGAAGAAGGAAAGAAGTGATAAAGCAAAGGGTTCTCAAGATCATCATCAAACCATTAAAAAGCAAGGTACTAGACAAATCAGGGAAGGCCATAAAACCCACAACTTCACCGCTCTCTCCGCCTCCGGCCGCCCTAGGTGCCTCCAGTCCACCTCGCCTCCATCTCCAAAAGCCAAAGGTATAAATCCCTTCCTTTTTTTCTTCTCCTTTCACGATGACAACAACACTTAATCAGAACATGAAATAAAAAAGAACTAATGAAAACCCTAAGGCATAAGAAGGAGAGGTCGTTACCTTTGCTTATCCCTGCTTGAGCGGTCCATGGAGGGAGGAGGATGGACGGTGGTGCACCTGGCAGTAGGGACGGAGAGTAACTCAGAATCCATGGCTCACAAGCGAGAAAGACGAAGCAAAGTGATGAACGGCGCCGCTCTCGTCTGAAACCATAAATCCAAAGTGAACAAAACCATTTCAAACCCTTGCAAATTTGTGAGACGCCAATGGGCCTTGCCCTTTTCAGAAGCCTTAAAGCCCATTGCAAAACCTGGCCTACACCCCCCATTTCTCCTGACTATTCGTTTTTGTTTGGGCTGGTCCTCACAAAACCCTTTCAAGCCCATTCAATCTATTCCTTTATTTTTTTTAACACTTATAAACTAACATTTTTCTTTATCATTTTATTTTTATGATTTAAACTAATATATGCCATTTTTGTTTATAACTAAGATAATACATTAATTTCTTTTCTTGTAAAAATCTTACTAACATTGTTTATCATATTTAATATATAAATATTAAATTTCTTTTATTATTATGATTAAACAATTTTTTTTTCTTTAAAACCTTTTTCAACTAAAAAAAGGAAATCTTTGTACATAAAAATACTAACATAAAACGTTAATACATAAAACTTAAAACATTTTCTTTTTCTTAAACTTAAACCATTTTTTTTTCTTTTCATTTAAACTTTGTTTGTACATATTTAACAAAAAAGACAAAAAGATAATAATACTAAATAAACAAAATACATTAAATACATTAAGTTAACGATACTTAAATACACTTTTAACAACTTGTAAATAAATCATACACTTACACAATATATTGACACATTTACATTTGCTTATTCCTATACATTGATACATATTACATTTGAGATCGCAATTCGATTTGGTTGTAATTATTTAGACACTACTCTCCTAATAAGTCTCATCCCCATTTGTAAATATTTGTACCCCCACTCCCGGATACTTATTTGTAATAGCATAGACTTTAAATTCCCGCAATTTATCGCTTTCAAATATACCATGGTTAGACCTAGGGTTTGTATGTACATAAAATCAAACGCTAGATAACCTAATACAAAGAAAAATACATGAAAATCAATACACAATCACACTTGCACCCCTAGGGTAATCCCACTCGTTGCCTTCCAAAATGGGCCATGCTTGCACGTTGAGTATCTTTGGCAAAACAATTCAAATGATCATAGTCCCTCGATGACGCTTTCGAAAGTTGCCTAAAAATGATCAAGTCCTTTCAAGTGAATTGCCAAAGACACTTGGCACCATTGCATTCATGGTCCATACGATGACCCGCGCCTGTCCCGTTAACATCCTAACGCAAGATTGTCCACCAAATACAATGGTGGAACAAAATTGTTAAAAGGGTTAAAACATGAGAAAAACCTTTGAGTACAATAGGGTAGACAAACTCTTAGTTACTTGATCAATTTCAAACACACTTGCCTACTTTTCAAAACCACACTCCACAACACTTTCAAAACAACTTCCAAAAACATTTGAAACATCTTTTCGAAAAGATACACACCTTTGTATATACTCAAACACGAGTCATTATAATGGTTGCCTAAGACAAGGCGTCTTTTTCAAAACATTTTCAAAACACACACACACACACACCACAATTTCAAACAATTGAAAATCAAGACAAGTGATCTAAAACAAGTAACTAAGAGCCCATGGATAACCATGGATGAAAAGGGTGTTAATACCTTCCCTTTTCATAATCTACCCCCCGAACCCACGAAACATCTCAAAAGGTTTTTCCTGTGCTTTTTAACCTTTCCTTTAGGATAAAATAAAAAGTCGGTGGCGACTCTTGCTAAACCGAACAAGTGCGAATACAAACGCAAAACCCAAGTCAGTTCTCCCACCGTATCACAGAACTGGCGACTTTGCTGGGGATGACTTAAAAGTGGGGTTACCTTAGGATTTAGATCACATTTGTTTTCAATTGCTTGCTTTGTTTGCTTTTATATTTGTGGGCTTTGCATCGGAGTTTCATAGATCCTAACCCGGATCTAGGGAATACCCTTTAGGTAGCATAAGCTGTGAGGGACCTGTCCGGCATAGACCGACATGGGTGAAGCAGTGGCTACGTTGGTGTGACACCTTGGTCTGTACTGATATCCCTTGTGTTGCAACGAGGAGAATATGGGTCCTCTAAGGAGTCATTAAGCACCAACCGACCTTAGAACCCTAAATTGACCCAACTTGGCCATAGAACGGTAGCAGTATGCTACACTCATTGAGGCTAAACTCTCGCGATGGTTCTGGCCGCAAGAAAAGATTGCGATGCTGGAGTTATGACCGATTGAGGGTAGTCAGTGATATTGAGATCCTCTAGAACCCGGTTACTTTTGATATGACAGGTCTTAACCAACGAAACTTCAAGAGGGTACTTACCTACAAACTCCATGCAAGCCTAAACCTAAGGACTTGTTTGCTTTGTGTGAATATGATTACCTGTATATACACTCACTTGCTTTTGCATACATGTACATAACATCATAACATCATACCATAGCATTTTCAATAACCATTTCAAGGATCTCGGGGGTTCTTTTGATGCAGGGTTACGTTGAACCAGACGTCTACCAAAAGGCAAGAGGCTTCCTCCTCTAAACAAATGCCATCAAAGATCAAGTGCAACAACTTGAATCAGGGGTTATGACCCACTTGACATGGTGAGCTTGATTCTCATGGAAAGACATCCACCGGTGCAAAGTTCTCCAATCAAAGATCAAGTGCAACAACTTGAATCAGGGGCTATGACCCACTTGACATGGTGAGCTTGATTCTCGTGGAAAGACATCCACCGGTGCAAAGTTCTCAAATCAAAGATCAAGTGCAACAACTTGAATCAAGGGCTATGACCCACTTGACATGGTGAGCTTGATTCTCGTGGAAAGACATCCGCCGGTGCAAAGGTCTCCAACCAAAGATCAAAATTCAACCTCTAACATTCTCTTTTGTTTACCCCAGAGATCCTTGAAAGCATGTGTGATTGGTGGATCTGGAACTGACTGTTTAACGCTGGTTCGCGAAATGTCGCGGTAAGCAAGAGTCGCCACCGTCTTTTATTTTCTCCAAATGGAAAGGACAAAAGCACATAAAAATTCCTTAAAGAGATTGCTCTCGGTTCGGGAGGTAGATTATAGAAAGAGAAGGTGTTAGCACCCTTTCTATCCATGGTTATCCATGGGCTCTTAGATACTTGCTCATTTGTGTTTTCAAAATTGGTTTGTTTGCTTTTCAACTGTGGGTTTTAAAAAGTTTCTTTGAAAATTCCAGTTCGACTCTTGTATCAGTCCTCAAGAGTGTTTGAAAAATTGCTTTCGAAAGCTTTTTGAAAATGTGTTGGTGTGAAAAGTATTTTTTGAATTTGTTTTGAAATTTAGAGCAAGTATCTAGAGTCGTCTACCTACCCTAAGGAATTCGTCTGTGTAAATGTCCTTTAAAGTAGTGCCATCCCACCATTGAGAGGTAGGTAGCACCACCATTGGAGGTGTTCGGGTCAATTCGAGGTTCGGGACATGGTGATCACCAGAGAAATGGGAAGACACCTTAGAAGCTACCCTCATGCCAGGTTCCCGGATCATGAGGACTTACTAAGACATCCTCTACTCGACGATCACCTTTCGAGGCAAGGCAACAGTGAGGCGTACCCTAGGGGTGGTGTGTGATTTGTGTGTCAGATTCATTTATTTTTGTCTTTTGTCATGTCATTGGTGATCTACGCTTGTTTTTATTTTTATCCATTCATTCTTGCATGCCTTGATTAACAGTTAAAAATTGCGAAAAGTAAAAGTTCTAAGCTATTACAAAAGGCGCGGGTCCACATCGCCAAAATTTCCAGAACCCGATTTGACAGAAAAATAGAGAATTAATGAAAAGTAAAGTGCGAGAAATTAATTACACGGCCTTGGGAGAGGTACATAAATATTATATAAGAAATAAAAATAAATATGCGAATTAAATAGGAATTAAAACGAGGGCGTTGGACCCTATTTGCAAAATTAAATTAGATGATGAAATTAATTTAAAAAAAAGAGAAAGGAAATTGTTTTTTTTTTGGTATTTTATGATTTTAATGAAATTAAACCTAATTCTACAATTTTTATTTTATTATGAAAACATATTAAAGTTTAACCTAAAATTAACCCTAATTATTTTACATGTAATTTAATTACAAAAATAAATAATATTTAATTATTAGTTCTGTGATCGGTGGATCTGGAACTGACTGTTTAACGCTGGTTCGCGAAATGTCGCGGTAAGCAAGAGTCGCCACCGTCTTTTATTTTCTCCAAATGGAAAGGACAAAAGCACATAAAAATTCCTTAAAGAGATTGCTCTCGGTTCGGGAGGTAGATTATAGAAAGGGAAGGTGTTAGCACCCTTTCTATCCATGGTTATCCATGGGCTCTTAGATACTTGCTCATTTGTGTTTTCAAAATTGGTTTGTTTGCTTTTCAACTATGGGTTTTAAAAAGTTTCTTTGAAAATTCCAGTTCGACTCTTGTATCAGTCCTCAAGAGTGTTTGAAAAATTGCTTTCGAAAGCTTTTTGAAAATGTGTTGGTGTGAAAAGTATTTTTTGAATTTGTTTTGAAATTTAGAGCAAGTATCTAGAGTCGTCTACCTACCCTAAGGAATTCGTCTGTGTAAATGTCCTTTAAAGTAGTGCCATTCCACCATTGAGAGGTAGGTAGCACCACCGTTGGAGGTGTTCGGGTCAATTCGAGGTTCGGGACATGGTGATCACCAGAGCAATGGGAAGACACCTTAGAAGCTACCCTCATGCCAGGTTCCCGGATCATGAGGACTTACTAAGACATCCTCTACTCGACGATCACCTTTCGAGGCAAGGCAACAGTGAGGCGTACCCTAGGGGTGGTGTGTGATTTGTGTGTCAGATTCATTTATTTTTGTCTTTTGTCATGTCATTGGTGATCTACGTTTGTTTTTATTTTTATCCATTCATTCTTGCATGCCTTGATTAACAGTTAAAAATTGCAAAAAGTAAAAGTTCTAAGCTATTACAAAAGGCGCGGGTCCACATCGCCAAAATTTCCAGAACCCGATTTGACAGAAAATAGAGAATTAATGAAAAGTAAAGTGCGAGAAATTAATTACACGGCCTTGGGAGAGGTACATAAATATTATATAAGAAATAAAAATAAATATGCGAATTAAATAGGAATTAAAACGAGGGCGTTGGACCCTATTTGCAAAATTAAATTAGATGATGAAATTAATTAAAAAAAAAGAGAAAGGAAATTGTTTTTTTTTTTGGTATTTTTTGGTATTTTATGATTTTAATGCAATTAAACCTAATTCTACAATTTTTATTTTATTATGAAAACATATTAAAGTTTAACCTAAAATTAACCCTAATTATTTTACATGCAATTTAATTACAAAAATAAATAATATTTAATTATTATGAAAGAAAAGAAAAAAGGATAAAAAATTAATTAAACCCTAATTCTACCAATTTTAGATTTTTATTAAAGAAAATATTACAATTAAACCTAATTTAATAACTAAATTTAATTAATGCAATTTGTTTACAAAAATACTAAAACAAAAATATTTATTAATTTTTCTCTTTTCTGATTTTTATTGTTTTTGTGTTTTTATGAAAATAATAAATTAATTAAGAAAACAATAACTAAAAGAAAATAGAAATAATGAAAAGAAAGAATAAAAAAATGGCAAACCTAGGGGGTCTGCCCCTAATTGTGAGGGTTTTCTTTTAGCAATCTGGGCCCAATAACTTTGGCCACTTTGACTTTTGCCATTAGCGTGCATCAGCGTTGACTAGAGTGCATCTTGTTCTTTAGATCTGAACCCTTGGATGAATGAGATTGACCAAGTGGACGGCTTGATGGAGGGACGTATGATGGTCTTCAGCATATGAAACTGCATAGAAACATTGATTGAAAAATAACATGGAAATAGTGAGGGACCTGGGGTTCGAACCCAGGTCCTAGAGATTACCAGCGATGCACTCTACCAACTGCTCCACTCAACGCGTTTTGTATATTAGATATCAAACAATTAATATAAAATAAAACCAAACATTAATGATGTTTTAGCGCGAAATTTTGAACAGGCTAACCAACGTTTGCCACTTCATCATCTTCCTCACGTCTTCGTTCTTCCTGAAATAATAAAAAGAATGGCAACGGTTTTTCAAACGTTCCCATAGGCACCCTATAAAAAAATAGCGATTAGCCCAGGGATGCTCATAAATTGAGCGCGAGGGTGGCTTTGTGATCGTTCAATCATGCTCGATTCAGTGGTCTAAGTCTTGAATGCTAATTTTTCCTTAATTAAAAAAACCCAATTTAAGGTTCTGCAAACCCTAAACATCGCCCATGGTGATTTCTTGTATAGTGCATAAAAACTCGATTCATCTACATGGTTAGCTTCAGAATCAATTGATTAATAAGAATTCATGAACAAAATGCAATGAATATGCTTAAATTGTGAAATACGATTATGAAAAAAAGTGAGAAAAGCTTGACTTCTGTACAATGATTCAAAGGGTTAGGGACTGTATTCTTGATCCAGGTACGTTGCTTGATGTCCTTGGAAGGCAATAGGATGATTTTCTTGGCTTGAATCGTCCTGCAAATAGGTTTTCAGATTTGAGTTTTCAAGCAAAATTTTCAAGTTTGTGTAAGGATTTTTGGCGCAGCTCTTGTTAGCACTAGGGTTGCATTCTGTACTTATGTATGAGTGATCTAGGTCAAAGAAATCAATCAAAAACCTTGGCATTCATGGTTTGTGAGATTTGATTTTTCAAGATCTTTTTCAATCTTTTTTCATGCTATTTTGTACAAATCATGACCAATTCTCTTCAATTCTTTCCAAATCTAGCTATGCACGAAATATTGAGTATATAATATGCATAAAAAGATTTAAAACCTAGGTTTAGTATTTTTCATGCATTTATTTTAATTTAAATGAATTATTAATAATAAAAATCCAAATAAATAAATAAATAATGAAGAAAAACTTCCCTTTGGGCCAAGTGATCGTGCACATGCTTTGGATAATGAATTGTGGAAGAAAAAGAGGCCCATTAGCAATTTTAGGTCATTTGAAGCAATGTTGACTTTTCAAAATATCCAAAAATTTCCAAACTTCTACAAGGCATAACTTGCTCAATTTTCAAGCTTTGCTCATGTTCTTGGACATTTTGGAAAGGTCTTTGAGTCCTCTAACCAATTCCTTTGGTCCCATGTCATTTTGATTTACCAATCTCAAGTTATGGCCTTTGACTTAAAGTCCCTTTTTGTTGACTTTTGAAAATGACCTATAATGTTGAAATTGATAACTTTTTGTGAGAGCATTTCTTGGACTTGAAGTGTGAAGAGGAGTTGTAGGAAATGTCTTTCTCTTCAAAATGAGCTTTGGATGGAATTTTTATGATAATCCATGTGAAAATTATGCCCTGGTCAATTTACAGTTGACTTTTTCAGCTGTCCAAATAAGGAAACTTTTGCATCTTGATGAATTTTGAGCCTAGCTTTGAGAATCATGATCAAGCATTGATCAAATGATGTTTGTGGCTTAAAAATGAGATGTTGACCAAAAATTTGAACTTTTGACTGTCAAATGACCATTTTGCCCCTACAGTTGACTGTAGTGCAATTAGGGTTTTGACTGTGTAATTTTGTGCTGAAAGTCTTGAAACTTGATATGAGGATGCTTGACCATGTTTATAGGCATGTGGGACTTGATTGGACCCTTGGAAACTTCATTTTCTTGATCAGAACCAAAACCCTAATTTTGACTGTTTAGGAGGCTTTTACACTGTGCAACCCTTGGGGAATTTTGAAGCATGACTTGGCAATTTCTTGAAGAATGTGGGAGGGCAAATTTTGGGGTACAACAGTTGCCCCTGTTCAATCTTCTTAGACCTGAGGATGCAGATTGGCTGACGTGCCTTTCGTAATCCGAGGGTGGAAGATGATTGAACACTAGAGTGCCCAGAAATTTGCGCTCACATAGTAGCAGTGTGATGGAAATGGGCTTATAGATGACATTTAGAGGTTGATGAATAGGATGATGGGCTTATAGATGCCATCTGGATGTTGATCGCGTAAGAGATTCCTTAGCGAGAACTTGCGTACCTGCAAAAGAAAAATGAGTACCTGACATGTTGCGGGAGCTGGTTTTCAGATGCTTTGTATAGACGTGTCCTGACTGGTTACAGGAGCTGAATCTTTAAACTCTCCAGACGTGCCCTGGCGAGATACAGGAATCGAGTCTGGTAATGTTAGTCTTCAACGGATACACCCTGGCAAGATTCAGGCATCGGACCCTCGAACTCTTCAGACACACCCTGGCAAGATACAGGAATCGGATCTGGTAATGCTAGTCTTCAACGGATACACCCTGGCAAGATTCAGGTATCGGATCCTCGAACTCTTCAGACACACCCTGGCAAGATACAGGAATCGGATCTGGTATTGTTAGTCTTCAACGGATACACCCTGGCAAGATTCAGGCATCGGATCCTCGAACTCTTCAGACACACCCTAGCAAGATACAGGAATCGGATCTGGTATTGGTAGTCTTCAACGGATACACCCTGGCAAGATTCAGGCATCGGATCCTCGAACTCTTCAGACACACCCTGGCAAGATACAGGAATCGGATCTGGTAATGTTCGTCTTCAACGGATACACCCTGGGAAGATTCAGGTATCGGATCCTCGAACTCTTCAGACACACCCTGGCAAGATACAGGAATCGGATCTGGTAATGTTAGTCTTCAACGGATACACCCTGGCAAGATTCAGGTATCGGATCCTCGAACTCTTCAGACACACCCTGGCAAGATACAGGAATCGGATCTGGTATTGCTAGTCTTCAACGGATACACCGTGGCAAGATTCAGGTATCGGATCCTCGAACTCTTCAGACACACCCTGGCAAGATACAGGAATCGGATCTGGTATTGTTAGTCTTCAACGGATACACCCTGGCAAGATTCAGGAATCGGATCTTTAGTTGCGACCATTGATGGTAATCATTTTTGTATTTTTGTCCTGAAAAGACAAGCGTTAGTTGTATGCGATGTCATGTGGTATGACATGCGAGATGCTCTCTGAATACGTGAGATTGTATGTTCATGATGCGTATATGCATGCTATAATGTATGAAGATGTTTATGAATGTATTTTTCGTCTAGGAAAGTAAATCCTTGACGGGTGTCGGGAAGTCACTCCTGGGCTGATGTTGAAGAATGGATTTTGCTTCCACTGGGGATGATAATTGCAAGAATACCGGTAGGAGAAGATGACTCCGTTGGGGAATAAACTTGGCGAATGATTACTTCGCGGGGAGGAAAGTACTCTAACGATCTTGCTGGGAAGCAATACTCTGTGGGGAGAGAGATACTTTGCTGAGTTATTGATAATAACTTGCTGAGGATGTCTTTGCTGTGTTGGAAGTGCTGATAGACTTCGCTGGGGATAAGAAAGAATTGTGTTGACGACGACCTTTCCGTGGCTCTTGGCTGAGGATAACCCAGTTATATCCTAGTAAGGAAATAACTCTTTGAGTAAAGTCGGGCGACGCGTTCGTGCTCTGCGGGGATAAGCTTCCAGAATCTACTGGGGATAAGCTTACTGCTTGGAGAGGTGAATTCCAACTTTCCTGGGGAAACTGGATTGGACTCTCCTGGGGAAGTTTTGAGCTGCGGGGGAAAGTGATTCCTTTAAATGTTTGATATACCGCCGGGGAACAATCTTTA
Organism: Vicia faba; assembly: GCA_948472305.1. Lineage (NCBI taxonomy): Eukaryota > Viridiplantae > Streptophyta > Magnoliopsida > Fabales > Fabaceae > Vicia > Vicia faba. The sequence goes on from OX451735.1 coordinate 803,105,617, forward strand.
GACCAAGACTGCCGGGGATGCTTGTTAAGGATATATATGCTGCTGGGAATGTTGAGATCTGATGGAGGATACCCAACTTCCTTAAGGTCTGATAATTTTGCTTGAGGAAGAGTGCACTGACTTACTGGCTCACTCTCTGGGGAATTAAGGTGCCTGGTTATGTTCTTCGGCTGAACCTACCTTGGTACCTTGAAGGACGGAACAATTAGATTGCTCAGACAACTCTTTATTGCCCCTGTTTCTAATGTTACCTGTAATTAATCCTTTGTTTCGTATGCAAATATTCATGAGTTAGCAAATTATTCTCAATGCATATATCACAAATTGAACCTTGGACGTTCTTCGCAAAACAAAACAGAAAAAGAAAAACAATTGGCACTCTTAACTGAAAAATATATTTGTATTGATTTTTGAATTGCCTGAAAATAGGCGTTTTGTGTACAAGAGGCTGACGTCCTAGTAAGAGAACGCCGCCGAACAAAAGAGTTTATAAAAATTTTGTACAAGAGAAAATAAAACAGCTGTGTGCAATGAATGATCCCACTGGGTTTCAACTCTGCTATCGTCTTTATAACTCCGAGTGTCTCATCGCTTGATGACCTAAACGAAGATAAAGCTGACTGATCGATGCCGTCTGAACTTGATGTAGATACCGGATTCTGGATGCAAAGTGATCAAATGAGACATAGTATTACGCTTTTATCCCTAACTTTTGCCTGGACCGCCCTTTCGGGTTTTCAGTCCACCGGGATACCCATTTTTGCCCAAGCCGCCTTTTCAGGTTTTCGACTTGCCGGGTGTACAGATTTTTTTCATTTCATCCCTTCATTTTGCCCGAACCCTTTTGGTTCGCCAGGAAGCCCTAATTTTTGCCTAGGCATGTCAGCCTAGCGGGTCTTTTTCATGCGTAGTATCTTTTTACTATGTCTGCATTGGCGGGGTGAGGAAGGTCGTCACCGTCCATGTTGGTTAGAATCATTGCTCCTCCCGAGAACACATGCTTAACCACAAATGGCCCTTCGTACATAGGGGTCCATTTGCCCCTTGGATCACTCTGAGGTAGGATGATTCACTTGATTACCAGATCCCCAACTTGATATTCCTGTGGTCTGACCTTTTTGTTAAATGCCCTGATCATCCGTTTCTGATACGTCTGACCATGACAGATAGCAGCAAGTCTCTTTTCATCAATAAGGTTGAGCTGATCAAGTCGTGTCTGGATCCAATCATCTTCGTCCAGATTTGCATCCTTCATTATCCGGAGAGAGGGTATTTGCACTTCGATCGGTAAGACTGCCTCCATACCATAAACCAAGGAGAAAGGAGTTGCCCCGGTTGACGTCCTGGCTGAGGTACGGTACCCATGTAGAGCGAACGGTAACATCTCGTGCCAATCCTTATAAGTCACTGCCATCTTCTGCACGATTTTCTTGATGTTTTTATTTGCTGCTTCTACAGCCCCATTCATCTTCGGTCTGTAAGGAGAAGAATTGTGGTGTTGTATCTTGAATTGCTCGCAGAGCTCAGTGATCATCTTATTATTCAGATTGGTACTGTTGTCTGTAATAATTCTTTCTGGGACGCCGTACCGACAAATCAGGTTATGCCGAATGAACCGTGCCACCACAGTCTTGGTTACCGTAGCGTAGGAAGCTGCCTCGACCCACTTCGTGAAATAGTCAATCGCTACTAGGATGAAGCGATGCCCGTTAGATGCCGTAGGTTTAATCTCACCGATCATGTCTATGCCCCACATTGCAAACGGCCAAGGCGCAATCAGAACATTCAGGGGGACTGGAGGAACATGCACTTTGTCTGCATAAATCTGGCACTTATGGCATGTCCTGGAATGTTGGTAGCAGTCAGCTTCCATTGTGGACCAGTAATACCCTTCCCGAAGGATCTTCTTTGCCATTGTATGTCCACTGGAATGTGTACCAAAGGTCCCTTCATGTAGCTCTTCCATGATTCTTTCTGCTTCAGTCTTATCCACACAACGCAGTAAGGTTGAATCATGGTTTCGCTTGTACAGGATGCCGTTGCTAAGGAAGAACTTTGCTGTGAATCTTCTCAGGAACTTCTTATCATTGACAGATGCACCTTCAGGGTATTCCTGAGCTTCTAGATATCTCTTCACTTCATGGTACCAAGGCTTCTCAGTCACCAACTCAGTCTCGAGATCACAACAGTATGCCGGTTCGTCCAGTTTCCAGATGATGATTCGGGGAGCCTCATTATTCCATTTGACCTTGAACATGGAAGACATTGTAGCTAACGCGTCCGCCAACTGATTCTCTTCTCTTGGAAAGTGTTCAAAGGTTATTTCTGTGAAGTGGGGGATCAAGGTCAACACACATTCTCTGTAAGGAATCAGGTTTAGATGTTTCGTATCCCACTCTCCTTTGATCTGATTGATCACAAGAGCGGAATCTCCGAAGACACTCAGAAACTTGATCCTTAGGTCGATCGCAGCTTGAAGACCCATGATGCATGCCTCATACTCCGCCATGTTGTTGGTACAGTTGAAACATAGTCGGGCAGTGAGCGGAGTATGAGTGCCTTGAGGTGATATGATTACAGCGCCGATACCGTTACCCAAAGCATTGGAGGCTTCGTCAAAGTGCATAGACCATCGGGATCCTTCCTCAGGTCCTTCATCCGGTCCAGGTACTTCACAATCTGTTACTATCATGATGCTTTCGTCTGGAAACTCGAAGTTCATTGACTGATAGTCATCTACGGCCTGATGTGCCAAGTGGTCTACCAATACACTTCCCTTGATGGCTTTCTGAGTCGTGTACTGAATGTCGTATTCCGTCAAGATCATTTGCCATCTTGCAATTCTCCCAGACAGAGCAGGCTTTTCGAATATATACTTTATAGGATCCATCTTTGAGATCAATAAGGTAGTGTGAGTCAGCATATACTGTCTCAGCCGGCGAGCAGCCCATACCAAAGCGCAGCAAGTTTTCTCGAGCAGTGAGTATCGAGTCTCACAGTCGGTAAACTTTTTGCTAAGGTAATAAATGGCATGCTCTTTTCGGCCAGACTCGTCATGCTGCCCCAGCACACACCCTATTGAGTTGTCGAGCACTGTCAGGTATAATATCAGAGGTCTCCCTTCAACCGGTGGCATAAGGATGGGTGGTTCTTGGAGATATTCTTTGATTTTATCAAAAGCAGCCTGACATTCATCATTCCAACGTACTACCTGATCTTTCTTCAGCAGCTTGAAGATTGGTTCACAGGTAGCAGTCAGGTGTGAGATGAAGCGAGCAATGTAATTCAGGCGTCCTAAAAAGCCTCTGACTTCCTTCTCTGTCCTAGGAACTGGCATCTCTTGAATAGCTTTAACCTTAGCAGGGTCCACTTGAATGCCCTTATCACTGACCACGAAGCCTAGCAACTTTCCAGATCTTACCCCGAAGGTGCACTTGTTCGGGTTCAACCTCAGCTTGTACAGTTTCAACCGGTCAAACAATTTCTGCAGATGATCTAGGTGCTCTTCCTCAGTCTGGGACCTTGCGGTCATGTCGTCAACATACACTTCTATCTCATGATGGATCATATCATGAAATAAAGCAACCATGGCACGTTGGTAGGTTGCCCCAGCGTTCTTTAGTCCAAAAGGCATGACCTTGTAGCAGAAGGTGCCCCACTGAGTAATAAATGTAGTCTTTTCCATGTCTTCAGGTGCCATCTTGATCTGATTGTAACCTGAAAAGCCATCCATGAAAGAGAATACCTTGTGCTGAGTTGTATTATCAACAAGGACATCAATGTGAGGTAGAGGGAAGTCATCCTTGGGGCTGGCCCTGTTCAGATCCCTGTAGTCGACACACATTCTGACCTTACCGTCCTTCTTTGGTACCGACACCACATTAGCAACCCACTGAGGGTAAGAAGTCACTGCAAGGAAACCAGCATCAAACTGTTTCATAACCTCGGCTTTAATCTTCTCAGACATCTCTGGACGCATACGGCGGACCTTTTGCTTAACCGGAGGGCAGTTTTCCTTAGTTGGCAAGTGATGGACCACAATATCAGTATCCAACCCGGGCATGTCTTCGTAGGACCAGGAGAATATCTCCACATAATCATGTAGCATCTTAGTCAACCGTTGCTTCACGCCGAGCTCTAGGTTGGCACCAATCTTTACCTCTTTCCGGTCTGCCTCAGTACCCAAGTTTATTGTTTCCACTGGCTCTTCATGGGGTTGAATTGCCCTCTCTTCCTGAAGCAACAGTCTTGCAAGCTCGCCAGGCACTTCGCAATCATCTTCACCTTCGTCTTCGGCTAAGTTGATCGGATTTTCGAAGTCATAACTGGCAGTAGCAGAGTCGTTATCAGTGGGATCCAGGGTGGATTGAAACCTGTATGAGTGAGTGTGTGTGTAAATACAGCTTGTTTTGAAATATATGTAAAGGAAAGAAAGACAGAAAAGGAGCATAAGATTTGTAATGCGAGAAAACGTCCAAGATTTTCATTCATGATATATGAAATGACAGTTTATATGCCCTCACAAATGAAACCACGGTGCCTCGGGTAAGACACCGGGCCGTAGAGTTTATTTATTATCTATTACAAATAACGAAACAAAGAAATTTATTACTGCGTAACAAAGGTAACAGGAGTATGGTCTTTGGCAATCCAATTGGTCAATCCGCCTTCGGTTGTCGGGTAGATCCAGCTATTGAATTCTGCTTCATCCACTTCGTCTTCGTCCCCAATAGCATTCACTCCATGAGCAGGCAGGGGAGCTGTCACTACATTAGGCTTCTCTGATGCCTCAAACTGTACCTCCTTGGCGTCAATAAGGTCTTGCAGCTTGTTCCTTAATGCCCAACAGTCGTCAGTAGAATGCCCCGGGCTATCAGAATGGTACGCACAGCGGGCATTCGGGTTGTACTTAGGAGATGTAGTATTTGCAAACTTCGGAGCCTCTCTGACGGTCACTAAGTTGGTTGAGAGAAACTGTGGTAAGATCTGCGACAAGGTCATACTCAAACGGGTGAATTCCCTTCTGGGTCTCTCAGCCCTTGGTTGGTTAGCTTGCCGAGGAGCGGCTGCAGGCTTCGCAATCACCAATGCGTTGACAGATTGGCGGCGCTCTGGTTTGTCTTGCCTTCTAGGCCCATACACCACACTGGCCTCTTTTTTGAAGGGTTTCTTCTCAGAATTAGACGATGCACCCTTCGGAATCTTACCAGACTTCAACCCAGCCTCAATTCTCTCTCCAGTCAGAATCAGGTCAGTGAACCCTGCAGACGAATTCCCGATAAGATGGTTGAAAAATGGCCCAGATAGGGTCCCCAAGAACATGTCTACTAACTCCCGATCAGTCAACGGAGGCTGCACCCTGCCAGCCAGATCCCTCCACTTTTGAGCGTATTCCTTAAAACCTTCACTTGAACCTAACGACATACCCTGGAGTTGGGTACGCGTAGGGGCAAGGTCGGCATTATACTGATACTGCTTATAGAAAGCAGTAGCCAACTCCTCCCAGTTACGAACCTTGGTCCCATCCAGCTGATAGAACCATTCGAGATGAGTCCCTGAAAGACTCTCCTGGAAGAAGTGGATCCACAAATTCTTATCCGCTGAGTACGGTTGGATCTTCCGAACATAGGACCTGAGATGTAGCTTGGGACAAGACGCCCCGTCGTACTTAGTGAAAGATGGTGCTTTGAACTTATGAGGGATAATCACACCAGTAGACAAACCCAGATCTCCGAAATCCAGCCCAGGCACCTGTTGTATCTCCATAGCATTCAACCTATCCTCCAGTTGCTTGTATCTGTCTTCTGCAGGAGGGTACTGCTCTTCATCAAAATCAGTCTCGTTGTCAGAGACTACCGGACTAGGACCTTTTTCTGCTTGAGGAGTACTCTTGCCAATGGAAGAACCAGCCTCCTCATTCTGCAAAGTGTTGCCAAACCTTCGGCCTGAGCTAAACAGAACAGTTCTTCTTTTCTTCTTCTTCTCCTTCTTCAGGAGCAGAGCCTTTAGCTCTTCTTGGCCTTGAGCCAAACCCTTGATTAATTCCTGAAATTGCGCATTCTGTGCCTGAAGAGCTTTGATGGATGTCTCAGTTGATGATGAGTCAGGATTCATGATGCTGAAATAAACAGCGAAGAACTGTAAGCAACCTGAAAAGAGGAAAACCTGCTATGCACATGATGAATGATATGTGTTTATGCAATGCATTCAAGGGTTCGAAAGTTCAAATTTGTTGTAGCCAAAAAGGAACACACGTTATCATTAAGGAAATAATTGTTCAGTACATCAAAGCCTCATGGGCAAAATAATACAAAAGCAAATCAATCCCAAAATACACTGCGCATCCTCTTTGGAGCTATGTAAGTGTTGAGATTCCTCTCCTCATGCAACAGGCGGGTGAGCTCCAAGACCTTCTTTTCACTGGCATGTAGACTGGTCTCAAGAGAATTCCGTTCTTCCTTAAGCTGGATCCAGCTCTTCTGCATCTCTTCCCAGGATGTGGGCATATCAGGGTGCTGAATAGTGTAGGACACTTCTCCTTCCAAGACGGGCTCTTTGATCACAGGGAGCATATGAGGATAAGGCATTACCAACTTCTGGGAGCGGGCGCGTACCCACTTGAGATAAGGTTCCAATGGGATGGAGTTCCTGTGCCCCAGTGTCTTGCTGTCTATCCTACTTGGCATCCTCCAGGCTCTGATAAATCTCTGGCGAAGTCCTTGAGTATCGTTGTCGAAGTAAAAAACTATGTCAGGAATTAACATGTCATGAGGACCATCCCTCCGAGCATAACCAAACTGTCTCCAAGCCAGGCATGGGTTGTAAGTAATACCCCCTCTGATTCCAAGTAAAGGAACATTAGGGTACTCCCCGCAACGATCAATGATAGTGACATCCTCTCTGGATCTAGGGCACCAATGTATATCCGCATGTGTAAGAGTCATCAACCGTTGTGACCATCTCAAACCCCGCTCATTCTTCAATACTGATTGTGGAAGGTGCGAAATAAACCACCTTCCCAGGAGGGGAGTGCAACACATAAGGACACCTCTTTTTCTCATGGTTCGAGTGTAACATGAGTGAAGGATGTCCCCCAGCAACGTAGGTATAGGATTCCTGGACATAAAGATCTGGACAGCACTGATATCTATAAGCTGATCTGGGTTAGGGAACAACACCAAACCATAGACAAGGAGGGCCACAACTTCTTCAAAAGCTTGCAAGTCAAGGGAGTTCCAACATTCATGGGCTTTTTCAAACAGAAACCTGGCTAAGAACCCTTTGATACCACTTCTAACTTCCCAATGTCCCTTGAGGTCAGATGACTGTAGGTGCAAGGCTTTAGCAATCTCTTCAAGCTTAGGTTCCTTTTCTGTACCGTTGTAGGGTGGTTGATCAAGGATAGGGATCTTCAGGAGCCGGGAGAACTCCTCCAATGTAGGTACCAGCTGATAATCCAAGAAGGTGAAACAGTGGTGCAGAGGGTCAAAGAATTGGAACAGGACCTTGATCATATCTTCCTCAATGTTGGTATTGACCAAGCTGATGAGACTTCCATGTCTTTCACTGAATGAAGAGCTCTCGAGAATCCTGGATATAAGTTCCTTAAGCTGAGGAGGGATCCTTACAAGACTGACTTGAATTGTCTTTCTACGAACAGTTTCCATGTCCTATAAAACAAGAACAAAGATGAAAATTCGAACCCCTGAAATGGTTAGTCAATGCATATGATGCTGGATGATGTCATGATGCTATGATTAAACACACCACAGATATTTACAAGGACAAACATGTAAGGCAGACAAGGCACACAAGACAAGCCCTTAGGGTTTAAGGCCAACATGGGGTCTGGGTAGTACCCTCTTGAAGTTGGTGGGTTCAACCTGTCCTATTAGAAGTAACCGGGTTCTAAGGGTCCCAATATCACTGGATTGCTTTCATTGTTCATCGTTTCGGTTTAGCCACTGAATTGGCGACCGAAATATTCCAGGAAAGCAACCCTCAATTGAGTGTAGTATCGAGTATCAACCAACCTCGGACTGCACCAAAGTCAGTTATCTCATTACCCTAAAGAGGCCAAGATAGTTCAATTAAGGTTCCTAAGGTCTGTTGATGCTTCACGACACCACGCGGAGGCCCCGTACTCTCCTTGACTGAACTCAAGGGTTACCGGTACACACCAAGGTGCCACATCAACGTAGCAGACTGTTTCAACCATGTCGGTATACCCCACACAGTTCCCTCACAGACTTGTTGCTACTTTCTAAGAAGGTATCCCCAGATCCGGGTTAGGATCTATAAAACTCCCAAGACAGTCCCACAATTTAAAGCAAACAAGGAAAGCAATTGAAAACACAGTTATGAACTAACCCTAAGGTACACCTCACTTTAAGTTAAGTCCCCAGCAGAGTCGCCAGTTCTGTGATCGGTGGATCTGGAACTGACTGTTTAACGCTGGTTCGCGAAATGTCGCGGTAAGCAAGAGTCGCCACCGTCTTTTATTTTCTCCAAATGGAAAGGACAAAAGCACAGAAAAATTCCTTAAAGAGATTGCTCTCGGTTCGGGAGGTAGATTATAGAAAGGGAAGGTGTTAGCACCCTTTCTATCCATGGTTATCCATGGGCTCTTAGATACTTGCTCATTTGTGTTTTCAAAATTGGTTTGTTTGCTTTTCAACTGTGGGTTTTAAAAAGTTTCTTTGAAAATTCCAGTTCGACTCTTGTATCAGTCCTCAAGAGTGTTTGAAAAATTGCTTTCGAAAGCTTTTTGAAAATGTGTTGGTGTGAAAAGTATTTTTTGAATTTGTTTTGAAATTTAGAGCAAGTATCTAGAGTCGTCTACCTACCCTAAGGAATTCGTCTGTGTAAATGTCCTTTAAAGTAGTGCCATCCCACCATTGAGAGGTAGGTAGCACCACCGTTGGAGGTGTTCGGGTCAATTCGAGGTTCGGGACATGGTGATCACCAGAGCAATGGGAAGACACCTTAGAAGCTACCCTCATGCCAGGTTCCCGGATCATGAGGACTTACTAAGACATCCTCTACTCGACGATCACCTTTCGAGGCAAGGCAACAGTGAGGCGTACCCTAGGGGTGGTGTGTGATTTGTGTGTCAGATTCATTTATTTTTGTCTTTTGTCATGTCATTGGTGATCTACGCTTGTTTTTATTTTTATCCATTCATTCTTGCATGCCTTGATTAACAGTTAAAAATTGCGAAAAGTAAAAGTTCTAAGCTATTACAAAAGGCGCGGGTCCACATCGCCAAAATTTCCAGAACCCGATTTGACAGAAAAATAGAGAATTAATGAAAAGTAAAGTGCGAGAAATTAATTACACGGCCTTGGGAGAGGTACATAAATATTATATAAGAAATAAAAATAAATATGCGAATTAAATAGGAATTAAAACGAGGGCGTTGGACCCTATTTGCAAAATTAAATTAGATGATGAAATTAATTTAAAAAAAAGAGAAAGGAAATTGTTTTTTTTTTTTGGTATTTTTTGGTATTTTATGATTTTAATGCAATTAAACCTAATTCTACAATTTTTATTTTATTATGAAAACATATTAAAGTTTAACCTAAAATTAACCCTAATTATTTTACATGCAATTTAATTACAAAAATAAATAATATTTAATTATTATGAAAGAAAAGAAAAAAGGATAAAAAATTAATTAAACCCTAATTCTACCAATTTTAGATTTTTATTAAAGAAAATATTACAATTAAACCTAATTTAATAACTAAATTTAATTAATGCAATTTGTTTACAAAAATACTAAAACAAAAATATTTATTAATTTTTCTCTTTTCTGATTTTTATTGTTTTTGTGTTTTTATGAAAATAATAAATTAATTAAGAAAACAATAACTAAAAGAAAATAGATATAATGAAAAGAAAGAATAAAAAAATGGCAAACCTAGGGGGTCTGCCCCTAATTGTGAGGGTTTTCTTTTAGCAATCTGGGCCCAATAACTTTGGCCACTTTGACTTTTGCCATTAGCGTGCATCAGCGTTGACTAGAGTGCATCCTGTTCTTTAGATCTGAACCCTTGGATGAATGAGATTGACCAAGTGGACGACTTGATGGAGGGACGTATGATGGTCTTCAGCATATGAAACTGCATAGAAACATTGATTGAAAAATAACATGGAAATAGTGAGGGACCTGGGGTTCGAACCCAGGTCCTAGAGATTACCAGCGATGCACTCTACCAACTGCTCCACTCAACGCGTTTTGTATATTATATATCAAACAATTAATATAAAATAAAACCAAACATTAATGATGTTTTAGCGCGAAATTTTGAACAGGCCAACCAACGTTTGCCACTTCATCGTCTTCCTCACGTCTTCGTTCTTCCTGAAATAATAAAAAGAATGGCAACGGTTTTTCAAACGTTGCCATAGGCACCCTATAAAAAAATAGCGATTAGCCCAGGGATGCTCATAAATTGAGCGCGAGGGTGGCTTTGTGATCGTTCAATCATGCTCGATTCAGTGGTCTAAGTCTTGAATGCTAATTTTTCCTTAATTAAAAAAACCCAATTTAAGGTTCTGCAAACCCTAAACATCGCCCATGGTGATTTCTTGTATAGTGCATAAAAACTCGATTCATCTACATGTTTAGCTTCAGAATCAATTGATTAATAAGAATTCATGAACAAAATGCAATGAATATGCTTAAATTGTGAAATACGATTATGAAAAAAAGTGAGAAAAGCTTGACTTCTGTACAATGATTCAAAGGGTTAGGGACTGTATTCTTGATCCAGGTACGTTGCTTGATGTCCTTGGAAGGCAATAGGATGATTTTCTTGGCTTGAATCGTCCTGCAAATAGGTTTTCAGATTTGAGTTTTCAAGCAAAATTTTCAAGTTTGTGTAAGGATTTTTGGCGCAGCTCTTGTTAGCACTAGGGTTGCATTCTGTACTTATGTATGAGTGATCTAGGTCAAAGAAATCAATCAAAAACCTTGGCATTCATGGTTTGTGAGATTTGATTTTTCAAGATCTTTTTCAATCTTTTTTCATGCTATTTTGTACAAATCATGACCAATTCTCTTCAATTCTTTCCAAATCTAGCTATGCACGAAATATTGAGTATATAATATGCATAAAAAGATTTAAAACCTAGGTTTAGTATTTTTCATGCATTTATTTTAATTTAAATGAATTATTAATAATAAAAATCCAAATAAATAAATAAATAATGAAGAAAAACTTCCCTTTGGGCCAAGTGATCGTGCACATGCCTTGGATAATGAATTGTGGAAGAAAAAGAGGCCCATTAGCAATTTTAGGTCATTTGAAGCAATGTTGACTTTTTAAAATATCCAAAAATTTCCCAACTTCTACAAGGAATAACTTGCTCAATTTTTAAGATTTGCTCATGTTCTTGGACATTTTGTAAAGGTCTTTGAGTCCTCTAACCAATGCCTTTGGTCCCATGTCATTTTGATTTACCAATCTCAAGTTATGGCCTTTGACTTAAAGTCCCTTTTTGTTGACTTTTGAAAATGACCTATAATGTTGAAATTGATAACTTTTTGTGAGAGCATTTCTTGGACTTGAAGTGTGAAGAGGAGTTGTAGAAAATGTCTTTCTCTTCAAAATGAGCTTTGGATGGAATTTTTCTGATAATCCATGTGAAAATTATGCCCTAGTCAATTTACAGTTGACTTTTTCAGCTGTCCAAATAAGGAAACTTTTGCATCTTGATGAATTTTGAGCCTAGCTTTGAGAATCATGATCAATCATTGATCAAATGATGTTTGTGGCTTCAAAATGAGATGTTGACCAAAAATTTGAACTTTTGACTGTCAAATGACCATTTTGCCCCTACAGTTGACTGTAGTGCAATTAGGGTTTTGATTGTGCAATTTTGTGCTGAAAGTCTTGAAACTTGATATGAGGATGCTTGACCATGTTTATAGGCATGTGGGACTTGATTGGACCCTTGGAAACTTCATTTTCTTGATCAGAACCAAAACCCTAATTTTGACTGTTTAAGAGGCTTTTACACTGTGCAACCCTTGGGGAATTTTGAAGCATGACTTGGCAATTTCTTGAAGAATATGGGAGGGCAAATTTTGGGGTACAACAGCATGCATCCACATATTATGCATTGCATCTTGACAGTTTTTTCTTTTTCAGGTTTCCTTACTCTCATACTGTTTATTCCAGTAAGAGATGGCTCTAAAGAGGATTGTCAAGGATATCCAGGACCAAAATGCTCAGCTTCAAGAGATGTTCTTGAACCTGTCTTTGGGGCAAGAAGAAGTGAAAGCTCTCCTTATAACGGGCATGGTCCAGGGGAATTCAAACAATGCCAGGAGCGATCAGTTGGAAGCACTGCAGTCTGAGCTGACAACAATGAGGATCCAAATGACGGGGAAACTGGTGGGCCAAATGGCTCTCATCCAGGACTTGGCTCAAAGACAAGGGGAACTCAGAGTTCTCGTCAACCAACTGCTTCGGAACAACCAACTGGGGCAAACATCTGAGGTTGAAGAGCAAGTCACCACTCAACCCCCATCCAGACAAGAAGACAAGGGGAAGGCTCCTCTGCTTGCTTCAGGGTCACAAGCCCAACAACAACCTCGCCAGCATCAACGGGGTAATCGGCGTAATCAAAATACGTCGGGAAGACAGTTCACTGAGACTGACATACCGTCATCTCTAATACTAGAGCGCTTGTTGGAAGTCAATATGACTGCTTTGAGGGATCCTATCCGGAAGCCCAATACCTCCGCTCCTAACTATCATCCTGATGCATTTTGTGTATACCACTCCTACAGCCCGGGGCATGACACCGACGACTGTTGGGCCTTGAAGAATAAGATTCAAGATCTGATTGACATTGGAGTGCTGAGGTTCATGCCAGACAGCGAGATGAAAATCTTCCGTTAAGGAGTTCTCCACCTGGAGTGACAAAGCTCAAGCTGAGAGACTTTTGCTTCATTTGAATTTTCAAAGTTGTAATTTCTTTTGTTCTCAAATAATTAACTGTTGATGTCAAAACTTTGTTTTCATTAATGCATTGCATATGTTTGTCTTGAATTCATCCATTCGTTTTCACTACTCTTATGCTTTCTTTATGATATTTAACTCTTGATAAAAAGCTGTAAGTCTTGAGAGGGAGGATGACGAAACAATACCATAATCTCATACAGTATGCTTTTGAACAGACCTTACTGATGATGTACAGGCATTTCTTTCAATTCCCAAACACTGAAGTTATAAGGAAGATAATCCCTAGTCAATCTCTTCGAGCCAAAGAAGTAGGAGTTCTCTCTTCTAAACAATCAAAACCTTTGATATAAACCTGGGGCAGGGTAGTATCTCAGTTAATTCAAAAGAAAATTCGCATTGAAGTCGCAAACTCTCAGTTCGTAATATAACGAACGACATCAACAAAAAAAAACATTCCTCTGGAATCAAAAGACAAGGGTGGTTCCCTATCACATAGGCAGTCAATCTCTCAAAAAAGAAAAGCCCACTGAGCCAAAACCTGTAAAGGAGGCTTAAGAAAGCTGGGGCATCCCGCTGACTGTGATCTCGAAAACAGAGACAGTCAGGCAAAAATTAGGGATAACAAATCAAAATCAAAATAGAGAGGTCATTACAAATCCTCAACAACATGAAAAATTTTGCAAAATAAAAAAGGAGATGATGACTGTCTCCCAAAATTCAACTGGTGAACCATCACCCAAAAAGTCGTTCCAAATTCGAATAGAGTGCGACGCACAATTAACTGAGCTTAGGATTGAAGAACATCACGAAGAGCGGGTGGGTACAAATACACTTTGAGCCTTTATCCTTTGTTTCTTAAACCGTGAACCAAGCCACGTTACAACCCTTCAAAAGTCCTAATTGAAGCATGGGTTAGTTCGAAAGTATACTGTTACAAAAGGTATCCTGACTCCTGTAAGGCTTTGCTCTAAAATCTTGTGTTGACTTGTCTTATAAAAAGTTTTCTGCTAAAAAACGCATTTTTTAAAAATTTGAGACAAACATAAACTTTGCATTGTTTGAATATCACTGTTCGCATTTGGCTATTTGTTTGACAGCGAAGAAATTCATACAGCGAATGTTTGGAGGAACAAAAACTCTCTCAGTGAGTAAAATCACTTCAAAAGGATGACACTTCCAACGACGAGTCTCCTATCAACAAGGGGCATGACATGTCACCATCCAATTAACCTGGGGCAGTCCAGTCAAGGTTTCAACAGATCTTTCAAAGTTCAGTTAACCTGGGGCAGTCCAGTCAAGATTTCAACAAATCTCGCAAAAGTTCAGTGAACTTGGGGCAAGTCTCCTTCATCACCACTTGGGGCATTCGAATGTCAAAAGTGTTCAACAATTCCTTCATCACCTGTTGGAAGATACGGTCCAGATGTGCTCCAGACACGGTTGCCATTCTGTCACCTTTCTTAAGTTCCAGATCAACACCTGTAACAAGCCAGGAAAATATCTGTGGACGACTGATTGTGGATTAATACCTGTAACAAGCCAGGAAATTATCTACATGAAGAGATTGAAGATCAACACCTGTAACAAGTCAGGGAACCATCTTTCTTTCTCAGGTCAGAGATCAACACCTAAAACAAGCCAGGACAGTATCTCCTCGACCAACATTTCTTAAGTTCCAGATCAACACCAGTAACAAGCCAGGAAAATATCTGTAGACGACTGATTATGGATTAACACCTGTAACAAGCCAGGAAATCATCTACATGAAGAGATTGAAGATCAATACCTGAAACAAGTCAGGAAAACTATCTTTCTTTCTTAGGTCAGAGATCAACACCTGAAACAAGCCAGGACAGTATCTCCTCGACTAGCATTTCTTAAGTTCCAGATCAACACCTGTAACAAGCCAGGAAAATATCTGTGGACGACTGATTGTGGATTAACACCTGTAACAAGCCAGGAAATTATCTACATGAAGAGATTGAAGATAAACACCTGTAACAAGCCAGGGAACCATCTTTCTTTCTTAGGTCAGAGATCAACACCTGAAACAAGCCAGGATAGTATCTCCTCGACCAACATTTCTTAAGTTCCAGATCAACACCTGTAACAAGCCAGGAAAATATCTGTGGACGACTGATTATGGATCAACACCTGTAACAAGCCAGGAAATTATCTACATGAAGAGATTGAAGATCAATACCTGAAACAAGCCAGGGAACCATCTTTCTTTCTCAGGTCAGAGATCAACACCTGAAACAAGCCAGGACAGTATCTCATCAACCAACCTGATCAATACCTGCAACGATCAAAAGATTCTCGACTTCCCCAGCCAGAGAGCCTTCCAGAAGCTAACTCCCCTCAGAGTCAAGTTTCAAAATCCCCAGTGGAGCCAAAACTGTCGATCCCCAGTGGAGCTAAAAATTCCAACTATCAATCCCCAAGCAGAATGAAGACTCTCATCCTCAGGTCCTCACAGAATATTCGAATATTCTCCAGTGAAGATCCCCTCAAGACAAGAATCCCCAGTAGATTGGCATACAACCCAAGCTCTGGATTCCCCAACAGTGGTCCCAGGATTTCTCACTTTCTACAATCTAAAGATTCTTGCCCTCCCCTGCAGCAGTCAAGGATTCACTTTCCCCGACAGCAGTCAAGATTCTCCTATCCCCAGCGGAGTTCATCAATTTCCCCAACATAACTTATCAGTGGAATCCCCAGCGGAGCTCTCATCAAAACCTCAGCGAAGTATCTCTTCCCACAGAGTAATTCCCCGCAGAGTAATCTCTCCAACAAGTTTATTCCCCAACGGAGTCATCTTCTCCTACCGGTTTATTCTTGCAACCATCATCCCCAGCGGAAGCGAAGAACTCTACTCTTCACCATCAGCCCAGGATTTGACTTTCCGGCATTCGTCAAGGATTTATTTTCCTAGTCGAAAACACATTCATATACATTCATCACATTATCATACGCCATGACGCATGCATATACGCATCATATCACACAATCTCATTTATTCTTGAAAACATCATGACCTTATGCATTTCATACATCATGACATTGCATACAACTGATGTTTTGCCTTTTCAGGAAAAAGGACAATCCAAAGATGATTACTATCAACTGTCACAATTCCAGATTCGATACCTGTATCTAGCCAGGGCATATCTATGAGTAACTGATTGTAGATTCGATACCTGTATCCGGCCAGGGTATGTCTGCATGAAGAGTTTAGAGATTCTATTCCTGTATCCAGCCAGGGCATATCTGTAAACGACCAATTCTAGATTCGATTCCTGTATCTAGCCAGGGCATATCTGTGAGTAACTGATTGTAGATTCGATACCTGTATCCAGCCAGGGCATGTCTGCATGAAGAGTTTAGAGATTCGATACCTGTATCCATCTAGGGCATATCTGTAGACGACCAATTCCAGATTCGATTCCTGTATCTAGCCAGGGCATATCTGTGAGTAACTGATTGTAGATTCGATACCTGTATCCAGCCAGGGCATGTATGCATGAAGAGTTTAGAGATTCGATTCCTGTATCCAGCCAGGGCATATCTGTAGACGACCAATTCCAGATTCGATACCTGTATCTAGCCAGGGCATATCTGTGAGTAACTGATTGTAGATTCGATACATGTATCCAGCCAGGGCATGTCTGCATGAAGAGTTTAGAGATTCAATTCCTGTATCCAACAAGGGCATATCTGTAGACGACCAATTCCATATTCGATTCCTATATCTAGCCAGGACATATCTGTGAGTAACTGATTGTAGATTCGATTCCTGTATCCAGCCAGGGCATGTCAGCATGAAGAGTTTAGAGATTCGATTCCTGTATCCAGCCAGGGCATATCTGTAGACGACCAATTCCAGATTTGATTCCTGTATCTAGCCAGGGCATATCTGTGAGTAACTGATTGTAGATTCGATTCCTGTATCTAGCCAGGGAATATTTGCATGAAGAGTTTAGAGATTCGATTCCTGTATCCAGCCAAGGCATATTTGTAGACGACCAATTCCATATTCGATACCTGTATCTAGCCAGGGCATATCTGTGAGTAACTGATTGTAGATTCGATACATGTATCCAGCCAGGGCATGTCTGCATGAAGAGTTTAGAGATTCGATTCCTGTATCCAGCCAGGGCATATCTGTAGACGACCAATTCCAGATTCGATTCTTGTATCTAGCCAGGGCATATAAGTGAGTAACTGATTGTAGATTCGATTCCTGTATCCAGCCAGGGCATGTCTGCATGAAGAGTTTAGAGATTCGATTCCTGTATCCAGCCAGGGCATATCTGTAGACGACCAACTCCAGATTCGATTCCTGTATCTAGCCAGGGAATATCTGTGAGTAACTGATTGTAGATTAGATTCCTGTATCCAGCCAGGGCATGTCTGCATGAAGAGTTTAGAGATTCGATTCCTATATCCGGCCAGGGCATATTTGTAGATGACCAATTCCAGATTCGATTCCTGTATCTAGCCAGGGCATATCTGTGAGTAACTGATTGTAGATTCGATACTTGTATCCAGCCAGGGCATATATGTGAGTAACTGATTGTAGATTCGATACCTGTATCCAGCCAGGGTATGTCTGTATGAAGAGTTTAGAGATTCGATTCCTGTATCCAGCCAGGGCATATCTGTAGACGACCAATTCCAGATTCGATTCCTGTATCTAGCCAGGGCATATCTGTGAGTGATTGATTGTAGATTCGATACTTGTATCTAGCCAGGGCATATCTGCATGAAGAGTTTAGAGATTTGATTCCTGTATCTAGCTAGGGCATATCTGCATGAAGAGTTTAGAGATTCGATTCCTGTATCCAGCCAGGGCATATCTGTAGACGACCAATTCCAGATTCGATACCTGTATCTAGCCAGAGCATATCTGTGAGTAACTGATTGTAGATTCGATACCTGTATCCAGCCAGGGCATGTCTGCTTGAAGAGTTTAGAGATTCGATACATGTATCCAGCCAGGGCACGTCTGTAAGCAACCTTTTGAAGTTCCGGATTCGATTCCTGTATCTAGCCAGGGCATATCTGTGAGCAATCGATTGTAGATTCAATACCTGTATCCAGCCAGGGCATGTCTGCATGAAGAGTTTGAAGATCAACCCTTGTAACAGGCCAGGAAATTATCTTTCTTTCTCAAGTACGCAAGTTCTCGCTAAGGAATCTCTTACGCGATCGTCACACAATTCCAAATGGCATCTATAAGCCCATTCCCGACAAAGTTCCGTCACACCTCCCGATGGCATCTGTAAGCCCATCTTCGCAATTATCCATTACACTTCCAAATGGCATCTATAAGCCCATTCCCGACAAGGTTCTGTCACATCTCCAGATGGCATCTATAAGCCCATCCTCCTATCCATCATCTCTCCAAATGGCATCTATAAGCCCATTCCCGAAATCACATTGCTGATACTCCACTATGTGAGTGCAAATTTCTGGGCACTTTAGTGTTCAATCATCTTCCACCTTCGGATCACGAAAGGCACGCAAGACAATCTACATCCTCAGGTCTAAGAAGATTGAACAGGGGCAACTGTTGTACCCCAAAATTTTCCCTCCCATATTCTCCAAAGATTTGTCAAGAATCAGTCAAACAGATTTTTTCTTGTCAGTCTAGCCAAATTAGGGTTCATGGACTTTTGATACAGTTCCAACAAATTATTAGGGTTTGGTTGATTTTGCCTCAGGTTTTGATCAGGTGGACGTTTCTTTGACATTTAACCAAGAACTAGGGTTTTTGTGCGCTCAGAAAGAATTAATTCTGCATTCCTTTTCAAATTACTCCGAGATATGGACTGAGGCATTTGATTTGAGTCTGCAGTGTTGGATTTAATCAAGTAAAAAAAGGACATATAGACATGTGTTGTTTAGCTGTGCATTACTTTGATTATTCAGAATTCCGGACGTTTATTGATTATTTATTATTCTGAGTTAAAATGGTTGGGATTTATTTCCAGTTATTATAATTTAAGAATTATAAATAATTAAATAAATAGTTGAAGAGAAAAAAAGAATTAACTGATCAAAAAAGGATGTTTATTCATTTTGAATTGTTTGTTACAGATATTATTTAAATACTGTAAATTTATTTACAGTTATTTACATTAATATTATTACAAATAATTTAAATTGAATAAAACTATGTCCTAATTTCCTAAATCTTCATTCTTCTACTGATGCTCTTTTGCTCCATTGATTTTTATCTGCAAAACAAAGAAAAAGAAAAAGTCAAAAGCAGATGAAATGAAATTAAAGAGCAGACAGATAAAAAATGGATTCATCATTAAAAGCAACTGGCCGGAATCAGTTTGCCCTCTCTGCAAATCACAAGATTTCTCTTGGTTCACAAAGAGGGATGAAAATAGTGCTTGCAATAAAATATGAAATGCACAAATTTACAAATTGCACAAATTCAAAGTTTGTCAAACATCCTGCATAAATCCAAATGGGCAACCAAAAAGGCAAACTGAGCAGTTACTGAATATGCCAAAAGAACAATGCAAGTCACAATTTCAAACTAAGTCCAATGTCAACTAGAGCTGTCCAAAGAAAGGCTGTCAAGAAGTACACACAATATGCAGAAAATCTTGAAAGTACACAGAGAAAAGAAGTATGCAGAGCTAAACCACAAGTGCAAGCAAAGGTTCAAAGTCATCATTTTCCTAGGCCAATTGCTTTTTCAGAAAATAGTACATCTAAGCAATATTTTATGCTTTAATACTGGAGAGAGAGAAAAAGAGGCTTACAGGCTTTAGGCTTGAGGAATATAAAAACAAAACTGTAATAGAACAGTAGAGGAGGCAGAAAATATCACAAGGAAAAATACCAAAAAACTGTATCAAGATACAGAGCTGCCTCCAAACCTCACAAGGCCTTCACCTGCAGAACCAACAATGGCCTGCCTCCAAAACCAACAAAGCCATAGCCTTAAACATACAAACTAACACAAAATGTCAAACAAGCTTAAACCTGCATTCAAAAGCCTTAAGCCTTTTAAGAACCACAAGCTTAAAACCAGAACCATGTAATAAGGCCATCCTGCACAAACCTGTAAACTTAAAACAAAACAGCCAAAGCCTCATGCCTGCGTAAAAGCCTAAAACATCAAACCCCTGCTAACCTGCATAAACCTTTATCCCAAACCTGCATAAGCCTTTGTCCCAAACCTGCATAAGCCTTGGTCTTAAACCAACATCAAACCTAAAGCATAAACCTGCTAGTCTGTAACACAAGCCTAAGCCACAAACTGAAGCCTAAGCATTCAAACCACCAACCAAACCCTCAGAAAACTTTCATCATAGGGTGCAACAACATCAACACTATCAAGCTCAGAGCAAGCATACGAAGCAAACAGATACATCATTAAGAGAATATTTCATACAAGTATGCAAGCATACTGAAGCAAGCGAGGCAAAGAAGCAGAAGAAGGAAAGAAGTGATAAAGCAAAGGGTTCTCAAGATCATCATCAAACCATTAAAAAGCAAGGTACTAGACAAACCAGGGAAGGCCATAAAACCCACAGCTTCACCGCTCTCTCCGCCTCCGGCCGCCCTAGGTGCCTCCGGTCCACCTCGCCTCCATCTCCAAAAGCCAAAGGTATAAATCCCTTCCTTTTTTTCTTCTCCTTTCACGATGACAACAACACTTAATCAGAACATGAAATCAAAAAGAACTAATGAAAACCCTAAGGCATAAGAAGGAGAGGTCGTTACCTTTGCTTATCCCTGCTTGAGCGGTCCATGGAGGGAGGAGGATGGACGGTGGCGCACCTGGCAGTAGGGACGGAGAGTAACTCAGAATCCATGGCTCACAAGCGAGAAATACGAAGCAAAGTGATGAACGGCTCCGCTCTCGTCTGAAACCCTAAATCCAAAGTGAACAAAACCATTTCAAACCCTTGAAAATTTGTGAGACGCCAATGGGCCTTGCCCTTTTCAGAAGCCTTAAAGCCCATTGCAAAACCTGGCCTACACCCCCCATTTCTCCTGACTATTCGTTTTTGTTTGGGCTGGTCCTCACAAAACCCTTTCAGGCCCATTCAATCTATTCCTTTATTTTTTTAACACTTATAAACTAACATTTTTCTTTATCATTTTATTTTTATGATTTAAACTAATATATGCCATTTTTGCTTATAACTAAGATAATACATTAATTTCTTTTCTTGTAAAAATCTTACTAACATTGTTTATCATGTTTAATATATAAATATTAAATTTCTTTTATTATTAGGATTAAACAATTTTTTTTTCTTTAAAACCTTTTTCAACTAAAAAAAGGGAATCTTTGTACATAAAAATACTATCATAAAACGTTAATACATAAAACTTAAAACATTTTCTTTTTCTTAAACTTAAACCATTTTTTTTTTCATTTAAACTTTGTTTGTACATATTTAACAAAAAAGACAAAAAGATAATAATACTAAATAAACAAAATACATTAAATACATTAAGTTAACGATACTTAAATACACTTTTAACAACTTGTAAATAAATCACACACTTACACAAATACATTGACACATTTACATTTGCTTATTCCTATACATTGATACATATTACATTTGAGATCTCAATTCGATTTGGTTGTAATTATTTGGACACTACTCTCCTAATAAGTCTCATCCCCATTTGTAAATATTTGTACCCCCACTCTCGTATACTTATTTGTAATAGCATAGACTTTAAATTCCCGCAATTTATCGCTTTCAAATATACCATGGTTAGACCTAGGGTTTGTATGTACATAAAATCAAACGCTAGATAACCTAATACAAAGACAAATACATGAAAATCAATACACAATCACACTTGCACCCCTAGGGTAATCCCACTCGTTGCCTTCCAAAATGGGCCATGCTTGCACGTTGAGTATCTTTGGTAAAACAATTCAAATGATCATAGTCCCTCGATGACGCTTTTGAAAGTTGCCTAAAAATGATCAAGTCCCTTCAAGCGAATTTCCAAAGACACTTGGCACCATTGCATTCATGGTCCATACGATGACCCGCGCCTGTCCCGTTAACATCCTAACGCAAGATTGTCCACCAAATACAATGGTGGAACAAAATTGTTAAAAGGGTTAAAACATAGGAAAAACCTTTGAGTAAATTTAGGGGTAGACAACTCTTAGTTACTTGATCAACTTGCAAAACACACTTGCCTACTTTTCAAAATCCACTCCACAAACACTTTCAAAACAACTTCAAAAAACATTTGAAACATCTTTTCGAAAAGATACACACCTTTGTAAAACATTCGAGTAAAGAATTGTTACAACGGTTGCCTAGACAAGGCGTCTTTTTCAAAACATTTTCGAAACACACACACCACCATTTCAAGCAATTGAAAATCAAGGCAAGTGATCTAAAACAAGTAACTAAGAGCCCATGGATAACCATGGATGAAAAGGGTGCTAATACCTTCCCTTTTCATAATCTACCCCCCGAACCCACGAAACATCTCAAAAGGTTTTTCCTGTGCTTTTTAACCTTTCCTTTAGGATAAAATAAAAAGTCAGTGGCGACTCTTGCTAAACCGAACAAGTGCGAATAAAAACGCAAAACCCAAGTCAGTTCTCCCACCGTATCACAGAACTGGCGACTCTGCTGAGGATGACTTAAAAGTGGGGTTACCTTAGGATTTAGATCACATTTGTTTTCAATTGCTTGCTTTGTTTGCTTTTATATTTGTGGGTTTTGCATCGGAGTTTCATAGATCCTAACCCGGATCTGGGGAATACCCTTTGGGTAGCATAAGCTGTGAGGGACCTGTCTGGTGTAGACCGACATGGGTGAAGCAGTGGCTACGTTGGTGTGACACCTTGGTCTGTACCGATATCCCTTGTGTTGCAACGAGGAGAATATGGGTCCTCTAAGGAGTCATTAAGCACCAACCGACCTTAGAACCCTAAATTGACCCAACTTGGCCATAGAACGGTAGCAGTATGCTACACTCATTGAGGCTAAACTCTCGCGATGGTTCTAGCCGCAAGAAAAGATTGCGATGCTGGAGTTATGACCGATTGAGGGTAGTCAGTGATATTGAGATCCTCTATAACCCGGTTACTTTTGATAGGACAGGTCTTAACCAACGAAACTTCAAGAGGGTACTTACCTACAAACCCCATGCAAGCCTAAACCTAAGGACTTGTTTGCTTTGTGTGAATATGATTACCTGTATATACACTCACTTGCTTTTGAATACATGTACATAACATCATAACATCATACCATAGTGTTGTACCCCAAAATTTTCTCTCCCATTTCCTCAATATTTTCTCACCACAAGACCCTTGGAGCTCAAGGTCAAGTTAGGTTTTGCTCTGCTCAAGACTCCTCTTTGCACTGTTGACCCAAATTAGGGTTTGTGTTTGCACAAAGATGTTTTGATCTAAAAAGCCCAAGATGACTTTCATGCTTCATGTTGGACTCACAAGTTTATCCATACCAAGTTTCAAGCCTTGATTCCAATCTTAGCCTAGTCAATTGGACAGTTGACCTAGAAATCAGCTATATTAGGGGAAAAGTAAACTGTGGTCAATTGACAGTCAAACCTCATGATTTTTTGACCCACATCAATATTATGAACTCATATGAACCATTTGGTCAAGTTTGGATCACAATTCCACAAGAAATTTGATCAGATCACCAAAAGGGCAAAATGGTCATTTTTAGGGTTTTGACTGCACAAAGGCAATTTTTGACTGTTTGACCTAGCCAATGGCAAACCAAGCTCATATATGGACTCAAGGACCCCATGGCATTGTCTTGACATATTCAAAAAGTTCAAAAGATCCCAAATACACAAGATTGACAGATGAATTTTCCAGTCAACTGAGCCAAATTTGACTGTATACTGAAAAGTCAAACTTTGACTTTTTGGTCAAAATCAAGTGTCAAGATTCATTTTTCATCAAGACATGTCAAATTATGAAACTTGTTCATCAAGAAATCAAAAATCACAAATTAGGGTTTGAAATGAAGAATTTTCATAACTTAGAATTTTTCTAAGTTATGAAAATCCCTAATTTTTTCCTAACTTTGTCCCATTTTTTGACCAAGATACATTTGGATTCAAGGAAAACTCAAAACATGAAAGTTGTAGTCCATTGCAAAATCTACAAATTTTATTCACAAAGTTTCTTCAAAAGAAGCTTGTAGCTCAAGTTATGATTTTTGGAATAGGGGTGCAAAACATTCTTAACTTAGAAAATTTTTGACCTATTCTAGGCAGGATTTTTGCCTAACTTCATGGCCACTTTTCACATGCTTCCACTTGGAATTTTAAATTGCATTACAAATATGGATTGTAGTACACATTCCCAGCTTTCCAAAATGTCCAAGAACTCATCAAACAACCTTGTGGTTAGGGAGAATCGAATTTGGCAATATGAGCAAAAGTCACTTTGATTCATGGCCAAAGGCATGTTCATAACTTGTGCATTTTCAAACTCAGCATGTGCAAGCTACATTACAGGCCTCTAATATCATTTACACTCAAAAATTAAATGCTAAACCATTGTGCCAAGATGTTATTCTATGTATTTGGTCATTACATGAAGCCATAATTAGAAAAAGCACATTATCCATTTTTGAAAAGGTGAACTTTATGTCAAGATTGCAATCTATGAAGTACAAGGCAAATCCTTTTGGCACAAGTTCAGGAACATATCCCACTAATCAAGACTAAAAGATGCAGCATACTTGAGGGGCCTAGAGAGGCTTGTAAACCAACTTGCCAAACTTTGCTTAAGATAGAAGAAACATTGCATAACTAAGAACATCTCACATTTCTGCCAAGAGAAGCTGAGACAAACTTGTTGAACACATTCAAAACATCATAATTGAGCTAAGGCACGAGCTAACCACCTTCCAAACCTCATCATTCATCAAAACACCATCCTACTGCAAAAAACAGAGTCCCTTCTGCAGTTGGACTTCTACAACTCAATCCATTCGTGCGCCTTGGCCAAAACCACTCATACACACTCCATAGCATCCACACAAACTATCCCAAGCCCTAGCTTCAGACTGTAACACCTCTAACCAACTTCACTATTTTCACTTTTTCTGTTTTGCAGGTTGACTCCTATAGCTCGATTCATTTAGTTTCAAAGCAAGCTAAAGGTTGGAGAAGCATCCCTGAACTTCAAGCAAGCTGTACAAGTCCTCACATTGCACTGAAAGTACCTCCATTGTCAGACACGATCCAAGCTGAACAGGTAAGTTCATGGACTTCTATCTCTCAATCTAGGAAGAGTTAGCTTTAGGTTTATGAATGAAAAATGCTCTACTCATGGCCCTGAAGCTACACATATAATTACTTTCCATTTGTATTGCATGTGCTGAGAGAATTTGGAACCTGAACATTAGAAAAAACTTAGGTCAAGAATTAGGGATGGAGAAATTCTCTCTCATTTCTGAGAGTTAAGTCAAGTTTTTTATATGTCTGGATTCGTCTCTTGATGCTCTACATTTTTTGTGTTATGAGTTTTGCTTGAAAGTCCAGGAATCAGGAGTTAGGAAACGCGTGTTGTTGTTGTTCAAACAAGTCTGGAGGTTGAAGACAACCCCTCTTGGGTTGGGCCTGAGTTTGATTTTCTTTTTGCACCACATTCTCACACATGCACCCCCTTGGCCCATTGCATTTTATTTTCATTATTTTTGACTTTTGATTTTTGTTTCTGACTTATTTATTTTTGTCAAAGCATAAAAAATATTAAAAATATTTTTCTCACATTTTTTGCATTTTTTTTATATTTATTTTGTTTCATTTAGTTTTATATGTAAATAAATATATAATATACTTTTATTTAAAAAATACTAAAATAGTACCAATACATTTTTATTTTCTGATTTTTATTTTATTTTACCTTTTGAAAACATTTTATAAAAAATATACTTTTTTTTGTAAATATTAAATATTTTATTTTTATACATATTTAATATATTTAGTAAATAATATAAATACTTATATATTTATTAGTATATTTAGGTTAAAAAACACAAAATTAATACATTTTTATTTTTATTAATATTTAACTTTAAAAATCACTTTTTTACAATATGCTTTCTTTTTATTTATTTTATGTACATAATTAATAAATATTGCATATAATAAATAATTAATACCTTTTATTTAGCAAAATTAGGGTTTGCCCTAAAAATGTGAAAATATCCAAAATTATTCATTTTTATTTTTGTTTATTTTGCCACATAAAAAACACTTTTTACATACATATAAAAAATCTTTTTTTGCATCTTGCATATTTTTTGTATTTTATTCAATTATTGTGCAATTAATAATTTGTATAATTCAATTTGGATGTAATAGCTTAGGTTTTAATTTCTTGCTAAAATATCCCCATTTGAACATTTGTATCCCCCATCCCATAATTATGTTGTAATAGTTTAGGATTTTAAATTTCACATTTAAAAGCTTTCTAAATATACCATGATAGACTTAGGGTTTGTATGCAAATAAAAAACGACAAATAGCTTGACCTAATTCCAAGATAAAAGCATGAAAATGAACAAACACAAATCACACTTGCACCCCTTAGGGTTACTCCACTTGTTGCCTTCAATAATGGGCCATATTGCATGTTAGGTGTCTTGGGCAAAACAAAACAATATCAAATGATCATAGTCCCTCGATGACGCTTTCGAAAGTTGCCTAAAAATGATCAAGTCCCTTAAAAGAAAAAGTTGCCAAAGACACTTGACACCATTGCAATCATGGTCTAAACGATGACCCGCGCCCGTCCCGTTAACATCCTAACACAAGATTGTCCATCAAATACAATGGTGGAACAAAATTGTTAAAAGGGTTAAAACATAGCAAAGATCCTTGAGAAATTTAGGGTAGATAGCTCTTGGTTACTTGCCAACTTGCAAAACAAAAACACTTGCCTATTTTTCAAAACCACACATCACAACACTTTCAAAACAATTCCCAAAAACATTGAAAACTTTTCAAAAGATATACACCTTTGTATACATCCCAACATGGATCATTACAAAGGTTGCCACCACATTGGCCTCTTTTCAAAACATTTTTCAAACCCACACACAAAGCATCATTTCAAACAATTGAAAGCACCATTTCAAACAATTGAAAATCAAGGCAAGTTGATCTAAGCAAGTAACTAAGATCCCATGGATAACCATGGATAGAAAGGGTGCTAATACCTTCCCTTTCTATAATCTACTCCCCGAACCCAAGAAAACATCTCAAAGGTTTTTGCTGTGCTTTTTAACCTTTCCTTAGGATAAAATAAAAAGTCGGTGGCGACTCTTACTCAACCGAAACATTTGCGAAAACAAACGCAAACCTCAAGTTAGTTCTCCCACCGTATCACAGAACTGGCGACTCTGCTGGGGAGTTTTAAAAGTGGAGTAACCTTAGGGCTTAGATCACCCTCTTGCATGACTAATTGTTTGCTTTGTTTGCTTTATATCTTGGTTCTCTTGTTTGGGCTTGAAATCCTACACCTGGATTTGGGGAAACATTCATAGATAGCAATACGTTGTGGAAACTGTGCGGGGTATACCGACACGGTTGAAGCAATAGCTATATTAGTGCGACATATTTGTGAGTACCGGTAACCCTTGAGTTTAATCAAGGAGAGTACGGGGCCGCTGAGTGATGTCACTAAGCACTAATGACCTAGAACCTTACTTGACCATCTTGGCCTTTCATTAGGGGTAGTGAGATGACTGGCTTTGGTGCAGTCCGAAGTTGGTAGATACTCGATACTACACTCATTGAGGGTTGTTTTCTTGGGATATTTTGGTCGCTAGTTAAGTGGCTAAACCAAAACAATGAACATGGAAAACAATCCAATGATATTGAGCTCCTTAGAACCCGGTTACTATTTATAGGACAGGTTTTTAAGCCAACTACACTCAAGAGGGTACTTACCTATGAAACCCCATGCAAGCCTGAAACTAGGGTTTTGTGTGATTTGCTTGTACATATGTTTGTGCATACATCATAAACATCATAAAGCATCATATGCATATACTAACCATTTCAAGGGTTTAGATCTTCATCTTTGTTCTTGTTTTGTAGTTCATGGAAATTCCTCGCAGGAAAACTATCCAAGTCAACCTTGTGAGAATCCCTCCTCAACTCAAGGAGCTCACATCAAGAATTCCGGAAAGCTCTCCTTTCAGTGAAAGACATGGTAGACTGCTCAGCTTAGTCAACACCAACATTGAAGAGGACATGGTAAAGGTGTTGTTCCAGTTCTTTGACCCCCTTCACCACTGTTTCACTTTCCCCGACTACTAGTTGGTGCCCACTTTGGAGGAATTTTCTCAACTCCTGAGAATTCCTATTCTTAATCAACTACCTTTCAACGGTACGGAAAAAGAACCAAAGCCTGAAGATGTTGCTCAAGCACTGCACCTACAACCATCTGACATCAAGGGGCATTGGGAAACTAGAAGCGGTGTCAAAGGTTTCTTGGCAAAATTCTTGTTTGAGAAGGCACAAGAGTGTTGGAATTCATTGGACCTACAAGCCTTTGAAGAAATTGTGGCACTCCTCATTTATGGGTTGGTCTTGTTCCCAAACCCTGACCAGCTTGTAGATGTCAACACCATCAAAATCTTCTTATCCAGAAATCCAATACCAACATTGCTTGGGGACATTCTTCACTCATTTTACACACGAACAATGAGAAAGAGGGGTGTTCTCATGTGTTGTACTCCTCTCCTTACAAGGTGGTTTATTTCGCACCTTCCACAATCTGTCTTGAAGAATGACCAAGGCTTAAGGTGGTCACAACGGTTGATGACCCTCACTCACTCTGATGTACATTGGTGTTCTCGGTCCAGAGAAAATGTCATCATCGTCGATCGTTGTGGAGAGTTCCCTAATGTTCCATTGCTTGGCATTAGAGGAGGCATTACCTACAACCCTTGTCTTGCCTTGAGACAATTTGGATATGCACGGAGGGATGGCCCTCACGACATGTTGATTCCTGACCTAGTTTTTGACTTCGACAACGATGCGCAAGGACTTCGCCAAAGATTCATCAGAGCTTGGAGGATGCCTAACAAGGTTGACAACAAGACACTGGGACACAAGAATTCCATCCCTCTTGAGCCTTATCTCAAGTGGGTACGAACCCGAGCCCAGAGTCTAATGATACCTTATCCTCATGTTTTCCATGTGATTAAAGAGCCCGTTAAGGAAGGAGGGGTTCCCTACACCATCCTATATCCTGACATGCCTACATCGTGGGAGGAGATGCAGAAAAGTTGGATCCAACTCAAGGAGGAATGGAACACTTTTTAAGCCAGCTTCTACGCTAGTGAGAAGAAGGTTTTGGAGCTTACCCGTCGTCTCCACGAGGAAGAGACCCTCAACACCTACATCGCACCAAAGAGGATACGCAACATCTTTTTACCTTGAGAAGTTTTTTGTAATATTTGGCCCATGGGGCATTTATGTACTGACAAATTTCTTCTTATTAATATGACGTGCGTTCTTTTTGTTTGCAACAATTTTGAACTTTCTAAATCCTTGAATGCATTGCATACATAAGCATACCATTCATCATGTGCATAAGCAGGTCTCCACACCAGGTTTCCTTATCTTTCTACTGTTTATTTCAGTAAGATGGATCTCGAATAGATGGTCAAGGACTTGCAGTCTCAGAACTCACAGTTTCAACAACTCCTGATGACCTTGGCAAAGGGTCAGGAGGATCTGAAAGCCCTGCTGGGGAACAAAGAGCAAGTGAAAAAGAAGAAGAAAAGAATCGGGGTGGCTACCCTAGGAAGAAGGTTTGAGGGTGAAGCCAGAAGAGTCCTTGAATTTCCCCCTACATCTGAAGAGGGAACCAGTAAAGGGAATGTGGCTGCAGTACCTTCTGAATCCGAGGTTGAAGAAGAGGAGGCTGAAGAGGACGAAGACTACTCTGATCAACAATACCCGCCCGCCGATGATAAGTACAAAGGCTTAGAAGACAGGTTGGCAGCTATGGAGCTGCAGAGAGTTCCCGGCTTGGATTTCGAAGACTTGGGATTAGTTGCTGGAATTGTGATCCCCCCGAAGTTCAAAGTACCAGTTTTTGCAAGGTATGACGGGCTATCCTGCCCGAAGATGCATCTCAGATCATATGTAAGGAAGATCCAACCTTACACTGCAGACAAGAACCTTTGGATCCATTTCTTTCAGGATAGCCTTTCAGGGGCTCAACTCGAGTGGTTCTATCAGCTGGATGGAGCCAGTATCCGAAACTGGGAGGACTTGGCCACTACATTTTATAAACAGTATCAGTAAAATTCGGACCTCGCTCCCACGCGTACCCAACTTCAGGGTATGTCACTGGGGACGGGCGAAGGATTCAAGGAGTATGCGCAAAAGTGGAGAGACTTGGCTGGCAGGGTGCAGCCACCGCTGACTGACCGTGAACTTGTTGACATGTTCCTAGGGACCCTGTCTGGTCCGTTCTTCAATCATCTGATTGGTAATTCTTCTGCTGGGTTTACAGATTTGATCTTGACTGGTGAGAGAATAGAAGCTGGTATCAAGTCGGGGAAAATACAGAAAGGTGCCTCTGCGAGTACCGATAAGAAGCCCTTCAAGAAGGAAGCCAGTGTTGTTTATGGTCCCAAAAGACAAGTTAAACCGGAACGCCGCCAAGCTGTCAATGCATTGGTAATTTCAAAGCCTGCTGCTGCTCCTCAGCAATTCAACCAGCCAAGGGGTGAGAGACCCAAAAGGCAGTACACTCGACTCAGCATGACCCTGTCTCAGATTTTGCTGCAACTACTGTCAACCAATCTGGTAACTGTCAAAGAAGCTCCGAAGGTAGTGAACACAGCTTCTCCAAAGTACAACCCCAACGCCCGTTGCGCTTATCACTCTGATAGCCCGGGGCATACTACTGATGATTGCTGGGCTCTGAGGAATAAGGTTCAAGACCTTATTGATGCTAAAGAAATACAGTTTGAGGCGCCCGAAAGACTCAATGTTGTGACTGCTCCCATGCCCCAGCATGGAGTGAATGCTGTGGAAGAAGATCGGTATGTGGCCTCCGTGGAAGAGATTGTTACTCCGTTGTTGACTGTCAAGAGGAACCTGTTGCAAGCCGATTTATTTCCAGGCTGTGGTAAAGGTTGCCCTCTATGTGCTGTTTTACCTGCTGGTTGTCCCTTGCTGAAATCAGGTATCTAAAGCCTGATGGATAGCAAAGAGATCTTGTTCGAGAAGATTGATGTTCCTGCTGTCCCTGCTGAAGAAGTTTCTATTGTCACTATTTTCAACAAACCTCCTAAGGCTTTCTCAAAGAAGCCTGTCAAAATCATGTCCACTCAGAAGATTGCTCCTATCATCATTACTGTTCCGGGGCCCCTCCCCTATACATCCGACAAAGCTGTCCCGTGGCACTATGGGGCAGACGTTTATGTTCTTGGAGTAAAACAAGAGTTTGATACAAGTATCGGTGTCAGCAATATCACCGGGCCTGCCAAAATTACTCGCAGTGGTAGGCTGTTCTCACCAGATATTGCGCCACCAGCTATTCAGAAACCTCTTATCATCACACCTGCAAGTGTGCCTGTTCCCCTTCCTAATCAAGTTCCTGTCTCTACCCTGCTGCCGAGTCATCTGACGCTCGGGGAAAAGGGATTGCTACTGATTTGCCTGCCCTGACGGAGGCGCCAAAGATAACCACTGTTGAAGCCTCCCAGCAAGAGATGGATGAGATCCTCAAGATTATCAAGAAAAGTGATTTCAACGTAGTTGAGCAGTTGGGGCACACCCCATCAAAGATTTCTATTCTATCACTGTTGTTGTGTTCAGAAGCCCACGCCAAGGCCCTGATTTCCTTCCTGAAGACGGCCCATGTGCCACAAGAAACATCTGCTGATCAATTTACTGATTGTATGGCCAACTTGACTGCTGATAATGGGTTGGGCTTTTCTGACGCCGATCTGACTGCAAAAGGAAAAAACCATAATGATGCCCTTCATGTCTCCATTGAATGCAGGGGCACTACTCTTGCCCATGTGTTGGTAGACACCGGTTCTTCATTGAATGTATTGCCCAAGAAGGCCCTAGACAGGTTGGATTGTGAGGGTTTGGAGCTCAAGCCTAGTAATATTGTTGTCCGAGCCTTTGACGGTTCGAAAAGGATGGTACATGGTGAAGTTGACATTCCAATCAGGGTCGGTTCTCAAGTTTTTGATTCAACTTTCTATGTGATGGACATCCGTCCATCCTACTCTTGTTTGCTGGGTTGTCCATGGATCCACAAGGCTGGAGCTGTGACCTCCACACTACATCAGAAGCTTAAGTACCCAGTCAGAGGAAAGATTGTCACAGTTCAGGGGGAGGAAGAATATATGGTCAGCCACCTAAACTCGTTCCAGTACATAGAAATGGATGGGGAGTTCATTGAAACCCCCTTTCAACACTTTGAAGAAGTGCCTCAGACACTGGCATCAGCTGAAACTGTGATTGAAGACCCTCATTTGAAGATGGCTTCCTTAAGGGATGCCCGAGCTGTGATTGAGAAGGGTGAGTGCGCAAACTGGGGTCGACTTCCTGACTTTACTCCGAAGACCGACAAGTTTGGCTTGGGTTTCACTGCAGAGGCTCAGAGGGCTGTTCATAAAGCAAGGATTGGAAGACCTCCTGTGTTCATCACCAACCCGGGAGTGAATGCTATTGGGGACGAAGTGGAGGAATCTGAATTCGACAGCTGGATCTACCCAACAACCGACAGTGGACCAAGCAACTGGACTGCCAAAGACTTCACATCTATTACTTTTGTCACTCAGTAATGAACTCTTTTGTTTTCAACTTGTAACAAACAATATGTTGAAACTTTTATGGCTCGGTGTCCTACCCGGGGCACCGTGGCTCCATTTGTGAGGGCTTTTGTATGACATTTTCATATATCATTAATCAAAACATTGGACGTCTGTTGCATTTCAAAATCTTGTGCTCCTTTTTCTTTTTGTTATATATTGCAAAACAGCTATATTTACACACACTCACTTATACAGGTTCCAATCCACTCTGGATCTCACTGGTAATGACTCTGCTACTGCCAGTTATGACTTCAAAAATCCGATCAACTTAGCCAAAGACGAAGGTGAAGAGGATTGCAAAGTACCTGGTGAACTGGCAAGACTGCTACTCCAGGAAGAGAGGGCCATTCAGCCACATGAAGAGCCTGTGGAAACGGTAAATCTGGGTACGGAGACAGACAGAAAAGAGGTCAAGATTGGTGCCAATCTAGAGCTCAGTGTGAAACAACGATTGATTCAGATGCTGTATGACTATATGGAAATCTTTGCCTGGTCTTACGAAGACATGCCTGGGTTGGATACCGACATTGTGGTTCATCACCTGTCTACCAAGGAAGACTGCCCTCCGGTAAAACAGAAGGTCCGCCGTATGCGTCCAGAGATGTCCGAGAAAATCAAAGCTGAGGTTATGAAACAATTCGATATCGGGTTTCTAGCAGTGACTTCTTACCCTCAATGGATTGCCAACGTGGTTCCAGTGCCGAAAAAGGATGGTAAGGTTCGGATGTGTGTTGATTACAGGGATTTGAACAGGGCCAACCCCAAGGATGATTTCCCTCTGCCTCATATCGACGTTCTGGTTGACAACACTGCTCAGCATAAAGTTTTCTCCTTCATGGACGGCTTCTCCGGTTATAATCAGATCAAGATGGCTCCTGAAGACATGGAGAAGACCACCTTTGTCACTCAGTGGGGCACCTTTTGCTACAAGGTCATGCCTTTTGGGTTGAAAAATGTTGGGGCAACCTACCAACGTGCCATGGTTGCTTTATTTCATGACATGATCCATCATGAGATAGAAGTATATGTCGATGATATGATTGCAAGGTCCCAAACTGAGGAGGAACACCTTGACCATCTACGGAAGCTGTTTGACCGTCTGAAGTTGTACAAGCTGAGGTTGAACCCAAACAAGTGCACCTTTGGGGTGAGATCTGGAAAATTGTTAGGCTTCATCGTAAGCGACAAAGGCATTCAAGTGGACCCTGCCAAAGTGAAAGCCATACAAGAGATGCCAACTCCTAAGACAGAGAAAGAAGTCAGAGGCTTCCTAGGACGGTTGAACTACATTGCCCGATTCATCTCGCATCTAACTGCTACCTGTGAACCAATCTTCAAGCTACTGAAGAAAGATCAAGTAGTACGTTGGAACGATGAATGTCAGGCCGCTTTCAAAAAGATCAAAGAGTATCTCCAAGAACCACCCATTCTTATGCCACCGGTTGAAGGGAGACCTCTAATCTTATACTTGACAATACTTGACAACTCAATGGGGTGTGTGCTGGGGCAGCATGACGAGTCTGGCCGAAAAGAACACGCCATTTATTACCTTAGAAAAAAGTTTACCGAATGTGAGCTCCGATACTCACTGCTTGAGAAAACTTGATGCGCTTTGGTATGGGCTGCTCGCCGGCTGAGACAGTATATGTTGACTCACACTACTCTATTGATTTCAAAAATGGATCCAATCAAGTACATATTCGAAAAGCCTGCTCTGTCTGGAAGAATAGCAAGATGGCAAATGATCTTGACGGAATATGACATCCAGTACACGACTCAAAAAGAAATCAAGGGAAGTGTATTGGCAGACCATTTGGCACATCAGGCAGTGGACGATTACCAGTCGATGAACTTTGAATTTCCAGACGAGGATATCATGGTAGTAACTGATTGTGAAGTATCTGGACCGGATGAAGGACCTGAGGAAGGATCCCGATGGTATATGCACTTCGACGGAGCCTCGAACGCTTTGGGTAACGGAATCGGCGCTGTGATCATATCCCCAAAAGGCACTCATACTCCACTCACCGCCCGACTATGTTTCAACTGCACCAACAACATGGCAGAGTATGAGGCATGTATCATGGGTCTTCAAGCTGCAATTGACTTAAGGATCAAGTTTCTGAGTGTCTTCGGAGATTCCGCTCTCGTGATCAATCAGGTCAAAGGCGAGTGGGATACGAAACACCCAAATCTTATTCCTTACAAGGAGTATGTGCTGACATTGCTTCCCCACTTCGAAGAGATAACTTTTGAACACTTCCCAAGAGAAGAGAATCAGTTGGCGGATGCGCTAGCTACGATGTCTTCTATGTTCAAAGTCAAATGGGACAACGAGGCGCCCCAAATCATTATTTGGAAGTTGGACGAACCTGCATATTGCTGTGATCTCGAGACCGAAGAGGTAACAGAAAAACCCTGGTATCATGAAGTGAAGAGGTACCTTGAAGCTCAAAAATACCCCGAAGGCGCATCAGTCAATGACAAGAAGTTCCTGAGAAGGTTTGAGGCAAAATTCTTCCTCAGCAACGACATTCTGTACAAGCGAAACCATGATTCAACCTTACTGCGTTGTGTGGATAAGACTGAAGCAGAAAGGATCATGGCAGAGCTACATGAAGGTACTTTCGAAACATATTCCAGTGGACACACCATGGCAAAGAAAATCCTTCGGGCAGGATATTTCTGGTCCACAATGGAAGCCGACTGTTATCAACACTCGCGAACTTGTCATAAATGCCAGATCTATGCTGATAAGGTGCATATTCCTCCGGTTCCTCTGAACGTCCTGACGGCACCTTGGCCTTTTGCAATGTGGGGGAATTGATATGATCGGCGAGATCCGACCTACGGCATCCAACGGGCATCGCTTCATCCTAGTCGCGATTGATTACTTCACGAAGTGGGTTGAAGCAGCTTCCTACGCCACCGTAACCAAGAGCGTCGTGGAACGGTTCATTCGGCACAACTTGATCTGTCGATACGGTATACCTGAAAGGATCATTACGGACAATGGTACCAATCTTAACAACAAAATGATCACTGAGCTCTGCGAGCAATTCAAGATACAACACCACAACTCTTCTCCTTACCAGCCGAAGATGAATGGGGCTGTCGAAGTAGCAAATAAGAACATCAAGAAGATTGTGCAGAAGATGACAGTGACCTACAAAGATTGGCACGAGATGTTACCGTTTTCTCTTCATGGGTACCGTACCTCAGCACGAACGTCAACTGGGGCAACTCCCTTTTCCTTGGTCTATGGCATGGAGGCAGTCTTGCCTATTGAAGTCCAGATACCCTCTCTCCGGATAATGAAGGATGCAGGTTTGAGCAAAGATGACTGGATCCAGACTCGGCTTGATCAGTTAAACCTAATTGACGAAAAGAGACTCACTGCTATTTGTCATGGTCTGACGTACCAAAAACGGATGATCAGAGCATTTAACAAGAAGGTCAGACGACAAGAGTATCAAGTCGGAGACCTGGTAATCAAGCGCATCATTCTTCCTCAAAGTGATCCCAGGGGCAAATGGACCCCTACGTACGGAGGGCCATTTGTGGTTAAACATATCTTCTCAGGAGGAGCTATGATTCTAACCACCATGGATGGTGACGACCTTCCTCACCCCGCCAATGCAGACATAGTAAAAAGATACTACGCATGATCAAAGACCCGCTAGGTTGACACACCTAGGAAAAAATAAGGGCTTCCCGGCGAACCAAAAGGGTTCGAGAAAAAATAAGGGATGAAAATAAAAAAAATTTGTACACCCGGCAAGTCGAAAACCTGAAAAGGCGGCTTGGGCAAAAATGGGTATCCCGGTGGACTGAAAACCCGAAAGGGTGGTTCAGGCAAAAGTTAGGGATAAGCGTAATACTATGTCTCATTGGATCACCTGGCATCCAGAATTCGGTATCAACTATCAGGTTCAGACGACATCGATCAATCAGCTTCATCTTCAACTAAGCAGCAAAGTGATGAGACGCTTGAAGACATAAAGGCAATAGCAGAGTTGGAACCCAGTGGGATTTTCCACATAGCTGTTTTGTTTTCCTTTTTCAAAATTGTATAAACTCTATGTTGTTCGGCGGCGTTCTCTTACTAGGACGTCAGCCTCTTGTACACAAAACGCCTATTTATAGGCAAAATTCAAAAATCAATACAAATTCACTTTTCCAGACAAATTGCCAATTATTTTTCCTTTTTCTGTTTTGTCTTGCGAAGAACTTCCAATGTTCATTTTTGATATATGCATTTGACATTAAATTGCCAACTCATAAATACTTGCATGCGAAACAAAGGACTAATTACAGGTGACATTAGAAACAGGGGCAATAATGAGTTGTCTAAGCGATCTAGTTGCTCTGTCCACCAAGGTACCAAGGTAGGTTCGGCTGAAGAGCGTAACCAGGTTACCTCAACTCCCCACAGAGTAGCCCCAGCAAGTCAGCAATACTCTCCCCAAGCAGAGTTAGTCTATTGTCAGCCTTAAGGAAGTTGAGCATCCCCAGAAGATCTCAACATTCCCCAACAGAGTATAGGCATTCCTCAGCAAGCATCCCCGGAAGTCTTAATATAAGATTGTTCCCCGGCAAAATACAGACACCCCAGTGGAACCATCCCCCAGTACAATCTAAAGTTTCCCCAGGAGAGTGGAATCCATATCCCCAGCAGGTCTGAAAGCTTATCCCCAGTAGATTCTGGAAGCTTTTCCCCTGCAGAGTACGAACGCATCTCTCCGACTTCATTCAAAGGTTTATTTCCCATCAGGTCTTATAACTGGGTTATCCTCAGCTAATTACCACGGAAAGATCGTCCTCGGCGAACTTCTTCCTATCCCCAGCGGAGTTCATCAAATTCCCCAACATAACTTATCAGTGGAATCCCCAGCGGAGCTCCCATCAAAACCTCAGCGAAGTATCTCTCCCCGCAGAGTAATCACTTCACCTATTTTATTTCCCTCAGAGTAATCTCTCCAACAAGTTCATTCCCCAACGGAGTCATCTTCTCCTACCAGTTCATTTTACAACCATCATCCCCAGCGGAAGCGAAGAACTCTACTCTTCAACATCAGCCCAGGATTTGATTCCCCGGCCAGTCGTCAAGGATTTATTTTCCTAGACGAAAATACATTCATAGACATTTCACATTTCATACATCCTGCTTACATACATGATAAAGTGCATACAACACTATCTCATTTTGAGCATCATAACATCATGCCTCTCATACATCATGACCTTGCATACAACTAACGTTTTGCCTTTTCAGGATAAAGGATAATCCAAGGTTGATTACTATCAACTATCGCAATTCCTGATTCGATACCTGTATCTAGCCAGGGCATATCTGTGAGTGATTGATTGTAGATTCGATACCTGCATCTAGCCAGGGCATATCTGCATGAAGAGTGTGAAGATCAACCCCTGTAACAGGCCAGGAAATTATCTTTCATTCTCAGGTCAGAGGCTTACACCTGTATCCAGCCAGGAAAGCTATCTCTACCAACCTTTTACAACTTCCATATTCGATACCTGTATCCAGCCAGGGCATATCTGAAGACAACAATTTCCAGATTCGATACCTGTATCCAGCCAGGGCATATCTGAAGACGACAAGTTCCAGATTCGATTCCTGTATCCAGCCAGGGCATATATGTGAGTACTTGATTGTGGATTCGATTCCTGTATCTATCCAGGGCATATCTGCATGAAGAGTTTAGAGATTCGATACCTGTATCCAGCCAGGGCACGTCTGTAAACAACCTTTTGAAGTTCCGGATTCGATTCATGTATCTAGCCAGGGCACATCTGTGAGCAACTAATTGTGGATTCGACTCCTGTATCCAGCCAGGGCACATCTGCATGAAGAGACTGAAGATCAACACCTGTAACAAGCCAGGAAACCATCTTTCTTTCTCAAGTATGCAATTTCTCGCTAAGGAATCTCTTACGCGATCAACACTTCCAAATGGCATCTATAAGCCCATTCCCGACAAGTTTCTGTCACGCCGCCAAATGGCATCTGTAAGCCCATCCTCCTATCCACCATATCTCCAAATGGAATCTGTAAGCCCATTCCCGCCATCACATTGCTGATACTCCGCTATGCGAGTGCAAATTTCCGGGCACTCTAGTGTCCAATCTCCTTTTACCCTCGAGTCGCGAAAGGCAAACTTGCCAATCTAACTCTTCAGGTCCAAGAAGATTGAACAGGGGCAACTGTTGTACCCCAAAATTTTCCCTCCCATTTCCTCAATATTTTCTCACCACAAGACCCTTGGAGCTCAAGGTCAAGTTAGGTTTTGCTCTGCTCAAGACTCCTCTTTGCAATGTTGACCCAAATTAGGGTTTATGTTTGCACAAAGATGTTTTGATCTAAAAATCCCAAGATGACTTTCATGCTTCATGTTGGACTCACAAGTTTATCCATACCAAGTTTCAAGCCTTGATTCCAATCTTTGCCCAGTCAATTGGACAGTTGACCTAGAAATCAGCTATATTGGGGAAAAAGTCAACTGTGGTCAATTGACAGTCAAACCTCATGATTTTTTGACCCACATCAATATTATGAACTCATATGAACCATTTGGTCAAGTTTGGATCACAATTCCACAAGAAATTTGATCAGATCACCAAAAGAGCAAAATTGTCATTTTTAGGGTTTTGACTGCACAAAGGCAATTTTTGACTGTTTGACCTAGCCAATGGAAAACCAAGCTCATGTATGGACTCAAGGACCCCATGGCATTGTCTTGACATATTCAAAAAGTTCAAAAGATCCCAAATGCACAAGATTGACAGATGAATTTTCCAGTCAACTGAGCCAAATTTGACTATATACTGAAAAGTCAAACTTTGACTTTTTGGTCAAAATCAAGTGTCAAGATTCATTTTTCATCAAGACATGTCAAATTATGAAACTTGTTCATCAAGAAATCAAAAATCACAAATTAGGGTTTGGAATGAAGAATTTTCATAACTTAGAATTTTTCTAAGTTATGAAAATCCCTAATTTTTTCCTAACTTTGTCCCATTTTTTCACCAAGATACATTTGGATTCAAGGAAAACTCAAAACATGAAAGTTGTAGTCCATTTCAAAATCTACAACTTTAATTCACAAAGTTTCTTCAAAAGAAGCTTGTATCTCAAGTTATGATTTTTGGAATAGGGGTGCAAAACATTCTTAACTTAGAAAATTTTTGACCTATTCTAGGCAGGATTTTTGCCTAACTTCATGGCCACTTTTCACATGCTTCCACTTGGAATTTCAAATTTCATTACAAAGATGGATTGTAGTACACATTCCCAGCTTTCCAAAATGTCCAAGAACTCATCAAACAACCTTGTGGTTAGGGAGAATCGAATTTGGCAATATGAGCAAAAGTCACTTTTATTCATGGCCAAAGGCATGTTCATAACTTGTGCATTTTCAAACTCAGCATGTGCAAGCTACATTACAGGCCTCTAATCTCATTTACACTCAAAAATTAAATGCTAAACCATTGTGCCAAGATGTTATTCTATGCATTTGGTCATTACATGAAGGATTAGTCCATAATTAGAAAAAGCACATTATCCATTTTTGAAAAGGTGAACTTTATGTCAAGATTGCAATCTATGAAGTACAAGGCAAATCCTTTTGGCACAAGTTCAGGAAAATATCCCACTGATCAAGACTAAAAGATGCAGCATACTTGAGGGGCCTAGAGAGGCTTGTAAACCAACTTGCCAAACTTTGCTTAAGATAGAAGAAACATTGCATAACTAAGAACATCTCACATTTCTGCCAAGAGAAGCTGAGACAAACTTGTTGAACACATTCAAAACATCATAACTGAGCTAAGGCACGAGCTAACCACCTTCCAAACCTCATCATTCATCAAAACACCATCCTACTGCAAAAAACAGAGTCCCTTCTGCAGTTGGACTTCTACAACTCAATCCATTCGTGCGCCTTGGCCAAAACCACTTCATACACACTCCATAGCATCCATACAAACTATCCCGAGCCCTAGCTTCAGACTGTAACACCTCTAACCAACTTCACCATTTTCACTTTTTCTGTTTTGCAGGTTGACTCCTATAGCTCGATTCATTTAGTTTCAAAGCAAGCTAAATGTTGGAGAAGCATCCCTGAACTTCAAGCAAGTTGTACAAGTCCTCACATTGCACTGAAAGTACCTCCATTGTCAGACACGATCCAAGCTGAACAGGTAAGTTCATGGACTTCTATCTCTCAATCTAGGAAGAGTTAGCTTTAGGTTTATGAATGAAAAATGCTCTACTCATGGCCCTGAAGCTACACATATAATTACTTTCCATTTATATTGCATGTGCTGAGAGAATTTGGAACCTGAATATTAGAAAAAACTTAGGTCAAGAATTAGGGATGGAGAAATTCTCTCTCATTTCTGAGAGTTAATTCAAGTTTTTTATATGTCTGGATTCGTCTCTTGATGCTCTACATTTTTTGTGTTATGAGTTTTGCTTGAAAGTCCAGGAATCAGGAGTTAGGAAACGCGTGTTGTTGTTGTTCAAACAAGTCTGGAGGTTGAAGACAACCCCTCTTGGGCTGGGCCTGAGTTTGATTTTCTTTTTGCACCACATTCTCACACATGCACCCCCTTGGCCCATTGCATTTTATTTTCATTATTTTTGACTTTTGATTTTTGTTTCTGACTTATTTATTTTTGTCAAAGCATAAAAAATATTAAAAATATTTTTCTCACATTTTTTGCATTTTTTTTATATTTATTTTGTTTCATTTAGTTTTATATGTAAATAAATATATAATATACTTTTATTTAAAAAATACTAAAATAGTACCAATACATTTTTATTTTCTGATTTTTATTTTATTTTACCTTTTGAAAACATTTTATAAAAAATATACTTTTTTTTGTAAATATTAAATATTTTATTTTTATACATATTTAATATATTTAGTAAATAATATAAATACTTATATATTTATTAGTATATTTAGGTTAAAAAACACAAAATTAATACATTTTTATTTTTATTAATATTTAACTTTAAAAATCACTTTTTTACAATATACTTTCTTTTTATTTATTTTATGTACATAATTAATAAATATTGCATATAATAAATAATTAATACCTTTTATTTAGCAAAATTAGGGTTTGCCCTGAAAATGTGAAAATATCCAAAATTATTCATTTTTATTTTTGTTTATTTTGCCACATAAAAAACACTTTTTACATACATATAAAAAATATTTTTTTGCATCTTGCATATTTTTTGTATTTTATTCAATTATTGTGCAATTAATAATTTGTATAATTCAATTTGGATGTAATAGCTTAGGTTTTAATTTCTTGCTAAAATATCCCCATTTGAACATTTGTATCCCCCATCCCATAATTATGTTGTAATAGTTTAGGATTTTAAATTTCGCATTTAAAAGCTTTCTAAATATACCATGATAGACTTAGGGTTTGTATGCAAATAAAAAACGACAAATAGCTTGACCTAATTCCAAGATAAAAGCATGAAAATGAACAAACACAAATCACACTTGCACCCCTTAGGGTTACTCCACTTGTTGCCTTCAATAATGGGCCATATTGCATGTTAGGTGTCTTGGGCAAAACAAAACAATATCAAATGATCATAGTCCCTCGATGACGCTTTCGAAAGTTGCCTAAAAATGATCAAGTCCTTTAAAAGAAAAAGTTGCCAAAGACACTTGGCACCATTGCAATCATGGTCTAAATGATGACCCGCGCCCGTCCCGTTAACATCCTAACACAAGATTGTCCATCAAATACAATGGTGGAACAAAATTGTTAAAAGGGTTAAAACATAGCAAAGATCCTTGAGAAATTTAGGGTAGATAGCTCTTGGTTACTTGCCAACTTGCAAAACAAAAACACTTGCCTATTTTTCAAAACCACACATCACAACACTTTCAAAACAATTCCCAAAAACATTGAAAACTTTTCAAAAGATATACACCTTTGTATACATCCCAACATGGATCATTACAAAGGTTGCCACCATATTGGCCTCTTTTCAAAACATTTTTCAAACCCACACACAAAGCATCATTTTAAACAATTGAAAGCACCATTTCAAACAATTGAAAATCAAGGCAAGTTGATCTAAGCAAGTAACTAAGAGCCCATGGATAACCATGGATAGAAAGGGTGCTAATACCTTCCCTTTCTATAATCTACTCCCCGAACCCAAGAAAACATCTCAAAGGTTTTTGCTGTGCTTTTTAACCTTTCCTTAGGATAAAATAAAAAGTCGGTGGCGACTCTTGCTCAACCGAAACATTTGCGAAAACAAACGCAAACCTCAAGTCAGTTCTCCCACCGTATCACACATAGCATTTTCAATAACCATTTCAAGGATCTCGAGGGTTCTTTTGATGCAGGGTTACGTTGAACCAGACGTCTACCAAAAGGCAAGAGGCTTCCTCCTCTAAACAAATGCCATCAAAGATCAAGTGCAACAACTTGAATCAGGGGTTATGACCCACTTGACATGGTGAGCTTGATTCTCGTGGAAAGACATCCACCGGTGCAAAGTTCTCCAATCAAAGATCAAGTGCAACAATTTGAATCAGGGGCTATGACCCACTTGACATGGTGAGCTTGATTCTCGTGGAAAGACATCCACCGGTGCAAAGTTCTCCAATCAAAGATCAAGTGCAACAACTTGAATCAGGGGCTATGACCCACTTGACATGGTGAGCTTGATTCTCATGGAAAGACATCCGCCGGTGCAAAGGTCTCCAACCAAAGATCAAAGTTCAACCTCTAACATTCTCTTATGTTTACCCCAAGAGATCCTTGAAAGCATGCATCCACATATCATACATTGCATCTTGACAGTTTTTTCTTTTTCAGGTTTCCTTACTCTCATACTGTTTATTTCAGTAAGAGATGGCTCTAGAGAGGACTGTCAAGGATATCCAGGACCAAAATGCTCAGCTTCAAGAGATGTTCTTGAACCTGTCTTTGAGGCAAGAAGAAGTGAAAGCTCTCCTCACAACGGGCATGGTCCAGGGGAATTCAAACAATGCCAGGAGCGATCAGTTGGAAGCACTGCAG
This sequence comes from Vicia faba, assembly GCA_948472305.1. Lineage (NCBI taxonomy): Eukaryota > Viridiplantae > Streptophyta > Magnoliopsida > Fabales > Fabaceae > Vicia > Vicia faba. The sequence goes on from OX451735.1 coordinate 803,149,565, forward strand.
TCTGAGCTGACAACAATGAGGATCCAAATGACGGGGAAACTGGTGGGCCAGATGGCTCTCATCCAGAACTTGGCTCAAAGACAAGAGGAACTCAGAGTTCTCATCAACCAACTGCTTCAGAACAACCAACTGGGGCAAACATCTGAGGTTGAAGAGCAAGTCACCACTCAACCCCCATCCAGACAAGAAGACAAGGGGAAGGCTCCTCTGCTTGCTTCAGGGTCACAAGCCCAACAATAACCTCGCCAGCATCAACGGGGTAATCGGCGTAATCAAAATACGTCGGGAAGACAGTTCACTGAGACTGACATACCGTCATCTCTAATACTAGAGCGCTTGTTGGAAGTCAATCTGACTGCTTTGAGGGATCCTATCCGGAAGCCCAATACCTCCGCTCCTAACTATCATCCCGATGCATTTTGTGTATACCACTCCTACAGCCCGGGGCATGACACCGACGACTGTTGGGCCTTGAAGAACAAGATTCAAGATCTGATTGACATTGGAGTGCTGAGGTTCATGCCAGACGGCGAGATGAAAATCTTCCGTTAAGGAGTTCTCCACCTGGAGTGACAAAGCTCAAGCTGAGAGACTTTTGCTTCATTTGAATTTTCAAAGTTGTAATTTCTTTTGTTCTCAAATAATTAACTGTTGATGTCAAAACTATGTTTTCATTAATGCATTGCATATGTTTGTCTTGAATTCATCCATTCGTTTTCACTACTCTTATGCTTTCTTTATGATATTTAACTCTTGATAAAAAGCTGCAAGCCTTGAGAGGGAGGATGACGAAACAATACCATAATCTCATACAATATGCTTTTGAACAGACCTTGCTGATGATGTACAGGCATTTCTTTCAATTCCCAAACACTGGAGTTATAAGGAAGAAAATCCCTAGTCAACCCCTTCGAGCCAAAGAAGTAGGAGTTCTCTGTTATAAACAATCAAAACCTTTGATATAAACCTGGGGCAGGGTAGTATCTCAGTTAATTCAAAAGAAAATGCGCATTAAAGTCGCAAACTCTCAGTTCGTAATATAACAAACGACATAAAAAAAAAACATTCCTCTGGAATCAAAAGACAAGGGTGGTTCCCTATCACATAGGCAGTCAATCTCTCAAAAAAGAAAAGTCCACTGAGCCAAAACCTGTAAAGGAGGCTTAAGAAAGTTGGGGCATCCCGCTGACTGTGATCTCGAAAACAGAGACAGTCAGGCAAAAATTAGGGATAACAAATCAAAATCAAAATAGAGAGGTCATTACAAATCCTCAACAACATGAAAAATGTTGCAAAAGAAAAAAAGAGATGATGACTGTCTCCCAAAATTCAACTGGTGAACCATCACCCAAAAAGTCGTTCCAAATTCGAATAGAGTGCGACGCACAATTAACTGAGCTTAGGATTGAAGAACATCACGAAGAGCAGGTGGGTACAAATACACTTTGAGCCTTTATCCTTTGTTTCTTAAACCGTGAACCAAGCCACGTTACAACCCTTCAAAAGTCCTAATTGAAGCATGGGTTAGTTCGAAAGCATACTGTTACAAAAGGTATCCTGACTCCTGTAAGGCTTTGCTCTAAAATCTTGTGTTGACTTGTCTTATAAAAAGTTTTCTGCTAAAAAACGCATTTTTTAAAACTTTGAGACAAACATAAACTTTGCATTGTTTGAATATCAATGTTCGCATTTGGCTATTTGTTTGACAGCGAAGAAATTCATACAGCGAATGTTCGGAGGAACAAAAACTCTCTCAGTGAGTAAAATCACTTCAAAAGGATGACACTTCCAACGACGAATCTCCTATCAACAAGGGGCATGACATGTCACCATCCAATTAACCTGGGGCAGTCCAGTCAAGGTTTCAACAGATCTTTCAAAGTTCAGTTAACCTGGGGCAGTCCAGTCAAGATTTCAACAAATCTCGCAAAAGTTCAGTGAACTTGGGGCAAGTCTCCTTAATCACCACTTGGGGCATTCAAATGTCAAAAGTGTTCAACAATTCCTTCATCACCTGTTGGAAGATACGGTCCAGATGTGCTCCAGACACGGTTGCCATTCTGTCACCTTTCTTAAGTTCCAGATCAACACCTGTAACAAGCCAGGAAAATATCTGTGGACGACTGATTGTGGATTAATACCTGTAACAAGCCAGGAAATTATCTACATGAAGAGATTGAAGATCAACACCTGTAATAAGCCAGGGAACCATCTTTCTTTCTCAGGTCAGAGATCAACACCTGAAACAAGCCAGGACAGTATCTCCTCGACCAACATTTCTTAAGTTCCAGATCAACACCTGTAACAAGCCAGGAAAATATCTGTGGATGACTGATTATGGATTAACACCTGTAACAAGCCAGGAAATCATCTACATGAAGAGATTGAAGATCAATACCTGAAACAAGCCAGGAAAACTATCTTTCTTTCTTAGGTCAGAGATCAACACCTGAAACAAGCCAGGACAGTATCTCCTCGACCAACATTTTTTAAGTTCCAGATCAACACCTGTAACAAGCCAGGAAAATATCTGTGGACGACTGATTGTGGATTAACACCTGTAACAAGCCAGGAAATTATCTACATGAATAGATTGAAGATCAACACCTGTAACAAGCCAGGGAACCATCTTTCTTTCTTAGGTCAGAGATCAACACTTGAAACAAGCCATGACAGTATCTCCTCGACCAACATTTCTTAAGTTCCAGATCAACACTTGTAACAAGCCAGGAAAATATCTGTGGACGACTGATTGTGGATTAACACCTGTAGCAAGCCAGGAAATTATCTACATGAAGAGATTGAAGATCAATACCTGAAACAAGTCAGGGAACCATCTTTCTTTCTCAGGTCAGAGATTAACACCTGAAATAAGCCAGGACAGTATCTCATCAACCAACCTGATCAATACCTGCAACGATCAAAAGATTCTCGACTTCCCCAGCCAGAGAGCCTTCTAGAAGCTAACTCCCCTCAGAGTCAAGTTTCAAAATCCCCAGTGGAGCCAAAACTGTCGATCCCCAGCGGAGCTAAAACTTCCAACTATCAAACCCCAAGCAGAATGAAGACTCTCATCCTCAGGTCCTCACAGAATATTCGACTATTCTCCAGTGAAGATCCCCTCAAGACAAGAATCCCCAGTAGATTGGCATACAACCCAAGCTCCGGATTCCCCAACAGCGGTCCCAGGATTTCTCACTTTCAACAATATAAAGATTCTTGCCCTCCCCTACAGCAGTCAAGGATTCACTTTCCCCGACAGCAGTCAAGATTCTCCTATCCCCAGCGGAGTTCATCAATTTCCCCAACATAACTTATCAGTGGAATCCCCAGCAGAGCTCTCATCAAAACCTCAGCGAAGTATCTCTTCCCACAGAGTAATTCCCCGCAGAGTAATCTCTCCAACAAGTTTATTCCCCAACGGAGTCATCTTCTCCTACCGGTTTATTCTTGCAACCATCATCCCCAGCAGAAGCGAAGAACTCTACTCTTCACCATCAGCCCAGGATTTGACTTCCCGGCCTTCGTCAAGGATTTATCTTCCTATCGAAAACATATTCATATACATTTATCACATTATCATACGCCATGACGCATGCATATACGCATCATATCACACAATCTCATTTATTCTTGAAAACATCATGACCTTATGCATTTCATACATCATGACATTGCATACAACTGATGTTTTGCCTTTTCAGGAAAAAGGACAATCCAAAGATGATTACTATCAACTGTCACAATTCCAGATTCAATACCTGTATCTAGCCAGGGCATATCTATGAGTAACTGATTATAGATTCGATACCTGTATCTAGCCAGGGCATGTCTGCATGAAGAGTTTAGAGATTCGATTCCTGTATCCAGCCAGGGCATATCTGTAGACGACCAATTCCAGATTCGATTCCTGTATCTAGCCAGGGCATATCTGTGAGTAACTGATTATAGATTCGATACCTGTATCCAGCCAGGGCATGTCTGCATGAAGAGTTTAGAGATTCGATACCTGTATCCAGCCAGGGCATATCTGTAGACGACCAATTCCAGATTCGATTCCTATATCTAGCCAGGGCATATCTGTGAGTAACTGATTGTAGATTCGATACCTGTATCCAGCCAGGGCATGTCTGCATGAAGAGTTTAGAGATTCGATTCCTGTATCCAGCCAGGGCATATCTGTAGACGACCAATTCCAGATTCGATACTTGTATCTAGCCAAGGCATATCTGTGAGTAACTGATTGTAGATTCGATACCTGTATCCAGCCAGGGCATGTCTGCATGAAGAGTTTAGAGATTCGATTCCTGTATCCAACCAGGGCATATCTGTAGACGACCAATTCCAGATTCGATTCCTATATCTAGCCAGGGCATATCTGTGAGTAACTGATTGTAGATTCGATTCCTGTATCCAGCCAGGGCATGTCTGCATGAAGAGTTTAGAGATTCGATTCCTGTATCCAGCAAGGGCATATCTGTAGATGACCAATTCCAGATTCGATTCCTGTATCTAGCTAGGGCATATCTGTGAGTAACTGATTGTAGATTCGATTCCTGTATCTAGCCAGGGCATATCTGCATGAAGATTTTAGAGATTCGATTCCTGTATCCAGCCAGGGCATATCTGTAGACGACCAATTCCAGATTCGATACCTGTATCTAGCCAGGGCATATATGTGAGTAACTAATTGTAGATTCGATACATGTATCCAGCCAGGGCATGTCTGCATGAAGAGTTTAGAGATTCGATTCCTGTATCCAGCCAGCGCATATCTGTAGACGACCAATTCCAGATTCGATTCATGTATCTAGCCAGGGCATATCTGTGAGTAACTGATTGTAGATTCGATTCCTGTATCCAGCCAAGGCATATCTGCATGAAGAGTTTAGAGATTCGATTCCTGTATCCAGCCAGGGCATATTTGTAGACGACCAATTCCAGATTCGATTCTTGTATCTAGCCAGGGCATATCTGTGAGTAACTGATTGTAGATTCGATTCCTGTATCCAGCCAGGGCATGTCTGCATGAAGAGTTTAGAGATTTGATTCTTGTATCCAGCCAGGGCATATCTGTAGACGACCAATTCCAGATTCGATTCCTGTATCTAGCCAGGGCATATCTGTGAGTAACTGATTGTAGATTCGATACCTATATCCAGCCAGGGCATGTCTGCTTGAAGAGTTTAGAGATTCGATTCCTGTATCCAGCCAGGGCATATCTGTAGACGACCAATTCCAGATTCGATTCCTGTATCTAGCCAGGGCATATCTGTGAGTGATTGATTATAGATTCGATACCTGTATCTAGCCATGGCATATCTGCATGAAGAGTTTAGAGATTCGATTCCTGTATCTAGCCATGGCATATCTGCATGAAGAGTTTAGAGATTCGATTCCTGTATCTAGCCAGGGTATATCTGTAGACGACCAATTCCAGATTCGATACCTGTATCTAGCCAGGGCATATCTGTGAGTAACTGATTGTAGATTCGATACCTGTATCCAGCCAGGGCATGTCTGCATGAAGAGTTTAGAGATTTGATACCTGTATCCAGCCAGGGCACGTCTGTAAGCAACCTTTTGAAGTTCCGGATTCGATTCCTGTATCTAGCCAGGGTATATCTGTGAGCAATCGATTGTAGATTCAATACCTGTATCCAGCCAGGGCATGTATGCATGAAGAGTTTGAAGATCAACCCCTGTAACAGGCCAGGAAATTATCTTTCTTTCTCAAGTACGCAAGTTCTCGCTAAGGAATCTCTTACGCGATCGACACACAATTCCAAATGGCATCTATAAGCCCATTCCTGACAAAGTTCTGTCACACCTCCTGATGGCATCTTTAAGCCCATCTCCGCAATTATCCATTACACTTCCAAATGGCATCTATAAGCCCATTCCCGACAAGGTTCTGTCACATCTCCAGATGGCATCTATAAGCCCATCCTCCTATCCATCATCTCTCCAAATGGCATCTATAAGCCCATTCCCGACATCACATTGCTGATACTCCACTATGCGAGTGCAAATTTCTGGGCACTTTAGTGTTCAATCATCTTCCACCTTCGGATCACGAAAGGCACGCAAGCCAATCTACATCCTCAGGTCTAAGAAGATTGAACAGGGGCAACTGTTGTACCCCAAAATTTGCCCTCCTATATTCTCCAAAGATTTGTCAAGAATCAGTCAAACAGATTTTTTCTTGTCAGTCTAGCCAAATTAGGGTTCATGGACTTTTGATACAATTCCAACAAATTATTAGGGTTTGGTTAATTTTGGCTCAGGTTTTGATCAGGCGGACGTTTCTTTGACATTTAACCAAGAACTAGGGTTTTTGTGCGCTCAGAAAGAATTAATTCTGCATTCCTTTTCAAATTACTCCGAGATATGGACTGAGGCATTTGATTTGAGTCTGCAGTGTTGGATTTAATCAAGTAAAAAAAGGACATATGGACATGTGTTATTTAGCTGTGCATTACTTTGATTATTCAGAATTCCGGACGTTTATTGATTATTTATTATTCTGATTTAAAATGGTTGGGATTTATTTCCAGTTATTATAATTTAAGAATTATAAATAATTAAATAAATAGTTGAAGAGAAAAAAAGAATTAACTGATCAAAAAAGGATGTTTATTCATTTTGAATTGTTTGTTACAGATATTATTTAAATACTGTAAATTCATTTACAGTTATTTACATTAATATTATTACAAATAATTTAAATTGAAATAAAACTATGTCCTAATTTCCTAAATCTACATTCTTCTACTGATGCTCTTTTGCTCCATTGATTTTTATCTGCAAAACAAAGAAAAAGAAAAAGTCAAAAGCAGATGAAATGAAATTAAAGAGCAGACAGATAAAAAATGGATTCATCATTAAAAGCAACTGGCCGGAATCAGTTTGCCCTCTCTGCAAATCACAATATTTCTCTTGGTTCACAAAGAGGGATGAAAATAGTGCTTGCAATAAAATATGAAATGCACAAATTTACAAATTGCACAAATTCAAAGTTTGTCAAACATCCTGCATAAATCCAAATGGGCAACCAAAAAGGCAAACTGAGCAGTTACTGAATATGCCAAAAGAACAATGCAAGTCACAATTTCAAACTAAGTCCAATGTCAACTAGAGTTGTCCAAAGAAAGGTTGTCAAGAAGTACACACAATATGCAGAAAATCTTGAAAGTACACAGAGAAAAGAAGTATGCAGAGCTAAACCACAAGTGCAAGCAAAGGTTCAAAGTCATCATTTTCCTAGGCCAATTGCTTTTTCAGAAAATAGTACATCTAAGAAATATTTTATGCTTTAATACTGGAGAGAGAGAAAAAGAGAGAGGGAAAGAGGCTTACAGGCTTTAGGCTTGAGGAATATAAAAACAAAACTATAATAGAACAGTAGAGGAGGCAGAAAATATCACAAGGAAAAATACCAAAAAACTGTATCAAGATACAGAGCCGCCTCCAAACCTCACAAGGCCTTCACCTGCAGAACCAACAATTGCCTGCCTCCAAAACCAACAAAGCCATAGCCTTAAACATATAAACTAACACAAAATGTCAAACAAGCTTAAACCTGCATTCAAAAGCCTTAAGCCTTTCAAGAACCACAAGCTCAAAACCAGAACCCTGTAATAAGGCCATCCTGCACAAACTTGTAAACTTAAAACAAAACAGCCAAAGCCTCATGCCTGCGTAAAAGCCTAAAACATCAAACCCCTACTAACCTGCATAAACCTTTGTCCCATGCCTGCATAAGCCTTTGTCCCAAACCTGCATAAGCCTTGGTCCTAAACCAACATCAAACCTAAAGCATAAACCTGCTAGTCTGTAACACAAGCCTAAGCCACAAACTGAAGCCTAAGCATTCAAACCACCAACCAAACCCTCAGAAAACTTTCATCATAGGGTGCAACAACATCAACACTATCAAGCTCAGAGCAAGCATACGAAGTAAACAGATACATCATTAAGCAAATATTTCATACAAGTATGCAAGCATACTGAAGCAAGCGAGGCAAAGAAGCAGAAGAAGGAAAGAAGTGATAAAGCAAAGGGTTCTCAAGATCATCATCAAACCATTAAAAAGCAAGGTACTAGACAAACCAGGGAAGGCCATAAAACCCACAGCTTCACCCTCTCTCCGCCTCCGGCCGCCCTAGGTGCCTCCGGTCCACCTCGCCTCCATCTCCAAAAGCCAAAGGTATAAATCCCTTCCTTTTTTTCTTCTCCTTTCACGATGACAACAACACTTAATCAGAACATGAAATCAAAAAGAACTAATGAAAACCCTAAGGCATAAGAAGGAGAGGCCGTTACCTTTGCTTATCCCTGCTTGAGCGGTCCATGGAGGGAGGAGGATGGACGGTGGCGCACCTGGCAGTAGGGACGGAGAGTAACTCAGAATCCATGGCTCACAAGCGAGAAAGATGAAGCAAAGTGATGAACGGCGCTGCTCTCGTCTGAAACCCTAAATCCAAAGTGAACAAAACCATTTCAAACCCTTGCAAATTTGTGAGACGCCAATGGGCCTTGCCCTTTTCAGAAGCCTTAAAGCCCATTGCAAAACCTGGCCTACACCCCCATTTCTCCTGACTATTCGTTTTTGTTTGGGCTGGTCCTCACAAAACCCTTTCAGGCCCATTCAATCTATTCCTTTATTTTTTTTTAACACTTATAAACTAACATTTTTCTTTATCATTTTATTTTTATGATTTAAACTAATATATGCCATTTTTGTTTATAACTAAGATAATACATTAATTTCTTTTCTTGTAAAAATCTTACTAACATTGTTTATCATATTTAATATATAAATATTAAATTTCTTTTATTATTAGGATTAAACAATTTTTTTTCTTTAAAACCTTTTTCAACTAAAAAAAGGGAATCTTTGTACATAAAAATACTAACATAAAACGTTAATACATAAAACTTAAAACATTTTCTTTTTCTTAAACTTAAACCATTTTTTTTTCTTTTTATTTAAACTTTGTTTGTACATATTTAACAAAAAAGACAAAAAGATAATAATACTAAATAAACAAAATACATTAAATACATTAAGTTAACGATACTTAAATACACTTTTAACAACTTGTAAATAAATCATACACTTACACAAATACATTGACACATTTACATTTGCTTATTCCTATACATTGATACTATTACATTTGAGATCGCAATTCGATTTGGTTGTAATTATTTGGACACTACTCTCCTAATAAGTCTCATCCCCATTTGTAAATATTTGTACCCCCACTCCCAGATACTTATTTGTAATAGCATAGACTTTAAATTCCCTCAATTTATCGCTTTCAAATATACCATGGTTAGACCTAGGGTTTGTATGTACATAAAATCAAACGCTAGATAACCTAATACAAAGACAAATACATGAAAATCAATACATAATCACACTTGCACCCCTAGGGTAATCCCACTCGTTGCCTTCCAAAATGGGCCATGCTTGCATGTTGAGTATCTTTGGCAAAACAATTCAAATGATCATAGTCCCTCGATGACGCTTTCGAAAGTTGCCTAAAAATGATCAAGTCCCTTCAAGCGAATTGCCAAAGACACTTGGCACCATTGCATTCATGGTCCATACGATGACCCGCGCCTGTCCCGTTAACATCCTAACGCAAGATTGTCCACCAAATACAATGGTGGAACAAAATTGTTAAAAGGGTTAAAACATGAGAAAAACCTTTGAGTACAATAGGGTAGACAAACTCTTAGTTACTTGATCAATTTCAAACACACTTGCCTACTTTTCAAAACCACACTCCACGACACTTTCAAAAACACTTTCAAAACAACTTCCAAACACATTTGAAACATCTTTTCAAAAAGATACACACCTTTGTATATACTCAAACACGAGTCATTACAATGGTTTCCTAAGACAAGGCGTCTTTTTCAAAACATTTTCAAAACACACACACACACACACACACCATAATTTCAAACAATTGAAAATCAAGGCAAGTGATCTAAAACAAGTAACTAAGAGCCCATGGATAACCATGGATGAAAAGGGTGCTAATACCTTCCCTTTTCATAATCTACCCCCCGAACCCACGAAACATCTCAAAAGGTTTTTCCTGTGCTTTTTAACCTTTCCTTTAGGATAAAATAAAAAGTCAGTGGCGACTCTTGCTAAACTGAACAAGTGCGAATACAAACGCAAAACCCAAGTCAGTTCTCCCACCGTATCACAACAGCTAATAAGAACATTAAGAAGATTGTGCAGAAGATGACAGTGACCTACAAAGATTGGCACGAGATGTTACCATTTGCTCTTCATGGGTACCGTACCTCAGCACGGACGTCAACAGGGGCAGCACCCTATTCCTTGGTATATGGCATGTAGGCAGTCCTGCCCATTGAAGTTCAGATACCCTCTCTCTGAATCATGAAGGATGCAGGTTTAAGCAAAGACGACTGGATCTAGACCCGGCTTGATCAATTAAACCTAATCAACGAAAAGAGACTCACTGCTATTTGTCATGGTCAGACGTACCCAAAACGGATGATTCAAGGCATTTAACAAGAAAGTCAGATGACAAGAGTATCGAGTCGGGGACTTGGTAATCAAGCACATCATTCTACCTCAAGGTGATCCCAGGGGCAAATGGACCCCTACGTACAAAGGGCCATTTGTGGTTAAGAACATCTTCTCAGGAGGAGCGATGATTCTAACCACCATGGATGGTGACGACCTTCCTCACCCCGCCAATGCAGACATAGTAAAAAGATACTACGCATGATTAAAGACCCGCTAGGTTGACTGGCCTAGGAAAAAATAAGGGCTTCCCGGCGAACCAAAAGGGTTCGGGCAAAAATAAGGGATGAAATGAAAAAATCTGTACACCCAGCAAGTCGAAAACCTGAAAAGGCGGCTTGGGCAAAAATGGGTATCCCGGTGGACTGAAAACCCGAAAGGGCGGTCCAGGAAAAAGTTAGGGATTAAAGCGTAATACTATGTCTCATTGGATCACCCTGCATCCAGACTTTGGTATCAACTATCAGGCTCGGACGACACCAATCAATCAGCTTCATCTCCAACTAAGCAACAAAGTGATGAGACGCTTGAAGATATAAGGGCAATAGTAGAGTTGGAATCCAGTGGGATTTTTCACATAGCTGTTTTGTTTCCTTTTCACAAATTGTAAATCCTATTTGTTCGGCGGTGTTCTCTTACTAGGACGTCAGCCTCTTGTACAAAAAACGCCTATTTACAGGCAAATTTCAAAATCAATACACGTTCATTTTTCAGACAAATTGCAAATGGTCTTTCCTTTATCTGTTTTGTTTTGCAAAGAACGTCCAATGTTCATTTTTGATATATGCATTTGACATTAATTGCTAATCATAAATATTTGCATGCGAAACAAAGGACTAATTACGGGTAATATCAGCAGTAGGGGCAATAAGAATTGTCTAAGCGATCCAGTTGCTCTGTCCACTAAGGTACCAAGGTAAGTTCAGTTGAAGAATATGGCTAAGATACCTTCACTCCCTGCAGAGTAAAACAATAATGGTAGCTCTCTCCCCACTGAGACTTGCAACCATGAACAAATCCGTAATACTCTCTCCCCAAGCAGAGTTGGTCTACCATCAGCCCTAAAGAAGTTGGGTATCCCCAGCAAGTCTTAATATTCCCCAGCGGAGTATAAAGATATTCCTCAGCAAGCATCCCCGGCAGTCTTAATATTCCTCGACAGAATATAAGAATGTTCCCCGGTGGAATACAAGATACCCCAGTGGAACCATCCCCCAGCGCAGTCTAAAAGAGCTTCCCCGACAGAGTTGAATTATCTTCCCCATTAGATTTTGGAAGCTTGTCCCCGACAGAATACAAATGCATCTCCTCAGCCAAATTCAGAGTTTATCCCCACAAGAGTCTAACTGGGTTATCCTCAGCAAATCGCAACTGAAAGATCATCCTCAGCGAAGTTCTTTCTATCCCCAGCGGAGTTCATCATCAAAATCCCCAATAGAGCTTATCAACGGAATCCCCAGCGGAGTTATCGTTAAAATCGCAGCAAAGCATCTCCTCCCCACAGAGTAATTCCTCGCAGAGTAATCTCTTCGCCAGTTTATTCCCCAACGGAGTCATCCTCTCTTGCAAGTCCATCATCTTCGTTCATCATCCCCAGCGGAAACGAAGAATTCAACTCTATTCTCCAGCAGCTATCCGAGATTTATTTTCCCCAGCTAAAACATCATATTTTCATACATCATGATGCATGCATATACGCATCATATCATACAATCTCATTTATGTTGAGAACATCATCGCTTGATCCATATCATGTATTGCATACGACTGACCTTTGCTTTTCAGGAAAGATACAGTTAAAATTCTCAGCAGTCAAAAGAGACAATCCAGTCAAAAGAGACAATCCAGTCAAAGGAGACAAACCCAGTCAAAGGAGACAAATCCAGTCAAAAGAGACAATCCAGTCAAAAGAGACAATCCAGTCAAAGGAGACAAATCCAGTCAAAGGAGAAAAATCCAGTCAAAGGAGACAAAGCCAGTCAATAGAGACAAAATCAGTTAAATCGATTCCTAAAGATTTTTCTGAGGCGAAGCCCGTCAATGGAGACAAAATTAGTTAAATCGATTCCTAAAGATTTTTCTGAGGCCAATCCCGTCAATGGAGACAAAATCAGTTAAATCGATTCCTAAAGATTTTTCTGAGGCAAAGCCAGTCAATGGAGACAAAATCAGTTAAATCGATTCCTAAAGATTTTTCTGAGGTGAAGCCAGTCAATGGAGACAAAACCAGTTAAATCGATTCCTAAAGATTTTTCCAAAGTTAGTCAATGGAGACAAAATCAGTTAAATCGATTCCTAAAGATTTTTTTGAGGTGAAGCCAGTCAATGGAGACAAAACCAGTTAAATCGATTCCTAAAGATTTTTCTGAAGCCAGTCAATAGAGACAAAATCAGCTAAATCGATTCCTAAAGATTTTTCTGAGGTGAAACCAGTCAATAGAGACAACCTGTCAATGAAGACAACCCGTCAATGAAGACAACCCGTCAATAGAGACAACACGTCAATAAAGACAACCCGTCAATAAAGACAACCCGTCAACAAAGACAAAACTACATAACAACAATCTCCAAGTGGCATCTATAAGCCCATCCTCATATCCATCATCTCTCCAAATGGCATCTGTAAGCCCATTCCCGACATCATATTGCTGATACTACACCATGCGAGTGCAAATTTCTGGGCACTTTAGTGTTCAATCATCTTCCGCCTTCGGGTCACGAAAGGCACGCAAGCCAATCTACATCCTCAGGTTTAAGAAGATTGAACAGGGGCAACTGTTGTACCCCAAAATTTTCCCTTCCATATTCCTCAAGATTTGTCAAGAATGATCCTCAAGATTTGTCAAGAATGATCTAAGGGTTGTACAGTCAGACCACCTCCTAAGACAGCTGAAATTAGGGTTTTGGTTCTTTCAAAGAATTTGGGGTTCTCAATGGTCCAATCAAGTCTAATAGGCCTATATGCATTCTCTAGCATATACATGCCAAGTTTCAAGACTCACAGTGCCAATTTGCACAGTCAAAAGCCCCATTTGATCCACAGTCAACTGCAAGGGCAAAATGGTCATTTTGCAGTCAAAAGTCAGAATTTTTGGTCAACATCTTATTTTGGGTTCACAATCATCATTTTATCAAGTCTTGATCATGATTCCACAAGAATAGCTCAAAAATCATCAAGATGTAAAAGTTGCTATTTTTGGACAGTAGAAAAGTCAACTGGATCTTGACCAGGGCATAACTTTTTCATGGTTTGTCATAAAAATCCCATCCAATGCTCATTTTGAAGGGGATGCAATTTCCTACAATCCATCTTCACACTCCAAGTTCAAGAAATGCTCTCACAAGAAGTTACCAATTTCTACATTATAGGTCAATTTCAAAAGTCAACAAAAGTGCACTTTGAGTCAAAGGCTATAACTTGAGATTGGTAAATCCAAATGACATGGGACCAAAGGAATTGGTTAGAGGACTTCAAGATATTTCCAAAATGTCCAAGAACATGGTCATATGATCAAAATTGAGCAAGTTGTGAATTGGAGAAGTTGGGAAATTTTTATGAATTTGCAAAAGTCAACTTTGCTCAAAACACCTTATTTTTGCTAATGGGCCTCAAATCTCTTCTTGAAACTTCACCCATTACCTATGCACGACCCACCAAGCTAAATGGGATTTACTTTCTTATTTTTATTGATTAATTGGATTTTTAATTAATATTAATTCATTTAATTAATTTAAATTATAGGAAAATAGAAGATTTGATTTTTTAAATCAACTTGTGAAGCAAATCTGATCAAAACATGCTGGAAAATTCGTGCACAAGTCAAAGATACAAAAAATTCCAAATTTGGCAACTTTGTTCAATCATGAAGAATCAAAAATATTTAATTTTCAATCAAAGATTTAAACATCAATGCAATGGATATTGGCCCAGCTTTTTGACCTAATTTGTTTCCCTTATATGCAAGCAAGCAAACCCTGACCTAGAAAACGATTGAAAGCTGCAGAAACAACCCTGTCCAATTCAAGAAACTCCAAGAAAATTGAAAATCTGTTCTTGTATTCCAGGCCAATTCAAGGCGTGCTATTCATTCCAACATATTGAAGGAGGTCCCAGGAACGTTTTACAATCAAACTCATGCATTAAAGCTCAAAGAATCGTCATATACAGAACCACGGTTTGCAATTCCTATTCAGAATTATATATCTTAATTCATGCGCATTTAACATGTTTCTTTGATTGATTTGCATTGCTAGAGACTGAACAAAGCTAATGGAATGATTTAATTGAACTATAACGCCCTGAATAAAAAGATGCCATGATCAAATTTCTAGGGTTTCCAAGCTTTAAATTAGGGCTTTCTAAACCAGAAAAAATTGGGACTAATAAGACACATGGTTGAAATCGTTAGACCCAGACGAACATGACTCACCCCTCGCGAAATATTTCTGATCATTGTGGTTCTAATCGCTATTTTTCGTGCAGATAGATAGTGGAGGTTAAAAACCCCCACTATCTAATTCTAATTATGCAGGACAAACGAAGAAGATGATGTCGTGTGGCCATTTGATTCGTGCATTTGAAAAGCGCGCGCTTTATTTTATAATTCCATCATATTTGTTTGTTTACTAATATATTGATTGCTTGTTATTCTAATAACGACTAAGGCAGGTTGGTGGAGTGGTTGAGCGAACGTCCAATGAGCGCTGGGACCTGAGTTCGAATCCCAGATCCCCCCAAAACATTGTTATTTTTATCTCACAGGTATTCACATGCATGATTCAAGAGGGAGTCCACCATGCACCTCAAATTTCCAAGTGCCAGATGGCCAGCAAATCAAATCCAATGGCCTAGATGGAAGGATTATCATGGTCCTTAGTCAGCATACGTGTGGACGATCCAGAAAAGTCAAAAAGGCTTGCAGCAATTGGGCTTCAGATTTCTAAATACACCTCCTCTTTGGCCCCATCACCCCCTAGGTTTACTCTTTTTTTCTCCTTTTATATTTTTTCATTTAATTGTTTTTATTATTACTTAATTAACCAAATTAATTTTTTTCATAATAAAATCAGAAAACTAAAATATAATATTTTTTTTATTATCATTTATTAAAATTAATTTCACCCTTTTATTATTTTTTTGTAAATAAATATAATTAACTAATTTAGTTTTAATTAGGATAATTCTAACTTTTTTTGCAATAATTTAAAATCAACATAGAATTAGGGTTCTTGACAATTTTAATCATCTTTATTTATATTTCTTTTAAAATATAAAAAACTCAAAAAATATCTTTCTTTTATTTAATTAATTAATTAGTCTAGGTTTAATTTAATTAAATGCACAAAGACAAAAAAAAATCTCTTTCTTTCTCAAAAAGGGTCAAAACCCTAAAAAACTCTCCGATTCAATTTTTTTCTCGCGCGTATGTTTATTTTATTCATATTTTTATTTGATTATGTAATTGCTCCGAGGATGTAATAGCTTTAATTAGGATCTTTTTATCGCTTTCATTTATTTCCCGCAATTTACTTTTCAAGGGTTTGTTTTTGGCGATGTAAATACCCGACGCATTGTAATAGTTTAGATTTAATTTCCGCAATTTAAATTCCGCAACTATTAACTGTTAGATGTTTGATAAATAGGGAATGCATGACAAGATCAAATGTATGAACTTAAAATCAACATAGCTCACCCATGACATGTACAAAGATAAAATTAACTGAAAAACAATACACTTGCACATGCCACTCTTAGGGTACGCCTCACTTGGTTGCCTCGACGTGGTCATTGAGTATAGGGTGTTTTAGAGGTCGCCCTCCTGTCTAAAGATCAAAGTTGCCTCGAAACAGTTGCCTCGATAAAAAATGATCTAAGACATTAGGGTTACCGCTAAGGCGTCCTACCATTGCTTTGGTGACCACATGTCCCCATAATCGAATTGACCCGAAACTCCAACGATGGTGCTACCTACTTCTCAATAGTGAGATAGTACTGTCTAAAGGACATTTACACAGCTTAATTTCTTTTGAGTAGGTAGAGGTTCTTAGATACTTTCTCTTTCAAAACAAAAATACTTTTCACACCTACACTTTTCAAACAAAAGTTTTCAAACAACACTTCACACGCTCTTGAGGACAGATACAAGAGTTAAATCGAAGTTTTCAAACAAAACTTTTTCAAAACCCACAAGCACAAGAAAAGCAAAACTTTTTGAAAACATAGTGAACAAGTACCTAAGAGCCCGTGGATAACCACGGATAGAAAGGGTGCTAACACCTTCCCTTTCTATAACCTACCTCCCGAACCCGAGAAACATCTCAAAAAGGAATTTTGCTGTGCTTTTGTCCTTTCCTTGTTGGAGAAAATAAAAGACGGTGGCGACTCTTGCTTACCGCGACATTTTGCTAAACGCAAACGCGAACCAGCATTCCAAAACAGTCAGTTCTATTTCCACCGATCACACAATGTATTAGGGTTGATAAGCTGTATTCAATCTTCCTCCTTCAATGATTTGGATTGTGATTTGATACACTTTGAAAACTTTCCAAAATTGGTCCAAATCCAATATTTTTGTGCACACATGCCTTGATACGAGTTTGAATGACTTGCTAGCTGTAATTGGAACCTGAAACGAGCACAAAATCTCTTACTTTCAATATTTTGGATTTTATTTGATTTGTTTTGATTTAAATTGAATTAATTCAAATAAAAATCAAAATAAATAATAAAAATAAGATATGGACAAGTGGCAAAGGCTAGATCTCGTGGACCATGTTGCCAACTTAAAACAAGTGAGAAAGATTGGGCCCGTTTGGCAAAATTTGAAGTTTTAGAGATAGTTGACTTTTGGCAATTTTGCAAAAAGGTCAACTTCACCAATGTATAACTTCCTCAATTTTGACTCTTTGGATGTGTTCTTGGACTTTTTAGAAATCTTGATATGTCCTCTAAGCAACCCTTTTGGTCTCATCTCAATTTGATATTCCATTCTCATTTATGAAGCTTTGACAAAAAAGGTGTTTTTGTTGACTTTTCAAAATAACCTATAATGTCCAAATTCATAACTTCTTGTGAGTGCATATTTTGAACTTGGGAGATGAAGATGGATTGTAGAGAATTGCATCCTATTCAAAATGATATTTGGATGGGTTATTTCTCATAAAGTATGAGAAAGTTATGCTTGGTCAAAGTTGAGTTGACTTTTCCTACAAAACCATAATTTAGCAACTTTTGAGTCTTGATGAATTATGAGCAATCCTTGATGAATCATGATCAACCCTTGACAAAATGATGAAATATCCTTCAAAATGAGGATGTTGACCAAAAATCTTGAAGTTTGACTGTATGTGGGCCACAGTTGACTTTTGCCCTAACACAATTGATTTTTAGGCTTTTGAGCAATTGACTGAGCAAACTTGAAACTTGACATGAATGCTCTTGATAACATATTAGGACAATGTTGAGCATTTGGGATCACTTGGACTCAGTTATCTTGATGCAATATGAAACCCTAATTTGGGGTAGACTGCCTTAGGAGAGAGCTTGTCTGGCCAACCCTTGGACTACCTTGAGCAACTTGAAGATCTTCCTTGAAATGTTTTGAGAAATATGGGAGGGAAAATTTTGGGGTACAACACTAGGCATCTAGGAACTGAAGTCTCTAAGTTTCATTACACAAATAACCATTGAGCCTTTCATACACCCTAGTTCCCTCATGAAAGATTAGACCTATCCACGTATATTTGTGGCCTATTAAACCAATATCCATAAGGTTGCAAGAGTTAACCTTGTCTTTGAACAAATTTCAATTTCTATTCGATGTTGGAACTCCTCCCTTTTTTCTTCTGCTACCACGATATCATTGGAATTACCTCCAAGCAACCACCCACAATTCACCTTTAAAGTTATTTTTTAAAATCATCTCATAACTCATTCCTTCCTTTTTCTCTAGGACTAATTTGAACAGAGGTGAAAAGCCTTTACTCATCATCCATGTGCTTTATTTTGTATGAATAAATTGAAAATGCTTCTCTAGAATTGTAATAATCACCTTCTCTGCTTTCCACACGATGGTTATTCCTCCAAAAAAAACGTTGACTTTTTTGAACTCATAACCATCAAACCCTAGTTTCTTGAAAGTCTTGCATAGTTACCCATGCTCAATTATTGTTTCTATAATTATGAACGTATCTGGATGAAAATTTTGAATATAATTGTTGCAAACTCAAAGAAAATATTTACTAGGAACTCCTCTATAATTACAAATAAATAATTTGAGTTGGTCAGATACCATAAGGTATTATTGAAAGATTGATTCAATCCATTGCCATTAGCTTGGGGTCTCTTCGACCGCATCCGTATCTGAGTATTCTCCTTATTCGACATTATTATCAGCTGCTTCAGGAGTGCCTTCTTCCTCACCCTCATTCCTCTCTTCGAAGCTCTTTGTTATTTCTGAAACATGATTCATCTCCTCAACCCCTTATTCCTTACTCAAAGATCCTTGGGCCCTAAATTCTTTTGGGCCCAGTTGGTCCAAATTATTAGCTTTAGTCATATGTGGCTCGACGATTATATTTCCTTTATCGAGGCTATCAAATTGCATCCCTTTATCTAGTTTTAAGCCCTTGATGAGTTCACCTACCACCTTTCCACGTGCCCCCATGCTTTTCTCTTTTATTATGTCACGTGAAGCAATAACCAAACTTGCATTGTTAATTTTTTTTAACTTTTTAATAGAATCAGTCTTCTCCACCACATGTTGCACTTCTATTGGTTTATTTAATTTTTAGATACCCCCCATCAATAATATCTTTTCATGCATTTTGGTGTACGTTATTTTCTTCATTGATAGGATTAATAGGAAATTCATAGATTCTGACTCATACTGCATGTTGTTCGATAACATTAGTGATCATATATTAGCAAAGGGTTTTCCATTAAGACTAAATATTGACCAATTCACTAGTGAAAATGGTTAGATAATATTCTTTCCCTATATCTACTATATTTAGGACTTCTCTCCTTGCCCATATCTTCTAGAGTCTATTCTCAAGTGCCTTGTACCCTATCCTTCTCCATATCATCTTGAATATCACCCCTCGTTTTCATGGCTTTGAAATCCTTCTTTCTTCCATCTCTGAGAGAATAAATTATGGACATTCATACTCCCTAAATTTCTTCTCTTCAATCTTCGAACCTCTAATTATTCTGTTTACATAGTTCGATCTTGCATTTTTATGCGTACATTTCATTATTTCTATTATTTCCTTCATGTTATCTACGGTCACCATATTCATATACGAAATAATCCATTTACTTCTATAATCATTGACATGCTCAAGCTTTAATTCTTCATATATTCACTAGTATGTTTGGCATAAAAGATAAGATCATCTTTCCTCCTTTGACTCTTTTAGTGTTTTGTTCTTTGAAGTCATCTTCTTTTGATTGGTTCTTGTGGTTTGCATTCGCAAACCCTGGTGGAGCAAGACTTGTGACTAATCACTTTTTAGAACTCTCAATAATGCTTTTAACAAATGGAATAGATGAAATGAGAGAAAAGGAGATCATAGCTGCATAATTTCTAGTTAGTGGGTTTCGTCCCCCCGAAAAGTGACCCTACATTTCTAAAAAATAGGATGAGAAAAAGAGATGAGTGGACATAAAGTTATTTTGCATTACTCATGACAGGCCTTGAAGCAAATCGAGACAAAATTCCTTCAAATCCCCCGCATATTCCAATTTTGGAATAAAATTCTTGTGTCGATTATCATAAGACTTCCATTTTGAAAAATGTCTTAGGTTGGTATCTTTCATTTTGGGAGTTCGTTGGTGCTGAGTTACATGATTTATGGGTTTGAGAAAATTTATAGGTTTGAGGAAGAAGATGAAGAACAACAATCAAAACCCTAAAATAATTTTTGGTGACAAATATTTTCTGTTGTTAAATTAATCACAAAATTTGTTATTTTTTTGTTTTTGCACTCTGTTTTTCAGGGGAAAGGAACCCTAATAATCCAGAGTTCGTGCTATGGAGGTACGTGCACTGGTCAAGCGTTGTTTCTGTTAAAAATCGAATTTGATATTCTCCGATTGTTGTCCTTTACAGAGACTCGTTTGTCACTCGAATTCAAACCCTTGATTATAAAAATTGGTTTAAGTTGCATAACATACCTCACTAACAAAATAAACATAAAAGACTAACATGATTGAGTTTATACACTTGAAAAAGTTTAATGATCATTTTAAATTAAATGACTAAACTGAAAAGTAAAGATACAAAAGAGAAAAGAAAATTAAGTCTATATTTATTTATACTTAAAAGTTCAGCTCCAACTCTTCATAAAGGAACAATCTAGATCATATGACCTTATGAAAATAAACTGTCAGATGAAATTAGTGAAAGTGAAAATACTGTTGATCTGACCTGATCAGAAATGGACCGTCACGGCTGGCTCCGAGCAGAAAGCTTTTTTGAACGAGGTGGGGGGGGTACCTGCAAGGCACTCCGATGCTGAAGTGAGTAGGAGTACGAGCAGATAATAGTAAGTTGAGGTTAGAATGATCAATACCTGACCCTCTGGAAACAGAGGGTATTTATAGCCCCCAGCGCTGGGCCAAGGTCCCTTCATTGGGCCGGGCGGATTTGGCCCAATGGAGGAACTGCCAGGTTCTACGTGGGTAGTGGGGACCCGCACGTGGTCCCCTTCCTGGATGTGCTGCGTGAAGTGCGGGCGGACGAAGACGCGGTCTTTCCGGAGTATCGTTGGGGGAACGGTGGACTGAGTCTGCCCTAGTTGGGATGCTCGAGACAACGTCGAGCTGGACAGCAGGGTGTCGAGCTGGACGTCAAGAGGTGGAGCTGGACATCATCACTTGGAGTTGGACAGTGGGATGTCGAGCTGGACATCAAGATGTCGGGCACGGATGTGACCCCTTTGCTCGGCGTGGTCCTCAGTAAGTCCCTTTGGATTGGGCCTTAGTAATGCTTTTGGGCCTGTCGGGCCCAGTCCAGAACAGGAGCCCCCAAAGTCGTGGTTCCTTAGCGAGGAGCCATGACTTGAACCCAAGTTATTCCCTCGTTGAGGTCTCGTGCCCGGGATGGAGGTGTGGCCCTCGAGGGCCTTCTCGTGTCGTGCTTGGAGACGTCCTCGGTGGTGGATGCGCGGAGGATCCTTACCGGGCGCGTCGGTTGAGCACACGAGGTATCTTTCGGGAACTGTGACGCCACCCTATGGGGGTAGGGTTATCATTGCGTTGGGAGCAGTGCGTTGAGGAGACGGAGTCCGTGGTTGCCCGAGGTGACGTTTGGTATTCCACGTCATCACTATAAATAGGAACCTTGGGCCCCATAATACGTTTTCTGCTCTCCGTGCTTTCTCTGCTGTTGATCTCCCAGATTTTTTCCAGTTGCGACTTCTCGTCACAGATTCCTCCATTTCGTAGCCAGATCCCACTCTTTGATCCAAGTAAGTGACCTATCTTCTTCATTTTTCTGTTTAGAATGCCTGATTTCTGGCATTTGTAGATGTTTTAGGACCGTGCGCGTGGGATTAGCCCGGTAAACTCGTGCTTAGCCCGACACATTCATGTCTAGGACCGGCAAACGCATGTTTGTGGCCGACACATTCATAGTTTAGGTGATAAACTTCAGAGCTGCCCGGGGTCTTCATGATCCAGGGCGCCTGATTCATGATCGCGCCCGGTATGTTCGTGGTCTTGGCTGTGGGCTTCATGGTGCGGCTCGCCATGTTCATACCTCGGGTCGACATGCTTGCAGAGTGGCCGCGCAGTGGGTTTGAGGAAGAACACCGGGTTCAGGACGTCGGGGAGGCAACCATTCGTGGAAAGTGGACTTATGTAGTCGTGTATGTGACGACATGATTTTGTCGAGCGTAGGGCTTCGTGCTCAACTGACTGGTTTCCCGTGCTCTGCAGGTAACCATGGCGGATGAGCCGAGCTCTTCTGGACGCCGCGACCGTGACGAACAGAGTGCCGACGAGTCGGTCACCCTGATTGATACAGTGGCCGACCCATTGCTGGAATGGGTGGGTGTCGAGCCGCGGGGGATAGCGTCGGTATATAGTCGGGATGACCGACATCCATTCACTGTCATTGAAGAGGGTCAAGACCAGCCCGACTTCCAACAAAACTTCATAGTCATGATTCCGTCAACCGGTGCAAGGATTTGCTCGGTCTATCCGAATTACAGCCTCGCGATGTATGAGATCGCGTTTAAAGACTTAGGGTTGCGGCTGCCATTCACTGATTTTCAGGCTGGGGTCTTTATGCACTTGGAGCTGGCCCCGTCCCAGCTACACCCAAACTCTCTCGCCTTCATCCCGGCGTTTGAGTTGATGTGTCGCTACCTGAGGATCGGGGCGACCATCCCTCTTTTCTTCCGGGTATTTCACCTGCAGCGTCAGTCCCGAGGAGGGAAACATAGTTGGGTCTCCCTGAAGCAGTCGAGGAGACTCTTTAAGATGTATATGGACTCCGTGAGGGGGTTTAAAGACAAGTGGTTCGTGGTACGGCCAGTTACCGACGCTGCTTTAAATTCCCTTTTCGAGGAGGAGGGGCCAGTGAGCGACGATGATGGGGAAGCGATGATGAGCGACGACGGGAGCCCTGTGTTGGGTCGTAGGGCTAAATTCCCGGTGTACTGGATGTCCCGACATTACGAGCATGGGACCGGTTATTACCATACCGCCGTCGGGGACATGTGCTCGGAGGATCAGCGGGCGTACGACGCTCTTTGCCGGTTTGTCGACAATTTTCATCCCGCCCGATGGGTTACGCGGGAAGGGGATGATATCCTGGACAAAGATGGTTACCCGACGTTCGAGTCCCGTCCGATCGACACCAAGGCGCTGGTGGAGTGTCCGACTTACAGGCAGGCTGCCCGCCTGTTAGGTTGTTTGCTTGAAATTCTTTATTCGTCATTTGCTCATGAAGTTTGCTCGATACTGACTTTTCCTTTATTTCGTGCAGGTACGATGGCTAGCCGACATGAAAGGCTCTTGAAATTATCCTGCGACCAGAGGCGGGGCAGGAGGGTCGTGAAGGCCCCACAGGCGACGAGGATGGGTCCCCCACCCGGTCCAAATGTTCCTCAGCCGGTGAGGGTGGACTCGCCGTCGAGCTCGGGAGCTGCGTCGGATCCAGAGGTCGAGGAGATCGACCCCAGTGCCGTTTTGACGCAGAGGAAGAGGACTCATGTGGAGGGTGGTTCGACTGTCGGCGAGGACGCCGGCGCTGTTAAATCTTTCGCCTTCCCCCCTTATTTCGAAGAGGCAGGCTTTTTCGAGCGATTCCCCCCGACAGTGGTTGCCCATGAAGCTGAGGCCATAAAAAAGATGAGTAAAGAGGAAAGGAAGGCGTATCTGGCCGCCAGCGTGGACGGGCTAGTAAAAATGGCCGAAATGGCTTTGGTGTTATCTGAGGATGGAGGGGATGTTGCCCGTGTTGAAGAACTCGAGCAGGAGAAGGCGGCGCTGACCGCGAGCTCGCGGAAGTTGAAGGTCGCTCTGGAACGCTCCGAGGGGATGTTCCGAGAGCAGACCGCGATGCTCGATGCTGAGAGGGAGATGTTGACCCTGGAGAAGGAGAAATCGGGGAAGTTGACTGAGGAAGGGGAGCTTCTTCGGGCGGACAGGGATCGCTTGGCGGCCGAAGTCGAACGCTTGGGTAAACAGGTCGAGGAAATGAATGCTATCCTGCAACCTGCCGAAGATGAGCCCGAGGACATAGCAGCTTTGAAGAGTCGGGCGGAGCTGGTCGCCCACATCCGACTCCTCGAGGTGGACTGCGTCGGTGCCTTGGAGGATGGGTTCAATTCTGCGGTCGATCAACTCTCCTTGCTAAACCCTGGCCTGGTCACTGAGGGTATCGGTCACACACACCGGATTGTAGGTGGCGTGATTGTTCCTCCGCCCGACTCTCCTAACACCGACAATGATGATTCCGTGGAAGTCTGAGTAGGATAGCGGGTCTGCGTGCCCTTGATATCTGTATTCTTTGGGCCTGCGTGCCCGTTTATTGTATGTTATGAACATCGCCGGCCTTCTTGGTCGGTTTACTATTGTTTTGTCGCCCTCAGGCATTTATATCAATGTTGTTTTTCATTTTAGATTTTTGCCATTGTTTGAAATCATATGCTTGCATGAATTTAGCCTAAGCCACGGGCCCGAGGAGTGCCCGTAAGTGGTTTTGATTTGGCGAGCGAATATGCTCGACTCCGTTTGTATTCGTTCCCGGCCCTCTTTCGATTGGCCAGAACCACCTAAGTGTTGCGCTCGAGGGGAGAGATTTTCTTTTGACCCTTGTAGATGGCCCGTTATTCTTGATGAAATGTCGGGCATTTCGGAGCGAGGTTGCTCAGTCGGGCGTGGAGCCGTTAGGACGATTCGCCCTTGGCGTGAACTGCCCATCGCGAGCTGGGTGTTCTGCCTTATGGGTACAACGATGGTGGGGCTCGGTATAGCTGTCCACGTCGGGCACTATCGATCGTCATCGTTTACCGCACGATGCTGTGCTATTTTGGTCGTACGTCGGGCTTGTACCTTAGCCTTATACGAAATTGGACGTTTTTCCTCGTTGACCGAGCGCGGGTGCTGCTGGTCGAGGGTCCCAGGTGTTGACAATTTCTAACTGTAGTACTGCTTTAGCTTGGCAGCATTCCAGGGTCGTGGTAATGGCTCTCCATCTAACTGCTCGAGGTAGTACGCCCCGGTACCCGTGGTGCCGTGGACGCGGTAAGGTCCTTCCCAGTTCGCGGCCAACTTCCCTTCGCGGGAGTCTTTCTGGTTCCTGCGTAGTACCAGGCTGCCTATTTCGAACTCGCGCTTGATGACCTTGTCGTTGTGGCGTAGAGCCACTCGTTGTTTTAGGGTGGCTTCGCGCAGGGCAGCCCCCGATCGGATTTCCTCGACTAGGTCGAGTTCATCCCTTAATGCTTCGTCGTTCATTTCTTCGTCGAGGGGTTCTTCCATTCGTCGGGATGGTTCCATGATTTCGACCGGGATGACAGCTTCGGTGTCGTAGGTCAGTCGGAATGGTGTTTCACCCGTCGTTGAGTGGGGTGTGGTGCGGTATGCCCACAGGACGCTGTGGAGCTCCTCGACCCATCCTCTTTTGGCTTCGCCGAGTCGACGTTTGAGCCCTCGGAGGATGACTCTGTTCGCGGCTTCGGCTTGCCCGTTGGTCTGCGGGTGTTCGACTGACGTGAAGTGTTGTTTGGTCCCCAGTTTGGTGACGAAGTCTCGGAATCCGTGGTCGGGGAACTGGGTACTGTTGTTGGTCACCAGTGCCTGCGGAATTCCGAACCTGGCGAGCATGTTTCTTTTGTAGAAACGGAGGATGTTGTGTGAGGTGATTTTTGCGAGTGCCTCGGCCTCGATCCATTTCGTGAAGTAATCCACGGCGACGATTAGAAATTTGTTCTGGTAGGTCCCTTGCACGAAGGGCCCGAGGATGTCCATGCCCCACCAGGCGAACGGCCATGGGGACGATAATGTGTTCAACTCGTGCGGGGGGGCGAGGTGCATATCCCCGTGCTTCTGGCACTTGTCACATTTTTTCACGTGTTCCTTGGCGTCCTGTTGCATCGTCGGCCAGTAGTATCCTGCTCGGAGGGCTTTCCTTGCCAAGGATTTACCGCCCATGTGCTGGGCGTTGATACCTTCGTGTATCTCCCGTAGTACGTCGGGGATGGCGGACTCGTCGATGCATTTCAGGAGGGGAATGGAGAATCCTCTTCGGTACAGTTTCTGCTCGAGAACAACATAGGAACATGCTCGTCGCTTGATTGTGGCAGCTTTGGCCTGGTTCGACGGGAGTTCACCCTTTGTTAGGAAATTATAAACCGGGGTCATCCAAGACGTGGCATCCCTGATGGCGTGGACCTCGACCGTAGTCGAGGTTGGTTCGATACTCGGACGTGCCAGAGATTCCTGGATGATGGATTTATTCCCGCCCTTCTTTCGTGTGCTCGCGAGTTTGGACAATATGTCCGCCCTCGTGTTTTGCTCGCGGGGAACATGAGAAATTTCTGCACGTACGAACTTTGCCATGTGTTTTTTGACTAAGTTCAAGTACTCAATGAGGTTGTCATTTTTGGCCTGGTAGCTTCCCTGTACTTGGGAAGCGACGAGCTGGGAGTCGGTGTAAATGTGAACTTCGCGGGCTCCTAAGTCCTCGGCTAATCTCAGTCCTGCGAGCAGGGCTTCGTACTCTGCCTGGTTATTTGACGTCGGGAAGGAGAGAACCAAGGAGTGCTCGATTACCACACCTTCCTCGTTTTCCAGGAGGATCCCTGCGCCGCTCCCAGACGAGCTGGAGGCTCCGTCGACGAAGATGGTCCACTTGTGTTCCTTCCCCGGGGGAATGTCGTTAGTGGTCATCTCCGCGACGAAGTCGGCCAAGGCTTGTGCTTTCAGGGCCTTCCTGCCCTCGTACTGAATGTCGAATTCGGAGAGTTCCAAGGACCACTTCAGCATTCTTCCCGCCATATTTGACCGACCCAGGAGTTGCCTCACCGGCTGATCGGTTCGCACGATGATGGTGTGCGCTAGGAAGTAGTGTCTGAGCCTCCTCGCAGCGTTGACGAGGGCCAGAACAACCTTTTCTATCTGTTGATACCTGCTCTCGGGGCCTTGTAAGGCTTTGCTCGTGAAGTAGATAGGTTTCTGCCCGTCAGGGGTCTCGCGGACAAGAGCTGCGCTGATGGCTTCGTTTGAAACTGCCAAGTATAGGTATAGTGGTTCATCGTCATCTGGTCGAGACAACACGGGCGGTTGAGACAGGCTCTGCTTCAGATGGCGGAGTGCGTGCTCGCATTCCTTGTTCCATTCGAAGGCTGCTTCCTTTCGAAGGAGCTTGAAGAAGGGAAGTGCGTGCTGAGCGGACTTCGCGATGAAGCGGGATAGTGATGTCAACATGCCGTTCATGATTTGTATCGACTTCTTCGACGTTGGTGTCGGGAGGTCGGAGAACGCCCGACACTTGTCGGGGTTGGCTTCAATCCCTCGTTCTGTTAGATAGAATCCGAGGAATTTTCCTGCCTTGACCCGGAACGTGCACTTCTCGAGGTTGAACCTCATTTTGCACTGTCTTGCTTGGGCGAAGACTGTCTTGAGGTGGGCTGCGTGATCGGTGTCTGCTCGGGATTTGACGATCATATCGTCCATATATACCTCGAGCATGTCGCCAATCTGTTTGTTGAACACTTTGTTCATCATGCGTTGGTAAGTTGCACCGGCGTTCTTCAGTCCGAAGGGCATTACGTTGTAGTAATAGTTTCCCGAGCTGGTCATGAATGCCGTGCAGCGTTTATCGCCCAGAGCCATTGGGATTTGATTGTATCCCGAGTAGGCGTCCATGAACGACAAAGTCTTGTAGCCGGCCGAATTGTCGACCAGCATGTCAATGTTAGGTAGAGGAAAAGCATCCTTCGGGCAAGCCCGGTTGAGGTCGGTATAGTCAACACACATTCTCCATTTTCCATTATTCTTTTTAACAAGTACAACATTTGACAGCCAGGTGGAGTACCGGGCTTCAGAAATAAAATTTGCCTCTAGGAGGTCTTTTACAGCTTTTTCAGCAGCCTCCGTTTTTTCTGGAGACTGCCTACGTCTACGTTGTACTACGGCCTTGGCGGCTGGATCAATGGCGAGGTGATGACAGGCGACCTCAGGGTCGAGTCCGGGCATCTCTGCAGCGCTCCAGGCGAAGAGATCAGCATTCTCGCGCAGACAGACCTTGATTTGCTTCCTGGCCAAGTCGGGGAGGTCTTTGCCAATCTTCACTCCCTTGGTCGGGTCTGCTCCGAGGGGAACGAGTTCAAAATCGCCGTCCGGAATGGGTCGGAGTGGGATTTGCTCGCTGCTGGATGGCTCGTCTTGGTCGAAGCGGGCGTCGAGGGCTATGGAGTCGACTTTTGGTGGAGCCTTCTGAACTTCTACCTCGGGGGATGCTCTGTCGGGCTCTTGCTTTGTCTTCTTGGTGGGTCTGGTCCCCACGTCGACGGTATCTCGTCCCCTTGACGCGGCGTTGAAGCACCTGCGGGCAGCGGCGAGGTCTCCCTGGATGGTGGCTACCCTTGCCCTTTTGGTGTAGAACTTCATTTTTAGATGGACAGTTGAGGGCACCGCTGTCAGCTCCGCCAATGTCGGCCTCCCCAAGATGCAATTGTATAGGGACGGGCAGTCAATGACGAGGAAGTGGACCTTGACCTGTCTTGTAGCCATTCCTTCCCCGAACGTCACCAGGAGCTCGACATAACCCCAAGGTTTGGAAGTCGAGCCGTTGAAGCCTTGAAGGTCTGAACCCACATACGGAGAGAGGTGTGAGTCGTCCAGTTGCAAGGTCCGGAACAGCTGGCTGTACATCACATCGACGGAACTCCCTTCGTCGACCAGGATGCGATGCACGTCAAAATTGGCCATCTTTGCCCTTATCAGCAAGGGGATGACTGCGTTCGGGGCTCCGCCGGGGAGCTCTTCTAAGTAGAAGGTGATGGGTTCTGACCTGCCCTTCACCCTTTCGAACGTCACAGTTTGAGGAGGAGCTGTGTCGACCAATTCGTCCAACTTCCTCTTGGCTGAATTGATGGTGAGGTCGTTGAACCCGGCCCCGCTGATGACCATGGCGGAGGGGAAGTATTCCCACCTGCTGTGTGTTGTCAGGGGCTCCTGCAGGAGCTCGGGAATTTCAAAATCCTCGGGCCTGGTTACCGAGAAGGCAGTCTGGATTGGCACCGACTCGTCAGATGGTCGGGCATCTTCTTCGGGCTCCTTAGCTTCATGGGCGTCCCGACGGGAAGCGTCGTTTCTCCTGTACTGCGCGAGCCTCCCTTCCTTGATGAGGGTTTCAATGGCGTCCTTGAGGTGGACGCAGTCCTCTGTCAAATGGCCATGACTTCTATGGTATTGACAGTATTTATTTTTGTCTACCCCTGGCTTGGCAGGGGCAGGTCGGGGACGCTTGACGCCACCGTCTTTGAAATTTGTGCTAGCACACTCCGCCAAAATACGCTCGCGGGAAGCCGTGAGCGGAGTGTACTCGGTGAAATGGCCCGAGGGGCCCCTTTGTTCCCGGACCTCCCGGGGTCGATCTTCCTTCCTTTTCTCCCCGGTACGTCGGGGAGGAGGGTCTTGTCTCGAGCTGCTGCCATGATTGGGAGCGCGAGCCCTGGAGTCTCGTGCCCTGTTGGTAGCTTCTCTCTCCTCGTAGTCCATGTAAGCTCGGGCTTTGTCGAGGAGAGCGTCAAAAGTTGCAGGCGGCTCAATACCCACAGCTTTTTTGAATTCTGTGCCGGGGAGGAGGCCCCTCTCCAGCAAATATCTTTTCATATGGTCCGCGCAGGGGACCTGTATTGCTTCCCGGTTGAAGCGGTTGATGAATTCCCTCAAGGTTTCATCCTGTCTTTGGATGATGGCCTCGAGGGCCGCCTCGGTCTTCGGGTGGCGCCGAGAAGCTGTGAAGGAACTGATGAACTGGTTCTTCAGGTTCCGCCACGATGTAATTGAGCCCGGGGCGAGCCCTTTATACCAGTCCATGGCCGCCTTCCTGAGAGTTGTGGGGAAAAGGCGGCATTTGATGGGTCCCCCGACATTATGGTAGTGGAGCATGGCTTCGAACCCGTCAATGTGGTCGACCGGGTCCGCTACTCCATCATACTCCTTCAGATGCGGGGGTTTCTCCATCCCCGGGGGGATAGGTGCGTCCATGATGGCCTGCGACAGGGGACCGCGGGGGTCGTCCTCGTCGCTCCTCTCCGGAGAAAGAGAAGGGGTCCTGTAGTTATGTCTGGCACGATGGTCGTGCTGAGATTCCCTCGAGCGTGATGCTCGGTGGTTGAAGGTCACCCGCCCGTCTCCGGCGTGCCTCCTGTCGTGCCTTGAGGGGTCGCGACTGGGTTCTTCGGTATGGATGACGGGCTGTCTCTCATATTGGGGACGCCTCTGCTTTGGCTGGGGAGAGGGGCTCCTGGATTTCTCCCTATAGTGTCTCTGCGGGGGAGAAGGGTGTCGAACTTCTTCGACCCGAGGAGGTGGAGAGGGTGGCCTCTGGTGCCTCCTCGGGGGTCGTCGATCATTTTCTAGTGCCCTTAGTCTTTCTCCTTGGGCGAATATGAGATAATTTGTCTGGTTGATGACCGCGAACAGTGCCTGAGTCGTGGCATCTGCCCCGGCAGGAACTGGGACTTCATAGAACCGGGCAGCTCTGCGATAAGCGAGAGCTTCCGGGTCGTCCTCGAGTGCTGGAGGGGTCGTCGAGGATGACGCAGTATTCCCGTCCCTGCGGGAGGAAGGTCCAAGAGCGGTTGTCACGGGGATGGTATTGTGGACGGGATCACCGGGATTGTCAAGGTGTCCGTTCTTGTCCGCGGGGCCGTTATTAGTGTCGGCGACACGGACGTGCTGCTCGTCGTGAGCTGGGTCAGCCATGACAGGTAATTGAATTGAGCTTTGGTCCTTAGAATTGTTCGTTAGACGGGGAAGCTGTTTCCCACAGACGGCGCCACTGATCTGACCTGATCAGAAATGGACCGTCACGGCTGGCTCCGAGCAGAAAGCTTTTTTGAACGAGGTGGGGGGGGGGGGGTACCTGCAAGGCACTCCGATGCTGAAGTAAGTAGGAGTACGAGCAGATAATAGTAAGTTGAGGTTAGAATGATCAATACCTGACCCTCTGGAAACAGAGGGTATTTATAGCCCTCAGCGCTGGGCCAAGGTCCCTTCATTGGGCCGGGCGGATTTGGCCCAATGGAGGAACTGCCAGGTTCTACGTGGGTAGTGGGGACCCGCACGTGGTCCCCTTCCTGGATGTGCTGCGTGAAGTGCGGGCGGACGAAGACGCGGTCTTTCCGGAGTATCGTTGGGGGAACGGTGGACTGAGTCTGCCCTAGTTGGGATGCTCGAGACAACGTCGAGCTGGACAGCAGGGTGTTGAGCTGGACGTCAAGAGGTGGAGCTGGACATCATCACTTGGAGTTGGACAGTGGGATGTCGAGCTGGACATCAAGATGTCGGACACGGATGTGACCCCTTTGCTCGGCGTGGTCCTCAGTAAGTCCCTTTAGATTGGGCCTTAGTAATGCTTTTGGGCCTGTCGGGCCCAGTCCAGAACAACTGTCAATTTCAATAATTAACTTAAAAAAAATTAAAATAAAACTTCTAATAAAAAAATTGAAAAATAGAAAGTGTTTGATATATTAAAAAAAACATGGGTATAAAATAAAGAAATTGGAAATAGCACATATAAATAGTAGTAGTATACTAGTACTAGTATAGTATAATAATAACAAAACGAGTTCCCACATAACAGAAAAAACAAGAATGGTGAAGAAAGAGGAGGAATCCGGTAGCGGAACCAGAGAGAAGAACGGTGCCGCTTCTTCTGGTGGCGGCGGTGGTCGTTACGTCGACACTTCGAAGGCGCTCAACCCTATATGGTTGATGAAATGTCCGCCGGTTGTCGCTCAATCCTTGCGTGCCCTACCGTCCTCCTCCGATCCCTCTCTTCCCGGTGCTAAAGTCATCGTCTCCGTCGATCCTCTCAAACCCGAAGATCATCCATCCGAGGTAGTATAATTGCTAATAATTCTCATCATCATCAGCATTTTCAATCTCCATGCATGCGCGTTTATTCTCTTCTCTTCTTAGGGTTAAATGTGTTTCTATTCTCATTAGTCACTATCAAAATTTTGAGTTCAATTTTTACATAAATTTCTTTACTATGTGGCTAAATCATAATTTATGATTCACTCACACATACAGTGATATGTCAGACACATTTAATAATAAATAAATGAATTGAACGTATCCATAAGGGTGGTGCCATGTCAGTTGTCGATGCTAACAATATTTTTTTTAGAGGTATCGGTGATACAGAAATCACTCATACACGGTGTCATGTTAGTTGTCGATGCTAACAACATTTTTTTTAGAGGTATCGGTGATACAAAAATCACTCATACACTCGTACGCAAACAACATTAGACACGATAGAAACACTACATTTTGATACTTTGATGCTGGAAATAATTTTAAAAAAGAATAAATTAAAAGTAATCAATTCTGATAATATTTTAAAAAATAAATGAATTAAACTTAATAACATGTGTCCGTGTCTACCTAGGTACCGGTGCTATATAGAAATAGTAATATTTTTTCTTATTAAGTAGATTAAATGAATAAATATTTTGTAGAGACTAAATTGAATCTATATTTAATCCTATTTTTATTAACGATGACACTTTTCTTTGTATTTTTCTGCTTGCTACTTTAAAATTGAATGATTGTTTAGTGAAATTATAAAATGATCAGTTTACAATGGAGTTGGGTGGAGGTGAAGGTAATGCATCAAGATGTTTTGCTATGGACATGTCTAAAGACTTCATGCCTATGTCTGTCTTTTCTGACTCAACACAAGGTACCTTTTCAATCATCACATGCATTGGATTTTGTTTCTTTTATGTGACATCATAATGTTAGACTTCAACAATCTAAACAAATGAGAGATTCTTAGTTGAAAGTTTAAGAGGAATAGAATCCCAATTACAAAGGTAATACATTTGTGTGCAGCTTCAACAGTTTGTATGTACTAACATAATCTAACCATCTTGTTATTTACCCTAACCCTCTGATTCACAGACGAAGAGGGTCCTGGTAATTCGGAGTTCGACTGAGAAGTAAGTAAAGTCTAACCATGGATTGAACTCAGATACTCCCAATTGATTCAATCTTAACTAAAGCTTATTAACACGTAACCTAACCCTCTAACTAGCACTACGAAATAAGTTTCCTATGAGAAGCCTGGTGATGTAAAGCTCTTTTCATTGCAGAGTGGAATCCTTTAGGGGTCTATTATAGATAGGCTTGCGTTTGATCTATTTATTTTTTTGGTTTCTTTGATGTTTTATTGTTTATTTAATGATATTTGATCTTTTATTTTATTTTTAAAGTAAATCAGATTAAGGATGTAACTAGATAGGAAGTCTCTGATTCAGCAAAATGTAATTCAAGCAGTTGATACTTTTGGCATATTGTAGGAAAAGTATCAGTGGAGGGGAAAATAGTGAGCAAGATTGACATGAGGTCGGATAATCAAAATCTTGATGTCTACGGGAAAATCTGCCGTGAAAGGACACAGAAATATACGGTCAAAAATAGACAGATACAGGTTTTCTTACGGCTTTTATTCTCATAATAACATATGATCCAATGATTTTGACAGACATATCTTATTTACCTTTGATTTTGCCTGAACTCTATTTTCAGATCATTGACAATGATAATGGAGCTCACATGAGGCCAATGCCAGGGATGATCAGTTTTTCAGTTGCTGGACCCGTTGCTGTAAATAAATGCCTTTTTCATCGTGTTACCAATTTGTGTTCTCAATGATTACGTCTGCATGTGAAATGAAACTTCCCTTCTTTTAATATCATGTGCATAGCACTTTTGTGACTTCCCATCGAACCATTTTTTTGGCTCAATAATGAGCATGGTTCTTAGTCGTGGTTGCAGTCACAGTTATGGTTCCGATGTGAATTTTGATATTGTGACAAAGCCCAAACAAATGTGGCCGTATTTGCAGTTGAAATATCTTTGTGGAGATCTCTAAAACCTTTATAATACGGTCGTAGTTGCATTGCAGCTGCATACAACAATTTAGAACTATGATAATGAGATTAAAACATCGGCAAATAGTTTAATCTAGTGTTATGTAGTTGAGTTTGAGTTTGTACTTTTTATTGTTTGATGTTTGAGATGTAAAAGAAGGTGATTTATTACATTAGGAAAAGAAGAAAGCACCAGCACGAGGAACAGAGACGAAGAGAACTAGAAGAGACCGTGGAGAAATGGAAGAGATCATATTTAAGCTATTTGAAAGGCAGCCGAATTGGAGTTTAAGAAACCTCATACAAGAAACCGACCAACCTGAAGTATGTTTCTACTGCTGCTTTGAATATTTGTTCTAAATTGAACATTTGTTTCTTCCAAGCACACACCATTTGGTTATTGAACATTTGTTTGTATATGTTTATTAGTGCCTGTGTTTGACTAATACTGTGTTGCATCTAATGATACATTTTAATGCAGCAATTTTTGAAAGATATACTGAAAGATCTTTGTGTCTACAACAACAAAGGAACTAATCAAGGCACCTATGAACTGAAGCCTGAATACAGAAAATCTGGTGATTAGCTTCAAATGCTAATGCTCTTCATCCTCACCTAGTATAGTATAATTCAAATCATTCATTTTTTCATATTTTTCCGACCGGGCTGTGAAATGGGGCAGCATGCATTTTGTTAGTCTATGATTTTGTTATTTTACTATCTTTTGTTTTCGGATGACTATGTATCATCATAAGGTTTGAATGAACTATTACATCTGCATTCTCTTGGTTTTGCTGATTTTGATACATAACTTTATTCTTTCTATTCTATCTTAGAACATGTTTGGAAAATGAGAAAACACAGTCATACCGGAAGTACCAAAAAACCGAAATTGGACGTGTAACCAAAGATGCCATTAGTTGATAAGTAGAATAGAACTGCGACCACTTAGCAATCCATTGCAATTTGTGATACATGAAAAGGAGTCAAATTGTGCCTATTTATTTGAACTTATATTGATTTACAATTTAGTTTTCCAATCTCATAATATTTTTTAAATAAAAAATCTCTCCATTAAAAAGGAGATTTATTTTTACTGATGTTTTAAATTGAATAATATGAAGATTGAATTTTAGAGGAGTGCAAGAAATATTTTCATTTGAATACTCTTTCACATTCATTCTCTTGTTGAGAGAAGCTTATATGGATCTCGCTACATTATGTTGTAGGTCTTGTTCCTAAAAATGTGGGACTCATGAATTTCACAGTAAGAGTTAGAAGAAATAGTGTTTCTAGCAGTCTTGTTTAATTTTTTTAAGAGTACATTAACACATAAGTTTAGAGGGTTGTTCTTCCCACAATCTTTATTGGCAAACAACCTCTCTTGAAACTTCAAAATATCCTTCGTGCAGTTTGGTTTTCAAAATTTAGATGTGTCTATTGCGCACTAATTCACATAATCATCTCTATTTTACCAAAAATATGTACGAAGTTCAAACTTCAGATAAAGTTTAGATATACGGAATTCAAACTCCGATTAAAGTTCATCAGTGAGTGCTCGCTTATTTTAAAGTGTCACATGTAAGTATACATGTATGTTTTAATTGCAACAAGTGATAAAGATAAGAGTGTTGAATCCACAGGAAGTGAAATTGTTATTTAGATTGATTTTGTAAATAACCATCCTTTTGAGATTAAGCATGAGCAAAGAGGGAAACAATACTTGATAGTCATAAGTTCAATTTTCACTTAAGACTGATCTAAAACAGTGTAAGGTGAGAGTGGAAATATATCAAGAGTGAATGAGTCGAACTATGATCCATTAATATTGTAGAAGTGATTATGTGTCAATGATGTATTGTGTCGTGTCTGGAAAGGTTATAGTGATCTTGAGGTGTATCCTACAACATCAAAGCATGCATAATAGGGTAAGTGAATAAATCTCTAAGTCTCACTTATTATCCTAACATACGTTTATTTGTATTATGAATTCTTTAATGTTTGCAGTTCATTATCTCTAAGTGAATTAGGTGAATGAATATCTCTATCCTACTCGTTCAAACATTTATACTTATGAAGTTCACTTGTTGTTGGATCTCTCACAACAACAAGCTTTCACATATCTCTAAGTTGATCAGTCAAAGAAACAAGTTTATAAGTAAGGTATCACATAGTAAAGCAAGACATTTAGACAACACACCATTTCACATAAAAACAACTTAATATTAATTTCACATTGCTCAACTACAAAAGGTTTAACACATAATGAACTGAGTACAAACTACAAGCATGGTTCTCTGAAGCAACATCCCTAAACAAAAAATGAAAAAGAGATATAAACCTAAGAGTAACTTGGAGACTTCTTGAGATGGATAGTCTTTAAGAGATGATTTTAGTCACGCCAGGACTCAGCAGCTGGTACAAGATTGACTGAGAAGAAGAACACTCTTTCTACTCTTCATTATCCTCACACTTAGTAACTTCTATGTTTTCTCTTGGAAATGCTGAATTCCTTTCTCATTCTCATCAAGGTCCTTTTTATAGGCTTGAGCTAGGGTTTCTTGTGATACATTGGATCATGGATTTAATATGAAGAAATCACATCAAGCCCATATAATAATCAGTGTCATCCCTCCAATTCTTCTGCTTACCCAAAAAGAAATCAGGTACAATGGAACATTAGTGGTGGACAAGGTGTCTTGTGGCAGACTAACACAACATGGGTGCATGCGACGCTGCAGCCTACGCAAAGTACTATTGTACTATCTTTTGTCTTCTAATACCTCCAAGCCTTATCATTTTGATTCAAATGAAATTTCTTCGAAATACAACAAAGATTCCTTCCAATGCTTCCATCTTTACATGTTTTTCCCTAGAAACCATCTAACTTCATCATTATTTTCCCTTAGCTAAGTTCAGCTTCTTTCTTCAGTTTACACTCTCAATTACACACAATTGCACTCTTGTCTCAACTCGACAGAGCTAACCTTAATTTTAACATAAAACACATAAAAACATAAAAGGTAACATATATTTCCCTTCAAGCAAATTACTATGAAAACAAATAAAATACAATAAAATAAAAATTAAATATAAAATTAATATCTAATAAAAAAAATTAAGGCATGTATTAACTTGCAAAATATGGATTAACACACCCCCAAACTTGAATCATTGTCTGTCTTCAGGTGATGCGATAAGAAACGACAGATAAACTCCTTCCAAATAACCACCCTTTTAAACAGCACTAACCTCATCAAACAACTCAGAAATTATCTCAAGGAACTTGTTTAAAAAATTGGCCCAACTCATCTCTGAGCTTTATCATAATTGTGTGTGTGTATGTTTTATATATCACTGATGTACCCTGTCACGCCAGAACTCTTCAGTCAAGTTAGCCAGCCTATTTTTAACTTTAGTTGCCTTGTCCCATAGTCTAGAAAAAACTCAGTTCTCAGTTTCAACAGGGGTTTTGACTATCTATCTTTAGACCTTTGTACTTAGGAACACATATGCATTTATTAAAAAGAAAATTTGTAGATGTCTCACTTTTTTACCTAATGGGATCTCACTTGTAATGAGTCTAACTTATTACTAATGATAGAAGCATTATTGTTCCTCCAATTTCAAGCACAAGAATTTATTAAAAACTTTTTGTTCCCCAGTTTCAGGCACATGAACTTATTATGAAGTGCACTTTGGCTTACTTCATATACACACTTTGGTTTGTTTATTAGAATATGCAATGTGTCTATGGTACTTAAGTCTAAAACAACAGTGTTATCTATCCTAACTAAATCCTATGGTGAGATCATATTCCATATTCAAAAACAATTCAAATTTATCAAAAGGCTGCCTATAGTGAGCTCCTACAATGCTTGTCGCAATTCTTACTAGCTAAACTTTTAGCATTTTGCTCTTTATCACATGGTATTCTCTTTTCTTCTTCATAGCCTCTTTCTGGAAGACTCTGGCAGGGTTGACTTCTTAGCAGTTTGTGGTGCCTTAGAGACAACTTCTGTCGGGACAATTGTCTGCACCTGGGTTGTCTTGATTGATACTTTCTTTGGAAGGGATTTGGGCTTGGGATTTCTTGGTGACTTGGACTTGGTAGGGGACTTATATTTTTTATCCTTCTTTTATGGGTTTGGAGTGCTTAGCTTTTCAAGCTTTTTCTTCTTTTTATGATTGACGACTAGGGTCACATTAGCACTCGTCTCTTCCTCATACTCAGCTGACTGCTCCAATTCGTGTAAATTATCTTAAGAGTCTTCCTCTTCTTCTACATCCTCTTCAACCTATTCTTCACCCTCATTAATTTTCTTGTCAGCCTCTTTTCCATCCATGTTCACAACAACCTCATGCTTAATATCATCTTTTTCAACTTTCTCTTCCTCCTCATAGTTGTCCTCACTCATGTCAGCATTTTCCTACATATCTTCACCAGTGTGAACCTTTGTCTCATCAGCTTTCTCCACTTCCTTCCCCTCATCAGCAACTTCTTCATTAAGTTGTTCCATCACTTTCTTAACAATCTTGTCAACAAACTTCTTTTTGTTTTTCACCTTTTCAGATGCTTCTTCCATAAGGTCTTTCTCGTCTTTGGAAGCTTGGTTCAACAATTCATTTAATGTTCTTTCATCCTCTTCGTCGGAATTTTCCTCATTGGTTAGTTTTACTTCCTCCTCTGCATTCTTCTTAGAAGTGTCCTTTGGAGACATTCCTCCCTTCTTCATTTGGGTCGGTTTATCAGTCTTCCTGGCTCTCTTCTTGGGTTTCTCAAGAGTGTACTCCTTAGGCATGCCTGAGGTTGACGCTCCTGCAGCACCAGTAGACACAATTTTCACCTTCTTCTTTCCTTTTCCCTTCAGATTGTTGTTGTCTCCATCTTTCTTTTGTTCATCTATTTCTTCCAATTCCCCCAAAAATATGCTTTGGTAAAACTGACAACGGCCGATCATTGTAATTCCAGGAGTTAACCTTCAACTTCCATTCAAACTTCTCCTTTTCAAACTTAAAAAAATCACGTTGATCCTTCTGCATCTATAGTAAATCTCTCCATAAAACACTGTCAGTTTCAAAAGTTTTTTCTCCTCCTGTCGACTCATTTCTTGTCTCCGATGAAGAATGGAAAAACACAAGAAAGGAGAGTTTGAATTGGAGTTTTTGAAATTAAAGCAATAGACATATTGGTTATCATGGTTCATTTGAACTCATACTACTCCAGTTCACCCGCCAAGGTGATTTCGCCTCTCTCAAATGAGGTCTTAATCCACTAATAAAACTTGATTACACAGATACAATGACTACTGTCAATGTCTTCTTGAGTTTTAAACCACAACTCAGTTTTCTCAAGGTATTACAAGATAAGACAATTTAGAGTGTGTACAAATATGTTTTCTAAACAAAACTATATCACAACAGTGATGTATACACAATTGAAAAGCACAAGATATGTTTTCTAAACAAAACTATATCACCACATTCTTAGATTTGAAAGTTGATCTCATTTGTTTTCCATTTTGACAAGCATCACACAATTTATCTTTCATAAATTTTATCTTTGGTAATCCAATGACAAGGTCGTGTTTGGTTAATTTATTTAAATGTTCCATATGTATATAGGTT
The DNA here is from genome assembly GCA_948472305.1 of Vicia faba. Lineage (NCBI taxonomy): Eukaryota > Viridiplantae > Streptophyta > Magnoliopsida > Fabales > Fabaceae > Vicia > Vicia faba. The sequence goes on from OX451735.1 coordinate 803,189,400, forward strand.
GCCCTTTTATGCCATAACCATGATTCATTATTGCTTACCATAATACATTTTACTTTCAAATATAAATCATCTAAAGAAATCATAAAATTATTGTTAATTCTTTTACCTTTGAGTTTTACCTCTTTGGTGACTTAATCTATAATCAAACATTCATCTTTGGTGAAATTGATCTTGAAGCCCTTGTCACAAAGTTGGGTTATGCTTAAAAGATTATTCTTTAGTCCTTCAACATAAAATACATCTTCAATGGATGTTAAAGGTGGTGTACCAACTTTGCCTTTACCAATAATCCTTCCCTTATTATTATCTCCATAAGTGACAAAACCCTTGGCTTTTAGCACAAGATTTGAAAATTGGTTTATGTCTCCCGTCATATGCTTGGAACAACCACTATCGAGATACCATAGATTTGATGTAGTCTTCAAGCATACCTACAAAACAAATTAAGTTTTGTTAGGTATCCAAGTTGCTTTGGGTCCTTCATAATTAGTACCTTTCTTTATCCACACATAATGCCCACTTGCTATACTAAAGTTTCTAACATAACAAGAATTAGGTGTATGGCTAACAATACCACAAGAAAAATAAGTAGGTACAAAATTACTTATATATCTAGAAGGATAAGATTTATTCTTAACAAACTTTTTCTTTTTAGGATAATGATGAATCACTTTAGGTTTGTTCACTTTCTCTTGATTTGTTTGGTCACTAGCCTTAACAAAGATAGTTTTGTTAGAACTTGGCTTTGAAAACTTTGAGTATCCAAGTCCACTTTTATCATTGGGGTATCTTTGTTGACTAAGGATACCTTCCAACCCAATTTGTCCTTTTTCATATCTTTCAAGAACTCTTTTCAATTGGAGAATTTAGAAAGAAAGTGATTCACAATTTTTGCATATAAATTCTATTTTTGCTCACTAATCATCTTTTCTTTTTCATTATTAAAATATTTTTCAATTGTCTCAACTTTTTCTTCCAAAGATGAGATTTGTTTGTTTTGAGATGATATAGTTTTGCATAGAATTTTGCGTTCATTTAAGAGTTCATTTATTACACCTTGTGCATCATTATCAAACAGAAAAAAATCATAACTAACCTCAATATCTTCATCATTGGAATGGTGTGAAGCCATCAATGCTAGATTTTCACTTTAGTCACTATCCGAATCGGATGAAGAACTTATCTCATTATCTTCCCATGCAACATAATCATTTTTATTCTTAAACTCCTTTTTGCTTTTGAATCCATTTTTCTTGGATAGTTTCAGACAATCTGGCTTTATATGACTTTGCTTGCCATAATCATAACATGTCATATCTTGTGTTAATGTGGAGGTTTATTTATCCTTGTTCTTTGAAAATTTATTCCTTTTTACAAAGTTAGAATTACAAAAATCATTTTTAGATCCAAAGAATTTTCCTAACCTTTTAACAAGAAGCATCAAATTTTCGTCTTCTTCCGGATTATCTTCTTTTTTAATTTCTTTGGAATCAACCTTTAAGGCAATGCTTTTAGACTTCTTCTCTTGATTTTCATGTTTTTCCAATCTTCCAAGTTTCGTCTCATATTCTTGAAGTTTTCCAAATAATGTTGCGGAAGTCATTCCGGATAGATTTTTCTTTTTGGATATTGTTGTTACTTTTGGTTGTCATTCCCGACTTAAAGATCTAAGCACCTTAAGGTTAAGTTCTTCCGTAGTAATAGTTTTACCAAGAGCTTTCAGATGATTTTTTAAGTGCACGCATATTTTCTGTAAGTCAAGAATGGATTCTCCAGGCTTCATTCTGAATAACTTGTATTCTTGACATAAGGTATTCAATCTTGATCTTTTAACTTTAACGGTTTCTTCATGAGTTTCTACCAAAGTATCCCATATTTCTTTTGCCGTTGTGCATTCCGAAACACGAAAGAATTCATCCATGCTAAGTGCACCTTGAAGAAGATTGATTTCCTTTTTGTCATAGAGGACCTTTTTCTTATCATCGTCATCCCATGAACTTTTAGTCTTTGACGTACCAACACCGTTGATAACACTTGTAGGAACAAATGGACCATTTTCGACGGCATCCCATATTTCTTCTCTTTATGCTTCTAAATGAGACTTCATGCCGATTTTCCAAAAATTAAAGCATTCACCACAAAACAATGGAGGCTTGTTATTGCTACCACCATCTCTAAAAACTGAATTTTGATTTGCAGAAGCCATTCTGAATCTTTAGGAACAACTTACCTATAACCTGCTTTGATACCAATTATAAGTTAATAATGCACCTAAGAGGGGGTGAATTAGGTGATGATCAATTTTTGCCTTATCTTTTAAAGTTCTTATTTTTCTGATTATGGTGATGAAAGCAATAAAATGAGGAAAATAAATGAACATCGGATATATACTGGTTCCCCTCACAGGTCGAGAGTACTTCATTCCTCTTGCCAACACGGAAGAGATTTCACTATAGTTTAGAATAATTGTACAAGCCTAATCACAACAAAGGTATTGCCTTACTATCTAATCTATAGGGAGATCAAAGGCTCTTAAATCCTTTAATATCTTGAACACTAAGTGCAAGAAGAACAATCCTCTTTAATGCACACACTTGCTTTCAACAATCATAAATAGCAAGAGAAGTAATAATATGTTCTGAACTTTTACAAGAGATTTTGAATTACGATACAATATATCAATCTTGGATTGATCTTGTCCTTTAATAAAAACAATTCTCAATAATGGATACAAGTGTTCACAATGGTGATATGAAACTTAGAACAATTTTTCAATGAAAAATGAGTGCAAAAAGTTTCAATAAAAGTTCTGATGTAGAACACTTGGGAAATTTGAAAGATAAAGAATTTATGTAGTTTGAATTGTAGATTGAAAGAGGTTAGAAATAATTCTAAAATTAAGAGTTTATATAGGTCTCTATACAGTATTTCAAAATGGTATGATTCAATAGAAAGATGTCATACTTCATAAACAAAACAACACAACTTTTCTGTATTTTAAAACTATGAAAATTTCACATTGTTTCAGTGGTAACTGGTTCCCATAAGTGGATACTCGGTTACCGCCTTTCTCAATGTTACAGAATTTCAAAATCAACGTTGGATAATTGGTTCCCATATATGGATGTCTGGGTTCCTCAAGACAGGGGCTATTATTTTTGGAAAATGATACAGGGCAACTGGTTACCATAACTGGGTAATCGGGTCCCCTAAGATGTTTTTGAAAAATTACTTTTGAAAAAAAGATGTGAAACATCAAGTTGTGATTTATAAAACTTGTTTGAAGATTTATGGCATGCATGAAACATTGCTATGAACACTTGTATGCATATAGAGAGGTTGAATGCTTTATACCTTGACATTTGATTTGATCACACAATATTTCTTCAAGACTTTGATAAATTTGACTTGATTAAGATGTCTTGACTTGAGTCATTCTATTTTGCAATCAATGATAGTTTGTCTTCATCAAAACTCTTTAGGAGGCTTGTCTTCACAGAATTGTTCTAAAAAAGCCCGCTAAGTCAAAAGGAAAAATCCAAAAACTGAAAAAAGTTGACTTAGGTAAAAGTTAGGGCATTCCGATGGACCAAAAAATTCAAAATAATCGGTCCCAACAAAAATAAGGGATTGAAAGCCAGAAAAATGGAAATAAGAGTAGGTAACTGCCACCTCAAAAACTATCAATGCTTCTCATCAAGTTCTTGAATTACACAATGCTTCTACCCATCATCGTGATTTCGAAAATTCTCTTACAGATTGAACGCATCCGTTGAGTTAATCAAATTTAGGAATGGAGAACATCAAGGAGAATGGTTTGGGTTAAATTTCAAATTTTGAGTCTTTTATCCTTTGTCTCTTAAACCGTGAACCAGACCACATTACAACCTTCAAAAGTCCTGATTGAAGCTAGGTTCACTATGAAAGCATACTCAGCAAAATGTGTGTTAAAGTGAATCCTAATGTTTGTTAACTTATAGCTAACTACATTGTTTTTTGAATCTTCATCAGTATTCATCCATGGTACACCGTATTTATCTTCCATATCAAAAATCATCCATTTATATTCCATAACAAATTTCAATTTTAAAACTTGCATGATCATTACATCAAAATTACTTTTCAAAATATATAATTTTATGTGTGAATCAATACTTAGCATAAAGGAAATCTCAAGAACGGTCTGATTAACTACATCATTTCAAGAAGCTCCTAACTAAGGGAAAATCATCTAAGAGGACCCCCCCCCCCCACTAATCAGGGGAAAATTCTAATGATTATAAGGGCATATCACATGAATATCTTATTGGCTAGGGGCAATCATTCCAAGATTTGATCAACTTGGGTAACATCTCAAAGCACCAATTAAACAGGGGCATACCTTTCAAGATTCAGACACTAGAGGCAATTCATATCAACGTCATATCACATCATGGTGAGATCCAAAGTTCAATCTAAGGATACTTCCTCCAGACCCTAAAGATCCGGGCATCCCTTTCAAGATTCAAATGTTGGGGCAGACCGTTGTGAGACTTAAAAACCAGTTCAAAATGGTTCATCAAAGGCAAATAATTCTAAGAGTCAATTAATCAAGGGCATAATATTTCAAAGTTCAAAGTAGTGGGGCCAGCCATACTAAGGGCACAGTAGGGTCAAACTTCGCCAAAACTCAAAACGATTTGAATCTTTGCAAAGATCTAATAAATTGGGGCAAGACATACCACAAAGGGGAAAGGTCTCCTCCTACTTTCATGATCCCCAGTGAAGCTCTCTCCTACATCAACAATCTTTAATTTTGAAACGGGTATCGGGAAGTCATGCTAGCATAACACCCTGGTGTGACAAGAAGCCTTGTTATATAAGCAACTCCTCTCAATCATAACCATCCATGACCCACTATAGGGGAACCATTCGAAAGCATCCAAGTCATCATAAATCATTTGCATGTATTCATTAAGTCACTGCGCTCTAGCATCAAACCATGCATAACACCTCTTTCATCTGACATAACATGAATATAACATCTTCAAAAGTCCAATTACTCATTGGAACTTCAAAGTCCAACATCCATCGATACATATCCAAATTGCTCATTACATGCATTGATCAATCATTACAGTTCATACATCAATCAAAATACACATCAAAATAATCATAAATCATAACGCATAGCATAAACCTTGGTTTCTACAAATACAATCATCCTTATCATTGAGTTATCTACGCTACGTTGAACTTCGACGTAGATGATTATGCAATTCATACCTTCTCGTTGTCTCCTTTTTCAAATGACATTGGTTTTGGTCCACCTCTCATAAAACCTTAATCTAATCACCTGATTGATGTTTCTCGGTAACCTTACCGATGCCAGTAACCTTACTGGTTGTTCATTTTCCAATCACCTGGTTGATGTTTCCCGGTAACCTTACTGATTGTTCATTTTCCAATCACCTGATTGATGTTCCCCGGTAACCTTACCAATTCCAGTAACCTTACTAATTGTTCATTTTCCAATCACCCGATTGATGTTTCTTGATAACCTTACTGATGCTAGTAACCTTACTCATTGTTCATTTTCCAATCACCTGATTGATGTTTCCCATTAACCTTATTGATGCTAGTAACCTTACTAACTGTTCATTTTCCAATCACCTGATTGGTGTTTCCTAGTAACCTTATTGATGCCAGTAATCTTACTAATTATTCATTTTCCCAATCACTTTATTGACTTATCTCGGTAACCTTACCGATGTTAGCAACATTACTGTTTGTTTCAACTTTCCAATCACTTGATTTTTGTCTTCCGGTAACCCTACCGATGCATATCATCAATCCAGAACGTAAGCAGCCTTACGTAATTTTCAACAATTCATGATGTGAGCAGCCTCACACATTTGTATCAGTATTTCATTGTAGGCAACCCTACAAGCATGAGCAGCCTCATGCATGTCCATCACTGTTATACCCCAAAATTTTCCCTCTCATATTCCTCAAAACATTGCAAGAAAAATCTCCAAGTGGCTCAAGTTAGCTCAAGAGTTGGTCAGACAAGCTATCTCCTAAGGCAGTCTATCCCAAATTAGGGTTTTTTGTTGCATCAATATATTTGATTCCAAATGGCCTCAAGTTCTATCCAATGTACTAATATGTTCTCAAGATCATCCATGTTAAATTTCAAGCCTTGCAGAGAAAGTTTGCTCAGTAAATTCCTCAAAAATCCAAAAATCGACTATGTTAGGGCAAAAGTCAACTGTGACCTATAAACAGTCAAACTTCAATATTTTTTGTCAACATTCTCATTTTGAATTATATTTCATCATTTGATCAAGGTTTGATCATGATTCATCAAGGATTGCTCAAAATTCATCAAGACTCAAAAGTTGCTAAATTAGGGTTTTGTAGGAAAAGTCAACTCATCTTTGACCAAGCATAACTTTCTTATACTTTATGAGAAATGACCCATCCAAATCTAATTTTAAATAGGATTCAATTTCCTACAATCCATCTTTACACCCCAAGATCAAGACATGCACTCACAAGAAGTTATAAATTTGGACATTATAGGTCATTTTTGAAAGTCAACAAAAACACCTTTTTTTCCAAAGCTTATAACTTGAGAATGGAATAGCAAAATGAGACGGGACCAAAAGGGTTGGTTAAAGGACATCTCAAGATTTCTAAAAAGTCAAAGAACACCTCCAAAAGTTCAAAATTGAAGAAGTTATGCATTGTTGAAGTTGGACATTTTTGCAAAATTGCCAAAAGTCAACTATCCCCAAAACTTCAAATTTTGTCAAATGGTCCCATTCTTTTCCACTTGATTTGAGCTTGCATAGTTGCCCACGTGTCTTAGCTTCATCCATGAGCCCATATTCTATTTTTATTATTTAATTTAATTTTTTATTTAATTTATTCATTTTTAATCAAATTAAATCATATAAAATCCAAACTTTGGTTACCTAAGATCTTTTTGGTTGTTTCAGGTCTTAATTATCATCATTAGCATCATCAAACTCGAATCAAACAAGATCATGTGCAAAAAGATTGATTTTTGATAAATTTTGCAAGTTGTAAAGAGGAAATCAAATCAAATTCCAATGCATTGATTTAGAGAGATTCAGTCCAAATTTGTTACCCTAACACACTATACCATACATAAGCAAGCCAAAGGGACGTGAATAGGGGTTGGAGGCTGCAAGAAGAGGCAGAATAAAGTTTGAAAAAAGTCACCAAAAGCTTGAATTCGAAACCATAGCTAGAGGCACTTTCAGAAGCTGAGACCTGTCCCAATCTCTTCCTGGGTGTTCACTCAACCTTCATGGATCAAAAGCAAGCTTGCTCATACGCCCAAACGCGCTGTAAGTGTCAAGATAACCCGCTCTGTTCTTGAATTCGTAATTCATCATTCTTGCATCATTTGAACAAACTAACTACATATTTGCGATCCTCTCAACATTTCCAAGCTTTTGGCTTTATTTAATTTCGTTTACATGACCTGTATTGCAAAATGCCATAGCTAGGATTTCTTGGATATTTTTGGGTGTTTTTGTTTCAGGAATAATTGGCCATCAAGAAGGGTATGGTTGTGACCGGGATGATGAGACGAGCACAACCATGCCTTTAGAATTCATTTTTATGGCCTACAACAGATTTTGGAATATGCATGACTTGTAGTGACGGTATGTGTCCGTAACTATAGGTTTTACAGGGTTTTAGCCACGGATGGAAGGTTGAAGACGATGCATGGCAAGGTGTGGTTGGCCCATTCAAACCATGCGCATTTTTTTTATATTTTTCTGGCAATAGTTTTTGTTTTCATATAATATATATTATTCCTATTATATTAACAAACAAGGACAAATGGCTTAGTGGTAAGCGTGCACATCCAATCTCCTTCAGGACCTGGGTTCGAATCCCAGGTCCCCCAAATTTCTATTTGATTTTTTCTTTTAGGCAATTGTGTGTGTATCCAAGCTTGCAGCTCACCGTGCACTATCATCTATCCAATGGCCAGATGGCCAAAGGCCAAATCTGGTGGCCAAGATCTGAAGGTCTACCTTGGTCCCAGTCAGCGCATGCACACCAAATCCAAAAAGTCAAACAAGGCCAGCGTGTTTTGGGCCTCAGCATTGCTATTCAGACACCCAATTCAGGCCCAAACCCCTTTTCTCTCACATTATTCTGTTTATTTATTTTATTTTGTTAATTGCTTGATTATTTTTATTATTTACTAACCAATCAAAAAATTCTTTTCTTTATAAAATAAAAACCATAACAAATATTTTATTCAATCAAATTTTTATTTTTATTTAATAAATACTAATTAATTGATTTAGGTTTTAATTAGAATAACTTTAATATATTTTTTTTGTAAATAATTAAAATTAAATTAGACTTAATTAGGTTTTTACTAATTCAATTAATTTTTATTTCTTTCTTAAAATACCAAAAGAACCAAAAAAAATATTTTTTATTAATTAATTTAATTAATTTAATTTAGTAATTAATTTAGGTTAATTTCTTTCTTAAAATAAAAATAACAAAAAAAAAATCTTTTCTTTAACAAAAAGGGTCAAAACCCTAGAACTTTGCGCTCGATTTAATTTCCCGCATGCGATTTACTTTCTCTTATCCATTTATGTATCTTGCCTCCGGTTTGTAATAGTTAATAGGATCTTTATTTATTTTTTATCGCTTTATTTATTTTCAAAGGGTTTGTCTTTGGCGATGTAAATACCCGACGCCTTGTAATTTACATTCCGCATTTTATTTCCCACAAATATAAACTGTTAGATGTTTGATAATAGGATGGCATGACAAGACTGAATGTTTTAACCTAAAATCAATGTAGATCACCATTAACATGTACAAAGATAAAATTGACTGAAAACGACACACTCGCACATGCGCACTCTTAGGGTACACCCCACTTGGTTGCCTTCGTACGCGGTCATTGAGTATAGGTCACTTTAGAGGTCGCCCTTTTGTCCAAAGATCATAGTTCCCTCGAAACAGTTACCTCAAATTTTGTTGCCTCAAACAAATGATCTAAGACATTAGGGTTACCGCTAAGGCGTCCTACCATTGCTTTGGTGACCGTAAGTCCCTAATTCGAATTGACCCTTAAAACTCCAACGACGATGCTACCTACTCATTCATAGTGGGATATCATTGTCTAAAGGAAGATAGCATAGAACGATTCCTTTTTCGAGTAGGTAGATGGTTCTTAAGTACTCGCTCTTTCAAAAAACAAAATCTTTTTCACACTTACACGTTTTCGAACAAAGTTTTCAAAAACACTTCACACGCTCTTGAGGACAAAAGCAAGAGTTAAATCGAAGTTCTCAAACAAAAACTTTTTTAAACCCACAAGCACAAAGAAAAGCAATTTTTGAAAACAATATGAGCAAGTATCTAAGAGCCCGTGGATAACCACAGATAGAAAGGGTGCTAACACCTTCCCTTTCTATAATCTACCCCCCGAACCCGAGAAATATCTCGAAAAATGAAATTTTCTGTGCTTTTTTCCTTTCCTTGTTGGATAAAATAAAAGTCGATGGCGACTCTTGCTTACCGCGACATTTTGCAGACACAAACGCAAAACGCAAACCAGCATTCCAAAAAACAATCAGTTCTTCCCATCGTATCATAGAACTGGCGACTCTGCTGGGGACTATTAATAAGTGGGGTGTACCTTAGGAATAGTTCATATTGTTTTCAATTGCTTGACTTGTATGCTTTATCTTTGTGGGCTTGAATCGGAGTTACTATAGATCCTAACCCGGATCTGGGGGATACCCTTTAGGTAAGTAGCAATAAACTGTGAGGGAATTGTACGGCATAGACCGATACGGTTGAAGCAGTAGCTGCGTTGGTGTGGCACTTTAGTATGTACCGATATCCCTTGTGGCGCAACGAGGAGAATATGGGTCTGCTAAGGGGTCATTAAGCACCAACTGACCTTAGAACCTTTAAATTGACCAACTTGGCCATAGAACAGTAGCAGTATGCTACACTCATTGAGACCAAACTCTCGCGATGATTCCGACTGCAAGAAAAGGTTACTAAACTGGAATTATGACCAATCGAGGGTGGTCAGTGATATTGAGATCCTCTAGAACCCAGTTACTATTTCTAGGACAGGTTGAACCAACTAAACTAAAAGAGGGTAATACCTAAACCCTATGAAAGCCTAAACTTAAGGTTGTTTGTGTGACTTGTGTGCCTTCAAACTTGAACTACTTGCACATTCTTGTTATCTGACAACATGAGTTCCTTCCAGGTTTTGTTTATAGTCCTTATCCAATAATTTGGATTTATTGCAGGGTTTACTTACAGCACCTCATACTTTTGCTTAAACGCATAGCATACACATCATGACATCATGCCTTAACATTTCCCTAATCATTTCAAGGATCTCAAAGGTTTGTGATGCAGGTTATGGTAAATCAAATGTATAGCAAGGGGCAAAGGGGATTTATTTTCCTCTAGCCAATGTCGTCTAGAGATCAAAACACAAGGACTTGAGTCGGTGGCTATGACCCACTCGATATGGTGAGCTTGACTCTTGAAGAAGGGCTCTTAACAACACGAAGTTTTCTTCAATCAAAGCTGCGAAAATTCAAATTCTAACAAGTTTCTTGTTTACCCCGCGAGATCCTTGAAAACATTGCATATATATATCATACATATCATTGCATAACAGGTCTCCCAGCACAGGTCTCTCATGTTCTCGCTGTTTATTTTAGCAATGGCTTTCCAACAAGACAACCAAGGTCTTCAAACTCAAGAAGCTCAGTTCAGGGACATTTTCCTAAACCTATCCAAGGGGCAGGAAGAGTTGAAAACACTCCTCGTTGGGAACCTGGCCAAGAAAAGTCCTGAAGACAATAAGGACGAACGGCTGAAACAACTGCAAGCTGAGTTAGGTGCCATGAAAACCCAGATGCTGGGACAAATGGATCTTATCCAAGGCTTAGCTAGGGAACAAGAGGAGCTGAGAACCATTATCAGCCAGCTTCATCAAGATAGATACAAAAGTATGAAGCAAACAGTCAAGGTCGGGGACCAAGTCATTGATCAGCCTCTAAAAAGACAAGAGTTTGGTTCGGTGAAGAATGGACCTCTCCAAGTTGCTACTACCTCACGGGTCCAACAACAATCGTTCAATAAGCAACGGGTTAATCAGAGGTCGTTTACCAACCTCAACATGCTGCGGTCTCAAGCTTTACAACACCTGTTGAGATTGAACCTGGTGACGTTAAGGGACCCTCCTCAGAATCCCAACATAGCCTCCCCATACTACAATCCTGATGCAAGGTGTGCATACCATTCCAACAGCCCGGGGCATGATACTGATAACTGTTGGGCTTTGAAAAACAAAATTCAAGACCTGATCGGTAAAGGAGCATTGGAATTCACACAAGATGGTCAACTGGAATTCTTCTGCCACTCCTCGAAGGCTCACCATTTGAAGTGACATGTTCTGACAAGAGAGGCTTTTGTTCATTAGAATTTTCGATTTGTATTTTTCTTTTGATTTGTTCAAACATTTATTCATGTCAAACTTTGTTACTTTATCAATGCATCGCATATGTCTGTTTTGAATCAATCCATTCGTATTCACTATATTCAAATTGCTTTCATTTTTTGTGATGATCAACTCTCGATTAAAAAATTCTAAGCCTTTAGAGGGAGGATGACGAAAATGATATCAAAAATCTCTACAGTACGCTTTTGAACAGACCCCGCTGACGATGTACAGGCTTTGTTTCAAAATCCTAAACAGTGGAGTTATAAGGAAGATAATCCCTCGTCAAACCCTTTGAGCCAAAGAAGTAGGAGTTTTTCTTTTCACAAATTAAAACCCTTAATCACAACCTGGGGCAGGGTAGTTTCTCAGTTAATTCGGGTGCACAATGAAGGGCATCAAAGAGGTCCTGGCAAAATAAAAGATGGTGATGGTTCCTTATAATCGTCAGGACAGGCAGTCATTATCTCAGAAATAAAAGCCCATTAAGTCAAAACCTATGAAGGAGACTTACAAAACTAGGGCATCCCGCTAACTGTAATCACAAAAGAAACAGTTCAGGCAAAAGACAGGGATAATAAAATCAAAAAGAAAGAGATCCTACAAACTCTCAACAAAAATAACTGCCTGTTCAAAATAAATTGTTAGTATCCGAACCATCACTGGTATATCAGAGCAAAGACTCAAACAAGATCTGATGCACGATTAGCTGAGTTTAGGATCGAAGAACATCACGAAGAACGGGTGGGTACAAATAAAATTTGAGCCTTTATCCTTTGTTTCTCGAACCGTGAACCAGACCACGTTATAACCCTTGAAAGTCCTAGCTGAGGCATGGGTTAGTTTGAAAGCATACTTTTACAAAAGGTATCCTGACTCCTGTAGGGCTTGCTGTAAATCCTGAGTTGACATCACATCTTACAAAAATTCGCTTGTTTTATTGAAAACTGCATTTTCAAAGAAGTTTAAAACAGACATAAGCTTTGCATTCTTAAAATAACATTGTTTGCATATGACTATTTGTTCAACAACAGAGAAATTCACATGATGAATATCTAGTGAACAAAAAATAACTTTTCCAATAAAAAGGGTCACCTCAAGTGGAAAAAAGCACTTCCAACCAAGGGGAAGACATGATCGTTGTCCATCATCTGGGGCAGTTAAGTCAAGATTCAAGGAATCTCTCAAAGATGCCAAATAGCCAGGGGAAAATCTCCATCTGAATCGCTTAGGGCATTGGACATGAATTCCAGCAACGAATCTTGCATGATCAAACATCTTTTGGTAGTATGGAAACACGTCACTACTGATAGTGACAACTCCATACACTCTGAGAGCGTGGACATAGTCAAAAAAGTACTACGCATAATCAAAGACCCGCTAGGTTTACTGGCCTAGGCAAAAATAAGGGCTTCCCGGCGAACCAAAAGGGTTCGGGCAAAAATAAGGGATGAAAATGAAAAAATTTGTACACCCGGCAAGTCGAAAACCTGAAAAGGCGGCTTGGGCAAAAAAGGGTATCCCGGTGGACTGAAAATCCGAAAGGGAGGTCCAGGCAAAAATTAAGGATCAAAGCGTACGACTATGTCCCGTCATCTTGTCACTAGCCTACTAGAATAACACTTGTCACTTCAATCGAAAGTTACCAAGCACCTCATAGGTTGGGACAATACTCGATCCACAAGGCCTCCGCAGGCACCTTCTCCCGCAGAAATAGAGGCAGAAAAGTCTTGATGTAAAGCCATCTTCATATCCTTAGCACGCGTCCCAGTAACATTCACTCCCTGCAGAGTAAAAGAAAAAGACAGTAATATTAACTCTCCCCAGCTGAGGCTCACAACTGTGAATGAATCAGTAATAATCTCCCCAAGCAGAGTTTGTCTACCATCAACACCAAAAGGCTTAAGATCCCCGACAGTCTTAATATTCCCCAGCGGAGTATAAGAATATTCTCCGACAGAGTACAAATACCCCCAGTGGAGTTTGAAATTTTTCCCAGCGCAGTCTGAAAAAGCTTCCCCAGTGGAGTTTGGGGAATCATCCCCAGTAGACCTTGGAAGATTATCCCCACAAGAGTCTAAAATGTTATCCCCAGTGAAGCCGCAACTGAAAGATCATCCCCAGCGGAGTTCTTTCCTTTCACAAATAGGAATTCCATCCCCAACAGGATTTAGTATCACCAACAACGGTAATTCATCCCCAGCGGAATTTATCGATGGAATCCTCAGCAGAGCATCTCTTCCCCAAAGAGTAATCTCCTCATCAGTTTATTCCCCAACGGAGTTTTCCTCTCCTGCAGGTTTATTCTCACAGTCATCTTCATTCGCCATCCCCAGCGGAAACGAAGAATTCAACTCTATTCTCCAGTAGATATTCGGGATTTATTTTCCCCATCTAAAACATTATGTTCCCATACATCATGATACATGCATATACGCATCATACAACACAATCTCATTTATTTTGAGAACATCATTGCTTGATATATATCATGCATTGCATACGACTGACTGTTACCTTTCAGAAAAGATGTAGTTAAGTTCTCAGCTATGTCGAACTACTGACCGGTTCTTAAATCTCAACTGAATTAGTCTCGGTTGAATTACAGATACGGTTTTAAATCTCGTCAAATTTCCTCCGTCGCAGTGTGGACGAGTTCTTAAATCTCAACAAAATTATACTTCGTTGAAGTACAGACAGTTCCTAGATCTCGATGAAGATGTTTCCCTCAGTCGAAGTACTGACCGGTTCTTAAATCTCAACTGAATTAGTCTCGGTTGAATTACAGATAAGGTTCTAAATCTCGACAATTTTCCCCCGTCAGAGTATGGACGAGTTCTTAAATCTCAACAGAATTATACTCCGTTGAAGTACAGACAGTTCCTAGATCTCGATGAAGATGTTTCCCTCAGTCGAAGTACTGACCGGTTCTTAAATCTCAACTGAATTAGTCTCGGTTGAATTACAGATAAGGTTCTAAATCTCGATAATTTTCCTCCGTCGTAGTGTGGACAAGTTCTTAAATCTCAACAGAATTATACTCCGTTGAAGTACAGACAGTTCCTAGATATCGATAAAGATGTTTCCCTCAGTCGAAGTACTGACCGGTTCTTAAATCTCAACTGAATTAGTCTCGGTTGAATTACAGATAAGGTTCTAAATCTCGACAATTTTCCTCCGTCGAAGTGTGGACGAGTTCTTAAATCTCAATAGAATTATCCTCCGTTGAAGTACAGACAGTTCCTAGATCTCGATGAAGATGTTTCCCTCAGTCGAAGTACTGACCGGTTCTTAAATCTCAACTAAATTAGTCTCGGTTGAATTACAGATAAGGTTCTAAATCTCGACAATTTTCCTCCGTCGCAATGTGGACGAGTTCTTAAATCTCAACAGAATTATACTCCGTTGAAGTACAAACAGTTCCTAGATCTCGATGAAGATGTTTCCCTCAGTTGAAGTACTGACTGGTTCTTAAATCTCAACTGAATTAGTCTCGGTTGAATTACAGATAAGGTTCTAAATCTCGACAAATTTCCTCCGTCGAAGTGTGGACGAGTTCTTAAATCTCAACAGAATTATACTCCGTTGAAGTACAAACAGTTCCTAGATCTCAATGAAGATGTTTCACCCAGTCGAAGTACTGACCGGTTCTTAAATCTCAACTGAATTATCCTCGGTTGAATTATAAATAAGGTTCTAAATCTCGACAATTTTCCTCCGTCGAAGTGTGGACGAGTTCTTAAATCTCAACAGAATTATACTCCGTTGAAGTACAGACAGTTCCTAGATCTCGATGAAGATGTTTCCCTCAGTCGAAGTACTGACCGGTTCTTAAATCTCAACTGAATTAGTCTCGGTTGAATTACAGATAAGGTTCTAAATCTCGACAATTTTCCTCCGTCGAACTGTGGACGAGTTCTTAAATCTCAACAGAATTATCCTTCGTCGAAGTACAAACAGTTCCTAGATCTCGGTGAAGATGTTTCCCTCAGTCGAAGTGTTGACCGATTCTTAAATCTCAACTGAATTAGTCTCGGTTGAATTATAGTTAAGGTTCTAAATTTCGACAGATTTCCCCCAATTGAATTACGGACAAGTCCTTAAAACCCAGCAGAGATGTTCTCTTAGTTGGAGTACAGGCAAGTTCCTAAATCTCAGCAGGACCAAGCTTCCCCAGCGGAATCTTCCACAACAACAGGCATGCAAGTTCTCGCTAAGGAATCTCTTATGCGATCGACACTCCTGCAGATGGAATCTTTAAGACCATCCCCTTACCAACAATCTCCAAATGGCATCTGTAAGCCCATTCCCAACATCACCAGGCTGATACCAATTCATGCGAGTGCAAATTTCTGGGCACTCTAGTGTTCAATCATCTTCCACCTTTGGATCACAAAAGGCACGAAAGCCAATCTACATCCTCAGGTTTAAGAAGATTGAACAGGGACAGCTGTTGTACCCCAAAATTTGCCCTCTCATATTCCTCAAAACATTGCAAGAAAAATCTCCAAGTGGCTCAAGTTAGCTCAAGAGTTGGTCAGACAAGCTATCTCCTAAGGCAGTCTATCCCAAATTAGGGTTTTGTGTTTGTGATACGGTGGGAGAACTGACTTGAGGTTTTACGTTTGTATTCACACTTGTTCGTTTTAGCAAGAGTCGCCACCGACTTTTTATTTTATCCTAAAGGAAAGGTTAAAAAGCACAGGAAAAACCTTTTGAGATGTTTCGTGGGTTCGGGGGGTAGATTATGAAAAGGGAAGGTATTAGCACCCTTTTCATCCATGGTTATCCATGGGCTCTTAGTTACTTGTTTTAGATCACTTGCCTTTGATTTTCAATTGCTTAAAATGGTGGTGTGTGTGTGCGTTTTGAAAATGTTTTGAAAAAGATGCCTTGTCTAGGCAACCGTTGTAACAATTCTTTACTCGAATGTTTTACAAAGGTGTGTGTCTTTTAGAAAAGATGTTTCAATGTTTTTGGAAGTTGTTTTTGAAAGTTGTGTTGTGGAGTGGGTTTTTGAAAGTAGGCAAGTGTGTTTTGCAAGTTTGATCAAGTAACTAAGAGTTGTCTACCCCTAAATTTACTCAAAGATTTTTCTCATGTTTTAACCCTTTTAACAGTATTGTTCCACCATTGTATTTGGTGGACAATCTTGTGTTAGGATGTTAACGGGATGGGCGCGGGTCATCGTATAGACCATGAATGCAATGGTGCCAAGTGTCTTTGGAAATTTGCTTGAGGGACTATGATCATTTTGTTTAGGCAACTTTCGAAAGCGTCATCGAGGGACTATGATCATTTGATTTGTTTTGTTTTGCCAAAAAAACTCAACATGCAAGCATGGCCCATTTTGTAAGGCAACAAGCGGGATTACCCTAGGGGTGCAAGTGTGAATTTGTGTATTGATTGTCATGCATTTGTCTTGTATTTAGGTTATCTAGCGGTTGATTTTAAATCTTCGCATACAAACCCTAATTACTATATAGTATATAGAAAGCGATAAATTGCGGGAATTTAAAGTCTAAGCTATTACAAATAAGTATCCGGGAATGGGGGTACAAATATTTACAAATGGGGATGAGACTTATTAGGAGAGTAGTATCCAAATATATTTACAACCAAATCGAATCGCAATCTCAATGTAAAATGTAGCAATGTATAAGAATAAAAGATAAGCAAATGTATTGGTGAAAGTGTATGTGATTTATTTACAAGGTGAGAAAAGTATGTTAACTTAATGCAAAATTAAGTAAGTATTAAGTATTGTTATTTATGTTTTTTTTTGTTAATATGTATAAACAAAAGATTTAATAAAAGAAAAGAAAATGCTTAAGAAGTTCTATTTTTATGTATTTTGTTAATGTTTTATATACAAAAGTTTTAATTAAATAAAAAATGTTTTAAGTTTAAGAAAATTAATATTTATGTATCTGAGTTAATATTTTTTATGTAAACAATAAAAAAGGTTTTAATAATAAAAAAATGTTTAAACTTAATACATATAAGATTTACATATTTTTAAGTATAATAAAAATATTGTTAAAATAAGTATAATAAAAATATTGTTAAAATAATTATTATTAATATATTATTTATTTAACAAAGAAAATAATTAAGTTATAAAAAAGGGTGTTGGTTAATAAAAAAAAGGTCTATATGGGCTCAAGGGGAAAGCTGGGCCCAAAATTAACTGAAGATGGATTTAGGAAAGGGGGTACACACCAGTTTTCATATGGGCTTAGGCTCTTTGATGGGGCGAACCGACCCAGACGTTTCACAACATTTGTTTTAGGGTTTCAATGAGTTTGTTTCATTTTGGAATTAGGGCTCAGAGGCTAGAGCGGCGCCGTTCGTCTTCTTCTCCTCTTCGTCCCTTCAATCTTTCTGAATTAATCCTTCCCTACCTGGCCACCGGACGCAACTTCCAGCTTATCCTCTCTTCACGGCTTGCTCAAGGAGGTATTTCGAAGAGGGTAATGATTCTTTTCCTTTTTTACGTTTTAGGTTTTGAATACTATGCATGTTTTAGCCTTTTTTATGTTCTGATCTTTACTGTGTTATTATCTGTGTCTTGTGAGATGTAAAAAAGAAAAGGGAGAAGGAAATTTATACCGTTGCTGGCCTTTGGAGATGGATGAGGAAAGGTGGATAGGAGATGTCCTCAGGCGGCCAGGCGGAGGGAGTATGAAGCTGATGAGCTTGCTTGGAAAAACTGGTATTTTGTATCTTGTTTTTATGGTTTCATGATGAATACTGAAAACCTTTTGACAGTTGCTTCTTTTCCTCTTTTGAACGCTTGCTTCTGAATCTGAGAAATGTTGATGTTATGGTTGGCCCAATGATGAGGTTGCTCTAAGGGCTTTGTTGGTTATTGCTTAATGATAAACATGATTCTGAATATGGATTTATTTGCTTTGTCCTGAGTTTGATGATGAGTTCTGGATTGAAGGTAGTTTGGCTATTTTGGTTTTGATTTGTGGGAGTTGTTCTGATGACTGTATGCTTGTTTCACTTCTGATTTCTTTTCTCTCTTTGGATCTCAATGATGAATTGTTTGAATCTGAGATCTTTGTGGGACATTGTTATTTAGCCTATGATGAAGATATCCTGAGGCATTTCTGTTGTTTGGACATTTTTCTATTTGGACTGGCTTAGTGGTTGGGATTGGGTTTGACAGGCTGATTGAAGTTTGTGGGCTTGTTGTTTGGACCGGTAGTTTTTGAATGCTGAGTTTGAAACAAGCTTCAGGCTTGAAGTTTTTAGGAAGGAGGTCAAGGCTTAAGACTTGTTTATGCAGGATGGCTTGTGTAGTTTGACAGGCTTATCAGTATAGGCAGGCTTCAGGCTTGTGTAGGGGTTTGTTTCAGTTTGTTTGGCTTTTTTTGGTTTGATGTATTGGTTGAAACAGGTATGGCTTGGGCTTGTGTTTATAACTTATGCAGGTTAAGGCTTGGTGTTCTGAGTTGAAACAGGTTAGCAGGTTTTGGCTTGTGTTTACTGAGTTGAAACAGGTTAGCAGGTTTTGGCTTGGTGTTCTGAGTTGAAACAGGTTAGCAGGTTTTGGCTTTTGTTTGTTACAGGTTTTGAGGTGTTTGAATGTTTAAGGCAGGT
This sequence comes from Vicia faba, assembly GCA_948472305.1. Classification (NCBI taxonomy): domain Eukaryota; kingdom Viridiplantae; phylum Streptophyta; class Magnoliopsida; order Fabales; family Fabaceae; genus Vicia; species Vicia faba. The sequence continues at coordinate 803,208,541 of OX451735.1, forward strand.
TTGAGAGTTTTCAAGCTTTGAACACCAGTTTGAGGCTTATGAGCTTTGTGTTATTTTTGTTATGTGGTTCTGCCTCCTTTTTTTATTGTGTTCTGATAACTTTTGTTTATATCTTTTTCTAAGCCTCTAGCCTGCTGTACTGTAAGCTTCCTTCCTCTCTCTTTTTTCTCTATTAAAGCATATTAAATTGCTTTAGAATAGATTTTCTGAAAAGGTGGTGTTGGGAAATAATGAGATTGGCTCTACAAGTTGCTTGCATTATGGTTTTGCTCTGCATATCTCTTTTCCAGATTTCCTGCACTTTTGTACTTGTTGACAGCTTTATTGGCTTTTGAGACAGTTTGGTTTTGACATTCAGTTTGCTTTTGGCAGCTTAGTTTGCCTTTGAGCATTGTTTGTTCAGTTTGAACTTGGTACTTGGTTTGGCATATTCTGAAGCTACAACTTTGTTGACATTTTGAATTTGTGCAATTTGTTTTTGGCATTATGCAACCTTGCACATTTCTTTAATGATTTGTGAGCTTGTAAAAATAATTTTTCTTTACTCTTTGTGAACCAAGAAGAAAGTCTTCTTGTGATTTGCAAAGAGGGTGAGAAAAATATGATGAAAATCAAAACAATCTGATCCCGACCGACCACCTTTAATGATGAATCTTAAATTAACTGTCTGCCTTTTTAATTAATCTGCTTTTGACTTTTCTTCTTTTTGTTTTTTGCAGATGAAAGTCAGTTGAGCAACGGGGAGCGTCAGTAGAAGATGTAGATTTAGAAAACTTAGGATAGCTTTATTTTATTTCCAATTATTTGTAATAACATTATTTGTAAATACTGTAAATGTATTCAAATAACATTTGTACTTAATAATTAAAAATAAATAAAAGCTCTTTTGTCAATTAATCCCTTTTAATTCTTCTTCAATTGTTTATTTAATTATTTATAATTCTTAAATTATAATAACTGGAAATAAATCCCAACTATTCTAACTTAGAATAAATAATTAATTAATAAACACTGTAGTCTTGCCACTTAGCACTAATCAATAATAAACCCGGCGCTCCAATTAACCATAAGCAATGCATAGTTAATCAAACCAACGTCCACATGTCTTTTCTTTTACTGATTATATCAAACACTGCAAGTTCTTAATTCAACTGCCTCAGCTCACATCCCAAAGTAAATTGAAAAGAACTGTAGAATTAATTCTTTCTGAGAATGCGCGCACAAAACCCTGATTCTTGTTTTAATTTTCACAGAAGCGCCTGCCTGATCAAACCCTGAGCCAAACTCAACCAAACCCTAATAATCTGCTTGAACTGTTCCAGAGTCCATGAAAACCCTAATTTGGATAGACTGCTAAGAAAAAGTCTGTTTGACTGATTCTTAAGCCAATCTGAAAAGTCAGGAAAAGCCCGAAGTTGTGATTTCTTGTGAAAAAGAGGAAGGCAAATTTTGGGGTACAACAGTTGCCCCTGTTCGATCTTCTTGAACTTGAAGAGTTAGATTGGCAAGTTTGTCGTTCGCGACTCGAAGGTAAAAGGAGATTGGACACTAGAGTGCCAAAAAAAATTTGCACTCGTCAAAGCGTAGTTTGAGGGAATGGGCTTAAAGATGCCATTTGGTGATAGGCTTAAAGATGCCATCTAGGGATGTGACAGAATCTTGTCGGGGGGATGGGCTTAGAGATGCCATCTGGAAATGGTTGGTAGGAGGATGGGCTTAGAGATGCCATCTGAAGGTGATTGTTGAACTGTATGTCATTGGTGAGTGGACGAGTATCAGAAGGGTATCCATGTTTTGGAACATCTCTGAACTGGGGATCTGAATAAGCAATAGATTGACATCCGTATCTGGAAGCATCCGTAAACTGTTTTCAAAGGTTGAAGAATCTGAACAAGCGATAGGTTAACATCCGTGTCTGGAGAACCCGTAAACTGTTTTCAGAAGTTGAGAAGTTGAATAAGCAATAGAGCAGCATCCGTTGTTGGGAAGCGTCTGTAAACTGTTTTCAAAAGTTGAAGTTGAATAAGCAATAGAGCAGCATCCGTTGTTGGGAAGCGTCCGTAAACTGTTTTCAAAAGTTGAAGTTGAATAAGTAGTAGAGCAGCATCCGTTGTTGGGAAGCTTCCGTAAACTGTTTTCAAAAGTCTTGAAGTTGAATAAGCAATAGAGCAGCATCCGTTGTTGGGAAGCGTCCGTAAACTGTTTTCAAAAGTTGAAGAGTCTGAACAAGCGATAGGTTAACATCCGTTTCTGGAGAACCCGTAAACTATTTTCAGAAGTCTTGAAGTTGAATAAGCAATAGAGCAGCATCCGTTGTTGGGAAGCGTCCGTAAACTGTTTTCAAAAGTTGAAGAGTCTGAACAAGCGATAGGTTAACATCCGTGTCTGGAGAACCCGTAAAATGTTTTTAAAAGTCTTGAAGTTGAATAAGCAATAGAGCAGCATCCGTTGTTGGGAAGCATCCGTAAACTGTTTTCAAAAGTTGAAGAGTCTGAACAAGCGATAGGTTAACATCCGTGTCTGGAGAACCCGTAAACTGTTTTCAGAAGTCTTGAAGTTGAATAAGCAATAGAGCAGCATCCGTTGTTGGGAAGCGTCCGTAAACTGTTTTCAAAAGTTGAAGAGTCTGAACAAGCGATAGGTTAACATCCGTGTCTGGAGAACCCGTAAACTGTTTTCAGAAGTCTTGAAGTTGAATAAGCAATAGAGCAACATCTGTTGTTGGGAAGCGTCCGTAAACTGTTTTCAAAAGTTAAAGAGTCTGAACAAGCGATAGGTTAACATCCGTGTCTGGAGAACCCGTAAACTGTTTTCAGAAGTCTTGAAATGGAGAAGGAACCGGTGCAGGGTTTCCTGATGATGATTCCGTGTAAAACTGCATCTGAATGAATCTGGAATAAGTATCAGAATGTCGCCATGTTTGGGTCACATCTGAACTATCTCTAGATGAATCTGGAATAAGTATCAGAATGTCGCCATGTCTGGGTCACATCTGAACTATTTCTAGAAAGAATCTCGGAAGATGATGATCTTTGTCTATTGACTGATCTTTCCGTGAAAGGTAAAGAGTTAGTTGTATGCAATGTCATGATGCGTGATGCAATGTATGTTACATCAATGTTTATGATATGAATGTGATGAATGCGCATGTAAGCTGATGAGTTGTCTTGCTGAGGATAGATGAATCCTGAATGATTGGAGATAAAAGAATCTCGACTGCTGTCAGGGAAAGTAAATCCTTGACTGCTGCATGGGATTGAAAATCCTTTGATTGTTGAAAATGAGAAGTCCTGGGACCGCTATTGGGGAATCAGGAGCTTGGGTTGTATGCCAATCTACTGGGGATTCCTGTCTTGAGGAGATCTTCACTGGGGAATATCTGAATATCCTGTGAGGAACTGAGAATGAGAGTCTTCATTCTGCTTGGGGATTGATAGTTGGAAGTTTTAGTTCCGCTGGGGATTGCAAGAATCTTTTGATTGCTGCAGGTATTGATCTCGGGAATGGGCTTACAGATGCCATTTGGAGATAGGATGGATAGTTACTGGAGATGTGGTTAAAGATGTCCTCCAAGAATGATTGTTGAATTGTAATTTGGTAAGTTGAAAGAAGGAACCTGTGTAGGGTTTCCTGATGATGAGTCCGTGTAAAACTGCATCTAGAGTTGAGAAGGAACCGGTGTAAGGTTTCCTGACAATGATTCTGTGTGAAACTGCATCTGAAGTTGAGAAGGAACCGGTGTAGGGTTGCCTAATGATGTTAAGGGTCAGAAATTGGGAGTATACCAATCTTCTGGGATGATGAGAATCTTCATTCTGTTAACGGTCAGAAACTGGGAGTATACCAATCTTCTGAGGTTTTAAGGATGAGAGTCTTCACTCTTGAGGGTTAACTGTTATCTGGTCGTAATCCAGGCTTCATAGAAATTGCTAAGCTGTTATCCGGTCACATCCGGGCTTCACGGCTTGTTAAAGATATACTACTATCTGGTCGACTCCAGGTTTCGTAGTATTCTCGACTGCTGTCTGGTCGTAGTCCAGGCTTCACAGAAATTGTATTGTCATCTGGTCGTAATCCAGTCTTCACAATAACTTGTTGGGGATTAAACTATTATCCGGTCGAATCCGGGTTTCATAGCTTGCTCTGAGGGGATACCACTATCTGGTCGCAATCCAGGCTTTGCGGTAGTATGATATTGTGAATGAGTGACAGAATGACTGCCGTGTCTGGAGCGTATCTGAAACTGTATCTTGGAGTTGAGATCTGTATGAGTAGCAGAATGACTTCCGTGTCTGGAGTGTATCTGAAACTGTAACTAGGATCTGAATGAGTGACAGAATGGCTACCGTGTCTAGAGCGTATCTGAAACTGTATCTTCCAACAGGTGATGAAGGAATTTTGAACGACCTTGGTTTTGACATTCGAATGCCCCAAGTGATGATGAAGGAGACCTGCCCCAAGTTCATTGAACTTTTTGAGAGATTTGTTGAAATCTTGACTGGACTGCCCCAGGTTAACTGAACTTTTGAAAGATCTGTTGAAACCTTGACTGGAGTGTCCCAGGTTAACTGGATAGTGACATGGCATGCCCCTTGTTGATAGGAGATTTTTGTAGTGGACGTGTCATCCTTTTTGAAGTGATTTTGTTCACCGAGAGAGCTTTCGTTCATCGGATATTCGTTGTGTGAATTTCCGCTGTCAAACAAATAGCCATATACAAATAATGATATTCAAGCAATACAAAGTTTATGTTTGTCTCGAAGTTTTGAAAGATGCGTTTTTTAGCAGAAAACTTTTCATAAGACAAATTCAACACAAGATTTAGGGCAAAGCCTTACAGAAGTCAGGATACCTTTTTGTAACAGTATGCTTTCGAACTAACCCATGCTTCAATTAGGACTTTTGAAGGGTTGTATCGTGGCTTGGTTCACGGTTTAAGAAACAAATGATAAAGGCTCAAAGTATATTTGTACCCACCCGCTCTTCGTGATGTTCTTCAATCCTAAGCTCAGTTAATTGTGCGTCGCACTCTATTCGAATTTGGAACGACTTTTGGGTGATGGTTCACACAAGTTGAATTTTGGGAGGCAGTCATCATCTCCTTTTTCTTTTGCAACATTTTTTCATGTTGTTGAGGATTTGTAATGACCTCTTTCTTTTGATTTTGATTCGTTATCCCTAACTTTTGCCTGACTGTTCCTGTTTTTGAGATTACAGTCAGCGGGATGCCCCAGCTTTCTTAAGCTTCCTTTGCAGGTTTTGGCTTAGTGGGCTTTTCTTTTTTGAGAGATTGACTGCCTATAAGATAGGGAACCATCACTGTCTCTTGATTCCAAAGGAATGCTTTTGATGTCATTCGTCGTATTACGAACTGAGAGTTTCCGACTTTGATGCGCATTTTTTTTGAATTAACTGAGAGACTACCCTGCCCCAGGTTTAAATCAAAGGTTTTAATTTGTTTAGAACAGAAAACTCCTACTTCTTTGGCTCGAAGGGGTTGACTAGGGATTATCTTCCTTATAACTCCAGTGTTTGGGAATTGAAAGAAATGCCTGTACATCATCAGCAAGGTCTGTTCAAAAGCATAATGTATGAGATTATGGTATTGTTTCGTCATCCTCCCTCTAAAGGCTTGCAGCTTTTTATCAAGAGTTAAATATCATAAAGAAAGCATAAGAGTAGTGAAAACGAATGGATGAATTCAAGACAAACATATGCAATGCATTAATGAAACAGAGTTTGACATCAACAGATAATTGTTTGAATAGCAAAAGAAATTACAACTTAAGAATTCAAATGGAACAAAAGTATCTCAGTTCGAGCTTTGTCACTTCAGGTGGAGATACCCTTAACGGAAGATCTTCATCTCGCCATCTGGCATGAACCTCAACACTCCAATGTCAATCAGATCTTGAATCTTGTTCTTCAAGGCCCAACAGCTATCGGTGTCATGTCCCGGACTATAGGAGTGGTATACACAAAATGCGTCAGGATGATAGTTAGGAGCAGAGGTATTGGGCTTCCGGATAGGATCCCTCAAAGCAGTCAGATTGACCTCCAACAAGCGTTCCAGTATTAGAGATGACGGTATGTCAGTCTCCGTGAACTGTCTTCCCGACGTATTTTGCTTACGCCGATTACCCCGTTGACGCTGACGAGGTTGTTGATGGGTTTGTGACCCTGAAGCAAGTAGAGGAGCCTTTCCCTTGTCTTCTTGTCTGGAAGGGGGTTGAATGATGACTTTCTCTTCAACCTCGGATGTTTGCCCCACTTGGTTGTCCCGAAGCAGTTGGTTGACGAGAACCCTGAGCTCCTCTTGTCTTTGATCCAAGTCTTGAATGAGAGCCATCTGGCCCACCAGTTGTCCCGTCATTTGGATCCTCATGGCAGTCAGCTCAAACTGAAGTTCTTCCAACTGAACACTTCTGGCGTTGCTTGAATTCCCCTGGACCATGCCCCTTGTGAGGAGAGCTTTCACTTCTTCTTGCCCCAGGGACAGGTTCAAGAACATTTCTTGAAGTTGAGCATTTTGATCCTGGATATCTTTGACAGTCCTCTCTAGAGCCATCTCTTACTGAAATAAACAGTAGGAGAATAAGGAAACTTGAAAAGGAAAAAACTGTTATGATGCCATGCATGATATGTGAATGCATGTTTTCAAGGATCTCTCGGGGTAAACACAAGAAAATGTTAGAGGTTGAACTTCGATCTTTGATTGGAGAACTTTGCACCTGTGGATGTCTTTCTACTAGAATCAAGCTCACCATGTCGAGTGGGTCATAGCCCCTGATTCAAGTTGTTGCACTTGATCTTTGATGGCAATTGTTTAGAGGAGAAACCTCCTGCCTCTTGGTGGACGTCTGGTTCAACGTGACCCTGCATCAGAAGACCCTCGAGGTCCTTGAAATGGTTACTGAAAAATGCTATGGTATGATGTTATGATGTAATGTACATGTATGCAAGTAAGTGAGTGTATATACAGGCAAACATATTCACACATATCAAACAAGTCCTTAGGTTTAGGCTTGCATGGGGTTTGTAGGTAAGTACCCTCTTGAAGTTAGTTAGCTCATCCTGTCCTAGAAATAGAAACCGGGTTCTAAGGAGCTCAATATCATTGGATTATTTTCTGTGTTCATTGTTTTGGTTTAGCCACTTAACTGGCGACCAAAATATTCCAAGAAAACAACCCTCAATGAGTGTAGTATTGAGTATCTACCAACTTTGGACTGCACCAAAGTCGGTCATCTCACTACCCCTAAAAAGGCTAAGATGGTCAAGTAAGGTTCTAAGAGTTCGTTAGTGCTTCACGACATCACTCAGCGGCCCCGTACTCTCCTTGATTGAACTCAAGGGTTACCGGTACTCACAAATATGTCACACTAACATAGCTTACTGCTTCAACCATGTCGGTATACCCCACACAGTTCCCTCACAGTTTTATTGCTATTTACCTAAAAAGGTGCCCCCAAATCCGGGTGTAGGATTTACAACAAACCCAAACAAGGACCCAAAAGTAAAGCAATCAAAGCAATCAAAGCAAGAATGTAAAGGTGATCTAAACCCTAAGGTAACCCCACTTTTAGAAAGATCCCCAGCAGAGTCGCCAGTTCTGTGATACGGTGGGAGAACTGACTTGAGGTTTTGCGTTTGTATTCGCACTTGTTCGTTTTAGCAAGAGTCGCCACCGACTTTTTATTTTATCCTAAAGGAAAGGTTAAAAAGCACAGGAAAAACCTTTTGAGATGTTTCGTGGGTTCGGGGGGTAGATTATGAAAAGGGAAGGTATTAGCACCCTTTTCATCCATGGTTATCCATGGGCTCTTAGTTACTTGTTTTAGATCACTTGCCTTAGATTTTCAATTGCTTAAAATGGTGGTGTGTGTGTGCGTTTTGAAAATGTTTTGAAAAAGATGCCTTGTCTAGGCAACCGTTGTAACAATTCTTTACTCGAATGTTTTATAAAGGTGTGTGTCTTTTAGAAAAGATGTTTCAATGTTTTTGGAAGTTGTTTTTGAAAGTTGTGTTGTGGAGTGGGTTTTTGAAAGTAGGCAAGTGTGTTTTGCAAGTTTGATCAAGTAACTAAGAGTTGTCTACCCCTAAATTTACTCAAAGATTTTTCTCATGTTTTAACCCTTTTAATAGTATTGTTCCACCATTGTATTTGGTGGACAATCTTGTGTTAGGATGTTAACAGGACGGGCGCGGGTCATCGTATAGACCATGAATGCAATGGTGCCAAGTGTCTTTGGCAATTTGCTTGAGGGACTATGATCATTTTGTTTAGGCAACTTTCGAAAGCGTCATCGAGGGACTATGATCATTTGATTTGTTTTGTTTTGCCAAAGAAACTCAACATGCAAGCATGGCCCATTTTGGAAGGCAACAAGCGGGATTACCCTAGGGGTGCAAGTGTGAATTTGTGTATTGATTGTCATGCATTTGTCTTGTATTTAGGTTATCTAGCGGTTGATTTTAAATCTTCGCATACAAACCCTAATTACTATATAGTATATAGAAAGCGATAAATTGCGGGAATTTAAAGTCTAAGCTATTACAAATAAGTATCCGGGAATGGGGGTACAAATATTTACAAATGGGGATGAGACTTATTAGGAGAGTAGTATCCAAATATATTTACAACCAAATCGAATCGCAATCTCAATGTAAAATGTAGCAATGTATAAGAATAAAAGATAAGCAAATGTATTGGTGAAAGTGTATGTGATTTATTTACAAGGTGAGAAAAGTATGTTAACTTAATGCAAAATTAAGTAAGTATTAAGTATTGTTATTTATATTTTTTTTGTTAATATGTATAAACAAAAGATTTAATAAAAGAAAAGAAAATGCTTAAGAAGTTCTATTTTTATGTATTTTGTTAATGTTTTATATACAAAAGTTTTAATTAAAGAAAAAATGTTTTAAGTTTAAGAAAATTAATATTTATGTATTTGAGTTAATATTTTTTATGTAAACAACAAAAAAGGTTTTAATAATAAAAAAATGTTTAAACTTAATACATCTAAGATTTACATATTTTTAAGTATAATAAAAATATTGTTAAAATCATTATTATTAATATATTATTTATTTAACAAAGAAAATAATTAAGTTATAAAAAAGGGTGTTGGTTAATAAAAAAAAGGTCTATATGGGCTCAAGGGGAAAGTTGGGCCCAAAATGAACTGAAGATGGATTTAGGAAAGGGGGTACACGCCAGTTTTCATATGGGCTTAGACTCTTTGATGGGGCGAACCGGCCCAGACGTTTCACAACATTTGTTTTAGGGTTTCAATGAGTTTGTTTCATTTTGGAATTAGGGCTCAGAGGCTAGAGCGGCATCGTTCGTCTTCTTCTCCTCTTCGTCCCTTCAAGCTTTCTGAATTAATCCTTCCCTGCCTGGCCACCGGATGCAACTTCCAGCTTATCCTCTCTTCACGGCTTGCTCAAGGCGGTATTTCAAAGAGGGTAACGATTCTTTTCCTTTTTTACGTTTTAGGTTTTGAATACTATGCATGTTTTTAGCCTTTTTTATGTTCTGATCTTTACTGTGTTATTATCTGTGTCTTGTGAGATGTAAAAAAGAAAAGGGAGAAGGAAATTTATACCGTTGCTGGCCTTTGGAGATGGAGGAGGAAAGGTGGATAGGAGATGTCCTCAGGCGGCCAGGCGGGGGGAGTATGGAGCTGATGAGCTTGCTTGGAAAAACTGGTATTTTGTATCTTGTTTTTATGGTTTCATGATGAATACTGAAAACCTTTTGACAGTTGCTTCTTTTCCTCTTTTGAACGCTTGCTTCTGAATCTGAGAAATGTTGATGTTATGGTTGGCCCAATGATGAGGTTGCTCTAAGGGCTTTGTTGGTTATTGCTTAATGTGATTGGTGGATCTGGAACTGACTGTTTAACGCTGGTTCACGAAATGTCGCGGAAGCAAGAGTCACCACCGTCTTTTATTTTCTCCAAATGGAAAGGACAAAAGCACAGAAAAATTCCTTATAAAGATTGCTCTCGGTTCGGGAGGTAGATTATAGAAAGGGAAGGTGTTAGCACCCTTTCTATCCATGGTTATCCATGGGCTCTTAGATACTTGCTCACTTGTGTTTTCAAAAATGGTTTGTTTGCTTTTCAATTGTGGGTTTTAAAAAAGTTTCTTTGAAAATTCCAGTTCGACTCTTGTATCGGTCCTCAAGAGTGTTTGAAAAATTGCTTTCGAAAGTTTTTTGAAAATGTGTTGGTGTGAAAAGTATTTTTGATTTGTTTTGTTTTGAATTAGAGTCAAACAATGAATATGAATTAAACATTAAAAAGTGCCAAAAACGCATAATTCATGATGTACGAATGCACGAAATTTTCTGTACAGGGCACGTTCGTTTTTACCAATTCTTGATGTTAGGATGAATGATTTTGATTGGAAATCCTTCCTTGAAGCTTCAGGAAGGTGATGGCACAAGTCTTTTGCCTTGAATCGTCCTCTAACCTTGTTTTCAGTTTTGAAATTTTTAGGCCAAAAGTGTGAGTTTGATAATGGAGTTTATGCGCAGCTGAGTGGTCAAAGGCATGAGGGTTTGCATCCTTATATGTGTATGAATGATTAGGTCAAAGAAAATTGATCCAAAATCCATGAATTGATGAATATGATATTTGATTTTTAAACCATGATTTTCAAATCTTTTTCATGCAAACTTCTACCAAATCATGACCAATTCAATTGATTCTTTCTATATTTGGTTAGGCACGAAATCTTGGAGACATTATATGCATAAAAAGATTGAAAAACCTAGGTTTAGTATTTTCATGTATTTTAATTAATTTAAATGAATTATTAGTAATAAAAATCCAAATAAATAAATAAAAAATGAAGAAAAACTTCCCTTTGGGCCAAATGGTCGTGCACATGCCTTGGATAATGAATTGTGGAAGAAAAAGAGGCCCATTAGCAATTTTAGGTCATTTGAATCAATGTTGACTTTTCAAAATATCCAAAAATTTCCCAACTTCCACAAGGCATAACTTGCTCAATTTTTAAGCTTTGCTCATGTTCTTGGACATTTTGGAAAGGTCTTTGAGTCCTCTAACCAATGCCTTTGGTCCCGTGTCATTTTGATTTACCGATCTCAAGTTATGGCCTTTGACTTAAAGTCCCTTTTTGTTGACTTTTGAAAATGACCTATAATGTTGAAATTGATAATTTTTTGTGAGAGAATTTATTGGACTTGAAGTATGAAGAGGAGTTGTAGGAAATGTCTTTCTCTTCAAAATGAGCTTTGGATGGAATTTTTCTGATAATCCATGTGAAAGTTATACCCTGGTCAATTTACAGTTGACTTTTTCAACTGTCCAAATAAGGAAACTTTTGCATCTTGATGATTTTTGAGCCAAGCTTTGAGAATCATGATCAAGCATTGATCAAATGATGTTTGTGGCTTCAAAATGAGATGTTGACCAAAAATTTGAACTTTTGACTGTCAAATGACCATTTTGCCCCTACAGTTGACTGTAGTGCAATTAGGTTTTGACTGTGCAATTTTATGCTGAAAGTCTTGAAACTTGGTATGAGGATGCTTGACCATATTTATAGGCATGTGGGACTTGATTGGACCCTTGGAAACTTCATTTTCTTGATCAGAAAAAAAACCCTAATTTTGACTGTTTAGGAGGCCCTTGAACTGTGCAACCCTTGGGGAGATTTTGAAGCTTGACTTGGCAATTTCTTGAAGGATATGGGAGGGCAAATTTTGGGGTACAACAGTTGCCCCTGTTCAATCTTCTTAGACCTGAGGATGCAGATTGGCTGACGTGCCTTTCGTAATCCGAGGGTGGAAGATGATTGAACACTAGAGTGCCCAGAAATTTGCGCTCACATAGTAGCAGTGATGGTGGAAATGGGCTTATAGATGCCATTTAGAGATTGATGAATAGGATGATGGGCTTATAGATGCCATCTGGATGTTGATCGCGTAAGAGATTCCTTAGTGAGAACTTGCGTACCTACAAAAGAAAAATGAGTACCTGACATGTTGCAGGATCTGGTTTTCAGATGCTTTGTATAGATGTGTCCTGACTGGTTACAGAAGCTAAATCTTTAAACTCTTCAGACGTGCCCTGGCGAGATACAGGAATCGAGTCTGGTAATGTTAGTCTTCAACGGATACACCCTGGCAAGATTCAGGTATCGGATCCTCGAACTCTTCAGACACACCCTGGCAAGATACAGGAATCGGATCTGGTAATGTTAGTCTTCAACGGATACACCCTGGCAAGATTCAGGCATTGGATCCTCGAACTCTTCAGACACACCCTGGCAAGATACAGGAATCGGATTTGGTAATGTTAGTCTTCAACAGATACACCCTGGCAAGATTCAGGTATCGGACCCTCGAACTCTTCAGACACACCCTGGCAAGATACAGGAATCGGATCTGGTAATGTTAGTCTTCAACGGATACACCCTGGCAAGATTCAGGTATCGGATCCTCGAACTCTTCAGACACACCCTGGCAAGATACAGGAATCGGATCTGGTAATGCTAGTCTTCAACGGATACACCCTGGCAAGATTCAGGTATCGGATCCTCGAATTCTTCAGACACACCCTGGCAAGATACAGGAATCGGATCTGGTAATGATAGTCTTCAACGGATACACCCTGGCAAGATTCAGGTATCGGATCCTCGAACTCTTCAGACACACCCTGGCAAGATACATGAATCAGATCTGGTAATGCTAGTCTTCAATGGCTACACCCTGGCAAGATTCAGGCATCGGATCCTCGAACTCTTCAGACACACCCTGGCAAGATACAGGAATCGGATCTGGTAATGCTAGTCTTCAACGGATACACCCTGGCAAGATTCAAGTATCGGATCCTCGAACTCTTCAGACACACCCTGGAAAGATACAGGAATCGGATCTGGTATTGTTAGTCTTCAACGGATACACCCTGGCAAGATTCAGGTATCGGATCCTCGAACTCTTCAGACACACCCTGGCAAGATACAGGAATTGGATCTGGTAATGTTAGTCTTCAACGGATACACCCTGGCAAGATTCAGGTATCGGATCCTCGAACTCTTCAGACACACCCTGGCAAGATACAGGAATCAGATCTGGTAATTGGTCATCAACAGATACACCCTGACGAGATTCAGGAATCAGATCTTTGGTTGCGACCATTGATAGTAATCATTTTTGTACTTTTGTCCTGAAAAGACAAGCGTTAGTTGTATGCGATGTCATGTGGTATGACATGCGAGATACTCTCTGAATACGTGAGATTGTATGTTCATGATGCGTATATGCATGCTATAATGTATGAAGATGTTTATGAATGTATTTTTCGTCTAAGAAAGTAAATCCTTGACGGGTGCCGGGAAGTCACTCCTGGGCTGATGTTGGAGAATAGATTTTGCTTCCGCCGGGGATGATAGTTGCAAGAATACCGGTAGGAGAAGATAACTCCGTTGGGGAATAAACTTGGCGAATGGATTACTCTGCAGGGAGCAAAGTACTCTAGCAATCTTGCTGGGAAGCAATGCTCTGTGGGGAGAGAGACTTTGTTGAGTGTCGAAAATAACTTGCTGGGGATATCTTTGTTGTGTTGGAAGTGTTAATAGACTTCGCTGGGGATAAGAAGACTGTGTCGACGACGATCTCTCCGTGGCTCTTGGCTGAGGATAACCCAGTTATATCCTGGTAAGGAAATAACTCTTTGAATAAAGCCGGGCGACGCGTTCGCGCTTTGCGAGGATAAGCTTCCAGGATCTACTGGGGATAAGCTTACTGCTTGGGGAGATGGATTCCAACTTTCCTGGGGGAGCTGGATTGGATTCTCTTGGGGAAGTTTTGAACTGCGGGGGAAGTGATTCCTTTGAATATTGGTATGCCGCCGGGGAACAATCTTTAGACCAAGACTGCCGGGGATGCTTGTTAAGAATTCATATGCTGCTGGGGAGATGTTGAGATCCACTAGAGGATACCCATCTTCCTTAAGATTTGATAACTTTGCTTGGAGAAGAGTGCACTGACTTGCTGGCTCACTCTCTGGGGAATTAAGATGTACTGGTTATGTTTTTTAGCTGAACCTACCTTGGTACCTTGGAGGACAGAACAATTAGATTGCTCAGACAACTCTTTATTGCCCCTGTTTCTAATGTTACTTGTAATTAATCCTTTGTTTCGTATGCAAATATTCATGAGTTAGCAAATTATTGTCAATGCATATATCACAAATTGAACCTTGGACGTTCTTCGCAAAACAAAACAGAAAAAGAAAAACAATTGGCACTTTTAACTGAAAAGTATATTTGTATTGATTTTTGAATGGCCTGAAAATAAGCGTTTTGTGTACAAGAGGCTGACGTCCTAGTAAGAGAACGCCGCCGAACAAAAGAGTTTATACAAATTTTGTACAAAAGAAAATAAAACAGCTGTGTGAAATGAATGATCCCACTGGGTTTCAACTCTGCTATTGCCTTTATAACTCCGAGCGTCTCATCACTTGATGACCTAATCGAAGATGAAGTTGACTGATCGATGCCGTCTGAACTTGATGTAGATACCGGATTCTGGATGCAAAGTGATCAATGAGACATAGTATTACGCTTTATCCTTAACTTTTGCCTGGACCGCCCTTTCGGGTTTTCAGTCCACCGGGATACCCATTTTTGCCCAAGCCGCCTTTTCAGGTTTTCGACTTGCCGGGTGTACAGATTTTTTCATTTCATCCCTTCATTTTGCCCGAACCCTTTTGGTTCGCCGGGAAGCCCTAATTTTCGCCTAGGCATGTCAGCCTAGCGGGTCTCTTTTTTCATGCGTAGTATCTTTTTACTATGTCTGCATTAGCGGGGTGAGGAAGGTCGTCACCATCCATGTTGGTTAGAATCATGGCTCCTCCTGAGAACACATGCTTAACCACAAATGGCCCTTCGTACGTAGGGGTCCATTTGCCCCTTGGATCACTCTGAGGAAGGATGATTCGTTTGATTACCAGATCCCCAACTTGATATTCCTGTGGTCTGACCTTTTTGTTAAATGCCCTGATCATCTGTTTCTGATACGTCTGACCATGACAGATAGCAGCAAGTCTCTTTTCATCAATGAGGTTGAGCTGATCAAGTCGTGTCTGGATCCAATCATCCTCGTTCAGATTTGCATCCTTCATTATCCGGAGAGAGGGTATTTGCACTTCGATCGGTAAGACTGCCTCTATGTCGTAGACCAAGGAGAAAGGAGTTTCCCCGGTTGACGTCCTGGCTGAGGTACGATACCCATGTAGAGCGAACGGTAACATCTCGTGCCAATCTTTATAAGTCACTGTCATCTTTTGCACGATTTTCTTGATATTTTTATTTGCTGCCTCTACAGCCCCATTCATCTTCGGTCTGTAAGGAGAAGAATTGTGGTGCTGTATTTTGAACTGTTCGCAGAGCTCAACGATCATCTTGTTATTCAGATTGGTACCGTTTTTTGTAATAATTCTTTCTGGGACGCCGTATCGACAGATCAGGTTGTGCCGAATGAACCGTGCCACAACAGTCTTGGTTACCGTAGCGTAGGATGCTGCTTCGACCCACTTCGTGAAGTAATCAATCGCCAATAGGATGAAGCGGTGTCCATTAGATGCCGTAGGTTTAATCTCACCGATCATGTCTATACCCCACATTGCAAACGGCCAAGGCGCAGTCAGAACATTCAGGGGAACTGGAGGAACATGCACCTTGTCTGCATAAATCTGGCACTTATGGCATGTCCTAGAATGTTGGTAGCAGTCAGCTTCCATTGTGGACCAGTAATACCCTGCCCGAAGGATCTTCTTTGCCATTGTATGTCCACTGGAATGTGTACCAAAGGTCCCTTCATGTAGCTCTTCCATGCTCCTTTCTGCTTCAATCTTATCCATACAACGCAGTAAGGTTGAATCATGGTTTCGCTTATACAAGATGCCGTTGCTAAGGAAGATACTTTGCCGCGAACCTTCTCAGAAACTTCTTATCATTGAAGGATGCCCCTTCAGGGTATTCTTGAGCTTCCAAGGACCTCTTTACTTCATGATACCAGGGTTTTTCAGTTGCTGTCTCAGCCTCAAGATCACAACAGTATGCAGGTTCGTCCAGTTTCTAAATAATGACCCGGGGAGCCTTATTGTCCCACTTGACTTTGAACATGGAAGACATCGTAGCTAACGCGTCTGCCAACTGATTCTCCTCTCTTGGGAAGTGTTCAAAAGTTATCTTCGTGAAGTGGGGGATCAAGGTCAACACACATTCTCTGTAAGGAATAAGATTCGGATGTTTCGTATCCCACTCTCCTTTGATCTGATTGATCACAAGAGCGGAATCTCCGAAGACACTCAGAAACTTGATCCTTAGATCGATCGCAGCTTGAAGACCCATGATGCACGCCTCATACTCGGCCATGTTGTTGATACAGTTGAAACATAGTCGGGCAGTTAGTGGAGTATGAGTGCCTTGCGGTGATATGATTATAGCGCCGATACCGTTTCCCAAGGCGTTGGAGGCTCCGTCAAAGTGCATAGACCATCGGGATCCCTCCTCAGGTCCTTCATCCGGTCCAGGCACTTCACAATCAGTCACTATCATGATGCTTTCGTCCGGAAACTCGAAGTTCATTGACTGATAGTCATCTACGGCCTGATGTGCCAAGTGGTCTGCTAATACACTTCCCTTGATGGCTTTCTGGGTCGTGTACTGAATGTCGTATTCCGTCAAGATCATTTGCCATCTTGCTATTCTCCCAGACAGAGCAGGCTTTTTGAATATGTACTTTATAGGATCCATCTTTGAGATCAACAAGGTAGTGTGAGTCAGCATATACTGTCTCAGCCGGCGAGCAGCCCATACCAAAGCGCATCAAGTTTTCTCAAGCAGTGAGTATCGGGTCTCACAGTCGGTAAAGTTTTTGCTAAGGTAATAAATGGCATGCTCTTTTCGGCCAGACTCGTCATGCTGCCCCAGCATACACCCCATCGAATTGTCAAGTACTGTCAGGTATAGTATCAGAGGTCTCCCTTCAACCGGTGGCATAAGGATGGGTGGTTCTTGGAGATACTCCTTGATTTTGTCAAAAGCAGCCTGACATTCATCATTCCAGCGTACTACCTGATCTTTCTTCAGCAGCTTGAAGATTGGCTCACAGGTAGCAGTCAGATGCGAGATGAATCGGGCAATGTAATTCAGGCGTCCTAAAAAGCCTCTGACTTCCTTCTCTGTCTTAGGAACTGGCATCTCTTGGATAGCTTTAACCTTGGCGGGGTCCACTTGAATACCCTTATCACTTACAATGAAGCCTAGCAACTTTCCAGATCTTACCACGAAGGTGCACTTGTTCGGGTTCAACCTCAGCTTGTATAGTTTCAACCGGTCAAACAACTTCTGCAGATGATCTAAGTGTTCTTCCTCAGTTTGGGACCTTGCGATCATGTCGTCAGCATACACTTCTATCTCATGATGGATCATATCATGAAATAAAGCAACCATGGCACGTTGGTAGGTTGCCCCAGCGTTCTTTAGTCCAAAAGGCATGACCTTGTAGCAGAAGGTGCCCCACTGAGTAACAAATGTAGTCTTTTCCATGTCTTCAGGTGCCATCTTGATCTGATTGTAACCTGAAAATCCATCCATGAAAGAGAACACCTTGTGCTGAGCTGTATTATCAACAAGGACATCAATGTGAGGTAGAGGGAAGTCATCTTTGGGGCTGGCCCTGTTCAGATCCCTGTAGTCGACACACATTCTGACCTTACCGTCCTTATTTGGTACCGGCACCACATTAGCAACCCACTGAGGGTAAGAAGTCACTGCAAGGAACCCAGCGTCAAACTGTTTCATAACCTCGGCTTTAATCTTCTCAGACATCTCTGGACGCATACGGCGGACCTTTTGCTTAACCGGAGGGCAGTCTTCCTTAGTTGGCAAGTGATGGACCACAATATCGGTATCCAACCCGGGCATGTCTTCGTAGGACCAGGCAAAGATCTCCATATAATCATGCAGCATCTGAGTTAACCGTTGCTTCACGCTGAGCTCTAGGTTGGCACCAATCTTTACCTCTTTCCTGTCTTCTTCAGTACCCAGGTTTATTGTTTCCACTGGCTCTTCCTGTGGTTGAATTGCCCTCTCTTCCTGAAGTAACAGTCTTGCAAGCTCGCCAGGCACTTCGCAATCATCTTCGCCTTCGTCTTCGGCTAAGTTGATCGGATTTTCGAAGTCATAACTGGCAGTAGCAGAGTCGTTACCAGTGAGATCCAGAGTGGATTGAAACCTGTATGAGTGAGTGTGTGTGTAAATACAGCTGTTTTGAAATATGTATAAAGGAAGAACAGGCAGAAAAGGAGCACAAGATTTGAAATGCGAGAAAACGTCCAAGATTTTCATTTATGATATATGAAATGACAATTTATATGCCCTCACAAATGAAACCACGGTGCCTCGGGTAAGACACCGGGCCATAGAGTTTATTTATTGTTTATTACAGATACCGAAACAAGAGAATTCATTACTCAGTAACAAGAGAAACAGATAGATTGTCCTTTGCACTCCAATTGTTAGGTCCACTGTCGGTTGCCGGGTAGATCCAGCTATCAAACTCGGCTTCATCCACTTCGTCTTCGTCCCCAATAGCATTCACTCCATGAGCAGGCAGGGGAGCTGTCACCATATTAGGCTTCTCAGATGCCTCAAACTGTACTTCTTTCGCATCAATAAGGTCCTGCAGCTTGTTCCTTAAGGCCCAACAGTCATCAGTGGAATGCCCCGGGCTATCGGAGTGATAAGCATAGCGGGCGTTTGGATTGTACTTAGGAGATGTAGTATTTGCAAACTTCGGAGCCTCTCTGACGGTTACTAAGTTGGTTGAGAGCAACTGTGGTAAGATCTGCGACAAGGTCATACTCAAACGGGTGAATTCCCTTCTGGGTCTCTCAGCCCTTGGTTGGTTAGCTTGCCGAGGAGCGGCTGCAGGCTTCACAATTACCAATGCGTTGACAGATTGGCGGCGCTCTGGTTTGTCTTGCCTTCTAGGCCCATACACCACACTGGCCTCTTTTTTGAAGGGTTTTTTCTATGAACCTGTAGATGCACCCTTTGGAATCTTACCAGACTTCAACCCAGCCTCAATTCTCTCTCCAGTCAGAATAAGATCAGTGAATCCAGCAGAAGAATTCCCAATAAGATGGTTGAAAAATGGCCCAGATAGGGTCCCCAAGAACATGTCTACTAGCTCCCGGTCAGTCAACGGAGGCTGCACCCTGCCAGCCAGATCCCTCCACTTCTGAGCGTACTCTTTAAAACCTTCACTTGAACCTAACGACATACCCTGGAGTTGGGTACGTGTAGGGGCAAGGTCGACATTATATTGATACTGCTTATAGAAAGCAGTAGCCAACTCCTCCCAGTTACGAACCTTGGTCCCATCCAGCTGATAGAACCATTCGAGATGAGTCCCTGAAAGACTCTCCTGGAAGAAGTGGATCCACAAATTCTTATCCGCTGAGTACGGTTGAATCTTCCGAACATAGGACCTGAGATGTAGCTTGGGACAAGACGCCCCGTCGTACTTAGTGAAAGATGGTGCTTTGAACTTATGAGGAATAATCACACCAGTAGACAAACCCAGATCTCCGAAATCCAGCCCAGGTACCTGTTGGATCTCCATAGCATTCAACCTATCCTCCAGTTGCTTGTATCTGTCTTCTGCCGGAGGATATTGCTCTTCATCAAAATCAGTCTCGTTGTCGGAGACTACCGGACTAGGACCTTTTTCTGCTTGAGGAGTACTCTTTCCAATAGAAGAACTAGCCTCTTCATTCTGCAGAGTATTGCCAAACCTTCGGCCCGAGCTGAACAGAACAGTCCTTCTCTTCTTCTTCTTTTCCTTCTTCAAGAGCAGAGCCTTCAACTCTTCTTGGCCCTGAGCCAAACCCATGATTAATTCCTGAAATTGCGCATTCTGCGCCTGAAGAGCCTTGATGGACATCTCAGTTGAGGATGAGTCAGGATTCATGATGCTGAAATAAACAGCGAAGAACGGTAAGCAACCTGAAAAGAGGAAAACCTGCTATGCACATGATGAATGGAATGCGTATGATTTATGTTTTCAAAGACAATCGGGCATCAACTTTGTAAACAAAAAGGAACACACTTCATTAGATTCAACTTTGAAACTGAAATTATTCAACAGGTTGCCCTTAGGCGTTACATGAAAGGAAATACTGAAAAGGGAAATAAAACTGTAGAAGAACATTCGGAGCTCCTTATTGATCCCATGGTCTCCTCTTCTCAGTACGGATGTAGGCATTCAGAGCTCGCTCATTCTCCAACTGCTTTGTCAGCTTCTGGATCTTTAATTCCTGCTCGTTGAACTTTTCCCGGTAAGAATCCCGCTCTTCTCGCAGTTGCGACCAAGATCTCTTCAATGTCTCATAATCAGTAGGTATCTGAGGAGGAAGGATAGTTGGAGGAACACCATCTTTGTCAGGACACTCAAGAATGACGGGTCTGACAGCTTCGTACGGCATACCCAACTTCTGAGCACGGATGCGAACCCATTTGTAGTAGGCTTCCATAGGTAAAGAAGTCTTTGGCCCTAACTCCTGTGGGTCAGCTTTATGAACTTTGTTCCAAGCCTTGATGAACCTACGACGCAGCTCGTCACTATCCACCTGAAACTCAAAACTGATGTGAGGCACCAACATCTCATGGGGCCCTGCTCTTCTTGCTCTTCCAAACTGACGGAGCGCTAGACATGGATTGTAAGAGATCCCTCCTTGGGTACCAATCAGAGGAACATTAGGGTATTCCCCGCATCGATCAATAATAGCTATCTCGTCCAAACCTCTGCAAGTCCAAATGATGTCTTTGTCGGTGAGAGACATTAACCTATGAGCCCAACCTCTTCCTTCTTGGTTCTTCAGTACGAACTCAGGGAGGTGCGAAATAAACCACCTCACCAACAAAGGGATACAACACCATAAGGTTCCTCGTCTTTGGGTAGTACGAGCATGAAGTTGTTGCAAGATGTCACCCAAGAGAGTGGGTACCGGATTCCGAGACATAAAGATCCTTATGGCAGTGACATTGATGAAGTTGTCAGGATTAGGAAACAGGATTAACCCATAGATTAGGAGAGCCAAGATGTCTTCATATGCCCTAAAGTCCAAGTCATTCCAGAAACTGTTAGCTTTACCAATCAGAAACTTGGCCAAGAAACCCTTAACTCCGCTTCTAGTCACCCAGTTGTCCATTACCTCTTGATGTGTCAAGGGAAGAGCTGCAGCAACATCCTCAAGCCTGAGGGTCTTTTCCCAACCAGTAAAGGGAGTCTGATCCAAGATAGGGATACCAAGAAAATCAGAGAACTCTTCCAGGGTAGGGACCAGCTGGAAGTCTTGAAAGGTGAAGCACTGGTACAGAGGGTCATAGAACTGGGTCAGAACACTCATCAACTGTTGATCCCGTTTTGCAGTGACTAAACTGAGAAGAGAACCATGCCTCTGAATGAAAGAAGTGGTATTTGGAATTCTGCTAACCAACTCTTCAAGCAACTCAGGTGGGTGAACAAAGTTGAACCGGATAGTATTCCTTCGCGCAGGTATCATAATGTCCTACAAAACAGAGCAAAGGTGAAACCCTCTTGTCTTTGAAATGGTCAGTCCTTATGCAGGATGCATGCAATGCTCATGATGTTATGATGTTATGATAGAGCACACCACAAATAGATACAAAGGCAAACATGGTAAGGCACACAAGTCACACAAGGCAAGCCCCTAAAGTTTAGGCCAGCATGAGGTCTAGGTACTACCCTCTTTCAGTTTGTTGGTTCATACCTGTCCTATCAAAAGTAACCGGGTTCTTAGAGGATCCCAATATCATTGACTACCCTCAATCGGTCATAACTCCAACATCGCAATCTTTTCTTGCGGCCAGAACCATCACGAGAGTTTAGCCTCAATGGGCGTAGCATACTGCTACTGTTCTAATGGCCAAGTTGTGTCATTTAAGGTTCTAAGGTTGTTGGTGCTTAATGACTCCTCAGAAGACCCATATTCTCCTCGTTGCGACACAAGGGATATCGGTACAGACCAAGGTGCCACACCAACGTAGCCACTGCTTCACCCGTGTCGGTCTACGCCGGACGGGTCCCTCACAGCTTATGCTACCTAAACAGGGTATCCCCAGATCCGGGTTAGGATCTATGTAACTCCCATGCAACCCACAAAGTTAAAGCAGACAAGTCAATACAATTGAAAACACAGTTATGAACTAACCCTAAGGTACACCTCACTTTAAGTTTAAGTCCCCAGCAGAGTCGCCAGTTCTGTGATCGGTGGATCTGGAACTGACTGTTTAACGCTGGTTCACGAAATGTCGCGGAAGCAAGAGTCGCCACCGTCTTTTATTTTCTCCAAATGGAAAGGACAAAAGCACAGAAAAATTCCTTATAGAGATTGCTCTCGGTTCGGGAGGTAGATTATAGAAAGGGAAGGTGTTAGCACCCTTTCTATCCATGGTTATCCATGGGCTCTTAGATACTTGCTCACTTTTGTTTTCAAAAATGGTTTGTTTGCTTTTCAATTGTGGGTTTTAAAAAAGTTTCTTTGAAAATTCCAGTTCGACTCTTGTATCGGTCCTCAAGAGTGTTTGAAAAATTGCTTTCGAAAGTTTTTTGAAAATGTGTTGGTGTGAAAAGTATTTTTGATTTGTTTTGTTTTGAATTAGAGTCAAACAATGAATATGAATTAAACATTAAAAAGTGCCAAAAACGCATGATTCATGATGTACGAATGCACGAAATTTTCTGTACAGGGCACGTTCGTTTTTACCAATTCTTGATGTTAGGATGAATGATTTTGATTGGAAATCCTTCCTTGAAGCTTCAGGAAGGTGATGGCACAAGTCTTTTGCCTTGAATCGTCCTCTAACCTTGTTTTCAGTTTTGAAATTTTTAGGCCAAAAGTGTGAGTTTGATAATGGAGTTTATGCGCAGCTGAGGGGTCAAAGGCATGAGGGTTTGCATCCTTATATGTGTATGAATGATTAGGTCAAAGAAAATTGATCCAAAATCCATGAATTGATGAATATGATATTTGATTTTTAAACCATGATTTTCAAATCTTTTTCATGCAAACTTCTACCAAATCATGACCAATTCAATTGATTCTTTCTATATTTGGTTAGGCACGAAATCTTGGAGACATTATATGCATAAAAAGATTGAAAAACCTAGGTTTAGTATTTTCATGTATTTTAATTAATTTAAATGAATTATTAGTAATAAAAATCCAAATAAATAAATAAAAAATGAAGAAAAACTTCCCTTTGGGCCAAATGGTCGTGCACATGCCTTGGATAATGAATTGTGGAAGAAAAAGAGGCCCATTAGCAATTTTAGGTCATTTGAATCAATGTTGACTTTTCAAAATATCCAAAAATTTCCCAACTTCCACAAGGCATAACTTGCTCAATTTTTAAGCTTTGCTCATGTTCTTGGACATTTTTGAAAGGTCTTTGAGTCCTCTAACCAATTCCTTTGGTCCCGTGTCATTTTGATTTACCAATCTCAAGTTATGGCCTTTGACTTAAAGTCCCTTTTTGTTGACTTTTGAAAATGACCTATAATGTTGAAATTGATAATTTTTTGTGAGAGAATTTCTTGGACTTGAAGTATGAGGAGGAGTTGTAGGAAATGTCTTTCTCTTCAAAATGAGCTTTGGATGGAATTTTTCTGATAATCCATGTGAAAGTTATGCCCTGGTCAATTTACAGTTGACTTTTTCAACTGTCCAAATAAGGAAACTTTTGCATCTTGATGATTTTTGAGCCAAGCTTTGAGAATCATGATCAAGCATTGATCAAATGATGTTTGTGGCTTCAAAATGAGATGTTGACCAAAAATTTGAACTTTTGACTGTCAAATGACCATTTTGCCCCTACAGTTGACTGTAGTGCAATTAGGTTTTGACTGTGCAATTTTGTGCTGAAAGTCTTGAAACTTGGTATGAGGATGCTTGACCATATTTATAGGCATGTGGGACTTGATTGGACCCTTGGAAACTTCATTTTCTTGATCAGAAAAAAAACCCTAATTTTGACTGTTTATGAGGCCCTTGAACTGTGCAACCCTTGGGGAGATTTTGAAGCTTGACTTGGCAATTTCTTGAAGGATATGGGAGGGCAAATTTTGGGGTACAACACTTAATGATGAACATGATTCTGAATATGGATTTGTTTGCTTTGTCTTGAGTTTGATGATGAGTTCTGGATTGAAGGTAGTTTGGCTATTTTGGTTTTGATTTGTGGGAGTTGTTCTGATGACTGTATGCTTGTTTCACTTCTGATTTCTTTTCTCTCTTTGGATCTCAATGATGAATTGTTTGAATCTGAGATCTTTGTGGGACATTGTTATTTAGCCTATGATGAAGATATTCTGAGGCATTTCTGTTGTTTGGACATTTTGCTATTTGGATTGGCTTAGTGGTTGGGATTGGGTTTGACAGGCTGATTGAAGTTTGTGGGCTTGTTGTTTGGACCGGTAGTTTTTGAATGCTGAGTTTGAATGAAGCTTCAGGCTTGAAGTTTTTAGGCAGGAGGTCAAGGCTTCAGGCTTGTTTATGCAGGATGGCTTGTGTAGTTTGACAGGCTTATCAGTATAGGCAGGCTTCAGGCTTGTGTAGGGGTTTGTTTCAGTTTGTTTGGCTTTTTTTGGTTTAATGTATTGGTTGAAACAGGTTTGGCTTGGGCTTGTGTTTATAACTTATGCAGGTTAAGGCTTGGTGTTCTGAGTTGAAACAGGTTAGTAGGTTTTGGCTTGTGTTTACTGAGTTGAAACAGGTTAGCAGTTTTTGGCTTGGTGTTCTGAGTTGAAACAGGTTAGCAGGTTTTGGCTTTTGTTTGTTACATGTTTTGAGGTGTTTGAATGTTTAAGGCAGGTTTGAGAGTTTTCAAGCTTTGAACACCAGTTTGAGGCTTATGAGCTTTGTGTTATTTTTGTTATGTGGTTCTGCCTCCTTTTTTTATTGTGTTCTGATAACTTTTGTTTATATCTTTTTCTAAGCCTCTAGCCTGCTGTACTGTAAGCTTCCTTCCTCTCTCTTTTTTCTCTATTAAAGCATATTAAATTGCTTTAGAATAGATTTTCTGAAAAGGTGGTGTTGGGAAATGATGAGATTGGCTCTACAAGTTGCTTGCATTATGGTTTTGCTCTACATATCTCTTTTCCAGATTTCCTGCACTTTTGTACTTGTTGACAGCTTTATTGGCTTTTGAGACAGTTTGGTTTTGACATTCAGTTTGCTTTTGGCAGCTTAGTTTGCCTTTGAGCATTGTTTGTTCAGTTTGAACTTGGTACTTGGTTTGGCATATTCTGAAGCTACAACTTTGTTGACATTTTGAATTTGTGCAATTTGTTTTTGGCATTATGCAGCCTTGCACATTTCTTTAATGATTTGTGAGCTTGTAAAAATAATTTTACTTTACTCTTTGTGAACCAAGAAGAAAGTCTTCTTGTGATTTGCAAAGAGGGTGAGAAAAATATGATGAAAATCAAAACAATCTGATCCCGGCCGACCACCTTTAATGATGAATCTTAAATTAACTGTCTGCCTTTTTAATTAATCTGCTTTTGACTTTTCTTCTTTTTGTTTTTTTGCAGATGAAAGTCAGTTGAGCAACGGGGAGCGTCAGTAGAAGATGAAGATTTAGAAAACTTAGGATAGCTTTATTTTATTTCCAATTATTTGTAATAACATTATTTGTAAATACTGTAAATGTATTCAAATAACATTTGTACTTAATAATTAAAAATAAATAAAAGCTCTTTTGTCAATTAATCCCTTTTAATTCTTCTTCAATTGTTTATTTAATTATTTATAATTCTTAAATTATAATAACTGGAAATAAATCCCAACTATTCTAACTTAGAATAAATAATTAATTAATAAACATTGTAGTCTTGCCACTTAGCACTAATGAATAATAAACTCGGCGCTCCAATTAACCATAAGCAATGCACAGTTAATCAAACCAACGTCCACATGTCTTTTCTTTTAATGATTATACCAAACACTGCAAGTTCTTAATTCAACTGCCTCATCTCACATCCCAAAGTAAATTGAAAAGAACTGTAGAATTAATTCTTTCTGAGAATGCGCGCACAAAACCCTGATTCTTGTTTTAATTTTCACAGAAGCGCCTGCCTGATCAAACCTGAGCCAAACTCAACCAAACCCTAATAATCTGCTTGAACTGTTCCAGAGTCCATGAAAACCCTAATTTGGATAGACTGCTAAGAAAAAGTCTGTTTGACTGGTTCTTAAGCCAATCTGAAAAGTCAGGAAAAGCCCGAAGCTGTGATTTCTTGTGAAAAAAAGGAGGGCAAATTTTGGGGTACAACAGTGTTGCATCAAGATATTTGAGTCAAAATGACCTCAAGTGATCTCCAATGTCCTAATATGTTCTCAAGATAATCCATGTCAAATTTCAAGCCTTGCAGAGAAAGTTTGCTCAGTTAATTCCTCAAAAATCCAAAAATCGACTATGCTAGGGCAAAAGTCAACTGTGACCTATAAACAGTCAAACTTCAAGATTTTTTGTCAACATTATCATTTTGAAGTATATTTCATCATTTGATCAAGGGTTGATCATGATTCATCAAGGATTGCTCAAAATTCATCAAGACTCAAAAGTTGCTAAATTAGGGTTTTGTAGGAAAAGTCAACTCAACTTTGACCAAGCATAACTTTCTTATACTTTATGAGAAATGACCCATCCAAAGCTCATTTTGAATAGGACGCAATTTCATACAATCCATCTTCACACCCCAAGATCAAGAAATGAACTCACAAGAAGTTATAAATTTGGACATTATAGGTCATTTTTGAAAGTCAACAAAAACACCTTTTTTTCCAAAGCTTATAACTTGAGCATGGAATATCAAAATGAGACGAGACCAAAAGGGTTGGTTGGAGGACATCTCAAGATTTCTAAAAAGTCAAAGAACACCTCCAAAAGTTCAAAATTGAAGAAGTTATGCATTGTTGAAGTTGGACATTTTTGCAAAATTGCCAAAAGTCAACTATCCCCAAAACTTCAAATTTTGTCAAATGGTCCCATTCTTTTCCACTTGATTTGAGCTTGCATAGTTTCCCATGTGTCCTAGCTTCATCCATGAGCCCATATTATATTTTTATTATTTAATTTGATTTTTTTATTGAATTTATTCATTTTTAATCAAATTAAATCATATAAAATCCAAACTTTGATTACCTAAGATCTTTTTGGTTGTTTCAGGTCTTAATTATCATCATTAGCATCATCAAACTCGAATCAAACAAGATCATGTGCAAAAAGATTGATTTTTGATAAATTTTGCAAGTTGTAAAGAGGAAATCAAATCAAATTCCAATGCATTGATTTAGAGAGATTCAGTCCAAATTTGTTACCCTAACACACTATACCATACATAAGCAAGCCAAAGGGACGTGAATAAGGGTTGGAGGCTGCAAGAAGAGGCAGAACAAAGTTTGAAAAAAGTCACCAAAAGCTTGAATTCGAAACCATAGCTAGAGGCACTTTCAGAAGCTGAGACCTGTCCCAATCTCTTCCTGGGTGTTCACTCAACCTTCCTGGATCAAAAGCAAGCTTGCTTATACGCCCAAACGCGATGTAAGTGTCAAGATAACCCGCTCTGTTCTTGAATTCGTAATTCATCATTCTTGCATCATTTGAACAAACTAACTACATATTTGTGATCCTCTCAACATTTCCAAGCTTTTGGCTTTATTTAATTTCGTTTACATGACCTGTATTGAAAAATGCCATAGCTAGGGTTTCTTGGATATTTTTGAGTGTTTTTGTTTAAGGAATAATTGGCCATCAAGAAGGGTATGGTTGTGACCGGGATGATGAGACGAGCACAACCATGCCTTTAGAATTCATTTTTATGGCCTACAGCGGATTTTGGAATATGCATGACTTGTAGTGACGGTCTGTGTCCGTAGCTATAGGTTTTACAGGGTTTTAGCCACGGATGGAAGGTTGAAGATTATGCGTGGCAAGGCGTGGTTGGCCCATTCAAACCACGCGCGTTTTTTTATATTTTTCTGGAAATAGTTTTTGTTTTCATATAATATATATTATTCTTATTATATTAACAAACAAGGACAAGTGGCCTAGTGGTAAGCGTGCACATCCAATCTCCTTCAGGACCTGGGTTCGAATCCCAGGTCTCCCAAATTTCTATTTGATTTTTTCTTTCAGGCAATTGTGTGTGTATCCAAGCTTGCAGCTCACCGTGCACTATCATCTATCCAATGGACAGATGGCCAAAGGTCAAATCTGGTGGCCAAGATCTGAAGGTCTACCTTGGTCCCAGTCAGCGCATGCACACCAAATCCAAAAAGTCAAACAAGGCCAGCGTGTTTTGGGCCTCAACATTGCTATTCAGACACCCAATTCAGGCCCAAACCCCTTTTCTCTCACATTATTTTGTTTATTTCTTTTATTTTGTTAATTGCTTAATTATTTTTATTATTTACTAACCAATCAAAAAATTCTTTTCTTTATAAAATAAAAACCATAAAAAATATTTTATTCAATCAAATTTTTATTTTTATTTAATAAATACTAATTAATTGATTTAGGTTTTAATTAGAATAACTTTAATATATTTTTTTGTAAATAATTAAAATTAAATTAGACTTAATTAGGTTTTTACTAATTCAATTAATTTCTTATTTCTTTCTTAAAATACCAAAAAAACCAAAAAAATTTTTTTTTTATTAATTAATTTAATTTAGTAATTAATTTAGGTTAATTTCTTTCTTAAAATAAAAATAACAAAAAAAAATCTTTTCTTTAACAAAAAGGGTCAAAACCCTAGAACTTTGCGCTCGATTTAATTTCCCGCATGCGATTGACTTTCTCTTATCCATTTATGTATCTTGCCTCCGGTTTGTAATAGTTAATAGGATCTTTATTTATTTTTTATCGCTTTATTTATTTTCAAAGGGTTTGTCTTGGTGATGTAAATACCCGACGCCTTGTAATTTACATTCCGCATTTTATTTCCCGCAAATATAAACTGTTAGATGTTTGATAATAGGATGGCATGACAAGTCTGAATGTTTTAACCTAAAATCAACGTAGATCACCATTAACATGTACAAAGATAAAATTGACTGAAAACGACACACTCGCACAGGCGCACTCTTAGGGTACACCACACTTGGTTGCCTTCGTAGGCGGTCATTGAGTATATGTCACTTTAGAGGTTGCCCTCTTGTCCAAAGATCATAGTTGCCTCGAAACGGTTGCCTCAGATATTGTTGCCTCAAACAAACGATCTAAGACATTAGGGTTACCGCTAAGGTGTCCTACCATTGCTTTGGTGACCGTAAGTCCCTAATTCAAATTGACCCTTAAAACTCCAACGACAATGCTACCTACTCATTCATAGTGGGATATCATTGTCTAAAGGAAGATAGCATAGAACGATTCCTTTTTCGAGTAGGTAGATGGTTCTTAAGTACTTGCTCTTTCAAAAAACAAAATCTTGTTCACACTTACACGTTTTCGAACAATGTTTTCAAAAACACTTCATACGCTCTTGAGGACAGAAGCAAGAGTTAAATCGAAGTTCTCAAACAAAAACTTTTTTAAACCCACGAGCACAAAGAAAAGCAATTTTTGAAAACAATATGAGAAAGTATCTAAGAGCCCGTGGATAACCACAGATAGAAAGGGTGATAACACCTTCCCTTTCTATAATCTACCCCCCGAACCCGAGAAATATCTCGAAAAAGGAATTTTTCTGTGCTTTTTTCCTTTCCTTGTTGGATAAAATAAAAGTCGGTGGCGACTCTTGCTTACCGCGACATTTTGCAAAAACAAACGCAAAACACAAACCAACATTCCAAAAAACAGTCAGTTCTTCCCACCGTATCACAATCACCATTTCATTCAAGTATAAACAGTCTCATACATCTCCCACTAGTATTCAAACATAAGCAATCTTACGCATATCACTCATAACATTATCATAATTACATATAGCATAAAAAAATTGTATATAAAGCATTATAATCAAGAGTGCATTACAAAAACATACCATGCATTAACACACACATCGATCATAACCATATCAAAGTATCAAAGTCATTCATAATATTTGGTGCATCTGACTTACGAAAATCATATCAAAAAGCATTATCATTAAATATTGTACATAAACATGTCAATCATACCTTGCATTCAAATTACAAAGGCTCAAGAATACTACGAGACATTTTAAGGCCTATTTACTAGCTTAGTCACCTACGCGAGTCAAAAATTCAAATCTTAGCACTTTGCACACTATTACAATGAATACCTTGATTGAGAATAGACATAACATTTAGAGGTACTGCGAACTAAAATTACACTAGGCGGCATATCTGCGAATCAATATCCATGACCTAGTCCTTCAGTTTTCCAAATTTATCAAATTCATTTTCAAACCTGCATTATGTATCCCCTAGGTTGTGATAAATATGCAAGTCTGCAATACAACTCACTATGTTAGTCCCGAAGCTTTAGCTAGTTTGTTCTCAGACCTTTTTCAACTCTATTGGTTTAGTCTCTTGGCATAAATAGAGTTGATACCTACATTATCTACACCCTAGATTGTGGTGGATATGAAAATCAGATATAACAAATGTAACGCTCGTAATTTAATTAATTATTTAATTAAATTATTTTTGGAATATTTGTGAAGAAGTGTTATTATAATTGGATTTATTTTATTAAATGGAGAAATAATAATATATTTGAGGTATTATATTATTGGGTGGTGAAATAATATTAGAAGTTAATATTATTTAATGTGGGCCTATAATGTGTGAGTGGAAGTATTAAGGGGGTGTAGGTTTTAAGCCCAATAAGGAATAATATAATAATATTAGGTTATTTTATTATTTGTGAGAAGAATTGAAGGAGGAAGCAGTAAGAAGAGAAATAAGGATTACGAAGAACGTGAAGTTGCTGGAAAAGTGGAAAATGGCAAGAACGAAGAATTCAACCCGGAAATTATAGAGCGACCTTCAATCCAAGGTAAGGGTGGGGTTCTGGCTTTATAATTGGGTTCATGATGTTTGATATATGGGGTTAGATGTAATTGCTGTTTGTTCTTGAATTAGATGTGTTATGAATGATGTATGGTGAATATTGATGAATTCTGGATGAATAATGATGTTATTATGTTGTCTAATCGATGTGGTAATAGAGGATAATGTTAGGAGATGAAATATCATGTTTATAATAAGGTTTGTAAGGTTAAGAATATGATTCCTGTAGTGAATTACAGTAGAAAATATGCAGACTGTCGAAGGATGTGTCGACCCCAAGCTGGATGTGTCGATACATGAAGGATATTCGACTCAGGATAAGTCGATGCATGCAGGGCTTGCATCGATGCATGATGAGTACAAGACTTGGGATGAGTCGACACAAAGAGAGGATGTGTCGATGTATGAGTGTGTGAGAATCAGTATGATTCGACCGGTGAACTGCATGTGTCGATACATGCTGTATTGAAAGCTAGAATGAGTCTATCCATGAGGAGGATGTATCAACTCATGCAGTGCAGATGAAGCAGGATGAGTCGATCCATAGTGTTTTGTGTCGATACATAAGGTCTGATTTTTGACAGAATCAGTTTTAAATTGTTGTAACTTGATTTTTAGGATGTTGTTTGAGATGTCGTTCGAAGCGTTGATTAGCTAACGCGATGAACTTTATTCTAGATGATTTAGATGATGATTAAGAGGTGTAATCCCAGTAACCAATTTAGGATTTAGAATTAATTCCCGTAGATGACCGCTGTGCTGTTTTTGGGACAGATTGATGAATATGAGATGTTAGAGGCTGCTGTTAGAATTATGACAGTAGGATTTAGTGACAGTAATGATGTACAGTAGCAGAATAACAGTATGGATTACTGTACTATTGTTATACAACTGAGTTATTAGTGAGATGTGATTATTAAAGTTGTGTTTGATAATTATGATGAACAAATGACGTTTGATAAATAAATGATGTTAAATAAATTATTTTGAGATGTTTATGAGATGTTGTAATTGAGATGTTTTGAGATGTTATGAGATGTTGTTGTTCTGAGATGTTTATGAGATGTTGTTCTGAGATGTTTATAAGATGTTTTTGTTTTGAGATAATTGAGATGTGGTTGATTGAGTGTTGACATTACATTCATGAAGAGTCGCATACATTGCATTTTTGAGATGGAGCTTATACTCGTTGAGATGGCCTGGATTGGAAAATTTTGAGATGAAGGCTATGCCTTGTTGATGCCTCTATTAATTGGCAGATTATTGAGATGGGAGTTCTGCTCCAATGGTACCACATGCATTTGCATAGTTTTGAGTCGCATTATATGATTGAGTAATGAAGTGTATTTGATGATGATGAATGAGTATATATGCTGGAGTTATTGTTGATTATGAGATGAGAAGTGGTGACATTATTGATATGATTTAATATATTAATTATCATGCGCTTTATTATATTGTTAGATATCTCACCCCTTCTGTTTGAATGTTGCCCTTATGTTGGTAACGTGCAGGTAATCGCGAGTGAAGGCTGTATACCTTCAATAAGTTCGAGTCGGTGTCATTGCTCTGATATGTAACACTCAGGGGGGGGGGATGAACGCTTGCTGATTTTTGACTGTTGATTTTCAGTTGCTGAATTTTGAAGTGATTATTATTAAATATGAGATGTTTCGAAGTTGTTGATTTTATTTAAAGATGTTATTGAAGAATTCCGCTACGTAGTTATTGAAATATTTTATTAAAGATGTTATGATGATGGTTCATCCGATGTTTTAAAAGTGTTATATATCCACGATGAATGCAATGAATTTATTAGAAGAATTTGTGACGTCCCGATTCACTTGTGTGATTGAAATTTTATAACTCTGATTTATCTTTCATAATTGCTTGGGGTAGAATTGGGGTGTTACAAAGTTGGTATCAGAGCAAAAGGTTGGTCTGACCTTGTCGTCGAGTCGTAGTTGTCTAACAATCGAGTATTGTTATTTTGATGTTCTAACCGTTGTTTATGTTGTAGTGAGAAGTTGAGATGGCTGGAAGGAATGATGCTGCACTTGTTGCTGCTTTAGAAGCAATGGCTCACGCGATGGAAAATCAGCCGAATTCTGACGGGAATGCTGGATCTCGTAGCTTGGCGACTTTCCAGAGAGAGAATCCACCTACGTTCAAGGGAAAAAATGATCCTGACGGAGCATTGGAATGGTTGAAAGAGATTGAGATAATCTTTCGCGTTATGGACTGCACTCCAGTGCAGAAGGTTCGTTATGGGACTCATATGCTAGCAGTCGAGGCTGATGACTGGTGGCTAGAGACTTTCCAGAAGTTAGAAGCTGCAGGTGAGAATGTCACTTGGGTTGTGTTTCGTAGGGAGTTTTTGAGAAAGTATTTTCCTGAAGATGTCCGTGGTAAGAAGGAAATTGAGTTCCTTGAGCTGAAGCAAGGAAGTATGTCTGTTGTTGAGTATGCTGCCAAGTTTGCTCAATTGGCCAAGTTTTATCCGCATTACGCTGAGGAAAATGCTGAGTTTTCGAAGTGTATTAAGTTTGAGAATGGGTTGCGCCCGGAAATTAAGAAGGTAGTTGGATACCAGAATATTTGTGTCTTTGCTAATTTGGTTGATAGTTATAGGATTTATGAGGAAGATAATAATGCACATTACAAGATTATCAGTGAGAAGAGGGGTAAGCACCCACAAAGTCGTGGTAAACCTTATGATGCCCCAGCTGGTAAGGGTAAGCAGAGAGTTGCTCATGGTCAGAGGACTAGTGGGGGAGATGCTCCTGCTGATGTGATTTGCTTTAAGTGTGGGAAACCTGGACACAAGAGTAATGTGTGCACTACTGAAGTGAAGAGGTGTTTCCGTTGTGGTAAGAACTAACATGTTGTATCTGAGTGTGAGCACAAGAATGTGGTTTGTTTCAACTGTAAAGAAGAAGGGCACATTGGTAGCCAATTTCCAAAACCGAAGAGGGCTCAGTCAAGTGGTAAAGTGTTTGCTTTGGTTGAGGATCAGACAGTTGCTGAGGACGGACTTATTAGAGGTACATGTTTCATTAATAATACTCCTTTAATTAATATTATTGATACTGGTGCTACGCATTGTTTTATTGTTGCTGATTGTGTTGAAAGATTGGGTCTTGTGTTGTCTTCTTTGAGTGGAGAAATGGTCGCCGATACTCCAGCCAAGGGATCAGTGACTACTTCTTTTGTGTGTGCTAAGTGTCCCTTGTCGATCTTCGACAGAGACTTTGTTGTTGATTTGGTTTGTTTGCCGTTAAGAGGTTTGGATGTGATTCTTAGTATGAACTGGTTAGAGCATAACTGTGTTCATATTAACTGTTATGACAAGTCGGTGAAGTTTTCTACTCCTGAAGAAGAGGAAGATGGTTTGTTGTCTGCTAGACAGTTGAGAAAGTTGATGCAAGAGGAAGCACAGATGTTTTCGTTGATGGCGTCGCTATCTGTAGAGACTCAAGGTATAATTGAGGAATTGCAGATGGTGTGTGAATTTCCTGAAGTTTTCCCTGATGAGATTCCTGATGTACCGCCAGAGAGGGAAGTTGAATTTGCAATTGATCTTGTACCTGGTACCAGACTTGTGTCTATGGCACCATACAGGATGTCTGCGTCTGAGTTGTCTGAGTTGAAGAAGCAATTGGAAGAGTTACTTGATAAGAGGTTTGTAAGACCAAGTGTATCTCCGTGGTGAGCTCCGGTGTTGTTAGTGAAGAAGAAAGATTGAAGTATGAGGCTTTGTGTTGATTATAGACAGTTGAACAAGGTGACGATTAAGAACAAGTATCCGCTTCCAAGAATATATGACTTGATGGACCAATTATTGGATTCCCGTGTGTTTAGCAAGATTGATTTGAGGTCGGGTTATCATCAGATTAAAGTGAAGGATGAAGATATTCAGAAGACGGCTTTCAGAACATGTTATGGACATTACGAGTATTCGGTGATGCCTTTCGGTGTTACTAATGCGCCGGGAGTATTCATGGAATATATGAATCGTATCTTTCATACTTATTTGGATCGGTTTGTAGTTGTGTTCATCGATGATATTTTGATTTACTCTAAGTCAGAAGAAGAGCATGTTGAACATTTAAGAGTAGTATTGCAAGTTTTGAAAGAAAAGAAGTTGTATGCAAAGCTGTCCAAGTGTGAATTTTGGTTAAAGGAGGTTAGTTTTCTTGGTCATGTGATTTCAGGTAGTGGCATTGCTGTAGATCCATCGAAGGTTGATGTTGTGTTGCAATGGGAAACACCAAAGTCAGCTACTGAGATTAGAAGCTTCTTGGGATTAGCTGGTTATTATAGAAGGTTTATCGAAGGGTTTTCTAAGTTGTCACTTCCGTTGACTAAGTTGACTTGTAAAGGTAGAGCTTTTGTTTGGGATGTTCAGTGCGAAGAAAGTTTTACGGAATTGAAGAAGAGGTTGACGTCGGCTCTGATTTTGACGTTGCCTAATCCAGGAGAGCCTTTTGTGGTGTATTGTGATGCTTCCAAGATGGGTTTAGGAGGTGTGCTTATGCAGAGTGGTAAGGTAGTTGCTTATGCGTCGAGGCAGTTGAGGACTCATGAGAAGAACTATCCTACGCATGATTTAGAGCTTGCTGCAGTTGTTTTTGTGTTGAAGATTTGGAGGCATTATCTTTATGGTTCTCGATTTGAAGTGTTTAGTGACCATAAGAGCTTAAAGTATTTATTTGATCAGAAAGAGTTGAATATGAGGAAACGAAGATGGTTGGAATTATTAAAGGATTATGATTTTGGTTTGAATTATCATCCAGGAAAGGCGAATGTGGTAGCTGATGCGTTGAGTCGAAAGACTTTACATATGTCAGCAATGATGATCAAAGAGTTGGAATTGATTGAGCAGTTCAGAGATATGAGCTTAGTTTGTGAGGTTACTCCGCAGAGTGTTATGTTGAGTATGTTGAAGATTAATAATGAATTTTTAGACAGTATCAGAGAAGCTCAGAAGTTGGATGTGAAACTGGTAGATTCGATGGTTGGGATCGATCAATATGAGAATAGTGATTTCAAGTTAGATGAGAAAGGTATGTTGAGATTTCATGACCGGATTTGTATTCCTGATGATGCTGAGATGAAGAAAGTGATACTTGAAGAGAGTCATAGAAGTAAGTTGAGTATTCATCCAGGAGATACAAAGATGTATCAAGATTTGAAAGGTTTTTTTTGGTGGCCTGGGATGAAGAGTGATGTGGCTCGATTTGTGTATGCATGTTTGACTTGTCAAAAGTCGAAAGTTGAACATCAGAAGCCCGCAGGATTGATGCAACCGTTGGAAATTTCTGAATGGAAATGGGATAGCATTTCAATGGACTTTGTGACGGGGTTTCCTAGTACTTAAAGAGGACATGATTCGATTTGGGTGATTGTTGATAGGCTTACGAAGTCAGATCATTTTATTCCTATTAACATCAGTTTTCTAGTGTCGAAGTTGGCTGAGATTTATGTTAGTGTGATTGTGAAGCTGCATGGTGTTCCTTTGTGCATTGTGTCAGATAGAGATCCAAGATTTACTTCTGATTTTTGGAAGAGTTTGCAAGAAGCTTTGGATTCTAAGTTGAGGTTGAGTTCAGCGTATCATCCTCAGACAGATGGTGTTGTACCCCAAAATTTGCCCTCTCAATTCTCAAGGCATCTCTCACAATGATTCTCAAAATTCAAGCTTGCACAAGTACATTGGGGTCTTCCAGCACCAGAATTAAGAGGAAACTGTCAAAAAGGGAGAAAACAGATAAAAATAACATTTTGACGAATTTGGAGGAAAATAGGTCTCCTTCGATTCAGCCCCCTTCGATTGGACTTTGCACCTCCTTCGTTTGCTCAAAGGTTGCTGCTAGCGTGCCTCTTTCGTCTGGGCATGTGACTTCAAATAAGTCTTCTTCGATTCAAAAGGAAATGATCTTCATACAAGCTTCAATTGAGTTTTTGTTTCCCTTTGAAACAGTGTCCTTCGACTCAGGAACGTCCTTCGACTCAGGAATGTCCTTCGACTCAGGAATGACCTTCGACTTAGGAATATCCTTCGACTCAGGAATGTCCTTTGACTCAGGAAGTAAATGCCTCCTTTTGGTTTTCTTCAACTCAAAAGTCACTAATATTCTGAAAGCTTCCTTCGATTCAGAAGTTAATAACCTTCTGAAAAGGGCCATTCGAAGAACACATAATTGGTTCATTCGAAGGACACACAACTGGGGAAAACGAATGCTGTGTTGTTCTAGTCTGGTCGAAAGGTGTAGAAAGATGGAGGATTCGACTCAAAAGATCAAGTTGAACATTTTGACCCATAGGCAAGGCTACGTGTTTTCCCTTTATAGGCCTTTACCCATTTGTTGTCCAAGACCACTTGCACTTAATAGCATAGTACTACCTTTTAGAAAAGTTTGTCTTTAGCCTTGCGCCTGTTCTCCTTCAGAAAGAAGCAACCCATCTAAACCATTCATCTTGCTTTTATGGCACAAGTGTACACTTACTTTCCAGCTGAGCCTTATTTTATTATTTTTGCTCCCCAAGCTTCCCAAAAGCCTTTCTCTATAAATAGAGAGTTCATTTTCACAAATAAAGGAGGATTTTTGGACCAGAGGAACGAATCCCCCAAATGCTCTCAAACATAACAAAAAATTCTCAAACACTTCAACACTTGTGAAATCACAAAAAACTAGAATCATCGTTACCTCCTTCAATTTTGAAGAACAACACATTCCAGCTTCCTTCGACTCAAGGAACATCCCACTTGTTCCTTCCTTTGAATCCAGCAAAGAAGGATATTTCACTTGTTTTGCTCTTTCGAATCCAGTGTCGAAGGCCTACCCTGGGTCTTTTCCTTCGAATCCAGAGGCATTCAAAGCAACCACTTTAAAGTCCAGAACACGCTCCAACCTCCAGCAAGGTAAGTCATTCTTAACCTTTGACCCTTCGTTTCTAGCATAGCATGTAAATAAGTTTTCTTTTTCATTTAAAACATGTACATACTATTTTTTTTTCTTTTTGTTTTCACTCTCTTAATATGTGTCATGGTTAACAATCTTCTTGGCTTTTGCTCTTGGTACATTTAAATACGCTTTAAAGAACTAATCTAGTCTTAAGGTGATGTTGGCATGGCCTTGGGCCATATTGCTATTCAAACTCAAATGAAAGAAACAGGAGACAGAAAAGTTAGAAACGAAGCCTATGGCTCCCATACTAACCTTCAGGCCAAATGAAAGAGGCAGTCGAAAGGCACAACATGCTGGCCTCCAGGCCCCAGTCGAAAGGCACAACATGCTGGCCTCCAGGCCCCAATCAAAAGTCAAATATGCTGACTTCTAAGCCCCAGTCAAAATTCATTCTTTCACCCCTTTTCAGGTAAGGTCGAAGAGGGCCAGAAATGGGTAAAGGCCTATAAAGGGAAAACACGTAGCCTTGCCTATGGATCAAAATGTTCAACTTGATCTTTTGAGTCGAATCCTCCATCTTTCTACACCTTTCGACCAGACTAGAACAACACAGCATTCGTTTTCACCAGTTGTGTGTCCTTCGAATGAACCAATTATGTGTTCTTCGAATGGCCCTAAGTCAAAAGATCCATTTTTGACCCATAGGTCAAAAGATCCATTTTTCTTGCTTTTACCTTATTTTTGCCTTTATATTTTCATGCAATTCAATATGGTTGTAATAGTGTAGGATTTATTTTTTGCACTCTTTTATTACCTTCATAAAAATGTTAAATAATTAGGTGTGTATGGCAAGATAAAATTAACAAGTAGACAACCCAAAAATCAAAGACAAAATGCATGCAATCAAACACACTTGCACACATGCACCCTTAGGGAAATTCCACTTGTTGCCTTATAAAAATGGTCATGTTATACATGTGGGATGTCTTAGCACAAACAAATCGAAAAAGATCATAGTCCCTCTATTGTACCCCAAAATTTGCCCTCCCATATTCTTCAAGATTTGGCAAAATCAAGCTTCAAGTCCCTCAAGGGTTGCACAGTCCAATTGCCTCCTAACACAGTCAAAATTAGGGTTTTTATTTTTGCAAAGAAATTGAGGCTTTAAAGGGTCCATTCAAGTCTCATATGCCTACAAACATTGTCAAGCATTCATATGTCAAGTGTCATAGCTCACAGCATCAAGTTGCACAGTCAAAAACCCTAATTGCTCCACAGTCAACTGCAGGGGCAAAATGGTCATTTGACAGTCAAAAGTCAAAATTTTTGGTCAAGATCTTATTTTGAAGCCACAATCATCATTTGATCAATTCTTGATCATGATTCCTAAAGCATGGCTCAAAAAGTCTCAAGATGCAAAAGTTTCAATTTTTGGACAACTGAAAAGTCAACTACAACTTGACCAAGGCATAACTTTTTCATGGTTCATCAGAAAAATCCCATCCAAAGCTCATTTTGAAGGGGATGACATTTCCTACAACTCATCTTCACATTCCAAGTCCAAGAAATGCTCTCATAAAAAGTTATCAATTTCAACATTATAGGTCATTTTCAAAAGTCAACAAAAAGGCACTTTAAGCCAAAGACCATAACTTGATATTGGTAAATCAAAATGACATGGGACCAAAGGCATTGGTTAGAGGACTTCAAGACCTTTCCAAAATGTCCAAGAACATGATCATAGCTTCAAAATTGAGCAAGATATGCATTGGAGAAGTTGGGAAATTTTTGGGAACTTTCAAAAGTCAACTTTGCCTAAAAAGCTTCAAATTTGCTAATGGGCCTCAAAATCTTTCTTGAATCATTACCCAAAGCCTATGCACGACCCATTGAGCTCAAAATGATTTATTTTCTTATTTTTAATTAATTGAATTTTTATTATTATTAATTCATTTAATTGGTTTTAATTGTAGAAAAATATCAAACAATGGTTGTCAAATCTTTTTATGCAGCAAATATACTCCACACATGCTAAGGATTTCGTGCATCAATCAACAAGACAAGATCTTCCATAATTGGCAAAGTTTCCATGGAAAAAGATTGAAAAAAGATATGATTAGCAATCAAGGATTCAAGTCATCAATTCATGGATTCATGGGCTTTATTTTGACCTAATTTGCTTCACATACTTATGCAAGAGTGAACCCTATTCAGAAAGACACGAAAAAGCTGCTGCAACAACATACTCACTTTGCAAAATTTTCATAAAAAACTTGAAAATTGATTTCATAGAGGCAGCATAATTCAAAGCTTCTAAAGGATTCCAATACGTTGCCTAAGCATCCAGGAAGTGTTTGCAATCAAGGACTAGTCCAAACGCGCAAATAATCATCACCACGAAGCCATACGGTTTGCCATATTTTCCAGAAATTCATATCATAATTCATGCGCATTTGATGCATATTGTTGGTTGTTTTGTAGTCACAGGAACCTTCTGAAGCTAATGATATGATTTGATTGCATTATAAGGCCCTGTATCGTGATTTGCCATTAACATGTTTTAGGGTTTCAGAGCATCAATATTGAGGGTTTTCATATATTGTAAAATTGGACCTCAAGACCAATATGGATGAACTCGTTGCAAGAAGCCTGATTCATTGAGATACTCGCGCCCAATTTATATTAACGCCTCTTCTATTCGCTATTTTTCGGGGCTATGGTTAGTGGGGGTTTAAAACCCCCGCTATCTCATTCATATTGCAGGTGAAAACAAAGAAGAAAGCTGAGGTGTCCAAGCACTACTGGCAGATTCAAATATTAGCGCGTTTTTTCTTTGTTTCAGCATAATTGTCTTGTTTCATATATTATAATTCTTTGTTATATTGTTTACAAACGCGCTAAGTGGCTCAGTTGGTGGAGGACAGGTATTGCAAGCATTGGGACCTGGGTTCGATTCCCAGGTCCCCCCATATACTTGATGATTTTTGTTTTAACACATTCCTATGCAGCGCTCACTCAATGGCTCACCATACACACTCACGCTTAGGCCTGCCAAGTGAACATAAGATCAATCCAGTGGCCACAGAAGGAGGTCTATCATACGCCTGGGTCAACCAACGTGCACATGATCCCTGAAAAGTCAGCAAGGCCTTTGTTCTAATGGGCCAGAATTCCACAAACACCTCCACATGGGCCAGAACCCCCCCTTGTTTGTATTTTAAATTTAATTTTCTTTTCTTTTTAATTCTTTTATTTGCTTTAATTATTTTTATTTAATTCACCATAAAATAATTTTCCATAATAAAAAATCAGAAACCAAAAAAATGTTTTATATTTAATTATTATTAATCACTAACCTATTTTTTTGTAAATAAATAACTAACAATTAATCTAGTTTAAAGTAGGTTTTAATTTTAATCTCTTTTCTTAATCAATAAATATATATAGAATTAGGTTTTTTTGACATTTTCATCTTTTTCTTAAATAAATTCTTAATCATCATTATTTATCATTATTATTAATTATCATTAATTTTGTAAATAACATGTAAATTAGTTAATTAGTTTAAATTAGGGTAATTTTAATATTTTTATTAATAATTAAAAATAATTTAGAATTAGGGTTTCCTTTTAAATTCTTTTCTTTATTTCCATAAATACAAAAAAACCTAAAAACACGTTCTTTTCTTTAATTAAATAATAATTAGGTCCTAATTTAATTAATTTCAAGCAAAGGGTCCAAAGCCCTCAGACGTTCAATTTAATTATTTCGCGCATTATTTTCTTATCGATTATTATGTAACTGTTTCCCAGATGTAATAGTAATTAGGTTCATCTTTCCGTCTTTACTTTCCGCATCTTTTATCAAAAACGGGTCTTTGTATTTTGGCGATGTATAGACCCACGCCTTGTAATAGCGTAGCTTTTATCTTTCCGTCTTTTAATTTTCCGCACTCCTAACTACTAAACTTGCATGAAAGAATGTATGGTAATTAAAAATAATGCGTAGCTCACAATGCCATGATCAAGATAAATTTAACATGAAAACAACACACAAATACACACACCACTTCTAGGGTACGCCTCACTCGTTGCCTTCGAAACGTGGTCGTCAAGTATAGGACGTTTTAGCGGTCGCTCTGATGTCTAAAGATCCGGTTGCCTCGGATTAAAAAGGATCTAGGACATTAGGGTTACTTCTAAGGTGTCCTACTATTGCTTCGGTGACCACACTGTCCCTTAACCCGAATTGACCCGAACACCTCCAACGGTGGTGCTACCTATCTCTCAATGGTGGGATGGCACTACCTTAAGGAATTTTACACAGCCTAATTCCTTAGGGTAGGTAGACAACTCATAGGTACTTGCTCTCTTCAAAAAAAAAAACATCTTTTCACACTGACACTTTCAAAAAGATTTCAAAACAAACTTTTCACAACACTCTTGAGGACTGATACAAGAGTCGAATTGAAGTTTTCAAACGAAACTCTTTTTCAAACCCACACACTTTTGAAAACATAAGAGCAAGTACCTAAGAGCCCATGGATAACCATGGATAGAAAGGGTGCTAAAACCTTCCCTTTCTATAAATCTACCTCCCGAACCGAGAACTATTCTCAATAAGGAATTTTGCTGTGCTTTTGTCCTTTCCATGTTGGAGAACATAAAAGACGGTGGCGACTCTTGCTTCCGCGACATTTCGCGATCCAGCTTAAAACAGTCAGTTCTATTTCCACCGATCACAGAACTGGCGACTCTGTTGGGGATGCTTGAAGTGAGGTGTACCTTAGGATTAGATAATACTTATGTTTTCAATTGAATGCTTTGCTTGCTTTATTCTTCATGGGTTTTGTCTTGGAGCTTCATAGATCCTAACCCGGATCTGGGGATACCCTGTTTTAGGTAGCATAAGCTGTGAGGGACCTGTCCGGCGTAGACCGACACGGGTGAAGCAATGGCTACGTTGGTGTGGCACCTTGGTCTGTACCGATATCCCTTGTGTCACAACGAGGAGAATATGGGTCTTCTGAGGAGTCATTAAGCACCAACCGACCTTAGAACCTTAAATGACCCAACTTGGCCTATAGAACAGTAGCAGTATGCTACACCCATTGAGGCTAAACTCTCGCGATGGTTCTGGCTGCAAGAAAAGATTACGATGCTGGAGTTATGACCGATTGAGGGTAGTCAGTGATATTGGGATCCTCTAGAACCCGGTTACTTTTGATAGGACAGGTCTTAACCAACAAACTGAAAGAGGGTAATACCTGAACTCCATGCTGGCCTAAACCTTAAGGGCTGTCTTGTGTGCCTTATCATGTTTGCCTTTGTGAATACTTGTGGTGTGCTTTATCATAACATCATGCCATCATAACATTGCATGCATCCTGCATAAGGACTGACCATTTCAAAGACAAGAGGGTTTCACCTTTGCTCTGTTTTGTAGGACATCATGATGCCTGTGCGAAGGAACACTATCCGACTCAACTTTGTTCACCCACCTGATATGCTTAAAGAGTTGGTTGACAGGATTCCAAACACTACTCCTTTCATCCAGAGGCATGGTTCTCTTCTCGGCTTAGTCACTGCAAAGTGGGACCAACAACTGATGAGTGTCCTGACCCAATTTTATGATCCTTTGTATCAGTGCTTCACCTTTCAAGACTTCCAGCTGGTCCCTACCCTGGAAGAATTCTCTAGTTTGCTTGGTATCCCTATCTTGGATCAGACTCCTTTCACTGGTTGGGAAAAGACTCTTAGGCTTGAGGAGGTTGCTGCAGCCCTTCCTTTGACCAACAAGGAGGTAATGGACAATTGGGTGACTAGAAGCGGAGTTAAGGGCTTTTTGGCTAAGTTTCTGATTGGTAAAGCTAACAGTTACTGGAATGACTTAGACTTCAGGGTGTACGAAGACATTCTGGCTCTCCTAATCTATGGTTTGGTTCTGTTTCCGAATCCGGATAACTTTGTTAATGTCAATGCCATAAGGATCTTCATGTCTCAGAATCCGGTGCCCACTCTCTTGGGTGATATCTTGCAACAACTTTATGCTCGTACTGCTCGAAGACGGGGAACTTTGTGGTGTTGTGCTCCTTTGTTAGTGAGGTGGTTTATTTCGCACCTCCCTAAGTTTGTGCTGAAGGACAAAGAAGGAAGAGGTTGGGCTCATAGGTTAATGTCTCTCACTGATAATGACATCATTTGGACCCTCAGAGGTATGGATGAAGTAGCTGTTATTGATCGTTGCGGAGAATATCCAAATGTTCCACTACTCGGTATCCAAGGAGGAATCTCTTATAATCCATTCTTAGCTCTCCGTCAGTTTGGAAGATCCAGAAGTACAGGGCCTCATGAGATGTTGGTACCTCACATCAGTTTTGAGTTTCAGATGGACAGTGACGAGCAGCGTCGTAGGTTCATCAAGGCCTGGGAAAAAGTGCACAAAGCTGAACCACAGGAGTTGGGACCGAAGACTTCTCTACCTATGTGTTGTACCCCAAAATTTGCCCTCCCATATTCTTCAAGAAATTGCCAAGTCAAGCTGCAAAATTCCCCAAGGGTTGCACAGTGCAAGAGCCTCCTATACAGTCAAGATTAGGGTTTTTGTTTTGATCAAGAAAATGAAGTTTCCAAAGGTCCAATCAAGTCTCACATGCCTATAAACATGGTCAATCATCCTCATATCAAGTTTCAAGGCTTTCAGCACAAAATTGCACAGTCAATAACCCTAATTGCACTACAGTCAACTGTAGGGGCAAAATGGTCATTTGACAGTCAAAAGTTCAAATTTTTGGTCAACATACCATTTTGAAGCCACAAACATCATTTGATCAATGCTTGATCATGATTCTCAAAATTTGGCTCAAAAATCATCA
This sequence comes from Vicia faba, assembly GCA_948472305.1. Lineage (NCBI taxonomy): Eukaryota > Viridiplantae > Streptophyta > Magnoliopsida > Fabales > Fabaceae > Vicia > Vicia faba. The sequence goes on from OX451735.1 coordinate 803,253,444, forward strand.
AGATGCAAAAGTTTCCTTATTTGGACAGTTGAAAAAGTCAACTGTAAATTGACCAGGGCATAACTTTCACATGGATTATCAGAAAAATTCCATCCAAAGCTCATTTTGAAGAGAAAGACATTTCCTACAACTCATCTTCATACTTCAAGTCCAAGAAATGCTCTCACAAAAAGTTATCAATTTCAACACTATAGGTCATTTTCAAAAGTCAACAAAAAGGGACTTTATGTCAAAGGCCATAACTTGAGATTGGTAAATCAAAATGACATGGGACCAAAGGCATTGGTTAGAGGACTCAAAGACCTTTCCAAAATGTCCAAGAACATGAGAAAATCTTAAAAATTGAGCAAGTTATGCCTTGTGGAAGTTGGGAAATTTTTGGATATTTTGAAAAGTCAACATTGATTCAAATGGTCTAAAATTGCTAATAGGCCCATTTTTCTTCCATAATTCATCATCCATGGCATGTGCACGACCACTTGGCCCAAAGGGAAGTATTTCTTCACTTTTTATTTATTTATTTGAATTTTTATTTATATTAATTCATTTAAATCAAATTAAATATATGAAAAATGCTAACCTAAGTTTTCCAATCTTTTTGTACATGTTTTATCCTCAAGATTTCGTGCATATGCAAATAAGGAAAGATTTGGAGAGATTGGAGTTGATTTGGATCAAAAAGCACATGGAAAAAGATTGAAAAAATCTTTGAAAATCAATTTTCAAAAACCATCATTGCAAGAGATTTGGATCAATATTCTTAACCTAATTCACTACTACATATGCAAGGATCACAACCCTAATCAAAAAACCATTGAAGCTGCGCAGAAAACCTTGGACAAAACTTGAAAAATTGGCAAAAAATCTCAATTCTGAAAATACACTTGCAAGGCGATTCAAGCCTCCAAACCTATCCCATTAGTTTCCTTGAGCAATATAGGACGTATTCCAATCAAAAACCTCAAGCCTTACGCTTTGAAACGGTATACAGAAGTCACACTTTTTCCATTCTTTTTCATTATCGTGTTTTAACATTTACGCACATTCATGGCATTTTGATTATATATTCATGATCAGTGAAGTGTTTGCAAGCTAACCATATGCCTTAATTGGATTGTCATGCGCTATAGGCAAATATACCATGTTCGTTTTTTAGGGTTGCAGGAGTTATAATTTGGGGCATTCCACCCAAGGAAAAATTGAGACTTGGGACCTTGACCACTGAAACAAGCGTGTCTGGACGAAGAGAATCCATGGGTCGCGCTCAATTTATGAGCGTCCAGTAGCTAATCGTTATTTTCTTGTAGGGTGTCTACAGCAACGCTTAAAAACCGTTGCTTCATATATTAATGTTTCAGGAAGTAGAAAGCCACATAAAGAAGATGATGATGTGTGGAGCGCTGATTGGAAGGTTCAAAATTGCGCGCGTATTGAATCACTAATGCAATTGTTCTTTTTATATTATTTGTTTACTATTATATATTAACATGCGTTGGTTGGATCAGATGGCAAGCGTAGTGATTGGTGAAGCACATGACCTGGGTTCGAGCCCCAGGTCTTCAATATTCTCAATATTATTTTTCCATTGATCTTCACATGTAGTGCCCAGGTTGAAGCGCACCATACACCTTCCCCACCAAGCGTACACGCGTCCAGCTTCGTCAGATCAAAGGCCATAAATTGAAGGCTATGGTGAACCCTAGTTCATGCGTCACACGCGTCCAGCAAAAGTCAACCTGGCAATGTCTTAATGGGCCTGAATTTCTAAAGAATCACCTCCTATTTGGGGTCTGAACCCCCTAGGTTTGCTATGTTTATTTATTTATTTATTAATTCTATTTTTTTCTTTTAACTATTATTTGTTTATTTAATTAATTATTTTCACAAAAATATAAAATATCATAAAAAATCAGAAAAGGGTTAAAACAATAAATAATTTTTATTTTAGTATTTTCTTAAATAAATTTGTATGTAATTAAACTTAGTTTTAAATTAGGTAGTAATTTTAATTCTTTCATAATAAAAATCTAAAAAATGTAGAAATAGGGTTTAATTAATTTTTCATCCTTTTTATTTTTCTTTCAATAATATTATTTATTTTATTTTCATAATTAAATTTGTATATAAAAATTAGGGTTAATTTAGGTTAAATTCTAATGTTTTCTTGATAAATTAAAATAAAATAGAATTAGGGTTAGCGTTTAATTTCAATTAATTTTTTCTATTAAATCTTAAAATACTAAAAATACCAAAAAACAAGTTCTTTCTTTTAATTTTAATTAACTCCATCATTAACTTAGTTTTTGCAAAAGGGTCCAACGCCCTCGTTTCGATTTAATTATTAATTCGCTTATTTCTTTTCCGTTTAAATATTTATGTATCTCTCCCGAAGCCTTGTAAATAATTGCTCGTACTTTTTAATTCTTTTATTTTCTTTAATTCCTTATTTCTTCTGTCAAATCGGGTCCTGGTTAATTTGGCGATGTGGACCCGCGCCTTTGTAATAGTTTAGGAACTTTATATTTCTCGCAACTTTTTAACTGTTAATAAATGCATGCAAGAATGAATGACAAAAATAAAAACAATCGCGTAGATCACCATAACCTGACAAGACAAAAATAAATGAACATGACACACAAATCACACACCATCCCTAGGGTACGCCTCACTGTTGCCTTGCCTCGAAAGGTGATCGTCGAGTAGAGGATGTCTTAGTAAGTCCTCATGATCCGGGAACCTGGCATGAGGGTAGCTTCTAAGGTGTCTTCCCATTGCTCTGGTGATCACCATGCCCCGAACCTCGAATTGACCCGAACACCTCCAACGGTGGTGCTACCTACCTCTCAATGGTGGGATGGCACTACTTTAAAGGACATTTACACAGACGAATTCCTTAGGGTAGGTAGACGACTCTAGATACTTGCTCTAATTTCAAAACAAATTCAAAAATACTTTTCACACCAACACCTTTTCAAAAAGCTTTCGAAAGCTATTTTTCAAACACTCTTGAGGACTGATACAAGAGTCGAACTGGAATTTTCAAAGAAACTTTTTTAAAACCCACAGTTGAAAAGCAAACAAACCATTTTTGAAAACACAAGTGAGCAAGTATCTAAGAGCCCATGGATAACCATGGATAGAAAGGGTGCTAACACCTTCCCTTTCTATAATCTACCTCCCGAACCGAGAGCAATCTCTTTAAGGAATTTTTCTGTGCTTTTGTCCTTTCCACTTGGAGAAAATAAAAGACGGTGGCGACTCTTGCTTCCGCGACATTTCGCGAACCAGCGTTAAACAGTCAGTTCCAGATCCACCGATCACACACACCACAATTTCAAGCAATTGAAAATTAAAGGCAAGTGATCTAAACAAGTAACTAAGAGCCCATGGATAACCATGGATGAAAAGGGTGCTAATACCTTCCCTTTTCATAATCTACCCCCCGAACCCACGAAACATATCAAAAAGGTTTTTCCTGTGCTTTTTAACCTTTCCTTTAGGGTAAAATAAAAAGTCGGTGGCGACTCTTGCTAAACCGAACAAGTGTGAATACAAACGCGAAAACTCAAGTCAGTTCTCCCACCGTATCACAGAACTGGCGACTCTGCTGGGGACTATCTTTAAAGTGAGGTGTACCTTAGGGCTAGTTCATAACTGTGTTTTCAATTGTTTTCCTTGTGTGCTTTAAATTGTGGGTTGCTTGGGATTCTATAGATCCTAACCCGGATCTGGGGGATACCTTCTTAGAAAGTAGCAACAAGGCTGTGAGGGAACTGTGCGGGGTATACCGACATGGTTGAAACAGTCTGCTACGTTGATGTGGCACTTTGGTGTGTACCGGTAACCCTTGAGTTCAGTCAAGGAGAGTACGGGGCCTCCGCATGGTGTCATGAAGCATCAACAGACCTTAGGAACCTTAATTGAACAATCTTGGCCTCTTTAGGGTAGTGAGATAACTGACTTTGGTGCAGTCCGAGGTTGGTTGATACTCGATACTACACTCAATTGAGGGTTGCTTTCCTGGAATATTTCGGTCGCCAGTTCAGTGGCTAAATCGAAACGATGAACAATGAAAGCAATCCCGTGATATTGGGAACCTTAGAACCCGGTTACTTTGATAGGACAGGTTGAGCCCACCAACTTCAAGAGGGTACTACCCAGACCCCATGCTGACCTAAACTCTAAGGGCTTCTCTTGTGTGACTTGTGTGCCTTCGTACTTGACTACTTACATGCTTGTTATCTGACATCCGAACTTCTTGCAGGTTTTGTTTATAGTCCTTAATAAGGGCTCATAACAGGGTTTATTCATATTACCCCATACATCATGACATCATACCATTGCATACATCCTAACCCATTTCAAGGATCTCAAGGGCTTGTGATGCAGGTCATGATGAATCAAACATCTAGCAAGGGGCAAAGAGGATTTATTTTCCTCTAGCCAAGGTTGTCAGGGGCTATGACCCACTGGATATGGTGAGCCTTTGACCCTTGAAGAAGAATTCTCAATAACATGGGTTTCCTTCAATCAAGCTATCGGATCCCAATTCTAAGAAATTTTCTTGTTTACCCCGCGAGGTCCTTGAAATCATTGCATGCATATCATACATATCATTGCATAACAGGTACCCTTTCTCTGCAGGTTGCTTACCTTCTTCGCTGTTTATTTCAGCAGTCTCGTCATGAATCCTGAATCCTCAACCGAGCACACTATCAAGGCCCTCCAAGCTCAGAACGCCCAGTACCAAGGGCTGATCATGAATTTGACCCAGGGGCAACAAGATCTGAAGGCTCTGCTCTTGAAGAAGGAAAAGAAGAAGAAGAGGACTGTTTTGTTCAGCCCTAGACGCAGATCTGGGAACACCCTGCAGGATCAAGCTGAGAGGACAACTCCATCTGTGGGGAAAGGCAGTCATCAAGAGGAAAGGGTTCCCAGTCCAGTGGTCTCCGACAATGAGACAGATTTCAACGACGAACAGTACCCTCCGGCTGAGGACAGGTACAAACAGTTGGAAGACCGACTAAGTGCTATGGAGATACAAAAAGTGCCTGGCCTGGACTTCGAGGATCTATGTCTGTCTTCTGGGGTAGTGATCCCGCACAAGTTTAAGGTACCTGGCTTTGCTAAATACGACGGGGCATCCTGTCCTAAATTGCATCTCAGGGCTTACACCAGAAGGATCCAGCCCTATACAGCTGACAAAAACTTATGGATCCATTTCTTCCAAGAGAGTCTTTCAGGGACTCAGCTCGAGTGGTTCTATCAATTGAATGGAGCCAACATCCATACCTGGGAAGACCTAGCCACCGCTTTCTACAAGCATTACCAGTACAATGCCGACCTTGCTCCCACACGTACCCAACTCCAGGGTATGTCGTTGGGGTCAAGTGAAGGTTTCAAGGAATACGCGCAGAGATGGAGAGACCTTGCTGGAAGGGTGCAGCCTCCATTAACTGACCGGGAACTCGTTGATATGTTCTTGGGGACCCTATCCGGGCCATTCTTCAATCATCTCATTGGTAATTCATCTGCAAGATTTACCGACCTCATCCTGACTGGCGAAAGAATTGAAGCTGGTATCAAGAGTGGGAAAATCCAAGAGGCCACACCTTCTGACACTCACAAAAAGCCTTACACGGGAAAGAAAGAATCTAATGCTGCATACAGCCAAAAGAGTCGTCGTGACCAACATGCAGGGGCAGTCATGATCTCTGGTTCTGCACCACGCCGCCAACCACAAAAGGGAAATCAGCGAAGGCCGGACGAGCCTAAAAGACAATTCACCAACATTAACATGCCATGGTCACAAGCATTGCAGCACATGTTGAAAATGAACCTAATTGCGGTGATCAACCCTCCTGCAAATCCCAAGACCTCCTCTCCAAGCTACAACCCAGAAGCGAGGTGTGCTTATCATTCTGATAGCCCGGGGCACGATACTGAGGACTGTTGGGCATTGAAGTACAAGATTCAGAACATGATCGATGCCAAAGAGATCGAGTTCGAGCCTGCCGAGACTCCCAACGTGATCACTGCTCCTTTGCCAAAGCATGGCTAGGGTCGAGAAATTTTTGTTCATTTGAATTCAAGTTGTATTTTTCTTTTCTTGTTCAGATAAACAATTATCATGTTAAACTCTTTTATTTCATGAATGCATTACACATGTCTGTCTTGATTTAATTATGTTTACTATGCTTAAAACTGCTTTCATATTGTTGTGATGGTCAACTCTTAATTAAAAATTCTAAGCCTCTTGAGGGAGGATGACGAAAATGATACCATAATCTACAGTATGCTTTTGAACAGACCCCGCTGATGAGGTACAGGCATTGTTTCAATCCCTAAACACTGGAGTTATAAGGATGATAATCCCTCGTCAACCCCTCTGAGCCAAAGAAGTAGGAGTTTTTCTTTTCGAAATTTAAAACCCTTTATCATAACCTGGGGCAGGGTAGTTCTCTCAGTTGATCCAAGTGCATAACAAGTGGCACCAAAGAGGTCCTTACAAAAAAAAAGAAAGACAGTGATGGTTCCGAACAATCATAAAGACAGGCAGTCATTACTTCTCAAAATAAAAGCCCATTAAGTCAAAACCTATGAAGGAGACTTACAAAACTGGGGCATCCCGCTGACTGTAATTCCAAAAAAGGAAACAGTTCAGGCAAAAAGAAAGGGATAACAAAAAATCAAAAAGAAAGAGGTCTTACAAACCCTCAACAAAAACAAAAATGACTGCCTATTCAGAATAAGTCATCAATATCTGAACCATCATTGGAACATCAGGACAAAAACTCAAATAAGGTCTAACGCACGATCAGCTGAGTTTAGGATTGAAGAACATCACGAAGAGCGGGTGGGTATAAATAATTTGAGCCTTTATCCTTTGTTTCTTAAACCGTGAACCAGGCTACGTTATAACCCTTAAAAGTCCTAGCTGAAGCATGGGTTAGTTCGAAAGCATACTGTTACAAAAGGTATCCTGACTCCTTAAGGCTCGCTGTAAAAATCTTGAGTTGACATCACGTTTTACAAAATCCACTTGCCTTTATTGAAAAATGCATTTTCAAAAATTTCAAGACAGACATAAACTTTGCATTCTTAAGATAACATTGCTTGCATATGATTATCTGTCTGAACAGCAAAGAACTTTGCGCAACGAATATCCGATGAACGAAGATCTTCTCAACAAAAGAGTCCCTCTAGTGGAAGGAGCACTTTCAATCAAGGGGCATGGCATGATCAAAGACTATCATCTAGGGCAGTCCAGTCACCACCTGGAGAATCACTCAAGATGTCCCATAGCAGGGGCAACTCCCTACATTGTGAAAGCATGGACATAGTCGAAAAGATACTACGCATGAACAAAAGACCCGCTAGGTTGACACACCTAGGCAAAAATAAGGGCTTCCCGGCGAACCAAAAGGGTTCGGGCAAAAATAAGGGATGAAACGAAAAAATCTGTACACCCGGCAAGTCGAAAACCTGAAAAGGCGGCTTGGGCAAAAATGGGTATCCCGGTGGACTGAAAACCCGAAAGGGCGGTCCAGGCAAAAGTTAGGGATCAAAGCGTACGACTATGTTCCAGTATCTCATCACTTGTCTACCCGAAGATTTGTCAATCACCCACACAGGTATCCTCTTCCCTCACCTCCGAAGCAGGGGCAATAATGAGTTATCCAGGCGATCCAATTGCTCTGTCAACCAAAGTACAAAGATCAACATAAGAATGATTACCATCTACCTTTACAAATTCTAGATCGTGGGTTAACATCCGAAACCAAACAGGACAATCATCCACTTAATCAAAATCATGCAACCTTACCCCGGTTCCTCCTAGAAATCTTACATGGATTTATCCCAAGGTAACCTAACCCCGGTTCTCCAGAAGTCTTAGACGGATTTATCTTAAGTTTTACACGAACTTACCTCCAGGTAGCCTTACCCCGGTTCCTCCAGAAGTCTTACATGGACCTATCTCAAGATGACCTAACCCCGGTTCATCAAGAAGTTTTACACGAACTTATCCTGCCGTAACCTAACCCCGGTTCCTCCAGAAGTCTTACATGGACCTATCTCAAGATGACCTAACCCCGGTTCATCAAGAAGTTTTACACAAACTTATCATGCCGTAACCTAACCCCGGTTCCTCCAGAAGTCTTACATGGACCTATCTCAAGATGACCTAACCCCGGTTCATCAAGAAGTTTTACACAAACTTATCCTACCGTAACCTAACCCCGGTTCCTCCAGAAGTCTTACATGAACCTATCTCAAGATGACCTAACCCCGGTTCATCAAGAAGTTTTACACAAACTTATCCTGCCGTAACCTAACCCCGGTTCCTCCAGAAGTCTTACATGGACCTATCTCAAGATGACCTTACCTCGGTTCGTCAAAGAAGTTTTACACGAACTTATCCCGCGGCAACCTAACCCCGGTTCCCCCCGGAAGTCTTACATGGATTTAGCTCAAGATAACCTCACCCCGGTTCATCAAGAAGTTTTACATGAACTTACCTCACCAGGCAACCCTACACAGGTTCTCCTTCTTCCAGACGTAGACATCAAGCAAGCCTACACCGGTTCCCTCTCTTCAACATGCAGTTTTACATGGACTCGTCACCCAGAAACCCTACATAGGTTCTCCCTTTCCAAAAACGAAGTTTTACACGAACTCATCATCAAAGCAACCCTACCCAGGTTCCTTCTCCATTTCAGATGCGGTTTTACATGAGCTCATCAGCAGGAAACCCTACATAGGTTCCCTCTTTCAACTTACAAAATTACAGTCCAAAATCTCCCCAGGAGAGTCCAATCTAATTCCCCAGGAAAATTGGAGTCCATCTCCCCAAGCAGTAAGCTTATCCCCAGTAAATTCTGGAAGCTTATCCCTCGCAGAGCACGAACGTGTCGTTCGGCTTTATTTAAAGAGTTATTTCCTTAACAGGATATAACTGGGTTATCCTCAGCCAAAAGCCATGGAAAGAGCATCCTCGACGAATTTCTCTTATCCCCAGCAAAGTCTATCAGCACTTCCAATACAATAAAGATATCATCAGCAAGTTACTATCAACAATTCAGCAAAAGCATCTCTATCCCCACAGAGTATCACTCCCCAGCATGGTCGCTAGAGTATTTTTCTCCCCGCAGAATCTTCCATTTGCCAAGTTTATTCCTCAACGGAGTCATCTTCTCCTACCGGTATTCTCGCAGTTATCATCCCCAGCGGAAGCAAAATCTATTCTTCAGCGTCAGCCCAGGATATGACTTCCCGGCACCCGTCAAGGATTTACTTTCCTAGACGAAAGCATACATAAAACATCACATACATCATTATAGCATGCATAGACGCATCATATCATACAAATCTCATTTATGTTGAGAACATCATTGCTTGATCCATATCATGCATTACATATGACTGATCTTTACCTTTCAGGAAGGATTCAGCTAAATTCTCCATCACATTTCAAGACCTAGACCGGTTCAGTTAATCAACTCCAAAGATTTATTATCTAGTCCAAGGCCTTCTCTAGTCCAGCCAAATCGACTCCCAACAGATTTTACTGATGAAGACTCAGTAGAAGTTATCAGATTATATTGGTTATCTCTCCGACGGTGCATGAGATAATAATTCCATTTTAGGTTTTTCTTTCAGATTATAATTTCCTATTGGTTCTCTTTCCGACGGTGCATGAGATTTCCATTTTAGGTTTTTCTTTGAGATTATATTTTCCTATTGGTTCTCTCTCCGACGGTGCCTGAGATTTCCATTTTAGGTTTTTCTTTGAGATTATATTTTCCTATTGGTTCTCTCTCCGACGGTGCATGAGATTTCCATTTTAGGTTTTTCTTTGAGATTATAATGTCCTATTGGTTCTCTCTCCGACGGTGCATGAGATTTCCATTTTAGGTTTTTCTTTGAGATTATATTTTCCTCTTGGTTCTCTCTCCGACGGTGCATGAGATTTCCATTTTGGGTTTTTCTTTGAGATTATAATGTCCTATTGGTTCTCTCTCCGACGGTGCATGAGATTTACATTTTAGGTTTTCCTTTGAGATTATAATGTCCTATTGGTTCTCTCTCCGACGGTGCATGAGATTTCCATTTTAGGTTCTTCTTTGAGATTATAATTTCCTATTGGTTCTCTTCCCGATACTGCGAAGATGGTAATTCCCACCAAGATTTTCTCAACGAGCGTAGTTGAAGTTAAAGTCACCCAAGGTTCTCTTACCATTCACGCTAAGGTAGTAACTATCCCTGGTTCATTCATCACCGTTTGAAGCTCCAGACTCAGCTCCCGTAACCAGTCAGGACACATCTGTACCAAGCATCTGAAAATCAGCTCCTGCAACGTGCCAGGTACTCATTTTTCTTTTGCAGGTATGCAGGTTCTCGCTAAGGAATCTCTTACGCGATCAACATCCAGATGGAATCTATAAGCCCATCATCCTATCCGTCAATCTCTAAATGGCATCTATAAGCCCATTCCCATCATCGCATTGCTACTATGTGAGCGCAAATTTCTGGGCACTCTAGTGTTCAATCATCTTCTACCTTCGGATTACGAAAGGCGCGTCAGCCAATCTGCATCCTCAGGTCTAAGAAGATTGAACAGGGGCAACTGTTGTACCCCAAAATTTGCCCTCCCATATTCTTCAAGAAATTGCCAAGTCAAGCTGCAAAATTCCCCAAGGGTTGCACAGTGCAAGAGCCTCCTATACAGTCAAGATTAGGGTTTTTGTTTTGATCAAGAAAATGAAGTTTCCAAAGGTCCAATCAAGTCTCACATGCCTATAAACATGGTCAAGCATCCTCATATCAAGTTTCAAGGCTTTCAGCACAAAATTGCACAGTCAAAAACCCTAATTGCACTACAGTCAACTGTAGGGGCAAAATGGTCATTTGACAGTCAAAAGTTCAAATTTTTGGTCAACATACCATTTTGAAGCCACAAACATCATTTGATCAATTCTTGATCATGATTCTCAAAATTTGGCTCAAAAATCATCAAGATGCAAAAGTTTCCTTATTTGGACAGTTGAAAAAGTCAACTGTAAATTGACCAGGGCATAACTTTCACATGGATTATCAGAAAAATTCCATCCAAAGCTCATTTTGAAGATAAAGACATTTCCTACAACTCATATTCATACTTCAAGTCCAAGAAATGCTCTCACAAAAAGTTATCAATTTCAACACTATAGGTCATTTTCAAAAGTCAACAAAAAGGGACTTTAAGTCAAAGGCCATAACTTGAGATTGGTAAATCAAAATGACATGGGACCAAAGGCATTGGTTAGAGGACTCAAAGACCTTTCCAAAATGTCCAAGAACATGAGAAAAGCTTAAAACTTGAGCAAGTTATGCCTTGTGGAAGTTGGGAAATATTTGGATATTTTGAAAAGTCAACATTGATTCAAATGGTCTAAAATTGCTAATAGGCCCATTTTTCTTCCATAATTCATCATCCATGGCATGTGCACGACCACTTGGCCCAAAGGGAAGTATTTCTTCACTTTTTATTTATTTATTTGAATTTTTATTTATATTAATTCATTTAAATCAAATTAAATATATGAAAAATGCTAACCTAAGTTTTCCAATCTTTTTGTACATGTTTTATCCTCAAGATTTCGTGCATATGAAAATAAGGAAAGATTTGGAGAGATTGGAGTTGATTTGGATCAAAAAGCACATGGAAAAAGATTGAAAAAATCTTTGAAAATCAATTTTCAAAAACCATCATTGCAAGAGATTTGGATCAATATTCTTAACCTAATTCACTACTACATATGCAAGGATCACAACCCTAATCAAAAAACCATTGAAGCTGCGCAGAAACCCTTGGACAAAACTTGAAAAATTGGCAAAAAATCTCAATTCTGAAAATACACTTGCAAGGCGATTCAAGCCTCCAAACCTATCCCATTAGTTTCCTTGAGCAATATAGGACGTATTCCAATCAAAAACCTCAAGCCTTACGCTTTGAAACGGTATACAGAAGTCACACTTTTTCCATTCTTTTTCATTATCGTGTTTTAACATTTACGCACATTCATGGCATTTTGATTATATATTCATGATCAGTGAAGTGTTTGCAAGCTAACCATATGCCTTAATTGGATTGTCATGCGCTATAGGCAAATATACCATGTTCGTTTTTTAGGGTTGCAGGAGTTATAATTTGGGGCTTTCCACCCAAGGAAAAATTGAGACTTGGGACCTTGACCACTGAAACAAGCGCGTCTGGACGAAGAGAATCCATGGGTCGCGCTCAATTTATGAGCGTCCAGTAGCTAATCGTTATTTTCTTGTAGGGTGTCTACAGCAACGCTTAAAAACCGTTGCTTAATATATTCATGTTTCAGGAAGAAGAAAGCCACGTAAAGAAGATGATGATGTGTGGAGCGCTGATTGGAAGGTTCAAAATTGCGCGCGTTTTGAATCACTAACGCAATTGTTCTTTTTATATTATTTGTTTACTATTATATATTAACATGCGTTGGTTGGATCAGATGGCAAGCGTAGTGATTGGTGAAGCACATGACCTGGGTTCGAGCCCCAGGTCTTCAATATTCTCAATATTATTTTTCCATTGATCTTCACATGTAGTGCCCAGGTTGAAGCGCACCATACACCTTCCCCACCAAGCGTACACGCGTCCAGCTTCGTCAGATCAAAGGCCATAAATTGAAGGCTATGGTGAACCCTAGTCCATGCGTCACACGCGTCCAGCAAAAGTCAACCTGGCAATGTCTTAATGGGCCTGAATTTCTAAAGAATCACCTCCTATTTGGGGTCTGAACCCCCTAGGTTTGCTATGTTTTTTTATTTATTTATTAATTCTATTTTTTTCTTTTAACTATTATTTGTTTATTTAATTAATTATTTTCACAAAAATATAAAATATCATAAAAAATCAGAAAAGGGTTAAAACAATAAATAATTTTTATTTTAGTATTTTCTTAAATAAATTTGTATGTAATTAAACTTAGTTTTAAATTAGGTAGTAATTTTAATTCTTTCATAATAAAAATCTAAAAAATGTAGAAATAGGGTTTAATTAATTTTTCATCCTTTTTATTTTTCTTTCAATAATATTATTTATTTTATTTTCATAATTAAATTTGTATATAAAAATTAGGGTTAATTTAGGTTAAATTCTAATGTTTTCTTGATAAATTAAAATAAAATAGAATTAGGGTTAGCGTTTAATTTCAATTAATTTTTTCTATTAAATCTTAAAATACTAAAAATACCAAAAAACAAGTTCTTTCTTTTAATTTTAATTAACTCCATCATTAACTTAGTTTTTGCAAAAGGGTCCAACGCCCTCGTTTCGATTTAATTCTTAATTCGCTTATTTCTTTTCCGTTTAAATATTTATGTATCTCTCCCGAAGCCTTGTAAATAATTGCTCGTACTTTTTAATTCTTTTATTTTCTTTAATTCCTTATTTCTTCTGTCAAATCGGGTCCTGGTTAATTTGGCGATGTGGACCCGCGCCTTTGTAATAGTTTAGGAACTTTATATTTCTCACAACTTTTTAACTGTTAATAAATGCATGCAAGAATGAATGACAAAAATAAAAACAATCGCGTAGATCACCATAACCTGACAAGACAAAAATAAATGAACATGACACACAAATCACACACCACCCCTAGGGTACGCCTCACTGTTGCCTTGCCTCGAAAGGTGATCGTCGAGTAGAGGATGTCTTAGTAAGTCCTCATGATCCGGGAACCTGGCATGAGGGTAGCTTCTAAGGTGTCTTCCCATTGCTCTGGTGATCACCATGCCCCGAACCTCGAATTGACCCGAACACCTCCAACGGTGGTGCTACCTACCTCTCAATGGTGGGATGGCACTACTTTAAAGGACATTTACACAGACGAATTCCTTAGGGTAGGTAGACGACTCTAGATACTTGCTCTAATTTCAAAACAAATTCAAAAATACTTTTCACACTAACACCTTTTCAAAAAGCTTTCGAAAGCAATTTTTCAAACACTCTTGAGGACTGATACAAGAGTCGAACTGGAATTTTCAAAGAAACTTTTTTAAAACCCACAGTTGAAAAGCAAACAAACCATTTTTGAAAACACAAGTGAGCAAGTATCTAAGAGCCCATGGATAACCATGGATAGAAAGGGTGCTAACACCTTCCCTTTCTATAATCTACCTCCCGAACCGAGAGCAATCTCTTTAAGGAATTTTTCTGTGCTTTTGTCCTTTCCACTTGGAGAAAATAAAAGACGGTGGCGACTCTTGCTTCCGTGACATTTCGCGAACCAGCGTTAAACAGTCAGTTCCAGATCCACCGATCACACACACCACAATTTTAAGCAATTTAAAATTAAAGGCAAGTGATCTAAACAAGTAACTAAGAGCCCATGGATAACCATGGATGAAAAGGGTGCTAATACCTTCCCTTTTCATAATCTACCCCCGAACCCACGAAACATATCAAAAAGGTTTTTCCTGTGCTTTTTAACCTTTCCTTTAGGATAAAATAAAAAGTCGGTGGCGACTCTTGCTAAACCGAACAAGTGTGAATACAAACGCGAAAACTCAAGTCAGTTCTCCTACCGTATCACACTATGGAATCCTACTGCAAATGGGTCCGCATCCGTGCTCAGAAGTTAGGTATGCCATACGAAGCTGTCAGGCCTATCATTCTTGAATTGTCTGGTAGAGACGGAGTTCCTCCAACTGTACTCCCTCCTCGGATACCTACTGATGTTGACACACTAAAGAGGTCTTGGGCGCAACTACAAGAAGAACGGGATTCTTATCGGGAAAAGTTCAACGAGCAGGAATTGAAGATCCAGAGGCTGACAAAGCAATTGGAGAACGAGCGGGCTTTGAATGACTATATCCTCACTGAGAAGAAGAGACCATGGGATCCCTGATTGAGCTTTGGATGTTCCTTTACAGTTTTTATTTCCTTTTCAGTATTTTCATTTATGTAACGCCTAAGGGCAATTTCTGGAACAATTTAAAGTTTGAATCTAATGAAGCGTGTTTCTTTTTTTTGTTTACAAAGTTGAATCCCGATTGTCTTTGAAAACATAAATCATACGCACTCCATTCATCATATGCATCGCAGGTACTTTTCTTTTCAGGTTGCTTAATCTTCTTCGCTGTTTATTTCAGCAATCATCATGAATCCTGAGTCATCTACCGAGCAAGCTATCAAGGCCCTCCAGGCCCAAAGCGCCCAATTCCAAGAGATGGTCATGAGTTTGGCCCAGGGTCAACAAGAGCTGAAGACTCTCCTAATGAAGAAGAAGAAGAAGAAGGGTAGGACTCTGTTGTTCAACTCTGGTCGGAGGTTTGGTAACACGCTGCAAAATGAGACTGATCAAGCTGCTTCCTCTGTTGGGAAGGGTAGTCCCCAAGGGGGAGGGGTCCCTAGTCCTGTGGTCTCTGACAATGAGACAGATTATAATGATGAGCAGTACCCTCCAGCTGAGGACCGGTACAAGCAGTTAGAGGACCGTCTGAATGCCATGGAAATTCAACAAGTGCCTGGGTTGGATTTCGGTGACCTGGGTCTATCTTCTGGTGTGGTAATCCCACATAAGTTCAAGGCACCATCTTTCGCAAAGTATGATGGGGCATCCTGTCCCAAGCTACATCTCAGGTCTTATGTGCGGAAGATCCAACCATACACTGTGGACAAGAACTTATGGATCCATTTCTTCCAGGAGAGTCTTTCAGGGACTCATCTCGAATGGTTATATCAGTTGGATGGAACCAAGGTTCGTAACTGGGAGGATTTGGCTACTGCTTTTTACAAGCAGTATCAGTACAATGCCGACCTCGCTCCTATACGTACCCAACTCCAGGGTATGTCGCTAGGATCGGGAGAAGGTTTTAAAGAGTACGCGCAGAAGTGGAGAGACCTGGCTGGTAGGGTACAACCACCGCTGACTGATCGTGAGCTTGTAGACATGTTCTTGGGGACCCTATCTGGGCCGTTCTACAACCACCTTATTGGTAATTCTTCTGCAGGGTTCACAGACCTCATTCTGACTGGTGAGAGGATAGAGGCTGGTATGAAATCGGGGAAGATACAGAAAGGTTCATCTTCAAGTTCTGACAAAAAGCCTTTCAAGAAGGAAGCCAGTGCTGTGTATGGGCCCAGGAGGCAAAACAAACCAGAACGCCACCAAGCTGCCAACGCGGTGGTAATTGCAAAGCCTGCTGCCGCTCCTCGGCAACCTAACCAACCAAGGGGTGAGAGACCCAGAAGAGAATATACTCGGCTTAGTATGACCTTGTCGCAGATCTTGTCGCAACTGCTATCGACCAACTTGGTAACTGTCAGAGAAGCTCCGAAGGTGGTAAACACAACCTCTCCGAAGTACAACCCAAATGCCCGCTGTGCTTATCACTCTGATAGCCTGGGGCACTCTACTGATGATTGTTAGGCCCTAAGGAATAAGGTGCAAGACCTTATTGATGCGAAGGAAATACAGTTTGAGGCGCCTGTAGGGCCCAATGTGCTGACTGCTCCCATGCCCCAGCATGGAGTGAATGTTGTGGAAGAAGATCCGTATGTAGCCTCCGTGGATGAGATTGTTACTCCGTTGTTATCCGTAAAAAGGAACCTGTTGCTAGCCGGTTTATTTCCGGGTTGTAGCAAAGGTTGCCTCCTATGTGTTGTTTCCCCTGCTGGTTGTCCTTTGCTGAAGTCAGGCATCCAAAACCTGATGGATAGCAAAGAGATTTTGTTTAAGAAGATTGTTGTTCCTATGGTTCCTACCGAAGAAGTGTCCGTTGTCACCATTTTCAATAATCCTGCCAAGGCTCCCCCGAGGAAGCCAGTCAAAATCATGTCTGTTGCACCTATCATCATTACTGTTCCGGGGCCCCTCCCCTATAAGTCTGATAAAGCTGTCCCGTGGCACTATGGGGCCGATGTTTATGTTCTGGGAGTAAAACAAGAGTTCAACACCAATGCCGGTATCAGCAACATCACCGGTCCTGCTAAGGTTACTCGCAGTGGCAGGCTCTTCTCGCCTGATATTGCACCTCTAGTTATCCGAAGACCTCTTATTATCACACCTGCCAGTGTGCCTGTTTCCCCTCCTGATCAAGTTTCCACCCCTGTTGCCGAGTCATCTGACACTCGGGGTAAGGGGATTGTTACTGATGTGCCTGCCCAGATGGAGGCACCGAAGACTGTTAATGCTGAAGCTTCCCAGCAAGAGTTGGAGGAAATCCTTAAGATCATTAAGAAGAGTGATTTCAACGTCGTCGAGCAGCTGGGGCACACCCCCTCTAAGATCTCCATGCTTTCCTTGCTGTTGTGTTCAGAGGCCCACGCCAAGGCCCTGATCTCATTCCTGAAGGCGGCTCATGTGCCACAAGAGACGTCCGTTGACCAATTCACTGATTGTGTAGCCAACTTAACTGCTGACAACGGATTGGGTTTCTCTGATGCCGACCTGACCGCTAAGGGAAAGAACCACAATGACGCCCTGCACGTCTCTATTGAATGCAGGGGCACTACCCTCGCCCATGTGCTAGTTGACACTGGTTCTTCGTTGAATGTGCTACCCAAGAAGGCCTTAGACAGGTTGGATTGTGAGGGTTTGGAATTGAAGCCTAGTAACATTATTGTCCGAGCCTTTGATGGATCGAAGAGGATGGTACATGGTGAAGTAGATATCCCGATCAGGGTTGGGTCTCAAGTCTTTGATTCAACATTTTATGTGATGGACATCCGACCGTCCTATTCTTACTTGTTGGGTCGCCCTTGGATCCACAAGGATGGAGCTGTGACCTCCACCCTACATCAGAAGCTCAAGTACCCAGTCAGAGGGAAGATTGTTACAGTACAGGGGGAAGAGGAATACATGGTCAGCCATCTGAACTCGTTATGGTATATAGAGATGGATGGGGAGTTCATTGAGACCCCCTTTCAACATTTTGAAGAAGTGCCTCAGACTTTGGCAGCAGCAGAATCAGTGGTTGAAGATCCTCCGTTGAAGATGTCCTCCTTAAAGGATGCCCGGGCTGTGATTGAGAAGGGTGAGTGTGCGAACTGGGGCAGACTTCCTGACTTTACTTTGAAGACTGACAAGTTTGGGCTGGGTTTCACTGCAGAGGCTCAGAAGGCTGTACGTCAGGCGAGGACTAGAAGGCCCCCTGCTTTCATTACCAACCCATGGGTGAATGCTATTGGTGAAGATATGGAGGAATATGAATTTGACAGCTGGATCTACCCGACGACCAACGGTGGACCGAGCAACTGGACCGCAAAAGACTACATACCTGTTACTTTTGTTACTCAGTAATGAACTCCTTTGTTTTTTAAAGTTGTAATAAACAATAATTTGAGACTTTATGGTCCGGTGTCTTACCCGGGGCACCGTGGCTTCATTTGTGAGGGCTTATTACTTGTCACTTACATATATCATGAATAAAAACATTGGACGTTTTTCGCATTTCAAATCTTGTGCTCCCTTTCTTTCTTTGTTATAATATTGCAAAACAGCTATATTTACACACACTCACTTATACAGGTTTCAATCCACTCCGGATCTCACTGGTAACGACTCTGCTACTGCCAGTTATGACTTTGAAAATCCGATCAACTTAGCCGAAGACGAAGGTGAAGATGATTGTGAAGTGCCCGGCGAGCTTGCAAGACTGTTACTCCAGGAAGAGAGGGCCATCCAGCCACATGAAGAGCCGGTGGAAGCGGTAAATCTGGGTACTGAGACAGACAGGAAGGAAGTCAAGATTGGTGCCAATCTAGAGGCCAGTGTGAAACAACGGTTGATTCAGATGTTGCACGATTATGTGGAAATCTTTGCCTGGTCTTACGAAGACATGCCTGGGTTGGATACCGACATTGTGGTTCATCATTTGCCTACCAAGGAATACTGCCCTCCGGTTAAACAAAAGGTCCACCGTATGCGTCCAGAGATGTCCGAGAAAATCAAAGCTGAGGTTATGAAACAATTTGATGTCGGGTTTCTAGCAGTGACCTCTTACCCTCAGTGGGTTGCCAACGTGGTTCCGGTGCCGAAGAAGGATGGTAAGGTTAGAATTTGTGTTGATTACAGGGATCTGAACAGGGCCAGCCCCAAGGATGACTTCCCTTTGCCTCACATCGACGTTCTAGTTGACAATACTTCTCAGCACAAGGTGTTCTCCTTCATGGACGGTTAATCCGGATATAATCAAATTAAGATGGCTCCTGAAGACATGGAGAAGACCACATTTGTTACTCAGTGGGGCACCTTCTGTTACAAGGTCATGCCATTCGGGTTGAAAAATGCTGGGGCAACCTACCAGCGGGCCATGGTTGCTTTATTTCATGACATGATCCACCATGAGATTGAAGTGTATGTCGATGATATGATTGCAAGGTCCCAAACTGAGGAGGAACACCTTGACCATCTACAGAAGCTGTTTGACCTCCTGAAGTTGTACAAGCTGAGGTTGAACCCGAACAAGTACACCTTCGGAGTGATATCTGGGAAGCTGCTAGGTTTCGTCGTGAGCGACAAAGGTATTCAAGTGGACCCTGCCAAGGTGAAAGCCATACAAGAGATGCCAATTCCCAAGACAGAGAAAGAAGTCAGAGGCTTTCTAGGACGACTGAACTACATTTCCCGATTCATCTCGCACCTAACTGCTACCTGTGAACCAACTTCAAGCTGCTGAAGAAAGATCAGGTAGTACGTTGGAACGATGAATGTCAGGCTGCTTTCGACAGAATCAAAGAGTATCTCCAAGAACCACCCATTCTTATGCCACCGGTTGAAGAGATACCTCTAATCTTATACCTGACAATACTTGACAGCTCAATGGGGTGTGTGCTAGGGCAGCATGACGAGTCTGGCCGAAAAGAGCACGCCATTTATTACCTTAGCAAAAAGTTTACCGACTGTGAGACCCGATACTCACTGCTTGAGAAAACTTGCCGCGCTTTGGTATGGGCTACCCGCCGGCTGAGACAGTATATGTTGACTCACACTACCTTGTTGATTTCCAAGATGGATCCTATCAAGTACATATTCGAAAAGCCTGCTCTGTCCGGAAGAATAGCAAGATGGCAAATGATCTTGACAGAATACGACATCCAGTACACGACTCAGAAAGCAATCAAAGGAAGTGTATTGGCAGACCATCTGGCACACCAGGCAGTGGATGACTACCAATCGATGAACTTTGAATTTCCAGACGAGGATGTCATGATAGTGACTGATTGTGAGGTACCTGGACCGAATGAAGGACCTGAGGAGGGATCCCGATGGGCTATGTACTTTGATGGAGCCTCGAACGCATTGGGTAATGGCATCGGCGCTGTGATCACATCTCCTAATGGCTCTCATACCCCACTTACCGCCCGGCTATGTTTCAACTGCACCAACAACATGGCGGAGTATGAGGCATGCATTATGGGTCTTCAAGCTGCGATTGACCTAAGGATCAAGTTTCTGAGTGTTTTCGGAGATTCCGCTCTCGTGATCAATCAAATCAAAGGCGAGTGGGATACGAAACACCCAAACCTTATTCCCTACAAGGAGTATGTGCTGACATTGATCCCCCATTTCACAGAGATTACTTTTGAACACTTCCCAAGAGAGGAGAATCAGTTAGCGGACGCGCTAGCCACAATGTCTTCTATGTTCAAGGTTAAATGGGACAACGAGGCTCCCCGGATCATCATTTGGAAGTTGGACGAACCTGCATACTGTTGTGATCTTGAGGCTGAAGAGATGACTGAGAAACCCTGGTATCATGAAGTGAAGAGGTACTTAGAAGCTCAAGAATACCCCGAGGGTGCATCAGTCAATGATAAGAAATTTCTGAGAAGGTTCGCAGCGAAGTTCTTCCTCAGCAACGACATTCTATACAAGCGAAACCATGATTCAACCTTACTGCATTGTGTGGATAAGACTGAAGCAGAAAGAATCATGGCAGAGCTACATGAAGGTACCTTCGGGACGCATTCCAGTGGGCATACCATGGCGAAGAAAATCCTTCGGGCAGGATATTACTGGTCCACAATGGAAGCTGATTGTTACCAACATTCTCGGACATGTCACAAATGCCAGATCTACGCTGACAAGGTGCACATTCCTCCAGTTCCTCTGAACGTCTTGACAGCACCTTGGCCATTTGCAATGTGGGGTATTGATATGATCGGCAAGATCAGACCTACGGCATCCAACGAGCATCGCTTCATCCTAGTAGCGATTGATTACTTCACAAAGTGGGTTGAGGCAGCTTCATATGCTACGATAACCAAGAATGTCGTGGCACGGTTCATTCGGCATAACCTGATCTGTCGATACGGCGTGCCTGAAAGGATTATTACGGACAACGGTACCAATCTTAACAACAAGATGATCACTGAGCTCTGCGAGCAATTCAAGATACAGCACCACAATTCTTCTCCCTACCGGCCGAAGATGAATGGGGCTGTAGAAGCGGCAAATAAGAATATTAAGAAGATTGTGCAGAAGATGACAGTAACCTATAAAGATTGGCACGAGATGTTACCATTTGCTCTCCATGGATACCGTACCTCAGCACGGACGTCAACAGGGGCAACTCCCTTTTCCTTGGTCTATGGCATGGAGGCAGTCTTGCCCATAGAAGTCCAGATACCCTCTCTCCGGATAATGAAGGATGCAGATTTGAACGAAGATGACTGGATCCAGACTCGACTTGATCAATTAAACCTAATTGACGAAAAGAGACTCACCGCTATTTGTCATGGTCAAACGTACCAAAAACGGATGATCAGGGCATTTAACAAGAAAGTCAGACCACAAGAGTATCAAGTCGGAGACCTGGTAATTAAGCGCATCATTCTTCCTCAAAGTCATCCCAGGGGAAAATGGACCCCTACGTACGAAGGGCCATTTATGGTTAAACATGTGTTCTCAGGAGGAGCCATGATCCTAACCACCATGGATGGTGACTGTTGCACCCCAAAATTTGCCCTCCCATATTCTTCAAGAAATTGCCAAGCCAAGTCACAAAATTCCCCAAGGGTTGTGCAGTCCAACTGTCTCCTATACAGTCAAAACTAGGGTTTGGGTCCTGATCAAGAAAAGGAAGTTTTCAAAGGCCCAATCAAGTCTCATATGCTTACAAAGATGGTCAAGCATCCTCATATCAAGTTTCAAGGCATTCAGCTCAAAATTGCACAGTCAAAACCCTAAATTGCACTACAGTCAACTGTAGGGGCAAAATGGTCATTTGACAGTCAAAAGTTCAAATTTTTGGTCAATATATCATTTTGAAGCCACAAACATCATTTGATCAAGGCTTGATCATGATTCTCAAAATTTGGCTCAGAAAATCATCAAGATGCAAAAGTTTCCTTATTTGGACAGCTGAAAAAGTCAACTGAAATTGACCAGAGCATAACTTTCACATGGATTATCAAAAAAATCCCATCCAAAGCTCATTTTGAAGAGAAGGACATTTCCTACAACTCATCTTCATACTTCAAGTCCAAGAAATGCTCTCACAAAAAGTTATCAATTTCAACATTATAGGTCATTTTCAAAAGTCAACAAAAAGGGACTTTAAGTCAAAGACCATAACTTGAGTTTGGTAAATCAAAATGACATGGGACCAAAGGCATTGGTTAGAGGACTCAAAGACCTTTCCAAAATGTCCAAGAACATGTGAAAATCTTAAAAATTGAGCAAGTTATGCCTTGTGGAAGTTGGGAAATTTTTGGATATTTTGAAAAGTCAACTTTGATCCAAATGACCTAAAATTGCTAATGGGCCCATTTTTCTTCCATGATTCATCATTCTAAGCATATGCACGACCACTTGGCCCAAAGGGAAGTATTTTCTCATTTTTTATTTATTTATTTGAATTTCTATTAATATTAATTCATTTAAATCAATTAAATATGTGGAAAATATCTAAATGAACCAAACAAATCTTTTTGTACACATTCTAGACTCAATATTTCGTGCACATGCTAATTAGGCAAGATTTGGTCTGATTTGAGCTAATTGATACAAAGAACACATGAAAAAGATTCAAAAAGATCTTAAGAAAATCAAATATGCAAAACAATGAATGCCTTGGATTTGTGCTAGTTTTGTTAACCTAATGCCTTCCATACAAATACTAGATCATAAACCTAATGCTAGGACACTCTAAGCTGCGCTAAAGAACACTTTGCAAACTTGAAAATTTTTCCATAAAACTCAAATCTGAAATCAGTGTTCTAGGTGGGTTCAAGTCCTAATATTGATTCCATTGGCTTCCTCAAGGTTCCCAGAAGCAATTCCAATCCCAAACATCCATCCACACGCCAAGAACTGGTAGATTGAACCTCAACTGTGTCCAAAAATTTCTGGGATCGTGCATCATAATTTATGCATACTTTGTCATTTTGATTCATTGATTCATGTTTGTTATAAGTTTCTGATACTAACCATGCAGTTTGATTGCGTTTTTGTGCTATATACGTGATGTTGCCATGAATGCAGTCTAGGGTTTCTTGAGCTCCCAATTAGGGATTCTCTTATCCTGTAAAATTGAGACACAATAGTACCATGATCAAAACCAGGAAGCTTGGACGAAGAAGATGCAATGCTCGCGCCAAATTTCTGAACCAAGGCGTGCTAATCGCTATTTTTAAAACAAGCGTGTATTGAGGGGGTTCAGAACCCCCGCTAATTTCTTTTACATTTTCAGGAAATAAACAAAACGGAGAAGATGATGTGTTGGCCGGCGCTGATTGGAGGATTTAAAATTTCGCGCGTTTAGATTACTAATGCGTTTGTTCTTTTTATAATAATTGTTGCTTATGTAATATTAACAATGCATGAAGCGCTTCAGTGGCAAGGTGGTTGTGCTGGCAACGTTAAAGACCTGGGTTCGAGTCCCAGGTCTGTATAATTTCCAATATTCTTTTTCAATGTGAATTCCCATGCAGCGCTTAATGTGTGGATATACTATGTGCCTCCCAATCAAGCATGACACGTCCCCCTGGAGATCAATCCAAAGGCATAGAGTTGATGAATACCCTGAACCCCAGTCAACATGCCACATAATGCATGGAAAAGTCAACGAATTGCAAGCTTATTGGGCCAGTTTCTTGAATCAACACCTCACAATTGGGGCCTGAACCCCCCCTGGTTTGCTTTTGCTATATTTTTCTTATTTTATTTTTTATTGTTATTTTATTTTTTTATTTGTTTAAAGTAATTATTATTTTTACCATATATATAAAAATATCACAAAAAATCAGAAAAGATGACAAATATAATAAATATTTAATTTAATTATTTTCATAAATAAATTAACATGTAAATTAACTTAGTATTAATTTAGGTTGCAACTTTAATTCTTTTCATAATAAAATATACAAAATATAGAATTTAGGTTTAATTGTTAATTTTATTCCTCTCAATTTTTTCTTTTTTTATAATAATAATATTACTCATTTTATTTTCATAATTAAATTGTACATAAAAGAATTTAGGGTTTAATTTAGGTCAATTTAACATTTTCATAATAACTAAAAAATAATTAGAATTAGGGTTTGACATTTTATTTTAATTATAATTAATTCTCTTTTTTCTATTAAATCTAAAAAACATAAAAATACCAAAAACATTTTCTTTTAATTTTAACTTTAATTCCTTATTAATTTTAATTTTTGCAAAAGGGTCCAACGCCCGTATTTTTAATTGTTTGATTTGCGTATTTATTTTATCGCTTAAATAATTATGTATCTCTCCCAAAGCCATGTAATTCGGACAATTTAACTTTTTCGCACTTTTGTTTGCTTTATTTATTTTCCGTCAAATCGGGTCCGGTTAATTTTGGCGATGTGGACCCGCGCCATTTGTAATAGTCTTAGATTTACTTTCCCGCAAATATTAACTGTTAAATAAGCATGCAAGAATGAATGAACTTAAAATCAAGCGTAGATCACAATGAACATGACAAGACAAATATCAATGAAAATGACACACAATTCGCACACACCACCCCTAGGGTACGCCTCACTGTTGCCTTGCCTCGAAAGGTGATCGTCGAGTAGAGGATGTCTTAGTAAGTCCTCATGATCCGGGAACCTGGCATGAGGGTAGCTTCTAAGGTGTCTTCCCATTGCTCTGGTGATCACCATGTCCCGAACCTCGAATTGACCCGAACACCTCCAACGGTGGTGCTACCTACCTCTCAATGGTGGGATGGCACTACTTTAAAGGACATTTACACAGACGAATTCCTTAGGGTAGGTAGGTTCTCGTAGATACTTGCTCTCTTCAAAAACAAACAAAAATCTTTTCACACCGACACTTTCCAAAAGCTTTCAAAACAAATTTTTCAAACACTCTGACGTATGAGTCGAACTGAAATTTTTCAAAGAAACTTTTTTAAAACCCACAATTGAAAAGCAAACAAACCTTTTGAAAACACAATGAGCAAGTATCTAAGAGCCCATGGATAACCATGGATAGAAAGGGTGCTAACACCTTCCCTTTCTATAATCTACCTCCCGAACCGAGAGCAATCTCTTTAAGGAATTTTTCTGTGCTTTTGTCCTTTCCATTTGGAGAAAATAAAAGACGGTGGCGACTCTTGCTTCCGCGACATTTCGCGAACCAGCGTTAAACAGTCAGTTCCAGATCCACCGATCACAGAACTGGCGACTCTGCTGGGGACTAAACTTAAAGTGGGGTGTACCTTAGGGCTAGGTCATAACTATGTTTTCAATTGTCTTCTTTGCTTGCTTTATTATTGTGGGACTGTCTTGGGAGTTCTATAGATCCTAACCCGGATCTGGGGGATACCTTTCTTAGAAAGTAGCAACAAGGCTGTGAGGGAACTGTGCGGGGTATACCGACATGGTTGAAACAGTCTGCTACGTTGATGTGGCACTTTGGTGTGTACCGGTAACCCTTGAGTTCAGTCAAGGAGAGTACGGGGCCTCCGCGTGGTGTCATGAAGCATCAATAGACCTTAGGAACCTTAATTGAACTATCTTGGCCTCTTTAGGGTAGTGAGATAACTGACTTTGGTGCAGTCCGAGGTTGGTTGATACTCGATACTACACTCAATTGAGGGTTGCTTTCCTGGAATATTTCGGTCGCCAGTTCAGTGGCTAAATCGAAACGATGAACAATGAAAGCAATCCCGTGATATTGGGAACCTTAGAACCCGATTACTTTGATTAGGACAGGTTGAACCCACCAACTCCAAGAGGGTACTACCCAGACCCCATGTTGGCCTTAAACCTTAAGGGCTTGTCTTGTGTGCCTTGTGTGCCTTACATGTTTGTCTTTGTAAATATCTGTGGTGTGTTTAATCATAGCATCATGACATCATCCAGCATCATATGCATTGACTAACCATTTCAGGGGTTCGAATCTTCATCTTTGTTCTTGTTTTGTAGGACATGGAAACTGTTCGTAGAAAGACAATTCAAATCAGTCTTGTAAGGATCCCTCCTCAGCTTAAGGAGCTTATATCCAGGATTCCCGAGAACTCTTCATTCAGTGAAAGGCATGGAAGCCTCATCAGCTTGGTCAACACCAACATTGAGGAAGATATGATTAAGGTCTTGTTCCAATTCTTTGACCCTCTGCATCACTGTTTTACCTTCTTGGACTATCAGCTGGTACCTACATTGGAGGAGTTCTCCCGGCTCCTGAAGATCCCTATCCTTGATCAGCTACCTTTCAACGGTACAGAAAAGGAACCTAAGCTTGAAGATATTGCTAAAGCCTTGCACCTACAGTCATCTGACCTCAAAGGACATTGGGAAGTTAGAAGTGGTATCAAAGGGTTCTTAGCCAGGTTTCTGTTTGAAAAGGCCCTTGGATGTTGGAACTCCCTTGACTTGCAAGCTTTTGAAGAGGTTGTGGCCCTCCTTGTTTATGGTTTGGTGTTGTTCCCTAACCCAGATCAGCTCATTGATATCAGTGCTGTCCAGATCTTTATGTCCAGGAATCCTATACCTACATTGCTGAGGGGACATCCTTCACTCATGTTACACTCGAACCATGAGAAAAAGAGGTGTCCTTATGTGTTGCACTCCTCTCCTGGGAAGGTGGTTTATTTCGCACCTTCCGCAATCAGTCTTGAAGAATGAGCGGGGTTTGAGATGGTCACAACGGTTGATGACTCTTACGCATGCAGATATACATTGGTGTCCTAGGTCCAGAGGAGATGTCACTATCATTGATCGTTGCGGGGAGTACCCTAATGTTCCTTTACTTGGAATCAGAGGAGGTATTACTTATAGCCCATGCCTGGCTTGGAGACAGTTTGGTTATGCTCGGAGGGATGGTCCTCATGACTTGTTAATTCCTGACATAGTTTTTGACTTCGACAACGATACTCAAGGACTTCGCCAGAGATTCATCAGAGCCTGGAGGATGCCCAGTAGGATAGACAGCAAGACACTGGGGCACAGGAACTCCATCCCATTGGAACCCTATCTCAAGTGGGTACGCGCCCGCTCTCAGAAATTAGTGATGCCTTATCCTCACATGATCCCGGTAATCAAAGAACCAGTCTTGGAAGGGGAAGTGTCCTACACTATTCAGCACCCTGATATGCCCACATCCTGGGAAGAGATGCAGAAGAGCTGGATCCAGCTTAAGGAGGAAAGGAGTTCTCTTGAGACTAGTCTGCATGCCAGCGAAAAGAAGGTCTTGGAGCTCACTCGCCTGTTGCATGAGGAGAGGAATCTCAACACCTACATAGCTCCGAAGAGGATGCGCAGTGTATTTTGGGATTGATTTGATTTTTGTACTTTTGCCCATGAGGCCTTGATGTATTAAACAATGATTTCTTTAATGATAACGTGTGTTCCTTTTGTCTACAACGAATTTGAACTTTCGAACCCTTGAATGCATTGCATACACATTTCATACATCATGTGCATAGCAGGTTTTTCCACTTTTCAGGTTGCTTACAGTTCTTCGCTGTTTATTTCAGCATCATGAATCCCGAATCTGCATCAACCGAGACATCAATCAAGGCTCTTCAGGCGCAGAATGTGCAGTTTCAAGAACTAATCAAGGGTCTGGCTAAAGGCCAAGAAGAATTGAAGGCTATGCTCCTGAAGAAGGAGAAGAAGAAGAAGAGAAGAACTGTTCTGTTCAACTCGGGCCGAAGGTTTGGTAACACTCTGCAGCATGAAGAGGCTGGTTCTTCTGTTGGCAAGAGTCCTTCTCAGGCAGAAGTAAAGGTCCCTAGTCCGGTAGTCTCCGACAACGAGACGGATTTTGATGAAGAGCAGTACCCTCCTGCAGATGACAGGTACAAACAACTGGAGGACAGGTTGAAGGCTATGGAGGTTCAGCAGGTACCTGGGCTGGATTTCGTAGATCTGGGTTTGTTGACCGGTGTGATCATCCCCCACAAGTTCAAAGCACCATCCTTCTCCAAATATGACGGGGCGTCTTGTCCCAAGCTGCATTTAAGGTCCTATGTTCGGAAAATTCAGCCGTACTCTGCGGATAAGAATTTATGGATCCACTTCTTCCAAGAGAGTCTTTCAGGGACTCATCTCGAATGGTTCTATCATCTGGATGGGACCAAGGTTTGTAACTGGGAGGAGTTGGCTACTGCTTTCTACAAGCAGTATCAATATAATGCCGACCTTGCCCCCACACGTACCCAACTCCAGGGTATGGCGTTAGGTGCAAGCGAAGGTTTTAAGGAGTACGCTCAGAAGTGGAGAGACCTGGCTGGCAGGGTGCAGCCACCATTGACTGATCGGGAGCTGGTAGACATGTTCTTGGGGACCCTATCTGGGCCGTTCTTCAACCATCTCATTGGGAATTCTTCTGCTGGTTTCACTGATTTGATCTTGACTGGAGAGAGGACCCAAATACAACATCTCCCAAGTACAATCCGAATGCTCGTTGTGCCTACCATTCAGAAAGCCCGGGGCACTCTACCGATGACTGTTGGGCGTTGAAGAATAAGGTGCAAGACCTTATCGACGCAAAGGAGATACAGTTCGAAGCGCCTGCAAAGCCGAATGTAGTTACTGCCCCTATGCCTCAACACGGGGTAAATGCTGTTGATGAAGACATTTATGCTGCTTCTGTGGATGATCTAGCCACTCCTCTAAAGATCGTCAAGAAGAACCTACTGCAGGCCGGTTTATTTCCGGGTTGTAGTGAGGGTTGCCTATTATGTGCTGTGTCCCCATCTGGTTGTCCCTTGCTAAAGTTAGGCATCCAAAGCTTAATGGACAGCAAGGAGATTCTATTCAAGAAGTCTGTTGTTCGGTTGGTTCCAATGGAAGAAGTTTCTGTGGTGACTATCTTCAGTAATCCGATCCCGGCTCTCCAGAAGAAGCCCGTTCAAATTATGACCGTTGCACCCGTTATTATCACTGTTCCAGGGCCCCTGCCCTATGTATCTGATAAAGCTGTCCCTTGGCACTATGGGGCAGATGTATATATAAACGGGATTAAACAAGAGCTCAACGCTGGCGCCAGCATCTGTGACATCACTGGCCCAGCCAAGGTTACCCGCAGTGGCAGGCTCTTCTCGCCTGACATTGCACCGCCTGCTGCCCGAAGACCGCTCCTGATAATTCCTACAAGTACACCTACTCCTGTTGCTGATCAAGTTGTTGTTCCTGCTGCTAATCCGATTGTTTCTCCTGCTGCCGAGTCATCCAATGCTCGGGGCAAGGGAATTGAAGTTGAGCCTGCCCAGATGGAGGCACCCATACCCATAGCTGCTGAGGCCTCCCCACAAGAGATGGAGGAGATTCTGAAGATTATAAAGAAGAGCGATTTTAATGTTGTGGAACAGCTGGGGCATACGCCCTCCAAGATCTCCATGCTCTCTTTACTGCTGTGCTCCGAGGCCCATGCAAAGGCCCTAATCTCATTCCTCAAGACGGCCCATGTGCCACATGAAACCTCTGCAGTCCAGTTCACTGATTGCGTGGCAAGTCTAACGGCAGACAATGGCTTGGGTTTCTCAGATGCTGACTTGACCGCAAAGGGGAGAGACCATAATGATGCTCTGCATGTCTCAATTGAATGCAGGGGCACCACCTTGGCACATGTGTTGGTTGATACAGGGTCATCTTTGAATGTGCTACCCAAGAAGGCTCTGGATCGTCTAGATTGTGAAGGCCTGGAATTGAAACCCAGCAACATCATCGTCAGGGCCTTTGACGGTTCAAAGAGGATGGTCCATGGAGAAGTTGACATTCTGATTCGGGTGGGCTCTCAGGTGTTCGACTCCACTTTTTATGTGATGGACATCCGTCCATCTTACTCTTGTCTGCTGGGTCGACCCTGGATACATAAGGCTGGGGCAGTGACCTCTACCTTGCATCAAAAGCTGAAGTACCCCGTCAGAGGGAAGATTGTCACTGTGCAAGGATAGGAAGAATATATGGTGAGTCACCTAAACTCTTTCAGATACATTGAGATGGATGGGGAGTTCATTGAGACCCCCTTTCAGCATTTCGAGGAGGTGTTTCCAATTGCAGCAGAAACAACAGAAGCAAGTGGTCCTTTGAAGATGGCTTCCCTGAAGGATGCCAGGGCTGTGGTGCAGAAGGGTGAATGTGCCGACTGGGGCAGACTTCCAGACTTCACTCAGAAGACTGATAAACTTGGGCTGGGTTTTACCTCAGAAGGTCAGAGAGCTATGAGGAAAGCAAAGATCGGAAGACCTCCGGTATTTATTAAAAGTTCAGAAGTGAATGCTGTTGGGGAAAATCATGAAGTGGACGAAGCTGAATTCAATAGCTGGATCTATCCGACGGCCGAAGACGGATTGAACAATTGGAGTGCAAAGGACCATACCCCTGTTACCTTTGTGACGCAGTAATAAATTTCTTTGTTTTGTTGTTTTGTAATAAACAATGATAAACTCTATGGCCCGATGTCTTACCCGAGACACCGTGGTTCTATTTGTGAGGGCATACAAACTGTCATTTTATACATCATGAATGAAAATCTTGGACGTATTTTTCGCATTGCAAATATTGTGTTCCTTTTCTGTCTTTCTTTCCCTTTACATAATTTTCAAAAACAACTGTATTTACACACACACTCACTCATACAGGTTCCAATCCACTCTGGATCTCACTGATAACAACTCTGCTACTGCCAATTATGACTTCGAAAATCCGATCAACTTAGCCGAAGACGAAGGTGAAGATGATTGCGAAGTGCCTGGCGAGCTTGCAAGACTGTTGCTTCAGGAAGAGAGGGCAATTCAACCCCATGAAGAGCCAGTGGAAACCATAAACTTGGGTACTGAGGTAGACAGAAAAGAGGTAAAGATTGGTGCCAACCTAGAGCTCAGCGTGAAGCAACGGTTAACCAAGATGTTACATGACTATATGGAGATCTTTGCCTGGTCCTACGAAGACATGCCCGGGTTGGATACCGATATTGTCGTCCATCATTTGCCGACTAAGGAAGACTGCCCTCCAGTTAAGCAAAAGGTCCGTCGGATGCGTCCAGAGATGTTAGAGAAGATTAAGGCCGAGGTCATGAAACAGTTTGATGCCGGGTTCCTTGCAGTAACTTCTTACCCGCAGTGGGTTGCTAATGTGGTGCCGGTACCAAAGAAGGACGGTAAGGTCAGAATGTGTGTCGATTACAGGGATCTGAACAGGGCCAGCCCCAAGGATGACTTCCCCTTACCTCACATTGATGTCCTTGTTGATAATACCGCTCAGCACAAGGTGTTCTCTTTCATGGATGGCTTTTCAGGTTACAATCAGATCAAGATGGCACCTGAAGACATGGAAAAGACTACATTTGTTACTCAGTGGGGCACCTTCTGCTACAAGGTCATGCCATTTGGATTAAAGAACGCTGGGGCAACCTACCAACGTGCCATGGTTGCCTTATTTCATGACATGATCCATCATGAGATAGAAGTGTATGTGGACGACATGATCGCTAGGTCCCAGACTGAGGAAGAGCACCTAGATCATCTGCAGAAGTTGTTTGACCGGTTGAAACTGTACAAGCTGAGATTGAACCCGAACAAGTGCACCTTCGGGGTAAGATCTGGGAAGTTGCTAGGCTTCGTGGTCAGTGACAAAGGAATTCAAGTGGACCCTGCTAAGGTCAAAGCTATTCAAGAGATGCCAGTTCCCAAGACAGAGAAGGAAGTCAGAGGCTTTTTAGGACGTCTGAATTACATCACTCGATTCATCTCTCATCTGACTGCTACCTGTGAGCCAATCTTCAAGCTGCTGAAGAAAGATCAGGTAGTACGTTGGAACGATGAATGTCAGGCTACTTTTGACAAAATCAAAGAGTATCTCCAGGAACCACCTATCCTTATGCCACCGGTTGAAGGGAGACCTCTGATACTATACCTGACAGTGTTGGATAACTCAATGGGGTGTGTGCTGGGGCAGCATGACGAGTCTGGCCGAAAAGAGCATGCCATTTATTACCTTAGCAAAATGTTTACCGACTGTGAGACCCGATACTCACTGCTTGAGAAAACTTGCTGCGCTTTGGTATGGGCTGCTCGCCGGCTGAGACAGTATATGCTGACTCACACTACCTTGTTGATCTCAAAGATGGATCCGATAAAATACATATTCGAAAAGCCTGCTCTGTCTGGGAGAATTGCAAGATGGAAAATGATCTTGACGGAATATGACATTCAATATACAACCCAGAAAGCCATCAAAGGAAGTGTATTGGTAGACCACTTAGCTCATCAAGCTGTAGATGACTATCAGTCAATGAACTTCGAGTTTCCAGACGAAAGCATCATGATAGTAACTGATTGTGAAGTACCTGGACCGGATGAAGGACCTGAACCAGGATCCCGATGGTCTATGCACTTTAATGGAGCCTCCAATGCTTTGGGAAACGGTATCGGCGCCATAATCATATCTCCACAAGGTACTCATACTCCACTCACCGCCCGGCTGTGTTTCAACTGTACTAACAACATGGCAGAGTATGAGGCGTGTATCATGGGTCTTCAAGCTGCGATCGACCTAAGGATCAAATTTCTAAGTGTCTTCGGAGATTCCGCTCTTGTGATCAATCAGATCAAAGGAGAGTGGGATACGAAACATCCAAACCTGATTCCTTACAGAGAATGTGTGTTGACCCTGATTCCCCACTTTACAGAGATAACCTTTGAGCACTTTCCAAGGGAAGAGAATCAGTTAGCGGACGCGTTAGCTACAATGTCTTCAATGTTCAAGGTCAAATGGGATAATGAGGCTCCCCGAATCATCATCTGGAAACTGGACGAACCGGCATACTGTTGTGATCTCGAAACTGAATTGGTGACTGAGAAGCCTTGGTACCACGAAGTGAAGAGATATCTGGAAGCTCAGGAATACCCTGAAGGTGCCTCTGTCAATGATAAGAAATTCCTGAGGAGGTTCGCAGCCAAGTTCTTCCTAAGCAACGGCATCTTGTATAAGCGAAACCATGATTCAACCTTACTGCGTTGTGTGGACAAAACTGAAGCAGAAAGAATCATGGAAGAGCTACATGAAGGGACCTTTGGTACGCATTCCAGTGGACATACAATGGCTAAAAAGATCCTACGGGCAGGATATTACTGGTCCACAATGGAAGCTGACTGTTACCAACATTCCAGGACATGCCACAAGTGCCAGATCTATGCAGATAAGGTGCATGTTCCTCCGGTTCCCCTGAATGTTCTGACTGCGCCTTGGCCGTTTGCAATGTGGGGCATAGACATGATCGGTGAGATAAAGCCTACGGCATCTAATGGACATCGCTTCATCCTAGTGGCGATTGATTATTTTACGAAGTGGGTCGAAGCAGCATCCTATGCTACGGTAACCAAGACTGTTGTGGCACGGTTCATTAGACACAACCTGATCTGTCGATACGGCGTCCCTGAGCGAATTATTACAGACAACGGTACCAATCTGAACAACAAGATGATCGCTGAGCTTTGCGAACAGTTCAAGATACAGCACCACAATTCTTCTCCTTACAGACCGAAGATGAATGGGGCTGTAGAAGCAGCAAATAAGAACATCAAGAAAATCGTGCAGAAAATGACAGTGACTTATAAAGATTGGCACGAGATGTTACCGTTCGCTCTGCATGGGTACCGTACCTCAGCCAGGACGTCAACCGGGGCAACTCCTTTCTCTCTGGTTTATGGCATGGAGGCAGTCTTGCCGATCGAAGTACAAATTCCCTCTCTCCGGATAATGAAGGATGCAAATCTGAACGAAGATGATTGGATCCAGACACGACTTGATCAGCTCAACCTCATAGACGAAAAGAGACTTGCTGCTATCTGTCATGGTCAGACGTATCAGAAACGGATGATCAGGGCATTTAACAAAAAGGTCAGACCACAGGAGTATCAAGTTGGGGATCTGGTGATCAAGCGAATCATCCTTCCTCAGAGTGATCCAAGGGGAAAATGGACCCCTACGTATGAAGGGCCATTTGTGGTTAAGCATGTGTTCTCGGGAGGAGCAATGATCTTAACCAATATGGATGGTGACGACCTTCCTCACCCCGCCAATGCAGACATAGTTAAAAAATACTACGCATGAAAAAAGACCCGCTAGGCTGACATGCCTAGGCAAAAATTAGGGCTTCCCGTCAAACCAAAAGGGTTCGGGCAAAATGAAGGGATGAAAATGAAAAAATCTGTACACCCGGCAAGTCGAAAACCTGAAAAGGAGGCTTGGGCAAAAATGGGTATCCCGGTGGACTGAAAACCCGAAAGGGCGGTCCAGGCAAAAATTAGGGATAAAGCGTAATACTATGTCTTGTTGGATCACTTTGCATCTAGAATTCGGTATCTACATCAAGTTCAGACGGCATCGATCAGTCAGCTTCACCTTCAACCAAGGTCATCAAGTGATGAGACGCTCGGAGTTATAAAGGCAATAGCAGAGTTGAAACCCAGTGGATCATTCATATTTCACACAGCTGTTTTATTTCTTTTGTACAAAATTTGTATAAACTCTCTTGTTCGGCGGCGTTCCTCTTACTAGGACGTCAGCCTCTTGTACACAAAACGCCTATTTTCAGGCTATTCAAAATCAATACAAATATATTTGCAGTCAAACGTGCCAAATGTTTTTTCTTTTTCTGTTTTGTTTTGCGAAGAACGTCCAAGGTTCAATTTGTGATATATGCATTGACAATAATTTGCTAACTCATAAATATTTGCATACGAAACAAAGGAATTAATTGCAGGTGACACTAGAAACAGGGGCAATAAAGAGTTGTTTGAGCAGTCTAATTGTTCTATCCTCCAAGGTACCAAGGTAGGTTCAGCTAAAGAACATGACCAGTATACCTTAATTCCCCAGAGAGTGATTCAGCAAAACAGTATATTCTTCTCCAAGCAAAATTATCAAGTCTCAAGGAAATTGAGTATCCTCCCGTAGATCTCAATACTTCCCCAGCGATACATATATTCTTAACAAGCATCCCCGGCAGTCTTGGTCTAAAGATTGTTCCCCGGCGGTATACTGACATTCAAAGGAATCACTTCCCCAGCAATTCAAAACTCCCCAGGAGAGTCCCATCCAGTTCCCCAGGAAGGTTGGAATCCACATATCCCCAAGAAGTAAGCTTATCCCCAGTAGATTCTGGAAGCTTATCCTCGCAGAGCACGAACGCGTCGTCCGGCTTGATTTAAAGAGTTATTTCCTCAATAGGATATAACTGGGTTATCCTCAACCAAAAGCCACGGAAAGAGCGTCCTCGATGAAGTCTTCCTACCCCAGCGAAGTCTATCAACACTTCCGATACAATAAGGATATCCCCAGCAAATTATTATCAACACTCAGCAAGGCATCCCTCTTCCCAGAGTATTGCTTCCCAGCATGGTCGTTAGAGTATCTTTTCTCCCTGCAGAATTTTCCATTTGCCAAGTTTATTCCGCAACGGAGTCATCTTCTCCTACCGGTATTCTTGCAGCTATCATCCCCAGCGGAAGCAAAATCTACTTCAACATCAGCCCAGGAGTGACTTCCCGGCACCCGTCATGGATTTGCTTTCCTAGACGAAAACATTCATAAAACATCACATACATCATTATAGCATGCATAACGCATCATATCATACAAATCTCATTTATGTTGAGAACATCATTGCTTGATCCATATCATGCATTACATATGACCGACCTTTACCTTTCAGGAAAGATGCAGTTAAAATTCTCAAACATATTTCAAGGCTTTCTCTAGTCCAGCTAAATCGACTCCCAACAGATTTTTCTGATAAAGACTCAGTAGAAGTAATCCCAGGTTATAAATTCCTATTGGTTCCCTCTCCAGCGGCGCGTGAGGTGGTAATTCCTTTTTCATATGTTTCCCTCTCCGACGATGAGTGTGAGGTGATAGTCTTCTATGGTCCCCTCTCCGACAAGTGCGTGAGGTGGTAATTCCTTCTTTAGATGTTTCCCTCTCCGACGATGAGTGTGAGGTGATAGTCCCCTATGGTCCCCTCTCCGACAAGTGCGTGAGGTGGTAATTCCTTCTTCAGATGTTTCCCTCTCCGACGATGAGTGTGAGGTGATAGTCTTCTATGGTCCCCTCTCCGACAAGTGCGTGAGGTGGTAATTCCTTCTTCAGATGTTTCCCTCTCCGACGATGAGTATGAGGTGATAGTCTCCTATGGTTCCCTCTCCGACGGTGTGTGAGGTGGTAAGTCCTTTTCCTATGGTTCCCTCTCCGACGATGAGTGTGAGGTGACAATTCCTTTTCCTATGTTTCCCTCTCCGACAGCGAGTGAGGTGATTCCCTTTCAGATTATAAGTGCCTATGGTTCCCGTTCCGATACTGCAAAGATGGTAATTCCCACCAAGATTTTCTCAACGAGCGTTGTTGAAGTTAAAATCACCCAAGGTTCTCTTACCATTCATGCTAAGGCAGTAACCATACCTGGTTCATTCATCATCTTTTGAAGCTCCAGACTCAGCCCCTGTAACCAGTCAGGACATATCTATGCCAAGCATCTAAAATCGGCTCCTGCAACGCGTCAGGTACTCATTTTCTGTTTTGCAGGTATGCAGGTTCTCGCCAAGGAATCTCCTATGCAATCAACATCCAGATGGCATCTATAAGCCCATCATCCTATCCAGCAACCTCCCAATGGCATCTATAAGCCCATTCCACCATCACTGCTACTATGTGAGCGCAAATTTCTGGGCACTCTAGTGTCCAATCATCTTCTACCCTCGGATTACGAAAGGCGCGTCAGCCAATCTGCATCCTCAGGTCTAAGAAGATTGAACAGGGGCAACTGTTGCACCCCAAAATTTGCCCTCCCATATTCCTCAAGAAATTGCCAAGCCAAGTCACAAAATTCCCCAAGGGTTGCACAACTCAACTGGCTCCTATACAGTCAAAACTAGGGTTTATGTTCTGATCAAGGAAATGAAGTGTTCAAGGGCCCAATCAAGTCTTACATGCCTACAAATGTGGTCAAGCATCTTCATATCAAGTTTCAAGGCATTCAGCTCAAAATTGCACAGTCAAAACCCTAAATTGCACTACAGTCAACTGTAGGGGCAAAATGGTCATTTGGCAGTCAAAAGTTCAAATTTTTGGTCAACATATCATTTTGAAGCCACAAACATCATTTGATCAATGCTTGATCATGATTCTCAAAATTTGGCTCAGAAATCATCAAAGATGCAAAAGTTACTATATTTGGACAGCTGAAAAAGTCAACTGAAATTGACCAGGGCATAACTTTCACATGGATTATCAGAAAAATTCCATCAAAAGCTCATTTTGAAGAGAAAGACATTTCCTACAACTCATCTTCATACTTCAAGTCCAAGAAATGCTCTCACAAAAAGTTATCAATTTCAACATTATATGTCATTTTCAAAAGTCAACAAAAAGGGACTTTAAGTCAAAGGCCATAACTTGAGATTGGTAAATCAAAATGACATGGGACCAAAGGCATTGGTTAGAGGACGCAAAGACCTTTCCAAAATGTCCAAGAACATGTGAAAAGCTTAAAAATTGAGCAAGTTATGCCTTGTGGAAGTTGGGAAATTTTTGGATATTTTGAAAAGTCAACTTTGATCCAAATGACCTAAAATTGCTAATGGGCCCATTTTTCTTCCATGATTCATCATTCTAAGAATATGCACGACCACTTGGCCCAAAGGGAAGTATTTTCTCATTTTTTATTTATTTATTTGAATTTCTATTAATATTAATTCATTTAAATCAATTAAATATGTGGAAAATATCTAAATGAACCAAACAAATCTTTTTGTACACATTCTAGACTCAATATTTCGTGTAAATACAAATGGGGAAAGATTTGGAGCTGATTGGCATGATTGAGAGCAAAATACACATGAAAAAGATTCAAAAAGATCCTTAACAAATCAAATCCTTAATCCATAATTGCAAGAGATTTTTATGAATTTTGTTGACCTAATAGCCTCAGTACATAATCAGGATCACAAACCTAATCCTTAAACACTGAAAGCTGCGCTCGAGAATACCTTACAAACTTGGAATTTTTGTCAAAAAAAAGCAAAACTGAAAACCACCTTAGAGGTTAATTCGAGGCATAATTCATAATCCATTAGCTTCCTTGAAGGCTCCTGATCATATTCCAACTCCAAATATCCTTCAGAACTCCACGAATTGGTATATGGAACACGAACTGCATCAAAGAAAATTCATAATTGTATATCATATTCCATGCGTTATTTGTGAAATTTATTCATTAATTCATGTTCATGGTGATGTTCTGATGCTAACTGTACCATTTGATTTTGTTTTTGTGCTTTCAACGCGATTTCACCATGTTTAATATCTAGGGTTTTCAGAGTTTTGAATTGGGGTTTTTCACCCAAGGAAAAATTAGGGTTCAAGGCCACCACCATTAGATTCAGCAAGCTGGGACGAACAGGAAGCACTACTCGCGATGAATTTATGACTAATAGAATCCTATTCGCTATTTTCTGATATGTCCTCTATAGCAACGGGTTAAAACCGTTGCTTTTTGTTTTTATGTTTCAGAAAATAAAAAAGACAACGAAGAAGAAGGCTCGGTGGCAAGACGTGACTGGCCTATTCAAATTTCGCGCGTTCCAATCCACTAAACGCGTTGTTTTCTTTATATTATTTATTTGTTATTTATATATTAAACGCGTTAACATGGCGTAGTGGTACAGGTGTTGAGTTGCAATGTCCAAGACCTGGGTTCGAGTCCCAGGTCTGTATAACTTCAATATTATTTTTCTTCTAATATTCACACGCAGCGCTCATGTGGAAAACCACCATATTCCCTCACCATCAAGCGTGACACGTTCCCCTGGAGATCAAACCAAAGGCTTAGATCTGAAGAGCATCATGTACCATAGTCAAACGCATCACACGCTATGCAAAAAGTCAAACGGATCCAAGCTTAATTGGGCCAGAATGCTAAGGCCAACACCTCACTTTGGGGCCTGAACCCCCCCTGGTTTGCTTTCTCCATATTTTTCTTATTTTATTTTTAATTGCTATTATATCTTCTTTACTTGTTTTAATTAATTATTTTTTTTTCTTTACAAATTATAAAATACACAAAAATCAGAAAAAAGAGAAAAATATAGTATTTATTTTATTTTAATTATTTTCTAAATAAATGCTTGTAAATAAATTTAGTTTAAAATAGGTTACAATTTTAATTCCTTTTAATAACTAAAAATTCAAAAATATAGAATTAGGTTTAATAACTTTTTATTCCTTTTTAATTTTCCCTTTTTCATAATAATATTATTTATTTATTTATTCTATAATTAAATTTGCATGTAAATTAATTTAGATTTAAATTAGATTAAAATTCAATATCTTTCATAATAAATTTAAAAGCCATTAGAATTAGGGTTTGCATCCAATTTTCATTTTTATTAATTCTTTTTTCCATTAAATCTTAAAAACACTAAAAATACCAAAAACATTCTTTTTTTTTTAATTTCTAATTTTAATTCCTCATTAATTCTAATTAATTAATTCATATAATTTAATATTTTGCAAAAGGGTCCAACGCCCGCGTTCGTAATTTATTTAATTCGCGTATTTATTTTCTTTCGCTTAATCAATTATGTACCTGTCCCGAAGCCATGTAACTTAAACTTCTCGCACTTTTATTTCTTTTGCTTTATTTATTTTCTGTCAAATCGGGTCCGGGTTAATTTTGGCGATGTGGACCCGCGCCATTTGTAATAGCTGTAGATTTATTTTTTCCCGCAAATATCAACTGTTAACAAAAAGCATGAAAGAATGTATGGCCTTAAATAAAATCAAGCGTAGATCACAATGAACATGACAAGACAAATATCAATGAAAACGACACACGAATCGCACACACCACCCCTAGGGTACGCCTCACTGTTGCCTTGCCTCGAAAGGTGATCGTCGAGTAGAGGATGTCTTAGTAAGTCCTCATGATCCGGGAACCTGGCATGAGGGTAGCTTCTAAGGTGTCTTCCCATTGCTCTGGTGATCACCATGTCCCTACAAACTCGAATTGACCCGAACACCTCCAACGGTGGTGCTACCTACCTTTCAATGGTGGGATGGCACTACTTTAAAGGACATTTACACAGACGAATTCCTTAGGGTAGGTAGGTTCTCGTAGATACTTGCTCTCTTCAAAAACAAAACAAATAATACTTTTCACCAACACATTTTCAAAAGCTTTCAAAGCAAATTTTTCAAACACTCTGACGTACGAGTCGAACTGAAATTTTTCAAAGAAACTTTTTTAAAACCCACATTGAAAAGCAAGCAAACATTTTGAAAACACATTGAGCAAGTATCTAAGAGCCCATGGATAACCATGGATAGAAAGGGTGCTAACACCTTCCCTTTCTATAACCTACCTCCCGAACCGAGAGCAATCTCTTTAAGGAATTTTTCTGTGCTTTTGTCCTTTCCATTTGGAGAAAATAAAAGACGGTGGCGACTCTTGCTTCCGCGACATTTCGCGAACCAGCGTTAAACAGTCAGTTCCAGATCCACCGATCACACACGTCCCCCTGGAGATCAATCCAAAGGCATAGAGTTGATGAATACCCTGAACCCCAGTCAACATGCCACATAATGCATGGAAAAGTCAACGAATTGCAAGCTTATTGGGCCAGTTTCTTGAATCAACACCTCACAATTGGGGCCTGAACCCCCCTGGTTTGCTTTTGCTATATTTTTCTTATTTTATTTTTTATTGTTATTTTATTTTTTTATTTGTTTAAAGTAATTATTATTTTTACCATATATATAAAAATATCACAAAAAATCAGAAAAGATGACAAATATAATAAATATTTAATTTAATTATTTTCATAAATAAATTAACATGTAAATTAACTTAGTATTAATTTAGGTTGCAACTTTAATTCTTTTCATAATAAAATATACAAAATATAGAATTTAGGTTTAATTGTTAATTTTATTCCTCTCAATTTTTTCTTTTTTTATAATAATAATATTACTCATTTTATTTTCATAATTAAATTGTACATAAAAGAATTTAGGGTTTAATTTAGGTCAATTTAACATTTTCATAATAACTAAAAAATAATTAGAATTAGGGTTTGACATTTTATTTTAATTATAATTAATTCTCTTTTTTCTATTAAATCTAAAAAACATAAAAATACCAAAAACATTTTCTTTTAATTTTAACTTTAATTCCTTATTAATTTTAATTTTTGCAAAAGGGTCCAACGCCCATATTTTTAATTGTTTGATTTGCGTATTTATTTTATCGCTTAAATAATTATGTATCTCTCCCAAAGCCATGTAATTCGGACAATTTAACTTTTTCGCACTTTTATTCGCTTTATTTATTTTCCGTCAAATCGGGTCCGGTTAATTTTGGCGATGTGGACCCGCGCCATTTGTAATAGCCTTAGATTTACTTTCCCGCAAATATTAACTGTTAAATAAGCATGCAAGAATGAATGAACTTAAAATCAAGCGTAGATCACAATGAACATGACAAGACAAATATCAATGAAAATGACACACAATTCGCACACACCACCCCTAGGGTACGCCTCACTGTTGCCTTGCCTCGAAAGGTGATCGTCGAGTAGAGGATGTCTTAGTAAGTCCTCATGATCCGGGAACCTGGCATGAGGGTAGCTTCTAAGGTGTCTTCCCATTGCTCTGGTGATCACCATGTCCCGAACCTCGAATTGACCCGAACACCTCCAACGGTGGTGCTACCTACCTCTCAATGGTGGGATGGCACTACTTTAAAGGACATTTACACAGACGAATTCCTTAGGGTAGGTAGGTTCTCGTAGATACTTGCTCTCTTCAAAAACAAACAAAAATCTTTTCACACCGACACTTTCCAAAAGCTTTCAAAACAAATTTTTCAAACACTCTGACGTACGAGTCGAACTGAAATTTTTCAAAGAAACTTTTTTAAAACCCACAATTGAAAAGCAAACAAACCTTTTAAAAACACAATGAGCAAGTATCTAAGAGCCCATGGATAACCATGGATAGAAAGGGTGCTAACACCTTCCCTTTCTATAATCTACCTCCCGAACCGAGAGCAATCTCTTTAAGGAATTTTTCTGTGCTTTTGTCCTTTCCATTTGGAGAAAATAAAAGACGGTGGCGACTCTTGCTTCCGCGACATTTCGCGAACCAGCGTTAAACAGTCAGTTCCAGATCCACCGATCACAGTGACGACCTTCCTCACCCCGCTAATGCAGACATAGTAAAAAGATACTACGCATGAATAAAAGACCCGCTAGGTTGACATACCTAGGCAAAAATAAGGGCTTCCCGGCGAACCAAAAGGGTTCGGGCAAAAATAAGGGATGAAATGAAAAAATCTGTACACCCGGCAAGTCGAAAACCTGAAAAGGCGGCTTGGGCAAAAATGGGTATCTCGGTGGATTGAAAACCCGAAAGGGCGGTCCAGGAAAAAATTAGGGATAAAGCGTAATACTATGTCTCATTAGATCACCTTGCATCCAGAATCCGGTATCAGCTATCAGGTTCAAAGGGCATCAATCAATCAACTTCATCTTCAGCTAGGTCGTCAAGTGATGAGACGCTTGAAGACATAAAGGCGATAGCAGAGTTGAAACCCAGTGGAATCATTATTTTCACATAGCTGTTTTGTTTTCCTTTTCAAAAATGTAAACTCTGTTTGTTCGGCGGCGTTCCCTTACTAGGACGTCAGCCTCTTGTACATAAACGCCTATTTACAGGCTAACTTCAAATCAATACAAATTCACATTTTCAGACAAATTGCCTATTGTTTTCCCTTTTTCTGTTTTGTCTTGCGAAGAACGTCCAATGTTCAGTTTTGATATATGCATTTGACACTAATTGCTAACTCATAAATGTTTGCATGCGAAACAAAGGATTAATTACAGGTGACATCAGAAACAGGGGCAATAATGAGTTGTCTAAAGCGATCTAGTTGCTCTGTTTACCAAGGTACCAAGGTAAGTTCAGCTGAAGAATGCAACTAAGATACCCTAATTCCCTACAGAGCGAGACAAGGTTCAACAATACTCTTCCCCGAAAAGGTACAATATCTCCAGCAAGTCAGCGATACTCTCCCCAAGCAGAGTTAGCTTTCAGTCAGCCTCAAGGAAGTTGGGTAGCCCCAGAAAATCTCAACATTCCCCAGTGGAGTACAGCTATCCCTCAACAAGCATCCCCGGCAGTCTTGATCTAAGATTGTTCCCCGGCGGAATATAGACCTCCAGTGGAGCCACTTCCCAGTACAGTCCAAAGTCTCCCCAGAAAATCTCAACCTTCCCCAGCGGAGTACAGTTATCTCCTCAACAAGCATCCCCGGCAGTCTTGATCTAAGATTGTTCCTCGGCAGAATCTAGACAGCCAACGAAGGCCTTCCCAGTACAGTCCAAAGTCTTCCCAGAAGAGTTAAATCCATACCCCAGTAGGAAGCTTATCTCCAGTAGATTCTGGAAGCTTATCCTTTGCGGAGCGTATCTCTCCCCGTCTTTATTCAGAAGGTTATTCCTCACCAGGGCTTATAACTGGGTTATCCTCAGCTAATTGCCACGGAAAGATCGTCCCCGGCGAATTCTTCCTATCCCCGGTGGAGTTCATCAAACCTTCCAACATATTTCAACAACGGTATCCCCAACGGAGTTCTCATTCAACCTCTCAGCAAAGTACCTCTCCTCCCACGGAGTATTTTCCCCAGTGAAGTCGCTAGAGTAATTTCCCCCGCAGAGTAATCTCTCCAAATTTATTCCTCAACAGAGTCATCTTCTCCTAACAGGTTTATTCTTGCAATCATCATTCCCAGCAGAAACGAAAAACTCTCTCTTCAACATCAGCCCAGGATAAGCTCCCGGCATTCGTCAAGGATTTATTTTCCTAGACGAAAATACCTTCATAAACATCACATCTTCATACATTATAGCATGCACATACACATCATGAACATACAATCTCATTTATTCTGAGAACGTCATGCAGTTCATACATCATGACGTTGCATACAACTAACGTTTTGTCTTTTC
The DNA here is from genome assembly GCA_948472305.1 of Vicia faba. Classification (NCBI taxonomy): domain Eukaryota; kingdom Viridiplantae; phylum Streptophyta; class Magnoliopsida; order Fabales; family Fabaceae; genus Vicia; species Vicia faba. The sequence goes on from OX451735.1 coordinate 803,297,949, forward strand.
AGGACCAAGATCAATACAAAGATGATTGCTATCAACTGTCATAATTCCAGATCCGATTCCTGTATCCTGCCAGGGTGTATCTGTTGACGACTATTTTCCGGACTCGATTCCTGTATCTTGCCAGGTGTTGTACCCCAAAATTTTCCCTCCCATATTCTTCAGGATTTGCCAAGATAAAGCTTCAAAATCTCCCCAAGGGTTGCACAGTTCAAGGGCCTCCTAACAATCAAAATTAGGGTTTTGGTTCTGACAAAGTAAATGAAGTTTCCAAGGGTCCAATCAAGTCCTACATTCCTACAAACATGGTCAAGCATCCTCATGTCAAGTTTCAAGACTTACAGCACAAAATTGCACAGTCAAAAACCCTAATTGCACTACAGTCAACTGTAGGGGCAAAATGGTCATTTGACAGTCAAAAGTTCAAATTTTTGGTCAACATCTCATTTTTAAGCCACAAACATCATTTGATCAATGCTTGATCATGATTCTCAAAGCTTGGCTCAAAAATCATCAAGATGCAAAAAGTTTCCATATTTAGACAGTTGAAAAAGTCAACTGTAAATTGACCAGGGCATAACTTCCACATGGTTTATCAGAAAAATTCCATCCAAATCTCATTTTGAAGATAAAGACATTTCCTACAACTCCTCTTCACACTTCAAGTCCAAGAAATTCTCTCACAAAAAGTTATCAATTTCAACATTATAGGTCATTTTCAAAAGTCAACAAAAAGGGACTTTAAGTCAAAGGCCATAACTTGAGATTGGTAAATCAAAATGACATGGGACCAAAGGAATTGGTTAGAGGACTTCAAGAACTTTCCAAAATGTCCAAGAACATGAGCAAAGCTTAAAAATTGAGAAGGTTATGCCTTGTGGAAGTTGGGAAATTTTTGGATATTTTGAAAAGTCAACATTGATTCAAATGAACTAAAAATGCTAATGGGCCTCTTTTTCTTCCACAATTCATCATCCAAGGCATGTGCACGACCATGTGGCCCAAAGGGAAGTTTTTTTATCATTTATATATATTTATTTGGATTTTTTATTATTAATAATTCATTTAATTAATTAAAATACATGAAAAATACCAAACCAATGCAATCAAATCTTTTTGTGCATGGAATAGGTTTAAAATTTCGTGCATGATCATATATGGAAGGAATTGAAGTGATTGGCCATGATTTGTACCAAATAGGCATGAAAAATATTTGAAAAGATCCTTAAGAATCAAATCTTGAAAATCATGAATGCAAAGGTTTTGATTTGTTTTCTTTGACCTAAAGCACTCACACATATATACATATGCTAACCCTACTCCTCAGGACCTCTCAGCTGCGCAAAAAAGGCCAAGAACAAAACTTGAATTTTCTCAAAAAAGTCAAATACTGAAAACTGTTTTCCAGGGCGATTCAAGCTGAGATAATCATCTCATCACCTTCCTGAGACGTCAAGAAACGTTTTTGAATCACTTTCCACGTCCCTAATGCCCAGAATTGGTGAATAGGATTCAAACTTTTTCACATTTTTTCCATAATCGTGTTTTAATATTTAAGCATTTTCATGGCATTTTGTTTGTGGATTCATACTAAGTGATGTATTTTGAAGCTAACCATATAATTTAATTGAGTTTTCATGTACTATACGCGATTCCACCATTGATACAGGCTAGGGTTTCTTGAATTCTAAATTGGGCGTTTCCAAATTTGGTAAAATTAGGACATGCCAACACCATGAATGAACTCAGCATGCTTGGACGGTTCAAAATCAACCCTCGCGCCTAATTTATGTGGCCGGACGGCCTAATCGCTATTTTTCATAATGTTGCTTTTGGGGACGGTTCAAAACCGTTGCCCATTCTTTTCTTATTTCAGGAAAAAAACAAAGCCATGGAGAAGACGATGAAGTGGCAAGCTGTGGTTAGTTTATTTGAAATTTCGCGCTAACTTTCCCACTAACCATGTTTTTCTCTTATATTAATTATTAATTATTATATATTCAAAGGCGCATGAATGGCATAGTGGTGGAGAAGGCACTTGGTAATCTTCAGGACCTGGGTTCGATCCCAGGTCCCCCTCATATTTCCTTATATTTTTCTTTGAAACGTGATCAGGTGCTTTGGCCCCTCAATGATCTACCATGCACTCATAATTTCAACGCACCACGTGGCCACTGAAGACCATCCAAGGGCCCAGATCTGAGGAGCTCCATATACCCTGGTCAAATATGCCTCACACGCCCAAAAAGGTCAAACCAAGCCAAGCTTCTTGGGCCTAAAATGCTAAGATCCAACCTCCCAATTTGGGGACAGACCCCCCTAGGTTTGCAATATTCTTTTCATTATTTTTTTATTTGACTCAATTATTTCTCTTTTTTTATTTTTTTTCTCTAATTTAAATATTTTCATAAAAAACATCAAAACAATAAAAAATCAGAAAAAGGCAAAATAAATATTTTTATTTAATGTTATTTTGTTTTTGTAAATAAATTGCATTAATTAATTTTAGTTTTTTAAATCTAGGATTAATCTTAATATTTTTTCAATAAAACTTAAAATTTGTAGAATTAGGGTTTGCATTAATTTTTATCCTTTTTCTTTTCTTTTCACTAATAATTAAATATTATTTATTTTTATAAATCAAATTGCATGTAAATTCATTAATTTAATTTTAGGTTTAAATTTTAATAGGTTTTTCTTAATAAATAAAAAAAACTAGAATTAGGGTTAATCTTTTAACTTCATTTAATTCTCATTAAAAAAAACATAAGTACGAAAACCTCAAAAATAATTTCTCCTTTTATTTTAATTTTAATTAATTTGCAAATAATAATCTAATTTAATTAAAAAGGGTCCAACGCCCTCGCTTTCTAATTTTAACTTAATTCGCGCATTCTATTTATTCCTTGTAAATATTAATGTAACTCTCCTGAAGCTGTGTAATATATTTCTCGCACTTTAATTCTTTATTTTCCTGTCAAATCGGGTCCTGGAAATTTTGGCGATGTGGACCCGCGCCTTTTGTAATAGTTTAGAACTTTACCTTTCTCGCACTTTTTTTTAACTGTTAAATAAATGCATGCAAGAATGAATGGCCTTAAATAAAAACAAACGCATAGATCACCAATTACATGACAAGACAAAAATAAATGAATCTGACACACAAATCACACACCACCCCTAGGGTACGCCTCACTGTTGCCTTGCCTCGAAAGGTGATCGTCGAGTAGAGGATGTCTTAGTAAGTCCTCATGATCCGGGAACCTGGCATGAGGGTAGCTTCTAAGGTGTCTTCCCATTGCTCTGGTGATCACCATGTCCCGAACCTTCGAATTGACCCGAATACCTCCAACGGTGGTGCTACCTACCTCTCAATGGTGGGATGGCACTACTTTAAGGACATTTACACAGACGAATTCCTTAGGTAGACGACTCGTGGATACTTGCTCTAATTCAAAACAAAACAAATCAAAAAATACTTTTCACACCAACACATTTTCAAAAAGCTTTCGAAAGCATTTTTCAAACACTCTTGAGGACCGATACAAGAGTCGAACTGAAATTTTCAAAGAAACTTTTTAAAACCCACAGTTGAAAAGCAAACAAACCATTTTTGAAAACACAAGTGAGCAAGTATCTAAGAGCCCATGGATAACCATGGATAGAAAGGGTGCTAACACCTTCCCTTTCTATAATCTACCTCCCGAACCGAGAGCAATCTCTATAAGGAATTTTTCTGTGCTTTTGTCCTTTCCATTTGGAGAAAATAAAAGACGGTGGCGACTCTTGCTTCCGCGACATTTCGCGAACCAGCGTTAAACAGTCAGTTCCAGATCCACCGATCACAGAACTGGCGACTCTGCTGGGGATTTACTTAAAGTGAGGTGTACCTTAGGGCTTAGTTCATAACTGTGTTTTCAATTGTATTGACTTGCCTGCTTTAAATTTGTGGGTTGCATGGGAGTTACATAGATCCTAACCCGGATCTGGGGATACCCTGTTTAGGTAGCATAAGCTGTGAGGGACCTGTCCGGCGTAGACCGACACGGGTGAAACAGTGGCTACGTTGGTGTGGCACCTTGGTCTGTACCGATATCCCTTGTGTCGCAACGAGGAGAATATGGGTCTTCTGAGGAGTCATTAAGCACCAACAACCTTAGAACCTTAAATGACACAACTTGGCCATTAGAACAGTAGCAGTATGCTACGCCCATTGAGGCTAAACTCTCGTGATGGTTCTGGCCGCAAGAAAAGATTGCGATGTTGGAGTTATGACCGATTGAGGGTAGTCAATGATATTAGGATCCTCTAAGAACCCGGTTACTTTGATAAGACAGGTATGAACCAACAAACTGAAAGAGGGTAGTACCTAGACCTCATGCTGGCCTAAACTTTAGGGGCTTGCCTTGTGTGACTTGTGTGCCTTACCATGTTTGCCTTTGTATCTATTTGTGGTGTGCTTTATCATAACATCATAACATCATGAGCATTGCATGCATCCTGCATAAGGACTGACCATTTCAAAGACAAGAGGGTTTCACCTTTGCTCTGTTTTGTAGGACATCATGATGCCTGTGCGAAGGAATACTATCCGGTTCAACTTTGTTCATTCACCTGAGTTGCTTGAAGAGTTGGTTAGCAGAATTCCAAATACCACTTCCTTCATTCAGAGGCATGGTTCTCTTCTCAGTTTAGTCACTGCAAAGTGGGATCAACAGTTGATGGGTGTTCTGACCCAGTTCTATGACCCTCTGTACCAGTGCTTCACCTTTCAAGACTTCCAGCTGGTCCCTACCCTGGAAGAGTTCTCTGATTTTCTTGGTATCCCTATCTTGGATCAGACTCCCTTTACTGGTTGGGAAAAGACCCTCAGGCTTGAGGAGGTTGCTGCAGCTCTTCCTTTGACCCATCAAGAGGTAATGGACAACTGGGTAACTAGAAGCGGAGTCAAGGGTTTCTTGGCCAAGTTTCTGATTGGTAAAGCTAACAGTTTCTGGAACGACCTGGACTTTAGGGAATATGAAGACATCCTAGCTCTCTTAATCTATGGGCTAGTCTTGTTTCCTAATCCTGACAACTTCATCAATGTCACTGCCATAAGGATCTTTATGTCTCAGAATCCTGTGCCCACTCTCTTGGATGACATCCTGCAACAACTTCATGCTCGTACTGCCCGAAGACGAGGAACCCTGTGGTGTTGTATCCCTTTGTTGGTGAGGTGGTTTATTTCGCACCTCCCTAAGTTCGTACTGAAGAACCAAGAAGGAAGAGGTTGGGCTCATAGGTTAATGTCTCTCACCGATAAAGACTGAAATTCTGGCTACGGATACTCAATGTCACGTTCAATGTTATGACACCGTATCTGACTTACTATATGACAGTAAATACAAAAGCAATAAAGAACACAGTCAATTGTTTACCCAGTTCAGTGTGCAACAACACCTACTCTGGGGGCTACCAAGCCAGGGAGAGAATCCACTATAAGAGATGTTAATTCAGGAATAAACCAACCAGTTTATCTCCTTCACTTAAGACCTACCCAATGCAATTCTAATCTAAGTACAACTTAAACCTGAGTTCCTACTCACTCCCCCTCAATCACAGCAGTGATACATAAACCAATTTTGACTTAAGAATTGATGAAGACACTCTTCAAAAACACACACTTGATTAAGCTTCACAGCTTTTTAATCAAGCAACACAATCACTCGTGCTTCACAGCTTTGAGTGATGTACACAACTAACTTGACTCTGCTTCACAGCTTTAGTCAAGGAACATTCAAACACTCTTGCTTCAAAGCTTAGAGTGCTACACAACCCTTACAAATAGAAACCTATTCCAAGGCACTTATCACAATGATAATTGCTTGGAGTACAATAATCAAATCTATACAGATTACAAATTGATCTTCTAATCAATCAGCAGGGGATACTTGAAAAACAGCAGCTCTGTTGAATATATAGCAGCTGCAACTTCAGTTAGGGTTTCCAAAAACCTAGGGATAATTCCGTTTGACCTAAAGACCAGGTCACAGGACTTTATTAACCAGATTAGGGTTGAGCTAGGTTACCCCTCAGAAAACGCAGGATTCTGTTCAGAAAGGACTGAGTTATTTCCTGAAAAAACTCAGACTTATCCAATCCTGCAATCCTGTTAGTTCAGAACAGGATGTCATAACATTTGTTATGACATCTGAGAAAACCTGTCTACTGATTTAGCAAAATGTGATCATTTTGCAAAATGCTTAGATACACACTTATAAACATCAGTATTTGAATTACAATATTTTTCTGCAAAGGTACCTAATGAACCAGTACAAACTGAACTAGAATGTTATGACATCAGTCATGACATTCACACATACACTTGGGATTTACCAAAAATTCAAGCCAATACCTAAACACCTACAAACTCCCCCTTTGGCAGATTTTTGGCTAAAGACCCTAAACAATCAGAGATTGATAGCAGCAGAAATAAGTGACAGCAGAAAAATAGAATGTCAAGTACTGATTAAGCAAGTACCAAAATATTCTCCCCCTCTTTAGCCACAAATGGGCCAAAGATACATGTTCAGAAAATTATACAGTTATCCAAAACAAAATAGTAAGAGCAGCAGCAGAAAACAACTTCCAAACTCCACCAGCAACACCACCAAACAGCAATCAACCTTCAAGCACTGTCGTCAGATTCTGAGGAGCTAGTTTCTTCAATGTTGAGATGTCCTTCACCTTCTTCCCTTCTGTTTTCTTCAGCTTCCTCCTTTTCTAGCCTGGCAATTAGAAGTTCTAGGGTCCTTTTTCTAGTATCCAGCTCTTTGCAAGTTTCTTTTAAAACAGCTATGACATCTGATGTCTTGGACTGGGTCTTCACAGACGATGTCTCATCTGATGTTATGACAATGTCTGGAGCATGAGATCCCTGAAACAGTTTGTAGTGCAGGCCAAGGGCAGGAGCTCTTTTGCATACTGTATCTCTTGCCACAAGGATATCAGGGTATTGTGCAAGGATGATTCCACAAAGAAGGGAGGGAAAGGCAATTGGTCCTTTGACAGCATAACTGCTAGCATGCTTTAAAGTTTGTTCAAAGATGTACCTCCCATAGTCAAAAGCAGTCTTGGTTCCCACAGCATAGATAAATCTCCCCAATCCTGTGGAGATAGTTGATTTGTGATTTGTAGGCACCCAGTTGGCTGCACCTATTTTATGCAAGATGGCAAATTTCATGCTGAGTTTACTAGCCTTCAGCTTCCCTTTCAAAGGCCAGCACTTTACTTGCCTGGCTGTGATGGTTAGACAAACTTCATTGTCAGTTGCCTCTAGATCAGGACAATCCTCATTTGTTCTTCCAAGAAACTTGTTGATTTCTGATGAAGAGAACTTGACCCTTCTTCCTCTAACAAACACACTCTCAAAGTCAGCTGACCTTCCATCAGCACAATCATTTGACAAGTTCACTACAAACTCCTTAACCAGATTTTCATAACATTTGTTAAACTTTATCACTGTCTTCATTAGCCCAACATTTTTGATCAGATCCATGATGTCTTTGCACTCCAAGGCATCATTGTTGAGTTCTCTCTCCAAGGCTATTCTCTTTAAGCAAACATACTTCCAACTGTTTGCATTGTCAGGATGATGAAAAGAGATGTTGTCTGTTGGCACTTCAGGCACTCTAGCAACCTTGCTGGAGGGGAGCTTCCTTCTGATGGGAGTTTCTTCAATATCAATCTCAAATTCTGATTCATCATCAGAATCAGAAGTTTCAGGTTCTTTACTTTTCTTAGAGATTGGTTGTCTAGCAGTCTGCACCTGGGCCTTCTTCCCTTTTGTCTGAATACTTTTCTCAGCCATGCCTTCAACCTTGGATTTCTTAGCATCAGGTTTGTCATTCTGACTACTCTTTCTCTTCATCAATCTCCTAGCTATGCTAGGGTTCACATTAGCAATCAGTTCATTATCTGAGTAATCTTCATCCACATCAATGATAGGTGGATCAGCAGCCTTTTCAGAGGGGTTCTGAATGTTGTCTTTTGGTGTCACAACATTCTCAGTGACATCTACATTTTCAGAAACTTCCACATTTGGACTTTCTGATTGATTTAAAGGGATAGAAATCCCCGGTACAGATTGGTTGCCACTCAGTATACTAGTAACCAGCCTAGCAATAGCTTGGTGTACTTGAACTGATCCTTCTCTATTAGGTACAGAAGACGAAGGATGAGAAGAATTACCAGAGGCTGTAGCTTGAGCTCTTCCTGCATGTCTGGTTCTGAGCTTTTTGACTCTGGCTGGGTCAGTTGCCATCTCCCTGAGAGGAGTGACCTCAAGAACTTCAGATTCTATGCATGTAGTGATTGCCCTAGAATCTTGATCAGATGATGACGATGATGAGGAAGACGAAGCCGCCATGGTGGAAGACGATGTCTGAGACATTTTGATTGACTTTGAGTAATAGTAGCAGTTTGAGAAAAATCTTTGATTGGGAGGAGGAAACAGGTTGCAAGGATGAGAGAGGTAGGGGGTAAAAGGGAGTCTCTTCAACTTCTTAAAGCTTTTGAAGGAATTGTGAAAGAATATGATTAACCCACTAAATATAGACTTAATAAAATTAATCCCTTCAACCCTTGTTTTAAGCAAAACTAATTGCTATAATTTCTCATGTTGGTGAATACCCAACCTGCCCCTCAAATTTTCAAGTTTATTTCCAACAAGAGCCTTGGTAGAAGAATCAGTCAGTTGAAGCTTAGAGAAACTATGTTCCAGTTTAAATGACTTCTTCTCTTCAAAGTCAATAGGGTTCAAGGAAATGTTGATTGTTTTCAGATTGTCACAACATAATATCACAACATCTTGTGTAACATTGTCCTCAGGGAGCATCTGTTTTGACCAGATGTTTTGAGAACAGAATTTATTAGACTTGTTATTTCCAACATCCTTGTCAAGATGAATTAAGGTTCTGACAACACATTCTTCTTCAAGTTTATTTGCCACCTCACAGATATTATCAACCTGTAGTTTTGGAGTTCTTCTGACAGCTTCCATAGAAATAGCTCTTTTCATTCTTCTTAGATGAAGGAGACCAAGCTTATGCTGCCACAGTTTCATCTCTTTTTCTTCTTTGATGATTTGACACACAGTGGAGATAACAGTGTTCTCAGGCTGCCACACGTAACAGTTATCTTTGGATTTGATTCCTCTCATTACAACATCTAGTTTTTCATTAATTACTAGACATTCAGATCTTGAGAAGTTGACCATGAATCCTTGATCACATAATTGACTGATACTAATGAGATTAGTAGTCAACCCTTTTACCAGCAGTACTTTATTCAGACTTGGAGCTCCAGGGCAATCCAAATTTCCAACTCCTTTGACTTCACCTTTAGCACCATCTCCAAAGGTCACAAAACTGGTGGTGTGAGGCATAACATTATTGAGGAGATTTTTGAATCCAGTCATGTGTCTGGAACATCCACTGTCAAAGTACCAATCTTCCTTTGCAGAGACCCTCAGGGAAGTGTGAGCTATTAGTGCAATAGCCTTTTTCTTCCATTTAGGAGCATGAGGCACCTTTTTAGACTTAGGTATGACTCCTGAGCTCTGATTAGGATATCCATGTAGTCTGAAGCAGAAGGGCTTTATGTGACCATATCTCCCACAATGATGACATTTCCATCTTTGGTACCTCTTCTTCATATGTCTCTGTTCCTGATGTTGAGAGTTGTGTTGAGACATCCGTTGTGACATTTGCTTACCAGTACCAGATTTCTTTGCTTCCATAAATCCTAGTCCAAATTTATTTCCCACATTTTGTCCAACCTGAAGGATCTCTTCCAATTTGTCTGTTCCATTGGTCAACATCTTGACAGATTTGGTCATTTGATTCAGTTGTGAGTTCAGCAATTGAACTTCTCCTTCTAGATGACTTATAGTTTCAAGATTTGCCCTTTTTTCATCCTCCAGCTTTATAATGAGTTTTGATTGTTTTTCATTCTGCACACAGACTTCAACACTTCTGATACACAATTTCTTGTAGGTATCAGCCAGTTCTTCAAATGTCACTTCTTCATCACTAGTGTCACTTTCAGAAGTACAAACACTAGTTAGGGCAGTAACTAGTTTGGCAGATTCTTCTTCAGAATTACTTTCTGAATCATAGTCAGACCAAGTAACAGTCATTCCTTTCTTTTGCTTCTTAAGAAAGGTGGGACATTCAGCTCGAATATGTCCATATCCCTCACATCCATGGCATTGAATACCTCTGCCTTGGTTTCCCTTATCTTCTGACCTTGGTCTTCTGCTGGAACTGTCAATGTCAGAGGGAATGTTATGAACATTAGAACTTGACTTTGGGTCCATTCTTTTGATGAGCCTGTTGAATTGTCTTCCAAGCATGGCAATAGCTTCAGATATGTTTTCTTCTTCATCCTCCTTGTATTCAACATCAGTGTTGGATACAAGTGCTATGCTTTTGTTCTTCTTGTCACCATTATCAGTGATCCCCATCTCAAAAGTCTGAAGAGACCCAATAAGTTCATCCACTTTCAACTTGCTAATGTCCTGGGCTTCCTCTATGGCAGTTACCTTCATTGCAAATCTTTTAGGCAAGGATCTGAGAATCTTCCTTACCAGTTTTTCTTCTGACATTTTTTCTCCCAGTGCTCCTGAGGTGTTGGCAATCTCCAAGATGTTCATGTGAAACTCATGAATGGTTTCATCTTCCATCATTTTTAGATTCTCAAACTTAGTGGTCAACATCTGAAGCCTTGACATTTTTACTTTGGAAGTGCCCTCATGAGTAGTTCTGAGAGTGTCCCAAACTTCCTTGGCTAGTTCATATTGATGTACTAGTCTGAAAATGTTTCTATCAATTCCATTGAACAAGGCATTTAGAGCTTTTGAATTTCCCAGAGCTAACTCATCTTCTTCTTTACTCCAATCTTCCTCAGGCTTCAGACTGATTGTCCCATCTCTCTCAGTTATGGTGGGATGAATCCATCCTTTGTCAGCAGCTCTCCAAGCCTTTTTGTCCAGAGATTTTAGGAAGGCAATCATACGAGGTTTCCAGTAGTCATAATTAGTTCCATCCAGAATGGGTGGTCTATTTCCAAAAACTCCTTCTCTGTCCATAGTGCTAGAAAGTGATATCCCTAGATCTCACCCAGTAATACAGGCAGGGTGCCTGCTCTGATGCCAATTGAAATTCTGGCTGCGGATACTCAATGTCACGTTCAATGTTATGACACCGTATCTGACTTACTATATGACAGTAAATACAAAAAGCAATAAAGAACACAGTCAATTGTTTACCCAGTTCAGTGTGCAACAACACCTACTCTGGGGGCTACCAAGCCAGGGAGAGAATCCACTATAAGAGATGTTAATTCAGGAATAAACCAACCAGTTTATCTCCTTCACTTAAGACCTACCCAATGCAATTCTAATCTAAGTACAACTTAAACCTGAGTTCCTACTCACTCCCCTTCAATCACAGCAGTGATACATAAACCAATTTTGACTTAAGAATTGATGAAGACACTCTTCAAAAACACACACTTGATTAAGCTTCACAGCTTTTTAATCAAGCAACACAATCACTCGTGCTTCACAGCTTTGAGTGATGTACACAACTAACTTGACTCTGCTTCACAGCTTTAGTCAAGGAACATTCAAACACTCTTGCTTCAAAGCTTAGAGTGCTACACAACCCTTACAAATAGAAACCTATTCCAAGGCACTTATCACAATGATAATTGCTTGGAGTACAATAATCAAATCTATACAGATTACAAATTGATCTTCTAATCAATCAGCAGGGGATACTTGAAAAACAGCAGCTCTGTTGAATATATAGCAGCTGCAACTTCAGTTAGGGTTTCCAAAAACCTAGGGATAATTCCGTTTGACCTAAAGACCAGGTCACAGGACTTTATTAACCAGATTAGGGTTGAGCTAGGTTACCCCTCAGAAAACGCAGGATTCTGTTCAGAAAGGACTGAGTTATTTCCTGAAAAAACTCAGACTTATCCAATCCTGCAATCCTGTTAGTTCAGAACAGGATGTCATAACATCTGTTATGACATCTGAGAAAACCTGTCTACTGATTTAGCAAAATGTGATCATTTTGCAAAATGCTTAGATACACACTTATAAACATCAGTATTTGAATTACAATATTTTTCTGCAAAGGTACCTAATGAACCAGTACAAACTGAACTAGAATGTTATGACATCAGTCATGACATTCACACATACACTTGGGATTTACCAAAAATTCAAGCCAATACCTAAACACCTACAAAGACATCATTTGGACTTGCAGAGGTTTGGATGAGATAGCTATTATTGATCGATGCGGGGAATACCCTAATGTTCCTCTGATTGGTACCCAAGGAGGGATCTCTTACAATCCATGTCTAGTGCTCCGTCAGTTTGGAAGAGCAAGAAGAGCAGGGCCTCATGAAATGTTGGTGCCTCACATCAGTTTTGAGTTTCAGGTGGATATTGACGAGCTGCGTCGTAGGTTCATCAAGGCTTGGGACAAAGTTCATAAAGCTGACCCACAAGAGTTGGGGCCAAAGACTTATTTACCTATGGAAGCCTACTACAAATGGGTTCGCATCCGTGCTCAGAAGTTAGGTATGCCATACAAAGCCGTCAGACCTATCATTCTTGAGTCTCCTGACAAAGATGGTGTTCCTCCAACTGTCCTTCCTCCTCAGATACCTACTGATTATGAGACATTAAAGAGGTCTTGGTCGCAACTGCGAGAAGAACGAGATTCTTACCGGGAAAAGTTCAACGAGCAGGAATTGAAGATCCAAAAGCTGATGAAGCAGTTGGAGAACGAGCGAGCTCTGAATGACTACATCCGTACTGAGAAGAAGAGACCATGGGATCAATAAGGAGCTCTGGGTGTTCTTCTACAGTTCTATTTCCCTTTTCAGTATTTCCTTTCATGTAACGCCTAAGGGCAACCTGTTGAACAAATTAAGTTTCAAAGTTGAATCTAATGAAGTGTGTTCCTTTTTGTTTACAAAGTTGATTCCCGGTTGTCTTTGAAAACATAAATCATACGCATTCCATTCATCATGTGCATAGCAGGTTTTCTTCTTTTCAGGTTGCTTACTGTTCTTCGCTGTTTATTTCAGCATCATGAATCATGACTCATCATCAACTGAGATGTCCATCAAGGCTCTTCAGGCGCAGAATGCGCAATTTCAGGAATTAATCATGGGTTTGGCTCAGGGCCAAGAAGAGCTGAAGGCTCTGCTCCTGAAGAAGGAAAAGAAGAAGAAGAGAAGGACTGTTCTTTTAAACTCGGGCCGAAGGTTTGGCAATACTCTGCAGAATGAATAGGCTGGTTCTTCCATTGGCAAGGGTACTCCTCAAGCGGAAAAAGGTCCTAGTCCGGTAGTCTCTGACAACGAGACTGATTTCGATGAAGAGCAATATCCTCCTGCAGAAGACAGATACAAGCAGTTGGAAGACAGGTTGAATGCTATGGAGATCTAACAGGTGCCTGGGCTGGATTTCGGAGACTTGGGTTTGTCTACTGGTGTGATCATTCCTCGTAAGTTCAAAGCACCATCTTTCACTAAGTACGACGGGGCGTCTTGTCCCAAGCTACATCTCAGGTCCTACGTCCGGAAGATTCAACCGTACTCAGTGGATAAGAATTTGTGGATCCACTTCTTCCAGGAGAGTCTTTCAGGGACTCATCTCGAATGGTTCTATCAGCTGGATGGGACCAAGGTTCGTAACTGGGAGGAGTTGGCTACTGCTTTCTATAAGCAGTATCAATATAATGCCGACCTTGCCCCTACGCGTACCCAACTCCAGGGTATGTCGTTAGGTTCAAGTGAAGGTTTTAAAGAGTACGCTCAGAAGTGGAGAGATCTGGCTGGTAGAGTGCAGCCTCCGTTGACTGATCGGGAGTTGGTAGACATGTTCTTGGGGACCCTATCTGGGCCATTTTTCAACCATCTTATTGGTAACTCGTCTGCAGGGTTTACTGATCTTATTCTGACTGGAGAGAGAATTGAGGCTGGGTTGAAGTCTGGTAAGATTCCGAAGGGTGCATCGTCTAGTTCTGAGAAGAAACCCTTTAAAAAGGATGCTAGTGTTGTGTATGGCTCCAGACGACAAGAGAAATCTGAGCACCGCCAATCTGTCAGTGCGATAATGATTGCTAAGCCTGTTGCCGCTCCTCGGCCAACCAATCCTCAAAGGGCTGAAAGACCCCAGAGAGAGTTCACCCGGTTAAGTATGACTTTATCCCAAATCTTTCTGCAGTTACTATCCACCAATCTAGTGACTGTCAGAGAGGCGCCAAAGGTTGTAAACACTGCTTCCCCTAAATACAACCCAAATGCCCGCTGTGCTTATCACTCCGATAGCCCGGGACATTCCACTGATGACTGTTGGGCCTTAAGGAACAAGCTACAGGACCTTATTGACGCCAAGGAGGTACAATTTGAGGCATCTGAGAAGCCTAATGTAGTGACAGCTCCTCTGCCTGCTCATGGAGTGAATGTTATTGGGGGCGAAGATGAAGTGGATGAAGCCGAGTTTGATAGCTGGATCTACCCGGCAACCGACAGTGGACTTAACAATTGGAGTGCGAAGGACAACCTACCTGTTTCTCTTGTTACTGAGTAATGAATTCCTATGTTTTGGTATTTGTAATAAACAATAAATTGAACTTTATGGCCCGGTGTCTTACCCGAGGCACCGTGGTTTCATTTGCGAGGGCATATAAATTGTCATTTCATATATCATAAATGAAAATCTTGGACGTTTTCTCGCATTTCAAATCTTATGCTCCTTTTCTGTCTTTCTTTCCTGCATATATATTTCAAAACAGCTGTATTTACACACACTCACTCATACAGGTTTCAATCCACTCTGGATCTCACTGGTAACGACTCTGCTACTGCCAGTTATGACTTCGAAAATCCGATCAACTTAGCCGAAGACGAAGGTGAAGATGATTGCGAAGTGCCTGGCGAGCTTGCAAGACTGTTACTTCAGGAAGAGAGGGCAATTCAACCCCACGAGGAGCCAGTGGAAACAATAAACTTGGGTACTGAAGCAGACAGGAAAGAGGTAAAGATCGGTGCCAACCTAGAGCTCAGCGTGAAGCAACGGTTGACTAAGATGCTACATGATTATATGGAGATCTTTGCCTGGTCCTACGAAGACATGCCCGGGTTGGATACCGATATTGTGGTCCATCACTTGCCTACTAAGGAAGACTGTCCTCCGGTTAAGCAAAAGGTCCGTCGTATGCGTCCAGAGATGTCTGAGAAGATCAAGGCCGAGGTTATGAAACAGTTTGATGCCGGGTTCCTTGCAGTGACTTCTTACCCTCAGTGGGTTGCTAATGTGGTGCCGGTACCAAAGAAAGACGGTAAGGTCAGAATGTGTGTTGATTACAGGGATCTGAACAGGGCCAGCCCCAAGGATGACTTCCCCTACCTCACATTGATGTCCTTGTTGACAATACAGCTCAACATAAGGTGTTCTCTTTCATGGATGGTTTTTCAGGTTACAATCAGATCAAGATGGCTCCTGAAGACATGGAAAAGACTACCTTTGTTACTCAGTGGGGCACCTTCTGCTACAAGGTCATGCCTTTTGGACTGAAGAATGCTGGGGCAACCTACCAACGTGCCATGGTTGCTTTATTTCATGACATGATCCATCATGAGATAGAAGTGTATGTTGACGACATGATTGCAAGGTCCCAAACTGAGGAAGAGCATCTAGATCATCTGCAGAAGTTGTTTGACCATTTGAAACTGTACAAGCTGAGGTTGAACCCGAACAAGTGCACCTTCGGGGTAAGATCTGGAAAGTTGCTAGGCTTCGTTGTAAGCGATAAGGGTATTCAAGTGGACCCTGCCAAAGTCAAAGATATTCAAGAGATGCCAGTTCCTAAGACAGAGAAAGAGGTCAGAGGCTTTTTAGGACGCCTGAATTACATTGCTCGATTCATCTCACACCTAACTGCTACTTGTGAACCAATCTTCAAGCTGCTGAAGAAAGATCAGGTAGTACGTTGGAATGATGAATGTCAGGCTGCTTTCGACAGAATCAAGGAGTATCTCCAAGAACCACCCATCCTTATGCCACCGGTTGAAGGGAGACCTCTGATACTATACCTGACAGTGCTTGACAACTCAATGGGGTGTGTGCTGGGGCAGCATGACGAGTCTGGCCGAAAAGAGCATGCCATTTATTACCTTAGCAAAAAGTTTACCGACTGTGAGACCCGATACTCACTGCTTGAGAAAACTTGCTGCGCTTTGGTATGGGCTGCTCGCCGGCTGAGACAGTATATGCTGACTCACACTACCTTGTTGATCTCAAAGATGGATCCTATAAAGTATATATTTGAAATTCCTGCTCTGTCTGGGAGAATAGCCAGATGGCAAATGATCTTGACGGAATACGACATTCAATACACGACTCAGAAAGCCATCAAAGGAAGTGTATTGGCAGACCACTTGGCACATCAGGCCGTAGACGACTATCGGTCAATGAGCTTCGAGTTTCTGGACGAAAGCATCATGATTGTGACTGATTGTGAAGTACCTGGACCGGATGAAGGACCTGAGGAAGGATCCCGATGGTCTATGCACTTTGACGGAGCCTCCAATGCTCTGGGTAACGGTATCGGCGCCATAATCATATCCCCTCAAGGTACTCATACTCTGCTCACTGCCCGGCTATGTTTCAACTGTACCAACAACATGGCGGAGTATGAGGCGTGCATCATGGGTCTTCAAGCTGCGATCGACTTAAGGATCAAGTTTCTGAGTGTCTTCGGAGATTCCGCTCTTGTGATCAATCAGATCAAAGGAGAGTGGGATACGAAACATCCGAATCTTATTCCTTACAGAGAATATGTGTTGACATTGATCCCCCACTTCACAAAGATAACCTTTGAACACTTCCCGAGAGAGGAGAATCAGCTGGCGGACGCGTTAGCCACAATGTCTTCTATGTTCAAGGTCAAATGGGATAATGAGGCTCCCCGGATCATCATCTGGAAACTGGACGAACCGGCATACTGTTGTGATCTCGAGACTGATTTGGTGACTGAGAAGCCTTGGTACCATGAGGTAAAGAGATATTTGGAAGCTCAGGAATACCCTGAAGGTGCATCTGTCAACGATAAGAAGTTTCTGAGTAGGTTCGCAACGAAGTTCTTCCTTAGCAATGGCATCTTGTACAAGCGAAACCATGATTCGACCTTACTGCGTTGTGTGGATAAGACTGAAGCAGAAAGGATCATGGAAGAGCTACATGAAGGGACCTTTGGTACACATTCCAGTGGGAACACTATGGCAAAGAAGATCCTACGGGTATGGTATTTCTGGTCCACCATGGAAGCTGACTGTTACCAGCACTCTCGGACATGCCATAAATGCCAGATTTATGCAGACAAGGTGCATGTTCCTCAAGTTCCTTTGAATGTTATGACTGTGCCTTGGCCGTTTGCAATGTGGGGCATAGACATGATCGGTGAGATTAAACCTACGGCATCTAATGGGCATCGCTTCATCCTGGTAGCGATTGATTATTTCACAAAGTGGGTCGAAGCAGCTTCCTACGCTACGGTAACCAAGACTGTTGTGGCACGGTTCATTCGGCATAATCTGATCTGTCGATACGGCGTCCCAGAAAGGATTATTACAGACAACGGTACCAATCTCAATAACAAGATGATCACTGAGCTCTGTGAGCAGTTTAAGATACAGCACCACAACTCTTCTCCTTACAGACCGAAGATGAATGGGGCTGTAGAAGCAGCAAATAAGAACATTAAGAAAATCGTGCAGAAGATGACAGTGACTTATAAAGATTGGCACGAGATGTTACCGTTTGCTCTACATGGGTACCGTACCTCAGCCAGGACGTCAACCGGGGCAACTCCTTTCTCTTTGGTTTATGGTATGGAGGCAGTCTTACCGATCGAAGTGCAGATACCCTCTCTCTGGATAATGAAGGATGCAAATCTGAACGAAGATGATTGGATCCAGACACGACTTGATCAGTTAAACCTCATTGATGAAAAGAGACTTGCTGCTATCTGCCATGGTCAGACATACCAGAAACGGATGATCAGGGTGTTTAACAAAAAGGTCAGACCACAAGAGTATCAAGTTGGGGATCTGGTAATCAAGCGAATCATCCTTCCTCAGAGTGATCCAAGGGGCAAATGGACCCCTACGTACGAAGGGCCATTTGTGGTTAAACATGTGTTCTCAGGAGGAGCCATGATTCTAACCAACATGGATGGTGACGACCTTCCTCACCCCGCCAATGCAGACATAGTAAAAAGATACTACGCATGAAAAAAGACCCGCTTGGCTGACATGCCTAGGCACAAATTAGGGCTTCCCGGCGAACCAAAAGGGTTCGGGCAAAATGAAGGGATGAAATGAAAAAAGTTGTACACCCGGCAAGTCGAAAATTTGAAAAGGCGGCTTGGGCATCCCGGTGGACTGAAAACCCGAAAGGGCGGTCCAGGCAAAAGTTAGGGATAAAGCGTAATACTATGTCTCATTGGATTACTTTGCATCCAGAGTCCGGTATCTACATCAAGGTCAGACGGCATCGATCAGTCAGCTTCATCTTCCACTAAGGTCATCAAGTGATGAGACGCTCGGAGATTATAAAGGCAATAGCAGAGTTGAAACCCAGTGGGATCATTCATTTCACACAGCTGTTTATTTTCTCTTGAACAAAATTGTATAAACTCTCTTGTTCGGCGGCGTTCTCTTACTAGGACGTCAGCCTCTTGTACAAAAACCGCCTATTTTCAGGCAATTCAAAATCAATACAAAGATATCTTTCAGTTAAAATTGCCCATTTGTTTTTTTTCTTTTCTGTTTTATTTTGCGAAGAACGTCCAAGGTTCAATTTGTGATATATGCATTGACAATAATTTGCTAACTCATGAATATTTGCATACGAAACAAAGGATTAATTACAGGTAACATTAGAAACAGGGGCAATAAAGAGTTGTCTAAGCAATCTAATTGTTCTATCCTCCAAGGTATCAAGGTAGGTTCAGCTGAAGAACACAACTAGATATCTTAATTCCCCAGAGAGTAAGCCAGCAAGTCAATACACTCTCCTCAAGCAAAGCTATTATCAAACCTTA
Source organism: Vicia faba (assembly GCA_948472305.1). Lineage (NCBI taxonomy): Eukaryota > Viridiplantae > Streptophyta > Magnoliopsida > Fabales > Fabaceae > Vicia > Vicia faba. The sequence continues at coordinate 803,317,124 of OX451735.1, forward strand.
AGGAAGTTGGGTATCCTCCCGCAGATCTCAACATCCCCAGCAGTATACATGCATTCTTAAACAAGCATCCCCGGCAGTCTTGGTCTAAAGATTGTTCCCCGGCGGTATATCAAACATTCAGTGGAGTCCCTTCCCCGTTACAGTTCAAAACTTCCCCAGAAGAGTCCAATTTAGTTCCCCAGGAAAGTTGGAATCCATCTCCCCAAGCAGTAAGCTTATCCCCAGTAGATTCTGGAAGCTTATCCTCGCAGAGCCCAAACGCGTCTCCCGACTTTATTTAGAGAGTTATTTCCCTACCAGGATATAACTGGGCTATCCTCAGCCAAAAGCCACGGAAAGAGCGTCCTTGACGAAGTCTTCTTACCCCCAGCGAAATCTATTAGCATTTCCAACACAACAAGGGTATCCCCAGCAAGTTATTATCAACAGCTCAGCAAAGTATCTCTCGCCCCACAGAGTATTGCTTCCCAGCAAGATCGTTAGAGTACTTTTTTCCCCGCAGAGTTATCCATTCGCCAAGTCTATTCCCCAACGGAGTTATCTTCTCCTACCGGTAGTCTTGCAACTAACATCCCTAGCGGAGGCAAAATCTATTCTTCAACAGCAGCCCAGGAGTGACTTCCCGGCACCCGTCAAGGATTTACTTTCCTAGACGAAAAGATACATTCATAAACATCACATACATCATTATAGCATGCATATACGCATCATATCCTACAAATCTCATTTATATCGAGAACATCATTGCTTGATCCATATCACGCATTGCATATGACTGACCTTTACCTTTCAGGAAATATTCAGTTAAGTTCTCAATCATATTTCAAGACCTAGACCGGTTCAGTTAATCGACCCTAAGATTTTCTGTTTCTTATCCAGTCAAAGGCCTTCTCTGGTTCAGTCAGATCGACCCCAAGATCTCCCTGTTTCTTACCCAGTTGAAGACATTTCAAGACCTAGACCGGTTCAGTTAATCGACCCTAAGATTTTCTGTTTCTTATCCAGTCAAAGGCCTTCTCTGGTTCAGTCAGATCGACCCCAAGATCTCCCTGTTTCTTACCCAGTTGAAGACATTTCAAGACCTAGACCGGTTCAGTTAATCGCCCCTAAGATTTTCTGTTTCTTATCCAGTCTAAGGCCTTCTCTAGTCCAGTTAAATCGACCCCAAACAGATTTTCCTGATAAAGACTCAGTAGAAGTTATTCAAGATTCTCTCAATGATTGCTGTTGAGGTTGTAGTCGCCTATGGTTCTCTCCCCGATACTGAGGAGGTAATAATCATCCCAAGATTCGCTCAGCGTTACTGTTGAGGTCGAAGTCGTCCAAGATTCTCTCAATGATTGCTGTTGAGGTTGTAGTCGCCTATGGTTCTCTCCCCGATACTGCGGAGGTAGTAATCATCCCAAGATTCGCTCAATGATACTGTTGAAGTTGAAGTTATCCAAGATTCTCTCAATGATTGCTGTTGAGGTTGTAGTCGCCTATGGTTCTCTCCCCGATACTGTGGAGGTAGTAATCATCCCAAGATTCGCTCAATGATTGCCGTTGAAGTTGAAGTTATCCAAGATTCTCTCAATGATTGCTGTTGAGGTTGTAGTCGCCTATGGTTCTCTCCCCGATACTGCGGAGGTAGTAATCATCCCAAGATTCGCTCAACGAGTGCTGTTGAGGTTGAAGTCATCCAAGGTTCTCTCACCGTTCCTGTTGAGGTAGTAACCACCCCTGGTTCATTCATCACCTTTTGAAGATCCAGATCCAGCTCCTGTAATGGGTCAGGTAATCATTTTTTCTTTTGCAGGTACGCAAGTTCTCGCTAAGGAATCTCTTACGCGATCGACATCCAGATGGCATCTATAAGCCCATCATCCTATCCATCAATCTCTAAATGGCATCTATAAGCCCATTCCCATCACACTGCTACTATGTGAGCGCAAATTTCTGGGCACTCTAGTGTTCAATCATCTTCCACCTTCGGATTACGAAAGGCACGTCAGCCAATCTGCATCCTCAGGTCTAAGAAGATTAAACAGGGGCAACTGTTGTACCCCAAAATTTGCCCTCCCATATTCTTCAGGATTTGCCAAGATAAAGCTTCAAAATCTCCCCAAGGGTTGCACAGTTCAAGGGCCTCCTAACAATCAAAATTAGGGTTTTGGTTCTGACAAAGTAAATGAAGTTTCCAAGGGTCCAATCAAGTCCTACATGCCTACAAACATGGTCAAGCATCCTCATGTCAAGTTTCAAGACTTACAGCACAAAATTGCACAGTCAAAAACCCTAATTGCACTACAGTCAACTGTAGGGGCAAAATGGTCATTTGACAGTCAAAAGTTCAAATTTTTGGTCAACATCTCATTTTGAAGCCACAAACATCATTTGATCAATGCTTGATCATGATTCTCAAAGCTTGGCTCAAAAATCATCAAGATGCAAAAAGTTTCCATATTTGGATAGTTGAAAAAGTCAACTGTAAATTGACCAGGGCATAACTTCCACATGGTTTATCATAAAAATTCCATCCAAAGCTCATTTTGAAGATAAAGAAATTTCCTACAACTCCTCTTCACACTTCAAGTCCAAGAAATGCTCTCACAAAAAGTTATCAATTTCAACATTATAGGTCATTTTCAAAAGTCAACAAAAAGGGACTTTAAGTCAAAGGCCATAACTTGAGATTGGTAAATCAAAATGACATGGGACCAAAGGCATTGGTTAGAGGACTTCAAGAACTTTCCAAAATGTCCAAGAACATGAGCAAAGCTTAAAACTTGAGCAAGTTATGCCTTGTGGAAGTTGGGAAATTTTTGGATATTTTGAAAAGTCAACATTGATTCAAATGACCTAAAAATGCTAATGGGCCTCTTTTTCTTCCACAATTCATCATCCAAGGCATGTGCACGACCATGTGGCCCAAAGGGAAGTTTTTTATCATTTTTATTTATTTATTTGGATTTTTTATTATTAATAATTCATTTAATTAATTAAAATACATGAAAAATACCAAACCAATGCAATCAAATCTTTTTGTGCATGGAATAGGTTTAAAATTTCGTGCATGATCATATATGGAAGGAATTGAAGTGATTGGCCATGATTTGTACCAAATAGGCATGAAAAATATTTGAAAAGATCCTTAAGAATCAAATCTTGAAAATCATGAATGCAAAGGTTTTGATTTGTTTTCTTTGACCTAAAGCACTCACACATATATACATATGCTAACCCTACTCCTCAGGACCTCTCAGCTGCGCAAAAAAGGCCAAGAACAAAACTTGAATTTTCTCAAAAAAGTCAAATACTGAAAACTGTTTTCCAGGGCGATTCAAGCTGAGATAATCATCTCATCACCTTCCTGAGACGTCAAGAAACGTTTTTGAATCACTTTCCACATCCCTAACGCCCAGAATTGGTGAATAGGATTCAAACTTTTCACATTTTTTCCATAATCGTGTTTTAATATTTAAGCATTTTCATGGCATTTTGTTTGTGGATTCATACTAAGTGATGTATTTTGAAGCTAACCATACAATTTAATTGAGTTTTCATGTACTATACGCGATTCCACCATTGATACAGGCTAGGGTTCCTTGAATTCTAAATTGGGCGTTTCCAAATTTGGTAAAATTAGGACATGCCAACACCATGAATGAACTCAGCATGCTTGGACGGTTCAAAATCAACCCTCGCGCCTAATTTATGTGGCCGGACGGCCTAATCGCTATTTTTCATAATGTTGCTTTTGGGGACGGTTCAAAACCGTTGCCCATTCTTTTCTTATTTCAGGAAAAAAACAAAGCCATGGAGAAGACGATGAAGTGGCAAGCTGTGGTTGGTTTATTTGAAATTTCGCGCTAACTTTCCCACTAACCATGTTTTTCTCTTATATTAATTATTAGTTATTATATATTCAAAGGCGCATGAATGGCATAGTGGTGGAGAAGGCACTTGGTAATCTTCAGGACCTGGGTTCGATCCCAAGTCCCCCTCATATTTCCTTATATTTTTCTTTGAAACGTGATCAGGTGCTTTGGCCCCTCAATGATCTACCATGCACTCATTGTAATCTCAAGCCTCAACTCAACTTTAGTTTTGATGAAAGACAAACAAGCTAGTTTGATGAAAGACAAACAAGCATTATGGAAAGAAGGAAAAGAAGTGGAAATCATCTTAAAGCATCATTCACTCAAAGCTTCAAGGAACTTGGCAAGCAATCAAGTATATCAATTCTCAATTAAGATACATTGATTAGAAATGCTCAAAAATGATATACACACTTGCCACATCACTTCAAGTATATTTCAAAAACAAATTTTAAGTTTTTCTCTGCTGTAAATCGATTAACATCTTGTGTAAATCGATTTACACATGCTTTTTTCAAAAACTGTTTGCTCCTGCCAGCAATCGATTTACAGGTTGTGTAAATCGATTGATCACAGAACAAACTGATTTTTTAACACTTGTAAATCGATTGACACTACATGCTAATCGATTTACACTTCAAACTTTTTGAAATTCTGAACGTTGCAAACACGTGCAATCGATTTGCATGTTATGTTAATCGATTTGCACATTGAAAATTTTGAAAAATCTGAAATGGTTTCAAGATATCCTTCATACCTTTTCTCCAATAGTTGCATGATCAAACATTGCATCTTGTCAAGTTTTACAAACAGAAAAGTGTCCTTTTGGAAAGGTATCTTGATTACTATATATTACAAAATCTTTCAAATCATAAACAACTCTTCTCTTGCAATAAAATCTGAACTTTGTAAAATATTCAAACTTCATATTTCTTAACTTTTAAGAACAAAGATTTTCTGCACTTTCACACATATAAAGAACAGAAATCTTTGAGCATTATCTAACCATTGTGTTACAGTTTGAATTGCTTACAAGAGAAGAAAGAAGAAACTTCAAAGAAGTCACTCTATGTGATCAACATCTTTCAAGAAATCATACTTCATAAAAACATACAAAGTGTAACTTATTTCCAGGATTGTTGGAATTAAGTATTAGATTACTTTTGTTCCTTGTTGTCCATTATTGGAAACAAGAGGTATCTTTTGAGAGGATTGTTCTCATTAGACTTATTGGAAATCCAAGAGGGTGTTCTTGGTTATTTGTTAGGTTCTTTAGTGGATAAGACTAGGAAGAGTCTTGTAAAAGTTCTAACAATATAGTAAAATCTCTTGCGTGTTTGCAAGGGGACTGGACGTACTTCCGGGTTGTGGAAGGAACCAGGATAATTCTCCGTGTCTCTTTACTTTCTGCACTTTACAGTTTTCAAAGCACTATATCAAAACCAGAAAGTATAAAATAAGTCAAAAATCGACCATCACCTAATTCACCCCCCCTCTTAGGCGCAATCTTAATCTTACAATTGGTATCAGAGCTGGTTATAGGTAACCTGCTCCTAGAGATCCAGAATGGCTTCCGCAAATCATCAACCAGTTTTCAGAGATGGTGGTAGTAACAACAAGCCTCCTCTATTTTGTGGTGAATATTTTGACTTTTGGAAAATACGCATGAAGGCGCATTTAGAAGCACAAGGAGAGGAAGTATGGGATGCTGTTGAAAATGGCCCATTTATCCCAATAACGGTAATCAATGGCATTGGGTCTGCAAAGCCCAAAACTGTATGGGACGACGATGATAAAAAGAAAGTTCTCTATGACAAAAAGGCAATAAACCTTCTTCAAGGTGCTCTCAGTATGGACGAATTTTTTCGTGTCTCAAACTGCAAAACAGCAAAGGAAATTTGGGATACCTTGGTTCAAACTCATGAAGGAACGGCTGAAGTAAAAAGATCAAGGCTAAATACCTTGAGTCAAGAATATGAACTATTTCGAATGCAGCCCGGAGAATCCATTCTTGACTTACAAAAGAGATTTGTGCATTTGACAAATCACTTAATTGCTCTTGGTAAAACCCTGTCAAATGATGAACTCAACTTGAAAATCCTTAGATCATTGACTAGGGAATGGCAACCAAAGGTAACGGCAATCTCGGAAAAGAAGAGTCTCTCCGCAATGACTTCCGCTACATTATTCGGCAAACTTCAAGAATACGAAACGGAACTCGGTAGACTTGAAAAACATGAGAATTTAGAAAAGAAGTCCAAAAACATTGCCTTAAAAATTGATTCAAAAGAAGTGGTAAAAGAAGACAATCCGGAAGAAGATGAAAATTTCATGCTTCTAGTGAAAAGACTTGGAAAGTTTTTTGGCAGAAATGACAAAGGCGGATCTCATGCATATAAGAGAAAGCACTTCAAGAAAAGAGAAGCCTCCACATCAACTCAAGATGTCTCATGTTATGAATGTGGAAAGCAAGGACACATCAAGCCAAACTGTCCAAATCTCCCAAAGAAAAATGGATTCAAAGGAAAGGACTCAAAACAAAAGAAAGCCTACATAGCATGGGAAGATAATGATATGAGCAGTTCATCGGAATCGGAAAGCGACGAATGTGCAAACTTAGCCTTAATGGCATCGCATCACTCCGACAATGAAGAAGAGGTTAGTAATGAATTTAATCTTTTTGATGATGATGTTCAAGGTGCAATTGATGAACTCTTGAAAGAATGCAAAAGTTTATACAAAAAGGTGTCAAAACAAGAAAAAGAACTTCTAAGTTGTCTAGAAAAAATTGACACCATGACTAAAGATTTTGATCTTCAGAAACAGAATTTTATAAAAGAAAAGGAAAACTTTGCATGCTCCAAGTGTGAATCAAATGTCTTTCAAATTGTTCAATTGAAAAGAGTCATTGAACGATATGAAAAAGGACAAATAGGATTGGAAGGATTACTAAGCCAACAACGTTATCCTAATGATAAAAGAGGTCTTGGTTATGTGAATACTAAGAAACCAAGTAACAATCCCACTGTTTTTGTAAAGGCTAGTAATAGTTCCAATCCCAAGAAAGTAGAAAAGAAGCAAGTTGTTCATAATCATCAAAAGAAAAAGGCTAATGTATCTAAAAGAAAACAAATTCCTAGATACAAGAGCAAATTTGTTCCAAACTGTTTTTACTGTGGTATTATTGGACACACACCAAATGCATGCTATATTAGAAATTTCAGTATGGCTAGTGGACATTATGCATGGGTGAAAAAGGGAACTAACTATGAAGGACCCAAGGAAACTTGGGTACCTAACAAGAAATAATTTGTTTTTGTAGGTATGCTTGAAATCCACTTCAAATGTTTGGTATCTTGACAGTGGATGTTCAAAGCATATGACAGGAGATGTACACCAATTTTCATATCTAGTACATAAAGCCAAAGGGTATGTCACCTATGGAGACAACACCAAAGGAAAGATTCTTGGCGTTGGAATAGTTGGCACACCTCCATCCATTCAAATTGAGGATGTTCTCTATGTTGAAGGATTAAAGCACAACCTTCTTAGCATAAGTCAACTTTGCGATAGAGGGTTCAAGATCAAATTCAACAAAGAAGAATGCCTTATTATGGATGAGGCACCCAATGAGGTAAAACTCAAAGGTATAAGATCTAACAATATTTTTGTGATTACTCTAGATGATTTGTCTATGAAGGTACAATGTCTTATGGTAAACAACAATGACGCTTGGTTATGGCATAAGAGGATTGCTCACATTCACATGGAGCACTTGAACAAATTGGTTAAGCATGACTTAGTTATTGGTCTACCAAAGATGAAGTTCATCAAAGACAAATTATGTAGTGCATGCCAAAAGGGCAAACAGACCAAATCAACTTTCAAACCAAAGAATGTGGTTTCAACAACAAGACCACTTCAATTGTTGCACATGGATCTTTTTGGTCCATCTAGAACAAGAAGCTTCGGAGGTAACATTTATGCATTAGTTATTGTAGATGATTTTTCCCGTTTCACTTGGACTTTGTTTTTAGTACACAAGAATGAAGCATTCAAGGCATTCAAGAGATATGCAAAACAAGTTCAAAATGAGAAGTCATCAAAGATAACATCAATCCGAAGTGATCACGGTGGAGAGTTCCAAAACAGTCTATTTGAAGAATTTTGTGAAGAAAATGGGATCTTCCACAATTTTTCAGCACCAAGAACTCCACAACAAAATGGAGTAGTTGAAAGGAAAAATAGGTCTTTGGTGGAACTTGCTAGAACCATGCTAAGTGACTCAAGTTTGCCTAAATATTTTTGGGCGGATGCGGTAAGCACGGCATGTTATGTAAGCAATCGCGTGATCATAAGACCTATACTAAAGAAAACTCCATATGAGATCTACAAAGGAAGAAAACCAAATATATCTCACTTTCATATTTTCGGGTGCAAATGTTTTGTCCTTAACAACGACAAAGACAATCTCGGTAAGTTCGATGAAAAATCGGATGAAGGTATCTTTCTTGGTTACTCCCTTTCTAGCAAAGCTTTTAGAATTTACAATAAAAGAACTTTAACTATAGAAGAATCAATGCATGTTTCTTTTGATGAATCTAACACCTCCAAGGAGGAAGTTGCTATTTGTGATGATGATGATTCTATAGATTTATCTCATGAGATTTCCTGCGGAGATGGCAAAATTGTCAATCCGGAACAAACACATGAACTTTCACATCAAAATGAAAATGATGATGATCTTCCTCAAGAATGGAGAACTCATCGTGATCATCCAATTGACAATATAATTGGAGATATTAGCAAAGGAGTATCTACTCGACTAAATCTTAAGGATGCATGCTTAAATATGGCGTTTGTATCTCAAGTTGAACCTACTAAAGTGGCTCAAGCACTAGAAGATGATCAATGGATCCTTGCCATGCAAGAAGAGTTAAACCAATTCGAGCGGAACGATGTTTGGGAACTTGTTCCTAATCCAGGAAATAAACGTATCGTTGGAACCAAATGGGTTTTAAAAAACAAGATGGATGAAAATGGAATAATCACTCGAAACAAGGCAAGACTAGTTTCTCAAGGATACAACCAAGAGGAAGGAATTGATTTTGAAGAAACTTTTGCTCCGGTAGCACGTTTGGAAGCAATAAGACTATTACTTGCATATGCATGCTCATTGGACTTTGAACTTTTTCAAATGGATGTAAAAAGCGCATTTCTCAACGGATTCATAAATGAAGAAGTCTATGTAAAACAACCTCCCGGATTTGAAGACTTCAAACATCCTAATCATGTCTTCAAACTGAAGAAAGCTCTCTATGGGCTGAAGCAAGCACCAAGGGCTTGGTATGATAGACTAAGCGCATTCCTATGTGAAAAAGGGTTTGTAAAGGGTAAAGTTGATACCACTCTCTTCATAAAAAATGTTAATCATCATACCTTACTTGTACAAATCTATGTAGATGATATTGTTTTCGGTTCAACTAACCAAAATATGTGCAAGGAATTTTCGTCTATGATGCAAGGAGAGTTTGAGATGTCTATGATGGGAAGATTGAATTTCTTTCTTGGTCTTCAAATTAAGCAACTCAAACATGGTATCTTCGTAAACCAATCAAAATATTGCAAAGACCTTATAAAGAAGTTTGAGATGGAAAGTAGCAAAGAGAGTGCAATTCCTATGGGATCCGGCACCTATCTTGACCCAGATGAATCAGGAAATTCTATTGACATAACTAAGTATCGTGGAATGATTGGCTCACTCCTTTATTTAACAGCAAGTAGACCTGACATTATGTTCAGCGTTTGCCTATGTGCAAGATATCAAGCCAATCCTAAAGAGTCTCACCTTGCAGCAGTCAAGCGCATAATAAAATATCTCAAAGGAACAACCAACGTCGGATTATGGTATCCAAAAGGTAGTATGTGCAATCTAGTTAGTTATTCTGATGCTGACTATGCAGGTTGCAAAACTGATCGCAAAAGTACAAGTGGAACATGTCACATTCTTGGAAATGCCTTGGTTTCATGGTCATGCAAAAAGCAAGCAAGCGTAGCTCTCAGCACTGCCGAAGCAGAATACATTGCGGCTGGAAGTGGATGCGCTCAAATTCTTTGGCTAAAACAACAATTACTTGACTATGGAGTAAACCTTGGATGCATTCCTCTTCGATGTGATAACACAAGCGCGATCAATATTACGAAAAATCCAGTTATGCATTCCCGGACGAAACACATTGACATCAGACATCATTTTATCCGAGACCATGTACTCAAAGGAGATGTCGAGATCACATTTGTGGACACTCAAAATCAACTCGCGGACATCTTCACAAAACCACTTGCAAAGGATGCTTTTTTCAAAATTCGTCGTGAACTTGGAATCCTCGATGAACAAGATATTTAAGGTGCACTCAATCCTTGACTATACCTTAGTGTACATATATATGTGGTTTGACATTGTTTCAAATGTTAAAAATAATGATTTTTTAAATTTTCTCTTTAAGTAAATCGATTTACACCATATGTCAATCGATTTACTACTGAAGCAAATCATTTCTTTTAATAAAATCTTCTGTGTAAATCGATTTACACAATATGTCAATCGATTTACTACTGAAGCAAATCATTTTTTTAATAAAATCTTGTGTGTAAATCGATTTACACAATATGTAAATCGATTTACCACTGAACGAAAATCACTTTTTATGAAAATGTTCTGTGTAAATCGATTTAACCAAGGGGTAAATCGATTTACCACAGAATCTGAAGCATTTTTTATGTATTTTCTCTATGCAATGTATTTTGTTTTAACATGTGATACTTGTAATGAGCTTTTAATATATTGGTCAAACATTCATTGTCTCTCAACCTCCCACCTTTCTATTGCCCAATCAATAAAACCTTGACCAAATTATCAAATTAAGTCTCATAAAGACCTCACTTACCCTACTATACTATTTAATCTCACCAAAACTCCCTCACTATCTCATAACACCAACACACTCTCTCTCATAACAACACAAAAGAACTCTATATCTCTCTCTTCAAAACCCTAACAAGATCCATGGCTCCCAAGAGAAAAGCCTCTGCCTCAGAGAAAGGAAAGAAGCCAGCTTCGTCATCATCTGAAAACTCTGTGCTCGAGTACCTCACGGATCCACAGCGGGACAGATTTCTCAAGCATTTTCAAAAGAAAATCGTCTCTACTCCAAAGTTTGGTATGTTATCTACTTTTCCAGATGAATGCTTCTCATTTCAAAGAGATTTCATTGCTTATGGGTTAGAACCATTAATATCTTCACATGGTTTCTATTACCCGGATCTGGTTAAAATTTTCTACAGCAACATGTGCTATGACAACAACAAATGTTATACATATGTCCTTGGAAAAAGAATCCCTCTGTATTCCAAAACTCTTGGCAGAATCTTGAACATTCCATATTCTGGTAGTACCCTCTATGATCCAGAAGATGCTGCTTGGGAAAACTATCAGAAGCGAGAATTTTTCTATAGCATTGGAAGGTTATCAGAATCTGAATACCGTGCCAAGCGGATTCGCAGTCTTGGCGGGGTTACTCCAGCTAGGGACACATGGAGTGCTGGAAATTTCCATATTGATGATAGGTTGTTTCACTACTTTCTGGTGTATATTTTGTTTCCTAGAGCAGGGAATCATTGTACGGTGACCGACCTAGAGCTTCAAATCATCTATGCAAGGAAAAATGGAATCCCGGTCAATTGGGCAAAATTGATTGTGATGCATATGCTGAAAGTTGCCGCAAGGGCCACCTTTCTACCATATGCATATTTCATTACAAGGATTATGGAAGCTTATGATATAGATTTCACTGGATTTGAGCGAATTGAAATGGATCCAATCTCCACTAGGATCTCCATCAAAAATGTTGATTCAAGGATGGGTGTTCATTTCAATGCTGAAGCAAAAACCATAACTTACATTGGAGAAGATGTGGTCGGCGATGAAGGTCAAAATGCAGATGAAGAAGACCATGAAGTTCCTCCTGCTGCTGCTGCTTCTGGTCCCACAAATCAAGATGTTATGGATTTCATGACGCAACAGTTTGCTTCTCTGAATTCTAACATCAATGCTCGATGGACGGAGATAAATGACTCTACCTCATCTCGGATAGATGCTTTTCAGAATGATGTGAACCAACAATTTTCATATCTTTATTCACATCTTCATATCCCTCCATACGACCCAACCAACCCTGCACCTCCGCCTCCTCAATACACCGAACCACCTCTTCAACAACAATTTCCTTATCAAGGACCTTTCTAAAATGTTCTTGATCAATGTTATTAAATTCTTAGTATAAGTATCATTATGGATTTTGTCTTGTTTTATTTTGTTCATTTTATGTATTGTGTTCTTAAAACTTTGTTCGATAATCTTGAAAGTTTTGTGTTTTTCATTCATGTTCCTATACATTTCTTTCTGGTATACTTTCTTGTTGCATCTTTCCCTTCTTTTTGATAATGTCAAAGGGGGAGAAGGATGTAATAGCACTTTATGGTTGTTTGTTTTCATTGTCTTTAACAGAGCAAACTTTCAAAGCTTTTTCTCCATAGGGGGAGAAATCTTCTCAGGGGGAGAAAACACCTTTTGCTCAAATACTGATCAACACATAAAGGAAAATGGTTTGTCATCATCAAAAAGGGGGAGAATGTAATCTCAAGCCTCAACTCAACTTTAGTTTTGATGAAAGACAAACAAGCTAGTTTGATGAAAGACAAACAAGCATTATGGAAAGAAGGAAAAGAAGTGGAAATCATCTTAAAGCATCATTCACTCAAAGCTTCAAGGAACTTGGCAAGCAATCAAGTATATCAATTCTCAATTAAGATACATTGATTAGAAATGCTCAAAAATGATATACACACTTGCCACATCACTTCAAGTATATTTCAAAAACAAATTTTAAGTTTTTCTCTGCTGTAAATCGATTAACATCTTGTGTAAATCGATTTACACATGCTTTTTTCAAAAACTGTTTGCTCCTGCCAGCAATCGATTTACAGGTTGTGTAAATCGATTGATCACAGAACAAACTGATTTTTTAACACTTGTAAATCGATTGACACTACATGCTAATCGATTTACACTTCAAACTTTTTGAAATTCTGAACGTTGCAAACACGTGCAATCGATTTGCATGTTATGTTAATCGATTTGCACATTGAAAATTTTGAAAAATCTGAAATGGTTTCAAGATATCCTTCATACCTTTTCTCCAATAGTTGCATGATCAAACATTGCATCTTGTCAAGTTTTACAAACAGAAAAGTGTCCTTTTGGAAAGGTATCTTGATTACTATATATTACAAAATCTTTCAAATCATAAACAACTCTTCTCTTGCAATAAAATCTGAACTTTGTAAAATATTCAAACTTCATATTTCTTAACTTTTAAGAACAAAGATTTTCTGCACTTTCACACATATAAAGAACAGAAATCTTTGAGCATTATCTAACCATTGTGTTACAGTTTGAATTGCTTACAAGAGAAGAAAGAAGAAACTTCAAAGAAGTCACTCTATGTGATCAACATCTTTCAAGAAATCATACTTCATAAAAACATACAAAGTGTAACTTATTTCCAGGATTGTTGGAATTAAGTATTAGATTACTTTTGTTCCTTGTTGTCCATTATTGGAAACAAGAGGTATCTTTTGAGAGGATTGTTCTCATTAGACTTATTGGAAATCCAAGAGGGTGTTCTTGGTTATTTGTTAGGTTCTTTAGTGGATAAGACTAGGAAGAGTCTTGTAAAAGTTCTAACAATATAGTAAAATCTCTTGCGTGTTTGCAAGGGGACTGGACGTACTTCCGGGTTGTGGAAGGAACCAGGATAATTCTCCGTGTCTCTTTACTTTCTGCACTTTACAGTTTTCAAAGCACTATATCAAAACCAGAAAGTATAAAATAAGTCAAAAATCGACCATCACCTAATTCACCCCCCCTCTTAGGCGCAATCTTAATCTTACACTCATAATCTCAACGCACCACGTGGCCACTGAAGACCATCCAAGGGCCCAGATCTGAGGAGCTCCATATACCCTGGTCAAATATGCCTCACACGCCCAAAAAGGTCAAACCAAGCCAAGCTTCTTGGGCCTAAAATGCTAAGATCCAACCTCCCAATTTGGGGACAGACCCCCCTAGGTTTGCAATATTCTTTTCATTATTTTTTTATTTGACTCAATTATTTCTCTTTTTTTATTTTTTTCTCTAATTTAAATATTTTCATAAAAAACATCAAAACAATAAAAAATCAGAAAAAGGCAAAATAAATATTTTTATTTAATGTTATTTTGTTTTTGTAAATAAATTGCATTAATTAATTTTAGTTTTTTAAATCTAGGATTAATCTTAATATTTTTTCAATAAAACTTAAAATTTGTAGAATTAGGGTTTGCATTAATTTTTATCCTTTTTCTTTTCTTTTCACTAATAATTAAATATTATTTATTTTTATAAATCAAATTGCATATAAATTCATTAATTTAATTTTAGGTTTAAATTTTAATAGGTTTTTCTTAATAAATAAATAAAACTAGAATTAGGGTTAATCTTTTAACTTCATTTAATTCTCATTAAAAAAAACATAAGTACGAAAACCTCAAAAATAATTTCTCCTTTTATTTTAATTTTAATTAATTTGTAAATAATAATCTAATTTAATTAAAAAGGGTCCAACGCCCTCGCTTTCTAATTTTAACTTAATTCGCGCATTCTATTTATTCCTTATAAGTATTAATGTAACTCTCCCGAAGCCGTGTAATATATTTCTCGCACTTTAATTCTTTATTTTCCTGTCAAATCGGGTCCTAGAAATTTTGGCGATGTGGACCCGCGCCTTTTGTAATAGTTTAGAACTTTACCTTTCTCGCACTTTTTTTTAACTGTTAAATAAATGCATGCAAGAATGAATGGCCTTAAATAAAAACAAACGCATAGATCACCAATTACATGACAAGACAAAAATAAATGAATCTGACACACAAATCACACACCACCCCTAGGGTACGCCTCACTGTTGCCTTGCCTCGAAAGGTGATCGTCGAGTAGAGGATGTCTTAGTAAGTCCTCATGATCCGGGAACCTGGCATGAGGGTGGCTTCTAAGGTGTCTTCCCATTGCTCTGGTGATCACCATGTCCCGAACCTTCGAATTGATCCGAATACCTCCAACGGTGGTGCTACCTACCTCTCAATGGTGGGATGCCACTACTTTAAGGACATTTACACAGACGAATTCCTTAGGTAGACGACTCGTGGATACTTGCTCTAATTCAAAACAAAACAAATCAAAAAATACTTTTCACACCAACACATTTTCAAAAAGCTTTCGAAAGCATTTTTCAAACACTCTTGAGGACCGATACAAGAGTCGAACTGAAATTTTCAAAGAAACTTTTTAAAACCCACAGTTGAAAAGCAAACAAACCATTTTTGAAAACACAAGTGAGCAAGTATCTAAGAGCCCATGGATAACCATGGATAGAAAGGGTGCTAACACCTTCCCTTTCTATAATCTACCTCCCGAACCGAGAGCAATCTCTATAAGGAATTTTTCTGTGCTTTTGTCCTTTCCATTTGGAGAAAATAAAAGACGGTGGCGACTCTTGCTTCCGCGACATTTCGCAAACCAGCGTTAAACAGTCAGTTCCAGATCCACCGATCACACCAGGGCACATCTGAAGAGTTTGAAGATCTGATTCCTGTATCTTGCCAGGGTGTATCTGTTGACGACTATATTCCAGACTCGATTCCTGTATCTTGCCAGGGCACGTCTGAAGAGTTTGAAGATCCGATTCCTGTATCTTGCCAGGGTGTATCTGTTGACGACTTTATTCAAGACTCAATTCCTGTATCTTGCCAGGGCACGTCTGAAGAGTTTGAAGATCCGATTCCTGTATCCTGCCAGGGTGTATCTGTTGACGACTATATTCCAGACTCGATTCCTGTATCTTGCCAGGGCACGTCTGAAGAGTTTGAAGATCCGATTCCTGTATCCTGCCAGGGTGTATCTGTTGACGACTATATTCCAGACTCGATTCCTGTATCTTGCCAGGGCACGTCTGAAGAGTTTGAAGATCCGATTCCTGTATCCTGCCAGGGTGTATCTGTTGACGACTATTTTTCGGACTCGATTCCTGTATCTTGCCAGGGCACGTCTGAAGAGTTTGAAGATCCGATTCCTGTATCTTTCCAGGGTGTATCTGTTGACGACTATATTCCAGACTCGATTCCTGTATCCTGACAGGGCACGTTTGAAGAGTTTGAAGATCTGATTCCTGTATCTTACCAGGGTGTATCTGTTGACGATTATTTCCGGATTCGATTCCTGTATCTAGCCAGGGCACGTCTATGAGCGACTATTCGTAGATTCGATACCTTCATCCAGACAGGGCACATCTACATAAAGAATTTGAAGATCAATCCCTGTAACAGGCCAGGTAATTATCTTTCTTTTTCAGGTACGCAAGCTCTTGCTAAGGAATCTCTTACGCGATCGACACCGCCAGATGGCATCTATAAGCCCATCCTCCTATCCATCATCTCTCCAAATGGCATCTGTAATCTCATTCCCGTCATCACATTCTGCTATGTGAGCGCAAATTTCTGGGCACTCTAGTGTTCAATCATCTTCCACCTTCGGATTACGAAAGGCACGCAAGCCAATCTACATCCTCAGGTCTAAGAAGATTGAACAGGGGCAATTGTTGTACCCCAAAATTTTCCCTCCCATATTCTTCAAGATTTGGCAAAATCAAGCTTCAAGTCCCTCAAGGGTTGCACAGTCCAATTGCCTCCTAACACAGTCAAAATTAGGGTTTTGATTCTTGCAAAGAAATTGAGGCTTTCAAGGGTCCATTCAAGTCTCATATGCCTACAAACATTTTCAAGCATTCATATGTCAAGTTTCATAGCTCACAGCATCAAGTTGCACAGTCAAAAACCCTAATTGCTCCACAGTCAAACTGCAGGGGCAAAATGGTCATTTGAAAGTCAAAAGTCAAAATTTTTGGTCAACATCTTATTTTGAAGCCACAATCATCATTTTATCAATTCTTGATCATGATTCCTAAAGCATGGCTCAAAAAGTCTCAAGATGCAAAAGTTTCTATTTTTGGACGCTGAAAAGTCAACTGCAACTTGACCAAGGCATAACTTTTTCATGGTTCATCAGAAAAATCCCATCCAAAGCTCATTTTGAAGGGGATGACATTTCCTACAACTCATCTTCACATTACAAGTCCATGAAATGCTCTCACAAAAAGTTATCAATTTCAACATTATAGGTCATTTTCAAAAGTCAACAAAAAGGCACTTTAAGTCAAAGACCGTAACTTGAGATTGGTAAATCAAAATGACATGGGACCAAAGGCATTGGTTAGAGGACTTCAAAACCTTTCCAAAATGTCCAAGAACATGATCATAGCTTCAAAATTAAGCAAGATATGCATTGGAGAAGTTGGGAAATTTTTGGGAACTTTCAAAAGTCAACTTTGCCTAAAAAGCTTCAAATTTGCTAATGGGCCTCAAACTCTTTCTTGAATCATTACCCAAAGCCTATGCACGACCCATTGAGCTCAAAATGATTTATTTTCTTATTTTTAATTAATTAATTTAATTTTTATTATTATTAATTCATTTAATTGGTTTTAATTGTAGAAAAATATCAAATAATGGTTGTCAAATCTTTTTATGCAGCAAATATACTCCACACATACTAAGGATTTCGGGCATCAATCAACAAGACAAGATCTTCCATAATTGGCAAAGTTTCCATGGAAAAAGATTGAAAAAAGATATGATTAGCAATCAAAGATTCAAGTCATCAATTCATGGATTCATGGGCTTTATTTTGACCTCATTTGCTTCACATACTTATGCAAGAGTGAACCCTATTCAGAAAGACACGAAAAAGCTGCTGCAACAACATACTCACTTTGCAAAATTTTCATAAAAAACTTGAAAACTGATTTCATAGAGGCAGCATAATTCAAAGCTTCTAAAGGATTCCAACACGTTGCCTAAGCATCCAGGAAGCGTTTGCAATCAAGGACTAGTCCAAACGCGCAAAGAATCATCACCACGAAGCCATACGATTTGCCATATTTTCCAGAAATTCATATCATAATTCATGCGCATTTGATGCATATTGTTGGTTGTTTTGTAGTCACAGGAACCTTCTGAAGCTAATGATATGATTTGATTGCATTATAAGGCCCTGTATCGTGATTTTCCATTAACATGTTTTAGGGTTTCAGAGATCAATATTGGGGGTTTTCATATATTGTAAAATTGGACCTCAAGACCAATATGGATGAACTCGTTGCAAGAAGCCTGATTCATTGAGATACTCGCGCCCAATTTATATTAACGCCTCTTCTATTCGCTATTTTTCGTGGCTATGGTTAGTGGGGGTTTAAAACCCCCGCTATCTCATTCATATTGCAGGTGAAAACGAAGAAGAAAGCTGAGGTGTCCAAGCGCTACTGGCAGATTCAAATATTAGCACGTTTTTTCTTTGTTTCAGCATAATTGTCTTGTTTCATATATTATAATTCTTTGTTATATTGTTTACAAACGCGCTAAGTGGCTCAGTTGGTGGAGGACAGGTATTGCAAGCATTGGGACCTGGGTTCGATTCCCAGGTCCCCCCATATACTTGATGATTTTTGTTTTAACACATTCCTATGCAGCGCTCACTCAATGGCTCACCATACACACTCACGCTTAGGCCTGCCAAGTGAACATAAGATCAATCCAGTGGCCACAGAAGGAGGTCTATCATACGCCTGGGTCAACCAACGTGCACATGATCCCTGAAAAGTCAGCAAGGCCTTTGTTCTAATGGGCCAGAATTCCACAAACACCTCCACATGGGCCAGACACCCCCCCTTGTTTGTATTTTAAATTTAATTTTCTTTTCTTTTTAATTCTTTTATTTGCTTTAATTATTTTTATTTAATTCACCATAAAATAATTTTCCATAATAAAAAATCAGAAACCAAAAAAATGTTTTATATTTAATTATTATTAATCACTAACCTATTTTTTTGTAAATAAATAACTAACAATTAATCTAGTTTAAAGTAGGTTTTAATTTTAATCTCTTTTCTTAATCAATAAATATATATAGAATTAGGTTTTTTTGACATTTTCATCTTTTTCTTAAATAAATTATTAATCATCATTATTTATCATTATTATTAATTATCATTAATTTTGTAAATAACATGTAAATTAGTTAATTAGTTTAAATTAGGGTAATTTTAATATTTTTATTAATAATTAAAAATAATTTAGAATTAGGGTTTCCTTTTAAATTCTTTTCTTTATTTCCATAAATACAAAAAAAACCTAAAAACACGTTCTTTTCTTTAATTAAATAATAATTAGGTCCTAATTTAATTAATTTCAAGCAAAGGGTCCAAAGCCCTCGGACGTTCAATTTAATTCTTTCGCGCATTATTTTCTTATTGATTATTATGTAACTGTTTCCCAGATGTAATAGTAATTAGGTTCATCTTCCCGTCTTTACTTTCTGCATCTTTTATCAAAAACGGGTCTTTGTATTTTGGCGATGTATAGACCCGCGCCTTGTAATAGCGTAGCTTTTATCTTTTCGTCTTTTAATTTTCTGCACTCCTAACTGCTAAACTTGCATGAAAGAATGTATGGTAATTAAAAATAATGCGTAGCTCACAATGCCATGATCAAGATAAATTTAACATGAAAACAACACACAAATACACACACCACTTCTAGGGTACGCCTCACTCGTTGCCTTCGAAACGTGGTCGTCAAGTATAGGACGTTTTAACGGTCGCTCTGATGTCTAAAGATCCGGTTGCCTCGAAACAGTTGCCTCGGATTAAAAAGGATCTAGGACATTAGGGTTACTTCTAAGGTGTCCTACTATTGCTTCGGTGACCACACTGTCCCTTAACCCGAATTGACCCGAACACCTCCAACGGTGGTGCTACCTATCTCTCAATGGTGGGATGGCACTACCTTAAGGACTTTTACACAGCCTAATTCCTTAGGGTAGGTAGACAACTCATAGGTACTTGCTCTCTTCAAAAAAAAAACATCTTTTCACACTGACACTTTCAAAAAGATTTCAAAACAAACGCTTCACAACACTCTTGAGGACTGATACAAGAGTCGAATTGAAGTTTTCAAACGAAACTCTTTTTCAAACCCACACACTTTTGAAAAGCAAACAAACATTTTGAAAACATAAGAGCAAGTACCTAAGAGCCCATGGATAACCATGGATAGAAAGGGTGCTAACACCTTCCCTTTCTATAAATCTACCTCCCGAACCGAGAACTATTCTCAATAAGGAATTTTGCTGTGCTTTTGTCCTTTCCATGTTGGAGAACATAAAAGACGGTGGCGACTCTTGCTTCTGTGACATTTCGCGATCCAGCTTAAAACAGTCAGTTCTATTTCCACCGATCACACCCTCGATGACGCTATCAAAGTTGCCTTTCAAAATGATCTTAGTCCCTACAGAAAAGTGCTAAGTCATTTCACAACATTGCTATCATGGTCATATGATGACCCAACGCTCGTCCCTTCACATCCAACGATGGGGCTTCTTATAAAATCAATGGTAAGGTAGAAACATCTAAAGGAGGAGGAAAAACACATCTAAAACCTTTTGAGTGGGTAGATTACTTTTAGTTACTTGCTCAATTTCAAAGTAAACATCCTTTCTATTTTCAAAACAATCACACACACTTTCAAAAACACTTTCCAAACATTGAAATATTTTCAAAAGCCCAACACTTTGCATGCATTCTTACGAACGGGAATCATTGCAAAGTTCGCCTAAACGATGGCACATTTTCAAATTTACTTTCAAAACCACACAAAAGCACAATTTTCAAACAAAAGCAAGTGATCTAACAAGTAACTAAGAGCCCATGGAAAACCATAGATGGAAAGGGTGCTACTACCTTCCCTTTTCATAATCTACCCCCCGAACTCATGAAAACATCTCAAAAGGTCTTTCTTGTGCTTTTTCCACCTTTCCTTATTGGATAAAAGAAAAGTCGGTGGCGACTCTTGCTAAACCGCAACATTTTGCAAACACAAACGCAAAACCCCAAGTCAGTTCTCCCACCGTATCACAAAATTGGCGACTCTGCTGGGGAATTCATCTAAAGTGGGGTTTACCTTAGGGTTAGATCATATTTACTTGCTTATATTGTTTGATTTTCTTGCTTTATATTTTGGTTCCTTGTTTGGGTTACTGTTAAAAAATCCTACACCCGGATTTGGGGACACCTTTTAGGTAAGTAGCAATAAACTGTGAGGGAACTGTGCGGGGTATACCGAGACAGTTGAAGCAGTAGCTATGTTGATGTGACACTTTGGTTGGTACCGGTAACCCTTGAGTCAATTAAGGAGAGTACGGGGCCGCCGCGTGGTGTCATAAAGCATCAACTGACCTTAGAACCTTACTTGACCAACTTGGCCATTAGGACGTAGCGAGATGATCGGCTTTGGTGTAGTCCGAAGTTGGTTGATACTCGATGCTACACTCATTGAGGTTGGACTCTTGAGTTTTGTTTGGTTGTGAGTCAATCTCTTATCGAACGAAACTTGGGGGAAAGATCAGTGATATTGAGATCCCTTAGAACCCGGTTACTTTCAACTAGGACAGGTTGAGCCAACTAAAACTTTAAGAGGGTACTTACCTGAACCCCCATGCAAGCCTAAACCGAGGACTTGTTTTCTTTGTATATGCACTTGTACATAAACATCATAACATCATAAACATCATAAACATCACTAACCATTTCAAGTATTTTTTGGATTTATCTTTGTTCTATTTTGTAGGACATGGCCTCCGCTCGTAGGAACACTATCCAAGTCAGTCTTGTGAGGGTACCTCCACAACTCAAGGATTTAGTATCAAGGGTCCCTGAAGATTCCCCATTCACCAAAAGACATGGACGAATCCTTAGTTTGGTTACCTCAAGTATTGAAGAAGAGATGATAAAGGTGCTTGTCCAATTCTTCGACCCTTTGCATCATTGCTTCACTTTTCCTGATTACCAACTTGTGCCCACTTTGGAGGAATTTTCTCAACTCGTAAGGATCCCTATTCTCAATCAGTTACCTTTCAACGGTATCGAAAGAGACCCCAAACCTGAGGAAATTGCTCGAGCTCTACATTTGCAACCATCTGACATAGTAGCAAATTGGGTAACAAGGAGTGGTGTTAAAGGGTTACTAGCAAAGTTTTTGTTGGAGAAGGCTCAAGAGTGTTGGGATATTTTGGATCTACAAGCCTTTGAGGAAGTTCTGGCTCTTCTCATCTATGGATTGGTACTATTTCCAAATCCTGACCAATTTATAAATGTGAATGCGATTAAGGTTTTCATATCTCGTAATTCGGTGCTTACGTTGCTCGAAGACATATTACATTCTCTTCACTCTCGCACTTTGAAGAAAAGGGGGGCTTTGATGTGTTGCACTCCTCTATTGGCTAGGTGGTTTATTTCGCACCTACGTTGATCAGTGGTGAAGAATGAAGAAGGTATGAGATGGTCTAAAAGATTGATGTCACTTTCACATGCTGATATCCGTTGGTATTATCGCTCCTCAGAAGACATTACCATCATTGACTGCTGTAGGGAATTCCCTAATGTCCCTCTACTTGGCATTAGGGGAGGCATTACTTATAACCCTTGTTTAGATTTGCGACAATTTGGGTATGCTAGAAGAGATGGCCCTCATAAGGTACTCATCCAAGGAATTGCATTTGACTATGAAAGTGACACCCAGGGTTACCGCCAAAGATTTATACGAGCTTGGGGTATGGTTAACAAAGTTGATAGCAAGACATTGGGGCGTAAGAATTCCATTCCTTTGGAACCTTATCTTAAATGGGTAAGGGCTCGCGCTTAAAGTCTCAAGATGCCTTATGAAGCCGTCTTACCTGTTATCATGGAGCCAGTAGTCGAGGGAGACATTCCACATACGATCCTCTATCCTGATATGCCTACTTCTCTTGAAGATTTGCAAAACGCTTAGATTCAGTTAAAAGGAGAGCGAGACACCTTCAAAGCTAAGTTCTATGAAAGCGAGAAGAAGATATTGGAGCTTACAAGGGAACTTCATGAAGAAAGGAGCTTAAACACCTACATTGCGCCAAAGAAGATGCACATAACTTTTCTGTCTTAGGAGTTTACTTTATGCTTATTTCTGTTGTTGTAAGCCCAAGAGGCATGTTTGTATTCAAATCAAGATTTCTTTAATGCAAGTTAAAGTTTGTTCACTCTTCGTCTATACAAATTTAAATTCTTTAAATCCTTGAAATAATTTGCATACTATTCATGCATCATGACATGACAGGCGTCCGCATAACAGGTTTCCTTATCTCTCTGCTGTTTATTTCAGTAAGATGGATCTAGAGAAAACTGTGACGGAACTCCAGGCTCAGAATTCTCAATTTCAAGAAGCTTTACTCGCCCTGGCCAAGGGGAAGCAGGATATGATGGCCTTGTTGGCCGCTAAGAAAAAGCCAAAGAAGAAAGCTCTGCTCAACATGGGTAAAAGGTTCAAAGAGACAATCCGTCAAATTCCAATAGAGGAAGATTCATCCGAAGAGGACGAGAACCAAATTGGTGAAGTCAAGAGTACTCAGGCCGACTGTATCAATGACCAAGAATCTGATGATGATTATTTCAATGAACAATATCCACCCACAGATATCAAATACAAGTAGCTAGAAGACAGATTGAAAGCAGTTGAAGTCCAAGCTATTCCCGGTTTGAATTTTGAAGATTTGGGCTTAATCTCTGGGGTAGTCATTCCCCACAAATTCAAAATACCAACCTTTGCAAAATACGATGGGGTTTCTTGCCCAAAGCTCCATTTGAAGTCCTATGTGCGCAAGATACAACCGCATACTGCTGATAAAAAACTCTGGATTCACTTTTTCCAAGAGAGTCTGGTTGGAACACAACTTGAATGGTTTTACCAGTTGGATGGCTCTTGCATAAATACTTGGGAGGGACTAGCTATTGCCTTCTACCATCAATATCAGTACAACACCGACTTGGCACCGACAAGGGTTCAATTGCAAGGTATGACCATGGGGAAGGATGAAGGATTTAAGGAGTATGCGCAGAAGTGGAGAGACCTTGCAAGTAGGTTCCAACCTCCCTTGACGGATAGGGAACACATTGACATGTTCATGAGCACATTATCTGGTCCTTTCTTTAATCTGTTGGTGGGATGCTCTTCTTCTGGTTTCACCGAATTAATCCTAATCGGAGAAAGAGTAGAAAGTGTCATTAACAGTGGAAAGATCTCTGTGGCGTCTACTTCCACTCCCAATCCTATCAAGAAACCTTTTGCCGCGAAGAAAGAAGTTAATGTTGTGTATAGAGAAAAGGCCCGTACCAAAACGAATAATCATCCGTCTATCAATGTTGTTCGAATCTCCAATCCAACTGCTATTCAAAGACCATCCACCAATCATCAACGGGTTGAAGCTCCAAGAAGACAGTTCACGAGGTTATGCATGTCATTATCTCAAGCCCTTCAGCATCTGCTCAGGATCAATTTAGTGACATTGCGGGATCCTCCTGACACCTCGTCACCGAGATATAATCCAAATGCAAAATGTGCTTATCATTCAAATAGCCCAGGGCATGAGACTGATCAGTGTTGGGCTATGAAGAACAAAATACAGGATTTAATTGACAACAAGACTATTGAATTTGATCCTCCTCCAACACCGAATGTAATTACCGCTCCGATGCCGAAACACTACAAAGGTGTTAATGTCGTCGAAGATACAACTTTCATTGCCTCTGTCAAAGGGTTAACTACTCCATTAAATGTAATCAAGAGCAATCTGTTGAAAGCTGGGACTTTCCCCGGCTGTGAAAAAGACTGTGTGGGATGTATGAGACAATCTGATGGGTGTGAAAAACTGAGGAAAGGTATACAACGCCTAATGGATAGCCGCGAAATTCTATTCGAAAAGAATCCTGCCATCAAAAATTCAGTCGACAAAGCTGAAGAATTGGCCATCATAAAAATTTCAAACAAACCTCTTAGGATCTCATCCAAAGGTCCTATCAGGATTTCAAACGAACCAATCATTGCTCCTCCCATAATCAGTGCTGCCGGACCCGTTCCATACACCTCTGATAAATCGGTTCCATGGAATTATGGTGCAGAGGTTTATTACCATGGGGTAAAGTAAGATTCTTGGATTGATGATAATGAAGCAGGTGTTACCAATATTACTGGTTCTAGTAAAGTCACAAGAACAGGAAGAGTCTTTTCCCCTGATATCTCACCACCAACCACTACCGCAGTTCCAATCCGCATAACCAACGACAATGCTGGTGCCAGTACTAAAGGGAAAGAGAAAGAAAGTGAGCCTGCCAGGGAAGAGGCACTTGCTAAAAAGACTGTTATGGAAGAACCATCCACTCAAGAGATGGAGGAGATTCTGAAAATCATCAAGAAAAGCGACTTCAAAATAGTAGAGCAATTGGGACAAACCCCTTCTAAAATATCAATGTTGTCCCTATTACTATGTTTCGACGCCCATGCACAAGCTCTGATTAAGTTCTTGAAAAAGGCTCACGTGCCTCAAGAAACCACAGCCGACCAGTTTGAGAACTGCGTAGCAAGTCTGACAGCTGACAATGGTCTGGGATTCTCCGACGCAGATTTAACCCCCATGGGAAAGAATCACAATAAAGCCTTGCATGTTTTTGTTGAATGTAAGGGGACCACTCTGGAACATGTTTTGGTAGACACTGGCTCATGTTTAAACGTGTTACCTAAGGGCGCTTTAGATCGACTAGACTGTGAAGGTTTGGTTTTGAAGCCAAGTGATATTGTTGTGAGGGCATTCGATGGGTCGAAAAGGATGGTTCATGGCAAGGTGGATCTCCCAATTAAGGTTGGTTCACAGATTTTCAACTCCACATTCTACATAATGGACATACGGCCTATGTATTCTTGTTTGCTTGGGCGCCCATGGATCCATAGGGCAGGAGCGGTCACTTCTACTCTCCACCAGAAGTTAAAATACCCAGTTCAAGGGAAGGTTGTCACTGTTTGCGGTGAAGAAGAATTTATGGTAAGCCACGTCACTTCTTTCAAGTATGAAGAAATGGATGGCGAATTCATAGAGACTCCTTGCCAGACATTTGAAGTTGTGGCCACCACCAAAATCTCCTCCAACACTCCAAAAGCCGATAAAGTTATTCCCAAGATGGTTTCTCTTAAGGATGCCCGTGCGGTGGTAGAAAAAGGAAACAATGAGATGTGGGGTCAGCTCCCCGACATCCCGTTCAAAGCAGATAAGTTTGGGATAGGTTTCACCTCCAAAGCTCAGAAAGAGATTAGAGATACTCGTGCGGGAAAGCCGTCTCTCCACCTCAAGAGTCATGAAGTGAATTCCATAGAGGATTCTGATAATGAGTGTGCTTTTGAAGACTGGATCTACCCAACAACCGAAGGGAAGCCCAACAATTGGCATGTGAAGGACTTTGTGCCCGTCTCCTTCATTGAGGAGTAATCTACTTGTTTTTGCTTTTAATAAATTCAAGAACTTATTATCTGTAATACTTTGATATTGACTTTTAAGCCATGTGCCTAGCATGGGGCACTTTGGTTCTTTTGTCAATGGTTTTATATTTTGTTCATCTAATCATATGATCATTCAGTATATTGGACTCTTTTGCATTCAAATATTTGTGTTCATTGTCTTTCTTTTCTTTTAAATACATTTCCAAAAGATAGCCATGTATCTTACATGCACACACACACACACACACTCTTGCAGGTCTACATCCACTCTGGATCCTATTGCCAACAACTCTATTATTGCCAACTATGACTTTGAATGTCCTATCAACCAAGTCGAAGACGAAAGCGAGGAAGATTGTGACATACCAGGAGAACTAGCCAGACTTCTGTTACAAGAGGAAAAGGCTATTCAACCACATGAAGAGTCAACTGAGGTTATCAACCTGGGTACTGAGTCAAATAAGAAGGAAATCAGGATTGGTGCTAATTTGGAAAGCAGTGTCAAAAGCCGTTTGGTTCAGATGTTGCGCGATTATGTGGAAGTATTTGCTTGGTCGTATGAAGATATGCCTGGGTTGGATACCGACATTGTGGTTCATCGTCTGCCAACTAAAAAAGACTGCCCTCCTGTTAAACAAAAAAATTGTCGCATGAGACCTGACATGTCTGAAAAGATCAAAGCCGGAGTAATGAAACAGTTTGATGCAGGATTCCTAGCTGTAACATCCTATCCTCAATGGGTGGCTAATATAATGCTAGTGCCAAAGAAAGACGGGAAAGTTCCATGTGCGTAGACTATAGGGATTTGAATAAGGCAATCCCCAAGGATGATTTCCCTCTACCACACATTAACGTCTTAGTCGACAATACCGCTCAGCATAAAGTCTTCTCATTCATGGACGGCTTCTCGGGATATAATCAAATAAAGATGGCTCCCAAAGATATGGAAAAAACTACTTTCGTTACACAATGGGGCACTTTCTGCTACAAGGTCATGCCGTTCGGATTAAAGAATGCAGGTAAAACATATCAAAGGGCTATGGTGGATTTATTTCATGACATGATTCATCATGAAATAGAGGTATATGTGGATGATATGATCGCCAGATCACAAACCGAAGAAGAACATCTCGGTCACCTGCACAAACTATTTGAGAGACTGAAGAAATATAAACTGAGGTTAAACCCTAACAAGTGCACATTCAGAGTACGCTCTGGAAAGCTTCTAGGATTTGTTATCAGCAATAAAGGCATTGAAGTTGATCCCGCCAAGATAAAGGCAATCCAAGAAATGCCAGTCCCTTGTTCTGAAAAAGAAATCAGAGGATTCTTGGGTCGTCTCAATTACATTTCCCGTTTCATATCACACTTAACTGCTACCTGTGAGCCACTCTTCAAACTCTTGAAGAAAGATCAGGTAGTCAAATGGAACGATGAATGCCAGATTGCCTTTGACAAAATCAAGGAATACATGAAAGAACCTCCTATTATAATGCCTCCGTTTGAAGGAAGACCATTGATCATGTACTTAACAGTACTAGAGAATTATATGGGGTGTGTTTTGGGCCAACATGACGAGTCTGGCCGAAAAGAGCATGCAATTTACTACCTAAGCAAAAAGTTTACCGACTATGAAACCAGATATTCACTGCTCGAGAAAACTTGTTGTGCTTTAGCGTGGGCTGCTCACCGGCTAAGGCAGTACATGTTGACTCATACCACTTTGTTGATTTCTAAGATGGATCCTATTAAGTACATCTTCAAAAAACATGCCCTTTCCGAACGAATAGCCAGATGGAAAATGATCTTGACTGAGTACGACATTCAATACACAAATCAAAAAGCCATCAAAGGAAGTGTACTAGAAGATCATTTAGCCCATCAAGCTGTGGATGATTATCAGTCAATGAACTTCGACTTCCCTGACGAGAATATTATGCTGGTAACCGACTGTGCAAAACCTAGACCGTATGACGGACCTGAACAAGGATCCCGATGGACTATGGTATTCGATGGGGCTTCCAACGCCTTAGGTAACAGAATTGGTGCTGTGATCATCTCTCCTGAAGGATGCCACACTCCTTTTACCGCCAGACTATGCTTCAATTGTACAAATAATATGGCCGAGTATGAAGCATGCATCTTAGGTCTAAGAGCTGCTATTGACTTAAGGATCAAGCATTTGGATGTGTTTGGAGATTCTGCTTTGGTGATCAGCCAAGTAAAAGGAGATTGGGACACTAAACACCTTAATCTTATCCCTTACAAGGAACTTGTGCTATCCCTAATTCCTCACTTCGAAGAGATCACTTTTGAACATTTCCCTAGGGAATAAAATCAGTTGGCTGACGCTCTGGCAACCATGTCCTCAATGTTCAAAGTCAGATGGGACAACGAAGCCCCTATGATTACAATTGAAAGATTTGATGAACCTGTGCATTTCTATGAGCTTGACACCGATACGGAAAAGCCGTGGTACCATGAGGTAATGAGATACCTTAAAGCGCAAGAGTATCCAGAGGGGGCATCTATCAATGACAGAAAGTTCTTACGAAGATGTGCAGCCAAATTCTTCCTAAGTAATGGGATATTATACAAGCGCAACCACAATTCAACTCAACTCCGATGTGTGGATAAGAGGGAGGAAGAGGAAATCATGGAAGACATGCACAATGGACTTTTCGGTACTCACTCAAGTGGGCATACAATGGCTAAGAAAATCTTAAGAGATGGCTACTATTGGTCAACGATGGAGACAGATTGCCATCAACATTCAAGAACTTGCCACAAATGTTAAATCTACACTGACAAGGTCCATGTACCTCCAATCCCTCTGAATGTCATGAACTCTCTGTGGCCATTTGCAATATGGGGTATCGACATGATCGGAGAGATCAAGCCCACAGCTTCCAACGGACACCACTTCATTCTTGTTGCTATCGACTATTTCACCAAATGGGTCGAAGCCGCCTCATTTGCCTCAGTCACCAAGAACGTGGTAGCCAGATTCATCAGACACAATCTCATATGTCGTTATGGTATCCCCGAAAGGATTATCATTGATAATGGGACTAACCTCAACAATGCCATGATCAGGGAATTGTGCACTCAATTTAAGATCAAGCATCACAATTCTTCTCCGTATAGACCGAAAATGAATGGTGCAGTCGAAGAAGCCAACAAAAATATCAAGAAGATTGTGCAGAAAATGGTAGTAACCTATAAAGATTGGCATGATATGCTACCATTTGCTCTACATGGTTACTGTACTTCAGCTAGAACATCAACTGGGGTCACTCCCTTCTCTCTAGTCTATGGCATGAAAGCCGTTTTGCCAGTGGAAGTTCAAATTCCCTCGCTGAGGATTATGATTGAGGCAGGTCTAAGTAAAGACGAATGGATTCAAACGAGATTGGATCAGCTAAACTTGATCGATGAAAAACGATTAGCTGCTATCTGCCATGGTCAGACGTATCAAAAATGGATGATCAAAGCTTTCAACAAAAAGGTCAAGCCTCGAGTATATCAAGTTGGTGACCTGGTGATAAAACGCATCATTTTACCACAAGGTGACCCTAGAGGAAAATGGACCCCCACCTATGAAGGTCCGTTTGTTATCAAAAGAGTTTTCTCTGGTGGTGCCTTGATACTGGCCACCATGGATGGCAAAGATTTCCCACATCCTATAAACGCGGACATAGTTAAAAAATACTATGCATAAGAGACCCGTTAGGTTGACACACCTAAGCAAAATCAGGGCATCCCGGCAAACCAAAAGGTTTGGGCAAAAATTAGGGATATGTACAAAATATTGTACACTCGACAAGTTGAAAACCCGAAAGGGCGACTTGGGCAAAAAAGGGTATCCTGGTGGGCCAAAAACCCGAAAGGGCAGTTTAGGCAAAAATTAAGGATTAAAAGCGTACGACTATGTCCCGTGAAATCAACACGGTCAATACTATCACCAAGGTCCAAGTTCAAATGGTCCAGGATCAATCCAATCAACTTCGATCAACGACAAGGGACGTTCAAAGACATTGGGGCAATAGTAGAGATGAAAGGCAATGAGATTATTTCACATGGCTATTTGTTTTTCATTCTCAATTTTGTTTTCTTTTCAGCGATTTCCTCTTACTAGGATTTCCGTCTCTATGTACAAAAACGCCTATTCATGGGCAAAACATCAATACAAATACACTTTGAAGTGCAAAATTGTCTGTCTCTGTTTTGAATGCAAATTTGTCCAATGACTAAAATTGAATGAACATACGCATATGAACATAATTAAAGCTATTTGGCACATGTGTCCTGCCAAGCAGCAACCTCAACAAGGCATCAGTGCACAACTGCAGTAAGCATCCCTCTAATGAATGTGAAGTAGCCCCACAGAGTTATCTCACCATCATTATCCCCACCGGGGCATTGGCAATAAACCTTTCCCCAACGGAGTTGCCCGCAAAATATCCTTGCACGGGACGATCCTTGGCCAGAGTCTCAATCTCTTGACAGCTTTTTTCCAGCTAAAGCCTAGGAGATCTCTTCTTAAAGGGAATCCATCTCCTCAACATATTTTATTCCCCACAGAGTTATCTCGTCATTATTATCCCTATCGGAACAACCCCAATGCCATCTTTCCCCAGCGGAGTTGTTTACAAAAATTTCTTCACAAAGGATAAACCCCCTACCAGAGCCTCAATCTCTCGACAACTTCTAACAAATTTGAAGCCTAGAGGTCTCTGTCTAAAATAAATTCATCTCCTCAGTAGGGTTTATTTCCCCAACAGAGTTATTTCCCCGGGCCAAGTGCAAATTCCTCAATGTACAAGACACACCGATTTCCCCAGTCGAGTAAGCACTCCCCGTTGAGTCCAAAATTGCCCAGATAATCCCATCATCCCCAGTGGAGTATATCTCCACACCAGGAGTTTTTATCCCCAGTGGAGTATATCTCCCAACCAGGAGTTTTTATCCCCAGTAGAGTGTATCTTCCAACTGAGATTTTATTCTCCAAGCTGAGTCCAGCTGAATAAATACTCCCCACTGAGTCCATCTTCCCCAGCGGAGTGTATCTTCCAACCAAGATTATATTCCCCCAGCGGAGTACAAATCCCTCAACGGAACCCAAATTCCCCATTTGAGTCTGAATCGCCCAGCTGAGTACATCTTTTCCCACCAAGGTTATTTTCTCCAAAACATAATATATCCTCCCTAGATGAGTCCATCATCCCCAGCTGAGTATATCCTCCCCAAGATAAGTCGGCCTCGCCTGGCTGAGTCTATACTCTCCAATTAGAATTTTCCCTTCAAATAATTGCAAATTACAGGGCCACAACCCCTAATCCCTAGTAAAGTCTTCAACAAAGCCTTTATTATTACCAAGAAATGCTATGAAGCCTGGATCCAACCAGATATTAGCACAATTTTCAAGTTATACTGAAGCCTGGACCCGACCAGATAATAGTTTGACTTCTTGAGTTACTGAAGCCTGGATCCGACCAGATAACAATTGATCTCATTTCTCAAAAAGCTATGAAAACCTGGATCCGACCAGATGTCATTCCTCATTTCCATCTTTTCAAGAAAGTCATTGTGAAGCTTGGATCCGACCAAATAGCAATCATCCACAGAGATTCATTGTGAAGCCTGGACCCGGCCAGATAACAACTAAATCCCCAAGCAGTTCATTATGAAGCCTGGACCCGACCAGATAACAATTAACTTCCTTAGAAATCTGCAAAGCCTGGACCCGACCAGATAATAATTTTCAAGCAGTTCATTGTGAAGCCTGGACCCAACCAGATAACAATTAACTTCCTCAGAAATCTTCAAAGCCTGGACCCGACCAGATAACAATTTTCAACCAGTTCATTGTGAAGCCTGGACCCGACCAGATAACAATTAACTTCATCAGAAATCTGCAAAGCCTGGACCAGACCAGATAACAGTTTTCAAACGGTATATTGTGAAGTCTGGACCCGACCAGATAACAATTAACCATCATCCCCAGAAAGACACTATGAAACCTGGACTCGACCAGATAATAGTACAAATTTCCAAAAGACCATAAAGCCTGGACCCGACCAGATAAAATTCTTCGAGAAGTTACTGTGAAGCCTGGATCCGACCATATAACAGTTAATTCACCCTTACCTCCAACAAGTTACTGTGAAGCCTGGATCTGACCAGATAACAGTCAACCTCCACCTCCCCAACAAGTTGTTATGAAACCTGGACCCGACCAGATGACTATTCAATTTCAAGGAATTTTCTGCAAAGCCTGGATCCGACCAGATAACAGTTAATTCATCTCTTTCCCCAGTAAGTTGCCATGAAACCTGGACCCGACCAGATAGCAACCGACTACTTCATCCTCAGAAACTGTGAAGCCTGGATCCGACCAAATAACAGCTGATCTTGGAGTGATTTTCCCCAGCAAAAGCATCTCTTCAAAAGAATTTGAAGATATGCATATCCTTCATTTCCAACAGGCAATCAAGGATTCAACCTCCGAAGATTTCCTCAGCAGTAGTCAAGGATTTATTTTCCTGGACGAAAACACACATTTCGCATTCATACATCATAGCATGTACATAACAATGCATTTAGCATGATACCACATCTGGTAAGCATCATGCAAGCATCTGCATTTTCCTAACCCCTTTCTCACAGGTAAAACAACAAGTTTAGTGTGGATCAACAGGAGATTTATGCTGATACATCTTCCAGAGTTTACCAACATTCCTCCAAATGGCATCTATAAGCCCATTCACCGTCCATCTTCGAGTGCAAATTTCTGGGTACTCTAGTGTTCAAACTTCTTTCACCATCAAGTCACGAATGCCGGATCCGCCAATCTAACTCTTCAGGTTCAAGAAGTTTGAACAGGGGCAGCTGTTGTACCCCAAAATTTGCCCTCTCAATTCTCAAGGCATCTCTCACAATGATTCTCAAAATTCAAGCTTGCACAAGTACATTGGGGTCTTCCAGTACCAGAATTAAGAGGAAACTGTCAAAAAGGGAGAAAACAGATAAAAATAACATTTTGACAAATTTGGAGGAAAATAGGTCTCCTTCGATTCAGCCCCCTTCGATTGGACTTTACACCTCCTTCGTTTGCTCAAAAGTTGCTGCTAGTGTGCCTCTTTCGTCTAGGCATGTGACTTCAAATAAGTCTTCTTCGATTCAGAAGGAAATGATCTTCATACAAGCTTCAATTGAGTTTTTGTTTCCCTTTGAAACAGTGTCCTTCGACTCAGGAATGTCCTTCGACTCAGGAATATCCTTCGACTCTGGAATGACCTTCGACTTAGGAATGTCCTTCGACTCAGGAATGTCCTTCGACTCAGGAAGTAAAGGCCTCCTTTTGGTTTTCTTCAATTCAAAAGTCAATAATCTTCTGAAAGCTTCCTTCGATTCAGAAGTTAATAACCTTCTAAAAAGGGCCATTCAAAGAACACACAATTGGTTTATTCGAAGGACACACAACTGGTGAAAATGAATGTTGTGTGTGTTGTTCTAGTCTGGTCGAAAGGTGTAGAAAGATGGAGGATTCAACTCAAAAGATCAAGTTGAACATTTAGACCCATAGGCTAGGCTACGTGTTTTCCCTTTATAGGCCTTTACCCATTTGTTGTCCAAGACCACTTGCACTTAATAGCATAGTACTACCTTTTAGAAAAGTTTGTCTTGAGCCTTGCGTCTGTTTTCCTTTAGAAAGAAGCAACCCATCTGAACCATTCATCTAGCTTTTATGGCACAAGTGGAAACTTACTTTCCAGTTGAGCCTTACTTTATTATTTTTGCTCCCCAAGCTTCCCAAAAGCCTTTCTCTATAAATAGAGAGTTCATTTTCACAAAGAAAGGAGGATTTTTGGACCAGAGGAACGAATCCCCCAAATGCTCTCAAACATAACAAAAAATTCTCAAACACTTCAACACTTGTGAAATCACAAAAAACCAGAATCATCGTTACCTCCTTCAATTCTGAAGAACAACACATTCTAGCTTCCTTCGACTCAAGGAACATCCCACTTGTTCCTTCCTTTGAATCCAGCAAAGAAGGATATTTCACTTGTTTTGCTCTTTCGAATCCAGTGTCGAAGGCCTACCCTGGGTCTTTTCCTTCGAATCCAGAGGCATTCAAAGCAACCACTTCAAAGTCCAGAACACGCTCCAACCTCCAGCAAGGTAAGTCATTCTTAACCTTTGACCCCTCGTTTCCAGCATAGCATGTAAATACGTTTTCTTTTTCATTTAAAACATGTACATACTATTTTTTTTCTTTTTGTTTTCACTCTCTTAATATGTGTCATGGTTAACAATTTTCTTGGCTTTTGCTCTTGGTACATTTAAATACGCTTTAAAGAACTAATCTAGTCTTAAGGTGATGTTGGCATGGCCTTGGGCCATATTGCTATTCAAACTCAAATGAAAGAAACAGGAGACAGAAAAGTTAGAAACGAAGCCTCTGGCTCCCATACTAACCTTCAGGCCAAATGAAAGAGGCAGTCGAAAGGCACAACATGCTGGCCTCCAGGCCCCAGTCGAAAGGCACAACATGCTGGCCTCCAGGCCCCAATCAAAAGTCAAAATATGCTTGTTTCTAAGTCCCAGTCGAAATTCATTCTTTCACCCCTTTTCAGGTAAGGTCGAAGAGGGCCAGAAATGGCAGAGTCGAAGGGTTTGCTGCCCTAAGTCGAAAGATCCATTTTTCTTGCTTTTACCTTATTTTTGCCTTTATATTTTCATGCAATTCAATATGGTTGTAATAGTGTAGGATTTATTTTTTGCACTCTTTTGTTACCTTCATAAAAATGTTAAATAATTAGGTGTGTATGGCAAGATAAAATCAACAAGTAGACAACCCAAAAATCAAAGACAAAATGCATGCAATCAAATACACTTGCACACATGCACCCTTAGGGAAATTCCACTTGTTGCCTTATAAAAATGGTCATGTTATGCATGTGGGATGTCTTAGCACAAACAAATCGAAAAAGATCATAGTCCCTCGATGACGCTATCAAAGTTGCCTTTCAAAATGATCTTAGTCCCTACAGAAAAGTGCTAAGTCATTTCACAACATTGCTATCATGGTCATACGATGACTCAACGCTCGTCCCTTCACATCCAACGATTGGGCTTCTTATCAAATAAATGGTAAGGTAGAAACATCTAAAGGAGGAGGAAAAACACATCTAAAACCTTTTGAGTGGGTAGATTACTTTTAGTTACTTGCTCAATTTCAAAGTAAACATCCTTGCTATTTTCAAAACAATCACATACACTTTCAAAAACACTTTCCAAACATTGAAATATTTTCAAAAGCCCAACACTTTGCATGCATTCTTATGAACGAGAATCATTGCAGAGTTCGCCTAAACAATGGCACCTTTTCAAAATACTTTCAAAACCACACAAAATCATAATTTTCAAACAAAAGCAAGTGATCTAACAAGTAACTAAGAGCTCATGGAAAACCATGGATGGAAAGGGTGCTAATACCTTCCCTTTTCATAATCTACCACCCAAACTCATGAAAACATCTCAAAAGGTCTTTCTTGTGCTTTTTCCACCTTTCCTTATGGGATAAAAGAAAAGTCGGTGGCGACTCTTGCTAAACCGCAACATTTTGCAAAAACAAACGCAAAACCCCAAGTCATTTCTCCCACCATATCACAGATGGTCAGACTGAACGGACGATTCAATCGTTGGAAGACTTGTTGAGGGCATGTGTTCTCGAGCAGGGAGGTTCGTGGGATACTTATCTTTCGTTGATAAAGTTCACGTATAATAACAATTACCATTCTAGTATTGGGATGGCACCTTTTGAAGCGTTGTATGGTCGAAGATGTAGAACTCCGTTATGTTGGCATGAATCTGGTAAAAGTGTAGTACTTGGACCTGAACTTGTTCGTGAGACTACTTAGAAGATGAAGTTGATTCGAGAAAAGATGAAAGCTTCACAGAGTAGACAGAAGAGTTATCATGACAAGCGAAGGAAGGATTTAGAGTTTCAAGCCGGTGATCATGTGTTTTTGAGAGTTACACCTGTGACTGGTGTTGGGCGAGCGTTGAAGTCAAAGAAGCTCACTTCTCGTTTTATTGGACCGTATTAGATTTCAGAGAGAGTGGGGAATGTTTCTTATAGAGTGGCTTTACCGCCTAATCTTTCGAATTTGCATGATGTGTTTCATGTGTCGCAACTTCGGAAGTATATTTCAGATCTATCTCATGTGATTCATATGGATGATGTGCAAGTACGGGATAATCTTATGGTGGAGACGATGCCTGTACGGATCGCGGATCGTGAAATGAATACTCTGAGAGGCAAGGAGATTGCCTTGGTTAAAGTGGTTTGGCTAGGAGCTGCTGGTGAAAGCATGACTTGGAAATTGGAGAGCAAGATGCGAGACTCCTATCCTGAATTGTTTGATTGAGGTAAATTTTGGAGGACGAAAATATTCTAAGTGGGGGAGAGTTGTAACACCCGTAATTTAATTAATTATTTAATTAAATTATTTTTGGAATATTTGTGAAGAAGTGTTATTATAATTGGATTTATTTTATTAAATGGAGAAATGATAATATATTTGAGGTATTATATTATTGGGTGGTGAAATGATATTAGAAGTTAATATTATTTAATATGGGCCTATAATGTGTGAGTGGAAGTATTAAGGGGGTGTAGGTTTTGAGCCCAATAAGGAATAATATAATAATATTAGGTTATTTTATTATTTGTGAGAAGAATAGAAGGAGGAAGCGGTAAGAAGAAAAATAAGGATTGTGAAGAACGTGAAGTTGCTGGAAAAGTGGAAAACGGCAAGAACGAAGAATTCAACCCGAAAATTATAGAGCGACCTTCAATCCAAGGTAAGGGTGGGGTTCTGGATTTATAATTGGGTTCATGATGTTTGATATATGGGGTTAGATGTAATTGTTGTTTGTTCTTGAATTAGATGTGTTATGAATGATGTATGGTGAATATTGATGAATTCTGGATGAGTAATGATGTTATTATGTTGTCTAATCGATGTGGTAATAGAGGATAATGTTAGGAGATGAAATATCATGTTTATAATAAGGTTTGTAAGGTTAAGAATATGATTCCCGTAGTGAATTACAGTAGAAAATATGTAGACTGTCGAAGGATGTGTCGACCCCAAGCTGGATGTGTCGATACATGAAGGATGTTCGACTCAGGATGAGTCGATGCATGCAGGGCTTGCGTCGATGCATGATGAGTACAAGACTCGGGATGAGTCGACACAAAGAGATGATGTGTCGATGCATGAGTGTGTGAGTCTCAGGATGAGTCGACCAGTGAAGTGCATGTGTCGATACATGCTGTATTGAAAGCCAGAATGAGTCGATCCATGAGGAGGATGTGTCAACTCATGCAGTGCAGATGAAGTAGGATGAGTCGATCCATAGTGTTTTGTGTCGATACATAAGGTCTGATTTTTGACAGAATCATTTTTAAATTGATGTAACTTGAGTTTTAGGATGCTGTTTGAGATGCCGTTCGAAGCGTTGATTAGTTAACGTGATGAACTTTATTCTAGATGATTTAGATGATGATTAAGAGGTGTAATCCCAGTAACCAATTTAGGATTTAGAATTAATTCCCGTAGATGACCGTTGTGCTGTTTTTGGGACAGATTGATGAATATGAGATGTTAGAGTCTGCTGTTAGAATTATGACAGTAGGATTTAGTGACAGTAATGATGTACAGTAGCAGAATAACAGTATGGATTATTGTACTATTGTTATACAACTGAATTATTAGTGAGATGTGATTATTAAAGTTGTGTTTGATAATTATGATGAACAAATGACGTTTGATAAATAAATGATGTTTAATAAATTATTTTGAGATGTTTATGAGATGTTGTAATTGAGATGTTTTGAGATGTTATGAGATGTTGTTGTTCTGAGATGTTTATGAGATGTTGTTCTGAGATGTTTATGAGATGTTATTTTGAGATGTTTATAAGATGTTGTTGTTTTGAGATAATTGAGATGTGGTTGATTGAGTGTTGACATTACATTCATGAAGAGTCGCATACATTGCATTTTTGAGATGGAGCTTATGCTCGTTGAGATGGTCTGGATTGGCAAATTTTGAGATGAAGGATATGCCTTGTTAACGCCTCTATTAATTGGCAGATTTTTGAGATGGGAGTTCTGCTCCAATGGTACCATATGCATTTGCATAGTTTCGAGTTGCATTATATGATTGAGTAATGAAGTGTATTTGATGTTGATGAATGAGTATATATGCTGTAATTATTGTTGATTATGAGATGAGAAGTGGTGACATTATTGATCTAATTTAATATATTAATTATCATGCGCTTTATTATATTGTTAGATATCTCACCCCTTCTGTTTGAATGTTGCCCTTATGTTGGTAACGTGCAGGTAATCGCGAGTGAAGGTTGTATACCTTCAATAAGTTCGAGTCGGTGTCATTGCTCTGATATGTAACACTCGGGGGTGTGGGGGGGGGGGGGGGGGGGAGATGAACGCTTGCTGATTTTTGACTGTTGATTTTCAGTTGCTGAATTTTGAATTGATTATTTTTAAATATGAGATGTTTCGAAGTTGTTGTTTTTATTTAAAGATGTTATTGAAGAATTCCGCTGCGTAGTTGTTGAAATATTTTATTAAAGATGTTATGACGATGGTTCATCTGATGTTTTAAAAGTGTTATATATCCACGATGAATGCAATGAATTTATTAGAAGAATTTGTGACGTCCTGATTCACTTGTGTGATTGAAATTTTATAACTCTGATTTATCTTGCATAATTGCTTGGGGGTAGAATTGGGGTGTTACAACAAATCATATGAGTCCCTGAGTAATGATAGGTTATTTTCCAAATTTTCAATCTTATTGGTTTAGTCCCTTGGTATAAATAAGATTGACACCATGTCATTTATCCCCTAGGTTGTGATAAATGTGCAAATCTGCATTTCAGCTTACTATGTTAGTCCCAAAACTTTAGCAAGTTGTTTTAAAATCTTTTTCAACTCCATTGGTTTAGTCCTCTGGCATAAATGGAATTAGTACTCGTGTTACTTACCCTCTAGGTTGTGGTAAGAATGTGGAATCTGCGATAACGTCCCTTTTCATATCTATTGATTTAGTCCCTTGGCAAACATAAGTATGTGAACCCACGCTCTAGGCATCGATGAGTTAATTGCGTCATCCTTGCCCTTTTTACTTTTTAGTTTATTGTACAAATTATCTTTTCAAAAATCTTTGATCAAATCTTGGGGTCTTATATTATTTAATAACCCTCTGATTCGAACATGCAAATACTTTGTACAGTCGCACGCTTCAATCGAAGAGTAATTAAATAGGGGCATATGTCATACCCTAAATTTTTCCGCCTTATTTTCTACAGTCAAATAATTTTCAAAATTGATTTTTTATAAATTTCTTTGGTTTATTCACAATAATATTTAGGGTTTTATATTTATTTTCAATTTATTTGCCTGTTTAAAAAATATATAATAGTTTACTTTAAATTATTTATATTTCTTAAAATAACAAATATTTTCCCTTCCTTCATATACTTTCAAGTGGCTTTTTATCACAAATAAATCAGTCTGCACAATTGGTAAAGAGTTAAGGCTTTCAAGTATAAGGTTACGAGTTCAAATTTCACTTGTTGTATTTTTCTAACATTTTCCTTTCATTTATCACTAACTTTATTTCCATATTTAAAATCATAAAATCGCATCTTTTTTATTATTTTAACTTCAATTTTCGTTTTTATTTTTAAGGCATTTTCAAAAATAATTATTGATTTGGTTTTATGCACGTTTTACCAAAATCGAGTGCAAAAATCATAATAAATACCAAAAATATTTCTCTTTCTGATTAATTGTTTTTTATTGGTCAACTTGTGTCCATTTGTGTCATATTCAACTTCTGATTTGTCAGTTTACTGATTAAAATATAAATAAAATTTGGGCTTTTTATTTGGGTAATTTCCTTTTCTAACAATTTAACATAATTTTCCACTCTATAAATAGTCCTCTATTTTTAGAGTTTAAGGCATGCACAATATTCACAATCCACGATATCAACATTCATCCACAAATTTCACAACTTTGAAATACCTTACACACAATTTTCAACCTTCTTTCACACACTTTTTTCAAATTTCTTTATTTTTGCTCAATGATTAAAATATAAAGTCTCCCTTTGATTTTTAAATTTTTAATTTTAATTTATTTATTTTTTAAACCAGATGATGATTATCTAATAATAGTTATCTCTTCAAAAAATTTATTATACTTTGATTTATTTTTTTCGTAAATGGCACCGACCAATTATAACACTTAGATGCGTATTTTTACTAACCATTTACAATTGTTAATGCACACACTCGTTTTTTTTTCTTTTACATTAAAATAGTATATATGTTGGTCTTTTGTTTTTTTTATTAAAATTATATGTTATATATTTTTCTTTTCTTTTTTACAGTTAAAAATATATTTTTAATTTTATTCAAACTTTGTGTCATTCAAATCACAACCTTGAAACCTCTTCCAATACAAATCAAAGCCAAGACCATAAACCTTCGTATTAACATCAATTCATATTTCAAATGAAAATTGGATTCAAAGAATTTGGAAGGAGAAGTCGCCGAAAACCGGATCTTCCCACACCGACTAACCGCTTTCCTCCATTCATCACCATTGTGAAGACAACTTTCCCCTTTGGTATATTTTATTATCATTGTTTCTATTTTCCAATTTCAAGGGACGCGTGTCACGGCCGTATTGGTTCTTTTCCAAATGTTGAAAGGTCAAAGGGGGGCCTATTTATTTTTCTATTGATGCTGATGATAAAGGGGGTTGCGCCTCTTTATATTTTTCTCCTTCAAATTTTGTTTATTAGGTTTTTTAAGAGAGATAGGCTTTGGGCTCCTTTTGCTTACTGCACCAACGTGTAATACAGTTCACACCCCCTTTATTTTAGTAACTAACTCTTAGATAGATTAATTTTAATTAAGTTTAGGTTAGTTTTATTTAAATTAATTTCATTTAGTTAACCAAGTTATTTTTTAATTAGATTAATTTCATTTTGATTATTAAAAATATAATAATGCAAAAAAATATAAAACACCAAAAAATATATTTTTAGTTTTCTTAGATAAAACAATTAGTTTTTGTGTAACCAAATATTTTTCGTTAATCAAATTAATTCTAACATTTTTATAAATAATAGAATTGGTCGATTTTACATCCACCGCATCCTCGAAAATCGATTGGTTGGTTTAACACCTTGTTAATTAATTATTCAAATCAAAACATCTAAAAATCATTCCACACATCAAGTCAACTTATCCACCTAGCGCGATTTAATTCCAATAAAGATCAACTCTTTATCAATTCAACCAACACAAACTTAATCAAAATATCTAACCAATTCAAAAAATCATTTTTTTATTGACATAATAAAACTCAAGATTTTTTCAATAAAGAATCGTTCGGTTTCTTTCTACTTGGATAAAAAACTTCGCCTACCATCACTCAATTTTCAAACTCAGGCAAGTTCAAACACCATTCGAAAGCAACTTGACACGATTCTATAAAAAACACTAACTAAATACTACGAACTATAAAATGGACTTTGATTTCTTCTCAAGAGGGTACGCAGGCACGCGGTTAAAATCAAGGCGAGTCTCCTAACTAAAAAATTAAATCTTTTCCTTTCATGTGATAATAACATAATAAATAGAAATATTCCTCATAAGTCCTAAATTTAAAGAGGGTCCCCTTGAGTACAAGGGAGATAAAGGGTGTCTAACACCTTCCTTTTATCTAACCAACTCGTGAATCCAATAATCTCTTAAATAATTAGGGTTTTTCGTTCCTTTCTCGTCCTTAGGACAAAAAATAGTTGTAGCGACTCTCCTATTTTTTGCCGGTTACAACACATTATAGCTTCTACATCCCTTAAGCTCCTAGGAAGGTCACCAATGAGATTGTTTGCTAAGAAGGCAAGCTTTGCATGCTTATCCTTATACCTCATATACTCCTTGTAAAGTGTAGGAATTATGATTTTGTTGTCTTCTCCCAATTTGACTATCTTTGTATATTTCTCTTTCCAATATCTCTTTTCAGCTCTCATCTCCTTATAGAGTTCCCTTTGTATAAGGAAATCCTTTCGGAGGCCTCCAACGCTGGACAAACTTGTTCATATTCCACTACCTTTTAAGAGAGAAGTATTTCTTCTCTCATCTTCCTAAGGCATTCTCTCACCTCTGCTTTTTGGCTTTCTTGGAGACTTGTAATAAGAATCTGGACCTGCTCTGCTTGATCTTGAACACCTTCCTCTAGTCCTTGGATTTGGATCCTCAAAACCT
Source organism: Vicia faba (assembly GCA_948472305.1). Classification (NCBI taxonomy): domain Eukaryota; kingdom Viridiplantae; phylum Streptophyta; class Magnoliopsida; order Fabales; family Fabaceae; genus Vicia; species Vicia faba. The sequence continues at coordinate 803,359,996 of OX451735.1, forward strand.
CTTCCAACTCCCTTTTGTCTTGCAATTCTTTATCGTACCAACCCCTTAGTCTTCTAATTTCTCTAGTAGCATCATCCAAGCATAAGTTATGAGAGTCGAGATTAAAAGTAGAACTTAGCAACCCCTCAATCGTACGCTTTCGCTTGAGCCTCTCTTTTTCAGCCAATTCATGGTCCTTTTGAATCTGTTAATTTTTCAGCTCAAGCTCTTGTTGTAATTGATTCTTCTCATAAGAAAGGTCATAAAGGTTATGTTCTAAATCCTCTTTTTCCCTTTGAGCTTGCTCAAGGGCATCCTTTAGCTCTTCTACTTCTTCCACTGATATCGGAAGAGGATCTGGTATGCATGGCTTGTATGTCGGGTCAATAACAATGGTAGTTTGATGATTCAGACCCTATCCAAAACCCATTGAGTATAGGTCTCCCTTGCCACAACATTTTTCCTACCAAACTCAGCACCTTTCTTGTGAACTTTACCCCAAGCTTGTATGATTTTCTTGAGTAGCTCGGGGTTGCTTCTACCCATATCATGAAGGACCAATTGTTGAAGTTTCTCATAGAAAGGTTTATCTTACAAAGGGTATCCAAGTTGACGTAAAGCTAAAGTGGGGTTGTAGTTGATACATCCCCTTGTTCCAATCAAATGCATACAAGGTCATACAAGGTCTCACCGTGAGATTTTATTTTGGGTTATACAAAGAGTCATTGGTAAAATTCCAAAGTCCTACCTCCAAGAGAGTCTAACCCTCTAAAATATATTTCTCGGAATTTGACCTACTCTAGGCGAAGTCATCGCAAAAACTCATAGGAATGTCAAACCCCATTGGCCAATTGACAATCCTTCTTCTAAGGTTTATTATTTTTGTTATAACAAAACCCAACCAACAATATAAATAATATGATAATAAATTTAAATAACAATAAACAAATAAACAAATAAATATGGAAATCGAAACATGCCATAAATAGAAACAACCCAAAAACCTAGACAAAAATAGAGGGGAAAACTCTAACCCTATGGTTGTTTCCCCAGCAGTGTCGCCAGTTGTCATAACCAACAAAAAAATGAGTCGCCACCACTACTTTTTGCCCTAAGGACGGGAAAGAATGGATAACCCTAATTTAATTTAGAGATTCTAGATTTGTGAATTGGTTAGACGAAGGAAAGGTGTTAGGCATCCTTCATCTCCCTTGATCTCAAGGGGCATCCCATTTATGTTTTAGGATAAATCAGGAATTTCTATTTAAATATTATTATTTCCATATGTATAAGAAAAGATTTAATTTTTTAATTATGAGACTCGCCTTGGTTTTAACCGTGTGCCTATGTATCCTCTTGCGACGAAATCAAAGTCTATTTTGTAGTTCGTATGTGTTTGGTTAGTTATTAGGATTGTGTAAATTCTTTTGAACAATCCTTTGAAATTCGTATGTGTTTAAAAGTTGCGTAGTCGTAGATGTAGTTCGAAGTCTAATTTGAAAGTAAATCCACAATCCCTTTTTTAAAGAAAATAATATTGATTTTAAATTAAGTTAGTAGCAAAATATATTTGAGGTTGGTTAGCTATCTTAAATGCATGATGTAATTTTAAAATGTTTGAATGATATTGAAGTTAGTAAAAAATGTTTAATGAATTAAATAAAAAGGGTTAGTAATTTTCAGAAAATAGTTAATAATTACTATAAGTATAATATTTATTTATCAAATAAATTATATGTTTACAATAATAGAAAATTTTATTTTAATGTAAAAAGGAAAAATGATGCGGCAAGAAAAATAATTCAAATAAATAAATAAAAGTAATAATAAAATAAATAAATTAAATAAATTAATAAAATTATTTATAAAACAGGGGGAGTGTATATTGTTTTACACAGAAATAATGGGGTTGTTAATAGAAGAGATTTAAGCCTAAATATTGTTTAGGACCCAAACGAAAGGGAGGTGTGGTTACAGTTGAGGGTAGTAAGTTGGAGGGTGCAAAGAGTATTGGGCTTGGCCCAAGGTAACAAACTAAATATGTTTGGAAATTGTATGGGGAGCCCTATGTGTTATGGTGTGGTGGCGTAGATTAGAGACATTGGATTCTGATCAAAAGGCCCTCAAGTGTTAATCATAGAGCATTGAACATAAGTACTCAAAACCAACGGTCTAGATGGTGTGTTGACCAGAGTGCATCATAGGGAGGAGAGCATGTAGTGGACATAGATAATACTTATTCATTTTTCTTCACATTTTCTCATTTCTTTTGTTCCCCCTCTCTCTCTAAACCAACACCCCCTCTCTCTATCCTAAACGCTCATCCTTCTCTCTAAAAAAAACCGCCACTGGAAATCGCTCCTCCCTTCTAACCACCCTAAACCACCCAAAACACCACCACCAATTCCAGATTCTAATTGAGCTTCAACCGAAATGTTCATACCCTTAACCATACAAGCCAAGATCTTCATCCCACCATGAACCCTAGATTAATCGCCACCGTGAGCGGTCGTCAAGGCTACCATTGAGTGATGAATTTTTGTCGAGAAATTAATCCTTTTCCCATATTTTTTAGAACCCTAAACCCAATGCTATGAACCCTAACAACTTTTACCCTAACCCCACAAACCCTAGCCCAAAATAAGAATCCTATCCCCAGTCGTGCATGAACCCTAACCCTAGCAAGAGGAACCCTAATCCTAAATTTTTAGAATTACCCCAATCAAACCCTAACTCAAACACAATCAAATCATCAATCACAAAAAAACCTTAATCTAAGTGTTCCGAGTTACCTCTCTTTGCAGTGATATTTCTCGTATAAGTTTCCTTTGATCCTTTACTCTCTCACATTCTAATCCCTTTTCTCTTTCTTTGTTTCTTTTACACGTATGAAGAGTGATGATGATGGATTCGTAGCAAGGAACAAGGCTTCTCCAATCTTCAATCTCCAAAATTTTGTCCCTCTCTTAGGTTTAGAATTAGGTTTATATTTTTTTTTAGGTTAGGTGAATTAGGAAATAACTTTATGTTAATTTGTATTTATACATTAGATTGATTTGTAATTGATACAAATTAGGATCTGATTTGATTGTAATTAAAGATTGATTAAAGATATGTTTGTAAAATAGATTTAGGGTTTTTGCAATTCCTGTACTTGGACAATTTTATGTATAAAATTCACTTTAATCAATAACAATGTTTTCAATCAAATATTGGATTTGATTTTGGAGTTCTAGATTTAGGCTTTGGAGGTGACTTAGGGAAGAAGAAGATTGTGCAGCAGTTGCTAGGGTTGAGAAACCCTAGTTGACTTGGTCAACGATTTTCCAAACAAAACAAAAATTTAAATGATAATAAAGTAAATAATAATTTATAACAATAATAATATTTAGAAATGCAATTATAATGAATTATGAATAATAATAATAATAATAATAATAATAATAATAATAATAATAATAATAATAATAATACTTAATTAGTGTTTACCCTGAGTCAACTTAAAACAAACATATATATTATTGTAATAAAATAATAACAATAATAATGGCAAAAAACAAATAGCTCTCCAATGTTGACTTCGGTCAACAATCTAATAATAATACTAAAAATAAATTAATAATGGGTTATTTAATAAATTTATAATAATGAACCCAATTAGAAATAAACCCCCTCCCCAAAATTAATCTCTATTATATTTAAACAACAAAGAAGATAATTTATTATTAGTATAAAAATATAAAAATAACCCAATAGTGCTAGTGAAATAAAATTGACTATTTACACCAATGCATACAAATTTGGGGTATGACACTAAGGAAATTAGAATTAATTGAGATATAAGGTTGTGGATCGCAATAGTGGACTTGAGCTTCTAGTATGGTAAGGGAGGGGATGACCTGCAAAGTTAACACTTCAATGCTCAAGTTAGTATGAGAGTAACATGGGTGCATGAAGTTTGAATTTGAAGTGTACCTGGAAAATGGTGTGCTTCCTCTTTAAATAGTAGGGTGGTTATACCAGTTTGTTGATTTTCATGCATATGATGCGTAGATCCGTAGATGGATACTGGATCTGAATCACCTATATTTTAACCTAGCATAATTTTCCTGCTCTCCAAAAGACTTCAGTGAACTAACATATTTATCTGGGTCGTGGTTATTGGGCTTTTTGATCGACCCATAATAGTTTCCCCATAATACACTGCATGTTCTTTTTAGGGCGAGGGTTTTGTTGTGTTTTTCTTTTCCTGCCACTCGTAGCCCGACTGTCTTGGAAGATCAAGATGCGACGTTCTTGCCATTGGTAATTCGAGCCTTAAATACGCCACATACTTTAGATGTATTTTTGTATGTCTTATCATAATGACCTTTGAAAAATAAAGTACTTGAATGTTTTTCTAAGCCGATTTGGACCGGTGATAATTCATATCACTTTTCTTTTGGTAAGGCATTAAATGATCTTTGTGGAGTCAGTTGCATAATTTCTTGAAGATGTTACCTTTGTTATTTTTTCTCATGTGTACTTCCTTAACATACTATTTTCTCAGTCTATGGAAAATTTTCCCACCATGAGTCAAAAATTGAAAGATGGTAGTTTTATCTTTTGGGTTGATCCTATAATTTTGGAAATTGTGTTTTCCTTTGATTACGAAGGTAGCCTCGAAAGGGCTTTCCTTGACGTGGATCCTTCTTCTAACTAGGGTGTATTTATCCCCGAGGAAGATAAAAAAAAATTGTAGTGAATATGGCGAGTATGTTATTCCTTTTATGAGTGCAGCCCTCCCTTCAAAAGTTTATAAATAAAAGTTTTTAACCATCTAATGATTTCCCTCTCACAATTGAACTCTGGGAGCTGGACCAACATCGAATTCTTCAAGTACATGTATGATTATCGGGGAGGAAAGTAATCTTTATCCATTTTCTTTAACCTTTTCAGGGTAGAATATAGTTCAGCAAACCACACACAAGACCAGGGCTTAATTACATTAGTGCATGTTACTTGTTATTTCAAAGCATTTTTCAATTGCGTGAAGAATTTTGAAGATCCTTTTTTTCGTTATCCCTATCAAAAAAGAGGCTCATGAGACAATATGTGCCATAAGAATTGGAACAGAGAACAGGTGTAGAGATTTAATTCATAAGTTTTTGAACCATAGCCAAGTTTTGATGGGGAATAGATCATACGTCTACAAGAAAAATAACTTGTCCTAGGAGGAGATTTACTTGGAGAAATGGTTGGTCTCATTCTTCAAAGAGTTGGGTTACGCTTGAAGCAGCTAATTGAAACCCTCTTTTTGATGGATGTCGGCACCAAGTACGAGAGGAAGGTTATTGTGATACGGTGGCAGCACCGGACTGTTTTAGGAAAATACTGGTTTGCATTTTGCGTTTATGTTCGCAAAATGTCGCGGTAAGCAAGAGTTGCCACCGACTTTTATTTTATCCAACTGGAAAGGAAATAAGCACAGAAAAATTCCTTTTTCGAGATTTTGAGTACGGGGCGTAGATTATAGAAAGGGAAGGTATTAGCACCCTTTCTATCTGTAGTTTTCTACGAGCTCTTAGGTACTTGATCATCATTTTAAAAATTGCTTCCATGTTGGTGTGTTTTGAAACATTTTTGTTTTACTTCGATTTAACCCTTGCTTCTGTCTTCAAGAGTGTTACGAAGTCGTTTTGAAAACTTTGTTTGAAAAGAGTGTAAGTGTGGAAAAAGTTTGATTTTGAGCAAGTACCTACTAGCATCTACCTACTCGAAAAAAGAATGTTTCTGTTCTTGTTTCCTTTAGACAGCGCTATCCCACTATTAATGAATATGTAGCACCGTCGTTGGAGTTGTAAGGGTCAATTCGAAAGGGACGTACGATCACTAAAGCAATGTTAGGACGTCTTAGTAATAACCCTAATGTCTTAAGATCATATTCGAGGCAACATTTCTGAGGCAACCTTTCCGAGGCAACATTTCCGAACGGGACATTTGATCTTTGTTTAGACAAGAGAGCGACCACTAAAATACCCTATACTTAATGATCTTTTACCGAAGGCAACCGAAGTGAGAGTATACCCTAGGAGTGCGCATGTGCGAGTGATTTGATTTTAAGTTATTATCTTTGCACATTTAGGGTTTGCTAACCGTTTTAAAATTAACATACATTCTTGTCATGTAATCCTATTATCATACATCTAACAGTTAATATTTGCGAAAATTAAAATGCGAGAAATAAAATTATGCTATTACAAGGCTTCGGGGAGGGGGATTCATTACATAGCCAAAAACCCGTAAAAACGAAAAATAAACGAGAAGTCCTAATTAATCTATTACATCCCATGAGCAGTTACATTAATATCGCGAAAAATAAATAAACGCGCGATGAATCGAGAACGAGAAAAGAATTAGGGTTTTGACCTCGTCTAAACCTAATTGAAAGAAGAATTATTTTTTGGTTGTTTTGGATTATTTTGAGGAAAAATAAGGTTCTAATTAAATAAATACAAACCTAATAACTAATTAATTTAAATTAATAAAAATAATTAATTTTGACCTATTTTTGTATTTTGGTTATTTTAAGAAAAAAAGAAAGTAAAAATTAAATTAAACAAAATCCTAATTTTCTAATTTGTTTTAATTTATTTACAAAGAGGTTAAAATTGCGCTAAAGTTAAATAAACTAATTAAATTTGATAAAAATAAACCTAAATCTAATTTGAGAAAAAAATTGATTTTATGAGTTTTTTGTAAAAAAAAAAGAATTAAATTTGTGTGAGAAAATAATTTAAACAAATAAATAAATAAACAAAAGAAAATATAAAAGAAAAGAAAAAAGGAATTGGGCCTGGTATCAAAGTGATAAGGGGGCGTGCATAGCATATTCTGGGCCCAAGAGCCTTGGGCCACGTTGACCTTCCTGCTTCCATGTTGCACGTTTGACTAGGCCTTTGGTAGATCTTCAAATGATGGCCTTTGGATCCAACTTGCGGACTTCTGGTTGGCTGAGTGTTGAACGCGTATGGTGGATCTATGTGAAGCTTGCGCATGGAATTACATGTAACAAAATAATATTGAAGAATGAGAGGACATGGGGATCGAACCCAGGCCCTTTGGCTTTTTCCACATGCCTCCAGACCAACTCTGCTAGCGCGCTTGTTTGTATAGGGAATAGTAAACAAACATTATATTAGCAAAAGCAATTCAACATATCAAAAACGCGCGAAATTTAAATGGATGAATCACATCACGCCACACCATCATCTTCCCCAGCGTCCGTCGTCTTAGGTAAAACTACTTTTACCTACAGACATTTTCTGTAGGTACAGCCCATGCATATTTTCAAAATCTCACACAAACATCATAAATGGAAACTAAAGGTACATATCAATTCGTCTTGACCTTGTGAGCACCATGGCATCCCTCTTTTGGGCCAATTTTACCTGCATGAGAAAACCCTAAAACAAACACATAAAACCTAACAATGGTGGATCTTCGTATGGTCAGCAAAAATGTAATTAATTATTACCATTAGCTTGCAAATGCTTCAAGGATTCAGAATATATAAACCAATTATGCTAACAATGTCGAATTCATGATATTCGATTTCAAAAAGGGAAGGATGTCGTGAGGCACTTACATTGTGTTTCTGGGCACGAAAATGCTTGTTGGTGATTGGGATAGACTCCTTGAACACCCAGGAAGCGAATGGGATAGCTTGGAAGGCTTGAGATAGCCTGGAATTATGAAATCAGATTGCCATTTTTTCTTGATTTTTTGAAAGTTGTTCTTCTCTCTCCACGCCTCTAACCCTTGTGCTTTTGGTTTGGATTTGTTCTATATGTAGTCTTGAGTGAATTAGGTTTACAAGTTTGCATCCAATCTTTTCCAATAATGATCATTGATCAAGATTTGATTCTCATGTAAATCTTTCCAAAACAAGCCAAAAACCCAATCTTTTTGTGTACAAACAAGCCTTGCACGATTTGATCTCATTTCCAGCTATTCATGGACCTGAAATATGCACAAAATCTCAAGGTTTAAATGATTTTGATATTTTCATGATTTTATTTTGATTTAATTTGATTTAAATGAAATAAAAATAAAAACAAATGACAAAAATAAAATAAAGGTAAGTGGGAAGGATCATGGGTCGTGGACCATGTTACAAACTCAATACAAGCACAAAAAGTTGGGCCCATTTGACAAAAATTGCAATTTGAGGCACTTTTGACTTTTGGCAATTTTGCAAAAAAGGTCAACTTCACCAATGCATAACTCTTTCAATTTTGACCCTAGAGATGTGTTCTTGGACTTTTTAGAAATCTTAGGATGTTATCTAAGCAACCCTTTTGGTCTAATCTCAATTGAGTCTTCCATGTCCATGTATGAAGCTTTGACAAAAAAGATGTTTTTGTTGACTTTCCAAAATGACCTATAATGTCCAAACATGTAACTTCTTGTGAGTGCATATTTTGAACTTGGGAGATGAAGATGAATTGTAGGGAATTGCATCCTATTCAAAATGAGCTTTGGATGGGTCATTTCTAATAAATTATGAGAAAGTTATGCTTGATCAAAGTTGAGTTGACTTTTCCTACAAAACCCTAATTTAGCAACTCTTGGGTTTTGATGAATTGTGAGCAATCCTTGATGAATCATGATCAACCCTTGATAAAATGATGAATAATACTTCAAAATGAGGATGTTAACCAAAAATATTGAGGTTTGACTGTATGGGAACCACAATTAACTTTTGCCCTAGCATAGTCGATTTTCAGGCCTTTGAGCAATTGACCGAGCAAACTTCCTCTGCAAGGCTTGAAAATTGGAATGGATGATCTTGATAATATATTAGGACAATGGTGATAATTTTGGGTCCCTTGGACTCAAGTATATTGATGCAACATGAAACCCTAATTTGAGGTAGACTGCCTTAGGAGAGAGTTTGTCTGGTCAACCCTTGGACTTCCTTGAGCAATTTGAGGATCTCACTTAAAATGTGTTGAGAAATATGGGAGGAAATTTTTTGGGGTACAACAGTTATCTTCGGTGAGATTTTGGTACCTTTTCCTCCCATTGTCAATTGTTTTTACCTATAACTCTTGACATTTTGATAATTATCCTATACATATTCCATGAAGTATGAGAAAATAATTCACCAAATAAAGAGGTGAATCCAGACCGTGTCGGCGACTGTTCTCCCTTTGAATTCTCCGGTGTCGTTTAGTCTTCATGCTCCAGTTGGGATAAAAATACATGTAAAAATTAGATTTTATCAGACATTTTGAAAATGCCGGTAAAAAAGCAATTTCGTGAAAAATCTAGTATAAATTCAAAATTCCTGGTTTAAATGCATAAATTTAATAAAAAACTAGATATGTGTAGATACCACTGAAATATTCTCAACTACAGAAAAATTTGCTACAAGAGAAGAGGCAATAATAACTCGTTAGATACCAAAACAGACAAGAGAGGCAGAAGTGACAAAGTAATATTTGGTTGTGATAAAGGTGCAAAAATAAAAAGAAGGAGATAGTGTAACACAAAGTAATACTAACAAATGAGGTTGTCCATTCAAAGTTAGATCAACATTGTCAAAAGATGGTTTGGGATGAAAAATTGATGTAAAATGCGAACTTTGCAACTATATCTTACTTGATAGATTTGAGGGTCATTTGTTTGTAGGTCGACTAAATGTAGATGAACAACAACATTTTATTGATGTGACAAAACTTCATGTTCCACCAAGACACATACTATTGTCATTGCATGAACAAGATCCAAAGTATGTCACTAAGACCATGCAAATATATAAATATAAGAGTAAGTTATAGAAAGTCATCAGGGGTTCTAGAATGAAAATGCAAATTTTGTTTAAGATGATAGAGGATTCATATTATGTTTACTAGAGTAGGAAAAAAGATGAACTTGAAGTTGTGAGAGATATTTTTTGGGCCCACCTGATGTTGTCTGCGATCGACTTAATGTCTGACGGTATCTTAACTGCAAGCGCACAGCCTATCGCGGTAGTAATAAAAGATTGTCGAATCCACAGGGACTTTGTAATCACTCTAGTGTTGTAAAACAGGTTGGTTTAGCTAAGGCGGAAATTGTCACGTTGGTTTTGGGAAGATTAAGGAAGGTAAACTAATTGATTTTAAAGTAATTATAAAATGAAATGGTCGGTATGCAATAGAGTCGACCTAAAGGATCTAATCGGACCTAGGCATATAAGGATGGTCAACTTGGTTTATCTGTAGAATCAATCAGTTTAAAAACCCTCAACTCACACTTTCATGGTCTTATCTCGGATTATACGTCTAAAGCCCTATACCTGCTTTCGCTAGCCTATAAGTGTTTAGAAGTATATTTTGGAAACTTAATTAATTCTAATTTGGTTTAAAGCGCTTTCACTGTATTTAAATCAAATGCCTAACTTTAGCTATCCGGTTAAAAACCTCACACTTTCGTGGTCTCGATCTAACCTATTTACTCTTCTTACTTTCGTAACAAAGGTTTTATTATTAAGCATAAAAAGTTATAACCAGAGTTAAGTTGACTAAAGTTTTAGCCTAAGTTTGATCAGATGCCTAATGTCTCTTACTATCCCATACCGACACTAAAGGTTTAGCTAGCCATAGAAATTATAATGAACATACTGGAAATAAAAACAAACAAATATAAATTGGACATTATAAATAATAAATTAAACATGCATTAATTAATTAAAAGGTATGTAATACAATTGCAAAATAGAAACCTGAAAATAAAGCCAATACTTCAATCCCTCTTCCACAAATCGGAAACTCGGACTTGGTATCGGTAATATGACAAATTATGAGGCTTGAATAATAAATCCTAAACTATAATAATAATTTCCTGATGTTGGAAATTATTATTTGGGCAATGAAATTAAAAGAACGGAAATAAACGAATGCAGAAAAATAACAATTGAAGGAATAATGGGTTTGATTTCGGCAGAGCTTCCGCACAAGTAAACGGTAAAAATGCTCTGTACTTCTAACGTTGAATGTTGAGGTATTTATAGAAGAATAAATTTGGCAGTTGGCTTGAAAACTTGTAACTAAGCTTTCCTTGAAAATCTCCACAAATATAGGAACGTGAGTAGTTGAGGAAGAAGTGGTGAACGTGGAGTTTGACTGGAGAGAAATAAGGAGTTTGGAAACTCTTTCTGTTTTGCTTTGCCACGTTCTGCACTTTTCAATAAACTGATATACGCATTACGTTCGTTACATGAGCGTTACGAGCAGCTTTGGTCTTTCCCCGTGTTACGGTCGTGGCCAATGTGTTACGGTCGTAACACGCTTCAAGATGACTTACGGTCGTGGCAGATGCATTACGACCGTCACAGCTACAAAAATGTAATTCTTTGACAGATTTATCTTTTTCTTCTGTTCTTTTGATGCTTTCTTGCATTGTTTCATGTTTTCTTCTGTTTTGAGCTGAGTTATGAATACCTGCAAAAAGTAATGACAAACTCGAAATATTCGGGAGTTAATCGGGTCAAAATAATACAGAACGGGTAAATTTCATGGAAAATAAACGATACAATTTCGTGTTATCAAATTCCCCCATACTTAAACCTTTGCTTGTCCTCAAGCAAAATAATCAATTAAAAATATCGGACAAGTTTTTATAAACGCACATAATTAGTATACCTTTCGTTTTCCAATAATTTCAAGAAATCCTAAGTTAGTTCGGCCGAGAAAATCAGATGAAACAACAACGATACGTAAATGACACAAGCAACAAGCTAGTCGACGACTATCCGTTTTAAACGAAACATCCAATTGTACCGTTATAATTCAACTCAAGGTCTTTCGTCCATATTTCACCCGGTTTCGTTCTTGCGCAATCACATTAAGCCCATTATCCTTGCACGCACGTAGTGGAATAGCCGGTTAGTGGTTCTGATCAAAACACGACAGTTTCTGGCACAATTATGTGGCAACCTCTTTTATCCAATTGCAAGATGCGGGGGATCAAACCGTAGTCTGCCCTACCGAGTTCAGTGTCAGATGCTTCTGAACCACCTAGACAATGGATTCTTATGTTACTTAATAGAAGCTTTTGCATCCGTTGGATTAAACGATCGGGTGAGGATCACCCAATTTAATTGGTGCAATACCTATTTCCTTAAAGCATGTAACATTCTTTTTAAATCAATTTGCAAGATCATCCACTTATGTTCATCGACTTTCCACGTGGTTTGTGTTAAGACTGGTGCTGACTGCTAATATAAACTACTAGGGGCTAATTTAAGACTTAAAACTCAAAGTATCGGTATAACAAAAATGGAGACGATTCGCGTAAGTAGAGAGTCGAAGGTGTCATAATCGTATAGTTCTCGTTGGATCGCTCTCGGCCTTCCAACTAAGATTTCAGTTAAAGTAGGTAACTAACGGTTATGCGAATATAAAAGACGAAAAATTTTGGTATGGCTAAATAAAACGGGGAGAAAATGAAATAACGAAATAGAAATGAAATTACTCGTTCTGAAATTAAGAATGCAGTATTCCTCCCACACTATATCAAACATTGTCTCAATGTTTTGATATAATGGCGAGGTTAATTGAAAAATACATCGGAAAAACAAGAAAAACAACAAGAAAAGGAAAAACTACTCGCGACCACGGCGGCTTCGGGTTCGTGACCGTCTGGAAGGAGTAGCTTCAGGGTCAGTGTCCTGGGGTCCAAGATATATAACATCCATCCTCAAAGCATTAAGCTCGCATAGCACTTCATCAAGCCTTTCATTTGTCGAGTGTTGACCACTCAAGATTTGGACATTTTGCTGATGTAAGGCGTCGAAACGCTCCCGATTCTTCCTTTCAAGAGCTACAACCATCTGATTTTGCTGATGGAGGGCTCTAAGGATGTCCTCCATAGTAAAAGGAGGTGGTGCAGAAGAGGACGACTCAGGAATGTCAGGCGCGGGAGCAGCTCGATCCAGTTCTTCCTGCATCTCATCAGCGGGGCCGACATGGGGTTCTTCTTGAGCAGCAGCAGGGCCTTCAGGGTTAAATAGCCAGTTGGCTCGGTTTTGAGGGTCGATTCGGTCCCTGCAAGGCAAAACAATGTTAGTGTAGACTCGGTTCTGTATTACTGGATGAAATCTTCCGTCGTCCCGCTCGTGGATGAGGTGGGCCGATTTGCAATGATCCAAAGTAAGCAGAACCGGTGGTCGGGATGGCAGATGAACAAGGGTGTCACCATGGTTTAGTGCTAAAGCAAGAGAAGTGACAAGCCCTCCAAAATAGAAAGGTTTGCCGCCTCTGGTGCAGATGGAGTGAATATGAGCCAGGAGGAAAGGTGCGGCATTAATTTTCTGACCCGAGAATGCACAATGCATGAAAAATAGCTCCTTTGAGTTGAGCTTGTGGTTACTATCCCTTGCAAAGATTGTGTTGGATAAGATGAGGTGGAAGTAACGAATGGCGGGGTTGTGGATTTGGGTGGCATTGAGGTGATCGTATGAATCAGCCCGATTATTGGTCAAGCTATGCCAAAGGTTGAATGATTCCTCATGAAAAGTGTCAGGCACACGTAGGTGAGCGCCTTCATCAGTACAGAAATCAAGTAGGCGACCGAATGCATTCTGAGGGAATTCGTATTCGGTGCTGAAAATGCGGAACCTTACCACACCGGTAAGTTGATTTCTTGGGCCGTTTGGAGTGATGTAGCAAAATGAACTGAGAAACTCAAGGGTGAGATTCTCGTACGTTGGTTGTGGCTGGCTACATAGCATCCAAAGGTTGACATTCTGTAGTAGGTGTTGGCCACTTTCAAGCAACCCGAGATTTCGGAGGCAGTCAGTGTCGACGAACCTCGTAGGATGGATGCCTCGGCGTTGGAACTTCAGGAACCGTGTCCGCTGAGTTTCACCTGCTTCGCCATTTCGTAGGGTAATGCCAGGAATGGGTTGGAGATTGTTCGCCATTTGCATGCAAGAGTGTTTGAGTGAGAATGGTTCTTGTTTGGTGAATGAGAGAATGAGAAGATGATACGGGTAATGGATGTATATATGATGGAAGGAGATAGTGGAAGTTTGAAAATTGATAGGGATTAATGGTGGGTTGAATGGGGTTAATGGGGAGTTATGGAAGAAAAAGAGAGAAAGGTTCAGGGAAGCAGAAAAGGGAACGTTCTGCTAACAGGGTTACTGATGTAGCCCGTGTTACGGTCGTAAGACCAAGCTGACGAGCGTAACACTCTGAAAGGCGCGTTACGGTCGTGGGGGATGGATGACGATCGTGGCAGCTACAGATTTTGCAATTTTTTTTTACAGAACAGAACACAATTACACAGAGTATATATTTTTATAGCAGGCAGAACATCTCAGGCATTCCGACATAAACACAACATTAATTTATTCAACATATAATCCAACATATATAATTCACAATAAAGTAGAAAACCATAAAACATTGTAAGCAGCATGATGATTGTAAGTTTAAAATTGAAAACAAACCATTGCATTAATTGAGTAACTTGTTCTTTTTGACAGAAAATAAATGACTTGTAAATTGAAATGCAGTAATTTAACAAAAAATTGAAACTACCTAGGAACAAAGCAGAATGGAAAAAATCTAAAAACAAAGAATTGAAAAACTGAAAACTGAAAAACTAAGAAACTAAAAACTGCTTCATCCAATCTTTTCTTTTAATATTTCCAAAGCTTGGGTGATGTTATAGAATTGTTCCACCGAGATGTCAGTTAAACCAATAAGATCCAAACGCATAGTATTCAATTCATTCTTTATTCCATCAATGTCAGTTTTATAAGCATCCAAAGTGGTCAGAATGATGTTTAATTGTGTGGTATATTCTCCTTGGTCAAGGGCTACTTTTGCTTCAGCCATATTTGTAAAGTCATGGTAACCAGGAGGAGTTTCAGGATCTGTTTCGTTTTCAGACATGAAATTATTAGCAACAAAATATGATTGTGGTGTTTCTGGTGTCGAAGGATGGTCGGGTGGATTCAATTCGTACAACCAATTTCCCCGGTTATGGACACTTATTAGGGCATGGTTCGGAAGGGTAAAAAGAGTAACAACTTCGTCTCTGATCAGGTAATCATAAGGTGCAGGGCCTAAATTTCCTATTATCCGGTTGTTGAAACAGAAATCAATATTCATAGGCCTAATTGATCCAAATGGTGCACAGTTATTAAGTTGGTGACGAGGTCCAAGAGCATGTGCAATCATTGTAACTAATCCTCCCACACTGACAGGAACATTAGGGTCCTCACTAATGCGGGTAAAGGTCTTCATCAGGAGTGGGACAACATTGACAGGGCGTCCTAGGTTCATACAATAAAGCAGAGATAATTCATCCTTGGATACAGCATTTTGATTTTGTTCTTTTCCAAACAGAGTGTGGGTAAGGATCCTATGGAAATAACGGATGGCTGGGTTGTGTATCTCATTGTTATCCATACTTTCTGGGTCAGGGTGATAGTTTCCGGTTAAGGTACCCCATAAGTAATCCAGCTCAAAATCCAATAAATCGGCCTCAGGGGAAGTAAAAGCTAAGGGTCCGCTGGGGAATCCTAATAAAGCAGCTAAGTCCCTATGGTTATAGGTGAACTCAATACCAAAAAGTCTGAAGGTAATGATTCCTTTTCGGGCTCCGACACCGTGTTCAGGGATGTAAACTAGAGAACTCAAGAACTCAAGGGTAAGCTCGCGGTAAGTAACAAACCTATTTTTCAGGTGGGCTTTCTCCCATCCCAACTGGTTAAACATGTAGTAAACACTGTCAGTAATGCCTAAAGAGTCCATAGTGGGTTCATCATGATACATGGTTAAACTGATGTCTCGCTGAGACAAAGCCTCAAATCTTCTTTGTTGGTTTCTACCTCTAAAGGTGGTTTCCATAAAGTTCTGTGGAGGAGCCATAGCAAAAACAAAGCGGGGAAACAGAGTAGAGGAGAAAGTAAAGAGAAAAAGACTATTCAGAAATCCTGTGGCAAGTAAACGAAGTGTTCAATCATGATTTCTAGGTTAGATTTCCTAGGGGCATTAGGTCCATTACCAGGATGATTTGGGATAGCTTTTGGATAACCGGGTGGTGTGGAAGGAGCTTGTACAGGCGCGTATAATGCGTTGTTACTTTTGTATGAAAAGTTCGGATGATTTTTCCAGCCTGGGTTATAGGTATTGCTATAAGGGTTCCCTTGTACATAGTTTGCTTGTTCAACTGGAACTCCTGTTAGAAGTGGGCATTCTGGAGCAAGATGTGATTGAAGACCACATAGATCGCAAGTTTGGACAACTGCAGCTACGGTAGCTGCAGGAGCAGTGGTAAGGTTTTCTAGCTTTTGGGTAAGAGCTTCCACTTTAGCATTGACTTGGTCCAGGATATTCACTTCAGACATTCCACCTTTGGTTTGGGATTTCTCCACATTAGCTCTTTCGCTTCCCCATTGATAGTGGTTCTGGGCCATACTTTCGATAAGTTAATTTGCTTCGGCATATGGTTTATCCATCAGTGCACCACCAGCAGCGGCGTCTATAGTCATTCTTGTGTTATACAACAGACCGTTATAAAACGTATGAATGATTAGCCATTCTTCTAAACCATGATGAGGACAGAGTCTAATCATATCCTTGTAACGTTCCCATGCTTCGAAAAGTGATTCGTTATCTTTTTGTCTAAAACCGTTGATGTTAGCTCTAAGCATAGAAGTTTTGCTTGGTGGGAAATATCTAGCCAAGAAGACTTTTTTCAATTCATCCCATGTGGTGATTGAATTTGAAGGAAGGGATTGGAGCCAGGCTCTGGCTCTGTCTCTTAAAGAAAAAGGAAATAGGCACAATCGTATTGCCTCGGGGTTTACACCATTCGCTTTTACAGGGTCTGCGTACTGCACAAACACTGACAGATGTAGGTTAGGGTCGTCAGTAGGAGATCCAGAAAATTGGTTCTGCTGAACGGCGGATAGAAGCGAAGGTTTCAGCTCGAAATCGTTTCGAGCGATAGCAGGGGCGACAATGTTGTTGTGAGGCTCCGCTTGCGAAGGAACTGCGTAGTCCTTAAGAGCGCGAGGTGGATTTGGTACGTCAGCCATTGTCGATTCTTCGGTAGATTCTGATAACGGGATATCAGGAATTTTAGTCGGAGGAAGATTATTGAGAGATCGATATTCTTGAATTCGGCGTCTTAATCTTAAGTAACGCTCGATATCATTAATTTGTAAATGCAAAGGCTCGTTTTGAGAACGAGTGTTTGGCATACAACAGAGGGAAATATAAAAAGTTGCCTTAGTCTAGACAGTGTTGTTTTTAGATTACACTAGTGACTAAACTAAAGTCCCCGGCAACGGCGCCAAAAACTTGATGTGTCTGCGATCGACTTAATGTCTGACGGTATCTTAACTGCAAGCGCACAGCCTATCGCGGTAGTAATAAAAGATTGTCGAATCCACAGGGACTTTGTAATCACTCTAGTGTTGTAAAACGGTTGGTTTAGCTAAGGCGGAAATTGTCACGTTGGTTTTGGGAAGATTAAGGAAGGTAAACTAATTGATTTTAAAGTAATTATAAAATGAAATGGTCGGTATGCAATAGAGTCGACCTAAAGGATCTAATCGGACCTAGGCATATAAGGATGGTCAACTTGGTTTATCTGTAGAATCAATCAGTTTAAAAACCCTCAACTCACACTTTCATGGTCTTATCTCGGATTATACGTCTAAAGCCCTATACCTGCTTTCGCTAGCCTATAAGTGTTTAGAAGTATTTTTTGGAAACTTAATTAATTCTAATTTGGTTTAAAGCGCTTTCACTGTATTTAAATCAAATGCCTAACTTTATCTATCCGGTTAAAAACCTCACACTTTCGTGGTCTCGATCTAACCTATTTACTCTTCTTACTTTCGTAACAAAGGTTTTATTATTAAGCATAAAAAGTTATAACCAAAGTTAAGTTGATTAAAGTTTTAGCCTAAGTTTGATCAGATGCCTAATGTCTCTTACTATCCCATACCGACACTAAAGGTTTAGCTAGCCATAGAAATTATAATGAACATACTGGAAATAAAAACAAACAAATATAAATTGGACATTATAAATAATAAATTAAACATGCATTAATTAATTAAAAGGTATGTAATACAATTGCAAAATAGAAACCTGAAAATAAAGCCAATACTTCAATCCCTCTTCCACAAATCGGAAACTCGGACTTGGTATCGGTAATATGAAAAATTCTGAGGCTTGAATAATAAATCCTAAACTATAATAATAATTTCCTGATGTTGGAAATTATTATTTGGGCAATGAAATTAAAAGAACGGAAATAAACGAATGCAGAAAAATAACAATTGAAGGAATAATGGGTTTGATTTCGGCAGAGCTTCCGCACAAGTAAACGGTAAAAATGCTATGTACTTCTAACGTTGAATGTTGAGGTATTTATAGAAGAATAAATTTGGCAGTTGGCTTGAAAACTTGTAACTAAGCTTTCCTTGAAAATCTCCACAAATGTAGGAACGTGAGTAGTTGAGGAAGAAGTGGTGAACGTAGAGTTTGACTGGAGAGAAATAAGGAGTTTGGAAACTCTTTCCGTTTTGCTTTGCCACGTTCTGCACTTTTCAATAAACTGATATACGCATTACGTTCGTTACATGAGCGTTACGAGCAGCTTTGGTCTTTCCCCGTGTTACGGTCGTGGCCAATGTGTTACGGTCGTAACACGCTTCAAGATGACTTACGGTCGTGGCAGATGCATTACGACCGTCACAGCTACAAAAATGTAATTCTTTGACAGATTTATCTTTTTCTTCTGTTCTTTTGATGCTTTCTTGCATTGTTTCATGTTTTCTTCTGTTTTGAGCTGAGTTATGAATACCTCCAAAAAGTAATGACAAACTCGAAATATTCGGGAGTTAATCGGGTCAAAATAATACAGAACGGGTAAATTTCATGGAAAATAAACGATACAATTTCGTGTTATCACCACCCAGAATTAGTGAAGTTGTTGAATATATTTCCTAATGTATTGATTATGGATAACACGTACAAGACAAACAAGTATAGGCAACATTTATTTGAAATAGTTGGTATGACATCAACTAAGTTAAAATTTGTTGTTGTATTTGCATATATTGAATCTGAGAAAACATAGAACTTTTGTTGGGTATTGGATAAGTTGAAACAGTTTTTTACTAAGCAAGGGTTATGGCCACGAGTTATTTTGACTAATAGAGGTCTTGATTTGATGAAAGCAATTGAAACAATATTTCCAAGGACATTTAATTTGATTTGTCGAGTTCACATCAACAAAATTGTGAAATCAAAATGAAAGGAATATGTTATGAATGATATGTGAGAATCGATAGAGAAACTATGGTATGAACTTCTAAGGGCTAGTGATAAGGTGGAGTACCATCAACAGTTGCAACAACTTGAGCATAGATTTGTTAGAGCGTAGATGAATCAATTGTGTCATTTAGGCAACACCACGACTAATAGGTATGTTGCATTTTAGCCATAGTTTTTTTATCTCAATATTATGGATCTGATTTGTTTTTTTTAGGGTTGAGTCTGTGCAATGGAAACTAAAGCAGATAATGGAGAACAACTTAGGTGATATGTGCAAATGTTATGAGGCTATAAATGGAAATATCAAGATACAATTAGGCAATATTAGAACTTCATTTCAAAAGACTTTTTATGAAGTTGAGTATGCGCGCACTAGTCTATCTAATAATTTCATGGTACAATTTTTAGATGATATCAGACCAGTTATTGATGACATTGTTGATGTCAAGAATAACAAAAATTGTGGGTTTAGAGTCATTTCATCATTGTATGGATATGGTGAGGATGGTTGGTCAATCATTCGTCATGATCTGGATAATGAAATTAGAGGTTCTAAAAGCAGCATCTATGAGAAGCTATTTGGAATCGCTTATCGAAAGTGAGAGATTCCTTGATGATATCATCTTTAGGTCCTTATCCCTCAGGGAATTGGATGACATTACCAGATATGGGTTATGTGATGACAAATCGGTATAATGTCATTCCGTCTCTTTCGGTTATCCTAGTTTAAACTTTTTACCTATGACGACTTCACATTCACCTAACGTCCATTTACTGCATTGGGTTTGTAAACAAAAATCATTGGGTTCAGGTAGTTAATTGTTAAGTTAATTACATATTTTTCATTTAGGCAAAATACTCATTTTGGTCTCTTAACTATAGGTCATGGTTCACTTTGGTCCCTGATCGAAAAAATAACAAGTGTACTATTTTGCCTCTTGTAATAATAGGGAAACTTCCCCGAATTTCGATCTCAAGGACTACACAGAAGTACTGAGTTCAATTCGTGGTTCAATTAAACAAAATTTAAATTTGGGGTTTTGGTTTGGAAATTGTCACTTAATAGTAATTAAAAATAAGCAGAATGTAATTATGGCTTTTCACAAGTATGAGTAACATGTTGGGGTGTGGTGTGTAATTTGCCCTGTAACAACCTTGAATCTTGATTTCTTAAACAATTCATAATACTAATTACCATCCCTTTAGGTTATTTCCCCCTAAGTCCTTAGTGGGAAAATCTTTGAACATTCATCCTAAATCCTAAGTCCTTAGAGAGTTATGATGAAATCAAGCATTTTTTTATCAAGAGTTAACCAGTAACTATAGGGTATCCCTAGTCCTAGGTGATATCTACTGGAGTCTAATCATACAAAAAACCTTAACAACTGTAGTTTAGCTGGTTGTTAACCGTAAATCAATCCTAATTGGTCCGATTAGAAAAGCATAAAAACATTGCATGATTAAATTGAACAATAAAACCATAGAATTGATAAAATCAGAAATTCAAAGTCTTTACAGATTTAAATCAGGGACACCCCCTAGCATTGGGGGGGGGGGTTAGCTACTCATATTGTTCAAAGTAATTTCAATAACGATAAATATAGACATTACAAATTGATGGTGAACTTTCATCCTCAATTGCTTCCGCTCATGAAAGGTCTTCGTTCTCCAAAACTTGCATAGACTTCAATATTCAATCGTATGAATTCTTCATGTGGAAAAAAGTCCCCTAATTCATCGCAGAAACTCATCTAAATAGCAAAAACTAAATTAGGTCAGATGGAAGTACCCAAAACGCCACCACAGCTTAACATCTGGGAAAAATAGAAAAAAAAAACAGAAATCAACGTCACGGGCCAACACGGCCCGTGTTGGGCAACACGGTCGACCGCCCGTGTTGGCCATCAAACTTTTAATTCTCCACTTCAACTTCTAGAGAGTGCAACATGGTCCATGTTGGGCAACACGGCTGCCCGTGTTGCACCCCTGACTTCCATCTTTCTTCACTCGCCCATCCTGACACGACCCATGTCAGGCGGCACGGGTGGCCTTGTCAGGCCTCATGTAGATGGATTTTTTTACTTTCTTCGAAACTGAGTTTTTGCACTTTTTCGCCCTGAATTGTCATGTTTTATTCCTCTGACCCTGAAAACACTAAGACACACAACCAAAGCATAAAATGCAGTACAACGAAATAAAACACTCGACAATAAAAGAAAAGATAATTGAAATTAACGATAAATAATTATGTAAATATCACTGATCAAACTCCCCCAAACTTAAATCGTTGCTTGACCTCAAGCGACTATTACAAGAACTCATGAAAATCACAATAGCTCGGTACTCATACGTGAGACTTTCGTTCAAATTAATCAAAAGGCAGTCCATCTGATATTCACATGACGCGAAGAATTTGTGTAAGAACCTTTAAATCTCGAGCTTCCTCTTTAGGTACCTCTCTAACTATGCTTTGTACTTAATTTTTTTTTCTTCTGATTTTCCTCCTTTTTCATTCAGACAATCAAATTAAGGCAATTAGAGTTTTTGATGATCATCACACGCACAAGACTAATCAAGAAAAAAAATTTCAGCCATCAAATAAGCAGCTTTTGCTCCTTTTTAATTTCAGATGAAATTTTCAATTTTTTTTAGTTTATATATTGTCCTTTTGGATGATGTTTGGGGATCAATCCCCTTTGGGCTGAATAACCGAGTAAGGGTTACCCAACTTAGTGAGTCAGTTACCTTTTACCACCTTTTCATCATTTGGTGCCAACTTTATTTATTTCTCAACCAATCATACATGCATGTGAATCTAAATTATTCCAGACTGTATTGATAAACTACCCAGGGAGTACTTCTCAGGATTCAAGCACTATGGTACAAATCTACACGTTAGACTCGTATCTCTGTCAGGTTATTCTGAACTTCTTACCCTTAAACAATCATCCATTTGTCTCTATATACTATTCTCGATCTCTATGAAATACAAGCTCTTGAGCAAAACAAAAACAAAAATTCGTCAAAATTTGGAAAGGATTTCAACTCGTGGATTTACACAGTAATTAGCATAAAACCAACAAATAACTCAAAAATAAAAGCAGTAACCCCCCCCCCCCCCCCCCCCCCCCCCTCCCCAAAACCTGAACTAAACATTAACCCCAATGTTATACCCCAAAATTTGCCCTCTCATTTCTCAAAGGATCATCCTGGACTCTCAGGTTTGCTTCCATCCAATTTCAAGCCTTGAATTACAAATTTTCCAAGAAAGTCTTTCACAAGGGCAAAATGGTCATTTTCACACTAAAAAGTCAAACTTTGACTTTTGGATCAAAATCAAGTTTCAAGAATCATATTTCATCAAGGCATGAAGTTTGTTTCATCAAGAAAATCAGAAGTCAAGATTCATGTTGAAAAAGTCAAAATTCTAAATACTTAGAAAATTTTCCAAGTGTTTAAGAAATATGATAAATTTAGAACTTCTGGCCAGATTATCACCATGATGCAAGTTGATTCCGGAAGAACTTATAACACAAGAGTTGTAGATCTCAATGAGACCTAAAACATTGTAGAACAGAACTTCTTCTAGAAATGCTGGGATTTCAAGTTATATGTCTTCAAAGACACGTCCCTGAAACTTAAACACTTAGTAAATTCTGAGCATTTTCAAATCAGAATTTGGTTACAATTTCTGAGACAGTTTTCACGTAGGTTCAGTCAGAATTTGCAAGAGTAATTCAAATAGGGCTTACAAAGCATGTTATAAGCTTTCTGGAAAGTCTGAGAACTCACTCAGAACATGCTGGAGCAAAGAGATTCAAGGATCAGAAGTTGGATGTTTGTTCTAAGTTGCACTGATGCTGAACTTCTGGCCCAGATTTAAGCTATGATGCATAATCTCATATTGCAGGATTTCTGGTTTGATAAATCTCATCACCATTTAATGCTCACAACCACTTTTGAGTTTTTATCCAAAGGATTTCCCCACGTGTGGCATAGAAGTACATTGTTGTCCTTGAAAAAGAAAACTTTTGTACAAGAGTATGTCGGGCCCATGCTTTGCTTTTGCTTTGGAGGGTACTTTTCCTTAATTCATGCTTACAAATCCAGCTTAGGCACGGCTAAAAGCTGCTAACCACCATACTTGTTTAACTTGCTTCAAGAACAAGTCAGCACACTAGCATGATGGTGGTACTCTTGAGTTCTCCAAGCTACAAAATTCTTGCCTATAAATTGAACTTCATTTTCAACTGTAAGGGGGGTCAAAAAAAAAATTAAAAAGAAAAAAAGCTTTGAAACCTTGGTAAAAATTCTAGGAATCCGAAACTGCAAACATAAATACAAAACCTGCTAGTTTTTTATTCTTGCTGTCAAACGCCAATTTCCTTCAAGTGTTTCTTGACCAAATCATCCATATAGTTTCTGATATACATTTAGCTGCTGTCCTAACTTCTGTTTTCAGACTGTAACATATTCTCCATCAGTCTCCACCTCAAAAAGTCAAAACTTTACTTCTTGGCTATTCCAGAATTTTCCCAGCCACTCATAGCCCAAGTTAAAGATTGTTCCAACTTGTTGAGCACGTGAGGAGGCTGATCATAACATTACAAGCAGTCAGAACATTTTCCAGTTGCAAGGTAAGTTTATGTTGACTCTCATCATATCACTTAAGCATTGTTAGACTTGCATGTTCAAAATACAATGTAGACATCTTGATTCTGGTGTTGTACATATTCATAGATTTCATGTATTTTCTGCCTAAGGAGAGAGAATATCAGTTCAGAACTTCTTAAGAAAATTAGGATTAGCATATACATGCTTGTTTCTGATTTACAGTCTTAACATTTTTTATGTTTCTGAAACCATGATGGAAACCTTCCATAATTGCTATGTTTGTGTTTTCTATTCTGTTGAGAAATGACTAAGTTGTAGATGTTTTGATTAGCATGAAGAAAGAGATGGAATTTATCATCAGAGTTTACTTTGTAATACATGTTTATGCTCCTTTGTCTAAGCTGGCATCAAAAGCAGAAAGATCCAAGGAGCTACATTCTCTGATACTCAGAAAAAGCCATACAATGGGAAAAAAGAGTCTAATGTTGTGTACGGTCAAAAGGGTCATAACAAGAGCAACCACGATCAACATGTGAGGGTAGTTCTGATCTCCGGTCCTGTGTCGCAACGACAACAACAAAGGGGAAATCAGCGAAGGCAAGACGAGCCCAAAATACAGTTTACCAACATCAACATGTCGCTGTCTCAAGCACTACAACACTTGTTGAAGGTGAATCTGATTACGTTGATAGGACCTCATCCAAACCCCAAAACTTCTTCTCCTAACTACAATCCTGATGCAATATGTGCATATCATTTCGACAGTCTTGGACATGATACTAACGATTATTGAGCGTTGAAATACAAGATTCAAAACATAATTGACGCCAAAGAGATCGAGTTCAATCCTCTAGAGACTCCCAACGTGACCACCACTCCCATGCCAAATCATTGAGCGTTCAAGTTCATTTTTAATTTTCAATTGTAATCTCTTTTGTTGTTCAAACACTTATCTATTAATGTCAAACTTTGTTTCATTAATGCATTGCATATGTTTTGAAACCACCCGGCCGGAACCTGTCATCTGGATGTAATGAAACATCAATGAAGTCGCCACCGAACGTCTTTTATCCCGCCGAAAGGGAAAGGTAAACATCGAGAAAACCTGGAAAGGGAGAAATCACGGTCTTTCGACCGAGAGATCGGGTAAGGGAGTCTGTTACACGAGGGGAAGGTATTAGCACCCCACACGCCTGTAGTACTCAATGGTATCCACTCTTGTTGTCTAATCTAATGGGTGTGGTAAAATCCTATGTCTATGGATTAAAAATAAAAAGGGAATGCATGCGAAAGAAAAAGAAAACAATGTAGGGAAAATAAAAGTTATGCTCGGTTAGGCCCTACCCCTTTGCCTACGTATCCCTTTTAAGGAATCAGAGCAGTCGTAGTTCGGCTTATGTATTTTGGTTGGTTTGTGTTTTTTAGTTAAACAACAAAAAAAACAATCAAGATGGCAAAATATCAAATGAAACAACAAACAAATGAGATGGTAAACATCGACTAAATAATAACAAAGTAACATGTCAAAGATGGCAAAACATAAAATGATAAAACAATCACACCTGACAATGGCATTGAGAGTCAAAGTAGGATAACAAACATGTGCGATGGCAAAACATCGACTTTAAAAAAATGTGCGATGGCGAAACATCGGCTAAGAGACAACAAGGTATCATGGCAGAGATAGCAAAACATCAATAAAACAAATGATAAAACATCATACCTAACAATGATATTGAGGATCAAAGTAGGATAACAAACATGTGCGATGGCGAAACATCGGCTTCAAACAAATGTGCGATGGCGAAACATCAGCTAAAAGATAATAAGATGTCATGGCAAAGATGGCGAAACATCAATAAAACGGATGACGAAACATCACACCTAACAATGATATTGAGAATCAAAGTAGGATAACAAACATGTGCGATGGCGAAACATCGGCTTCAAACAAATGTGCGATGGCGAAACATCGGCTTCAAACAAATGTGCGATGGCGACACATCGGTAAACCAGGTTTAAAAATAATTTCAAGAGGCACACAAACAAATAAGATTGGTTTGTATCTTTTACCTTGAAGAAGGGTTTGAGTTTATTAGAGGTGTTTTATGATTTGCCAAGAAAATAATTTTTGTTTTAAGATGCAAAATGCAAAGGAAGGAAAAACAACTAAGGGGAACTAGCCTAGCACTATCCCTAGTGTTATCATACAATGATTGACCCTAAGGTTGAGGATAAAGGAAAATCCTACCCTATGTTAGCATACATGGATTCCTACCTTAATCAACATGTCAAAGGAAGCTTAACAAAATTATCCTATAGGGAAAATGCACTGAGAGCGAAGTCGTGATCTCAATTTCTAAATTGAGTGACTCATCAATCAACAAATAAAGAAGAAAGAAAACAATAAACATCTTATAGGGAACATGCGATGAGAGAGAAGTCGTGATCTAAATTTCTAAATTGAGTGACTCATCGATCAACAATTAAAGAAGAAAAACAATAAACATCTTATAGGGAACATGTACTGAGAGCGAAGTCGTGATCTCAATTTCTAAATTAAGTGACTCATCGATCAAAAGCAAACACAACACATGCATCAAACAAAAACCAGAGGGCCTCCTGACATATATCAGCAACAGAGGTCCCATCATGCAACATAGAACTATGAAAGTAGAAGAAAGGAAATAGTGCAATACCAAACGGATAACTATCCGTAGCAACTGAGCAAGAATAAAAGAAACCCATAGAACTTCAAGCAAGCTGGCATCAACAAACAAATCAAGTTAGAAATTACGCCATCAGGATGTAAGTATTGAGATTTCCAGATATGAACAGATCCCATGGGCAATGTATGGCATTCATAATCACATATACATATATCCTGCATAAACTATCGAACATGCCAAGCAAAGATTAGTGCTAATTTAATAAATCGTGTTCCACAAATAAAGTGAAACACAGTAGCCTCAAACCAAAAATGGAAACTTTCCTCAAAGTACCTCGCACATTTAACAACCAAGTTAGTATTCCATAAAGTGAATGATGACTCACATAAGGGATGGATGAAACATGATGAAGTGAGAAAAACATGATAACAATTATCAAAGCATTAGGTATGGTAGACCAAAAGAAACAGGCATATGCACAATTAAGTCAAAAATTAGAGGAATGTTGCTCCTTTCTATCACCATGTTGAATTGACAATTGAATACCAATCAAGGATCATGGGAGCTTGATAAGAATACAATAAAATACCATGAAGGTCAGTAGCAAACACAATGATCATGCACAATTAATTCATCATAGCTCACAAGCATAATAGAAGAGGAATTCCACACAGTGCATCAAAAAGGTTCAAACATTCAAACATGGGGAATTTAGTGAAATGACTTGAGTTTATTTAGATGAACATATCCAACATGATCATTAGGTGCCCAATTACAGGCCTAACTCAAGTTCATTGGCTATCAAACAAATTGCAACAAGATATGCAACATTAATTGGGTACCTTCACTTCAAAAATATATCAAAAATAGAAAAAGATATCAATAATTCAAACAAAAAAATTCTTAGCATCTTTGAAGTGTGTAGAAGTCAGAAAGCAAGTCTTAAGTTCATGAATGATTGAGGAGAGGATCAAATGAGGCCCAAAGTTCAAAACTAGTTGGCCAAACTGCCAAACTAGACAAGCTTTCAAAATAATTTGTGGAAAAATATCAAACCAAGTCAAATAATTCAAGAAAAATGGTTTTCAGATCCTCAATACATTCATGAACCATAATCAAGAATTAAATTCCATTGAAAATCCATGGCATAATGGTTTTGAAAATGAAACTTGCACAATAAGCAACAAAATCCTAATTGTTTGAATTTTAATCTTAAGTATTAATTAGGTAAGATCAAAATTCAAACAATTCAAATCAAGATCATGAAAATCACAAAGAAACCCTAAATGTGAGAATACATATTTTTTCATATTTTTTTGAATTAAAGAAAAGTCAAAAATAAAATCAAATTCTAACAATTAATCAATTAAACAAATAATCACATCTCCAAATGAAATTCTAATCAAAAATAAAATAAAAACATCCAACCAAAATTATATTCAAATATTAGAATTAAAAACACACATCACTGATTTTTTTGTGGAATTTTTGGATTAAAGGAAATATTAAAATTAAAATCAAACAAACAATTAACAATTAAACTATTATTTATTGGCAAAAATGTAAACCCTAGCCAAAATTCATAAAAAGGTCAAAATAAAAATATATTCAGACTCTATGATTAAAAACAAGCTTATATGATTTTTTTGAGAATTTTTGAATTAAAGGAAGTATTAAAATAAATAAAAAAACATGAAACAAATATTTCAAATAAACTTCTCAAATTAAATTTTTAACCAAAAATAGAAGTAAATGTTAAACCAAAATCAGAATCAATTCCTAAATAATTTTATGAGCCCAAAATATTTTTTGTGGAATTTTTAGATCAAAGAAACTATTAAAATAAAAATAATCTTTAAACAAATAAATAATTAAACTCATTAATTTTTAAACCAATCAAAACTTTTTTTTAAAAATTCCAATAAAATTACACAAGATAGTAGAAATTATTTTGGACTTGTGATAATTTTTTATAAATTTTCAAATTGTTTTGATTAAGTAACAAAAATCAGAAAATCAATTGAAAACAAAATATAAACTAAATTTTCAAAAATTCAAATGGACCGCTCAGATGATGACACCTCATCATCCCTAACCTCTAGCCCAAACCAGAAAACGCGCGCGCCCATCAGCTTGCACCCCAACTTCATTCCTTCCAAACAAACTCGTTTCTCAACCATTTTTCATCAAATCAAGTGCAAATTAAAGTTAACATGGCAAGGAATCAAACACAATTCAAATCACATCAAATAGACAGCCATGGATCTAGAAATCTCAACATGAAATTGTCAAAAACTCACTGAAAATCCAGAGTTGCAGAGATTTCAAACACGCATTATATACCAAATGAAACCTCAAATTGCTTCAGAATCATTCATATAACATCCACAAACAGATATTCATGCTTAATTTCAACAATAAACGACTACATTTCAAAAATCGAAGTTGAATGATCCTACCTCAATTCAAAATCTGAAAGCTCAATTCTCTTGCTCCAGATGCGATTCAAAGCTTGCTTTAGCTTCCTTAGCACTTGAGGATGAAGAAGCAAGAAGAAAAACTCCAAATGCACCACTGGAACTTGAGATTCGGAAAAAAAATGCAGCTATGGAAATTCTGAATTCAGATTTGTAATTTGGAAGTTATGATCTCTCTCTCTCGCCTTAAATTCTTGCTTCCCATTATATATGACATATAGAGTAGGGTTTTCAAGAGAAATGGGCTTCAAAATTAGTGGATTGTCCAATTGGAAATTTTGCTATGTTGAAAAGTGAGATTCTAAACATGCCAATGCCTCATGCATTTTTCCTTATTTCAATTGCCTTTGAGGCCTTTCTTAATCATATTTTGATCCACCAAATCTTGGCCCTTGATTCCTTATGATGAGCTCATGCTAGTGTTTTTGCAAATTTGGCAAATTTGTGATTTTTTCAATCCAACAAGTGCAAAACCAAATGAGGCATGAAATGGTGAGTGTGATGGGCCTCAGCATGTCACAAATTGCTCATGGGCTTGATTAGAAGCAAAGGGAATGGCTAAAACTTGAGTTTGCAAGAAATGGCCATTTTGCATATTTGTCAAAATTCAATAAAATGCCTCAAAATCCCAAAGTCCATAACTTGCTCATATTTTTGAATTTGGACACAAATGAGTACAATTTGGAAAGGTATTGAAAAGATCCATAATCCCTTAGTTTTGAGTTTTTGCAATTGAATCCATTAAGGTCCTCAAAATTTTACATGAAATTCACTAAATTTGGAAAATGACCTATAATTTATTGACTTCCAAGCTTTATAACTCTTGACTCTTTTCCAATTTGAACATGAAACCAAAAGGAGATGAAAGATCATCCTCTTATATTTCCAAGCATACTTCATTTGTATTTTTTTGATCAAAGGTGAATAAAATATGAATTTTTGAAATTAAGTCCTTATTTTCCAAAATTAGAAACTTTTAGGGTTTCTTCATGAACAAGTTTCAACCCAAACCTCAATCTCTTTGATCTAATGATCAAAATGGACTTGAAATATGAAAAGTACATCCTTGAATTGATGGTTGACCAAAAATTCACTTGGTCAACCTTGACTTTGACTGATTTTGACCAAAATGACCATTTTGCCCCTTTGAATCAATTGATCCACTTTCCTTCAAAATTGATGATCAAAACTTCAAACATATGATCTTCCAAATATACAGAGGCCATGTGCAAAGTTCCACTTCAAAACTCTCAAGAAAACTTGATGAAATCCCAAACCCTAGTTTTGGTCAACACCTTAGGAGACTGATGAATCACCTCCAAAACTTCAAATCCTCTGGGCATCTTGATCAATTTCCTGTACAAAGACTTTTCAAATACCACCGAGATGTTGTAGATTCCAAATCAAGACTTGTACATTGATCAATAGCTTTGATCAAATAAACCCTAATTTTGACTGGTGAATCAAAAGAGTGATTCTTCTTATAATCAAGCACAAACTTCAATCCTCTGATGATCCAAAGAGATGGATAAAATATCTTGAGATATGCAATAACTTTTGAGCTTGAAAGATCCATAGGTTTAGATGATAAGATTCTACTTGAGCAACTTGTCAATGCAGTTAACCTTCAAAGCTTGAGGAAAACTTGATAACCGAAGTACTTTGATCCCATCACAATGTATGAATGCAATGCAATATGATATTCATGATGAAACATAAGCCTAAATCAAGAGGGTAAATTTTGGGGTGCAACAGCTTCCCCTATTCAAATATCTTCAACATGATAAGTGAGAAAAGTGACAACTTTTGAGCGTTCAGAGTTGAAGATGATTGAATACAAAAGAACCCAAAAATTTACACTCTTGAAGGAAAAAGAAAAAGAAACAGGAAACTCCCAAGACATGCGTCAGAATGAAGCTGTAATGCAGGTTGAAATAGAACAAAAACAAAGAAGAGTAGACGCAACTAAACTTCCGGACAGATGTCCCAGGGCAAAACTGAACTTCAAAAAAAGGTGAGATAAAACTCAAACGACAGAGTATAGGCGAAACTAAGCTCTGGAAAAGAAAACGTACGCGGGTGAGGAGGCGAAACTCTGAGCTCGACCCAAAGCAAAGTGGCTAGAGTGCGTGATTCTAGGAGCACTTGCTAATCTCAACTAAGATAGACAGTATGAAGGAACTTAAATAATCCCAGAAAAGAGGAACAAAAGTGAGACTAAACTCGACTCAATAACCAGTTAGACGAAACTAAACAAGATGAGTACCAGGACGAAACTGGATTTCACGCACGGGTAACGAGGCGAAACTCGACCCAAAGCAAAGTGATGAGAGTGCATATTTCTCATAGCACCTGCCGGTCTCAGATCAATGGATAAACAGTGACGAAAACTGATAGAAGAATCCAAGGGACAAAAGAGACAGATTTCAAACCAGGGACGTAGTACGAACACTGCACTCGGTAAATGAACACCGTCAAAGGGGCCAAGGTATGAAAGCAAAAACGAGACGAAACTCGACTCAATAACTAGTTAGGAAAAACTAAACTACATGAGTACCAGGATGAAACTGGATTTCATGCGCAAGGTGAGGAGACGAAACTCTGAGCTCAACCCAAAGCAAGGAGATTAGGGCGTACACCTAAAAACCTGCTGAAAGCGAATATCGGGACAAAACTGGTATTCGAAAGGTGCATCAATAGACATTGGAATGAACCGGAGAGGGTAGTGAAGACTAAACCCGAGAAGACCGCGCCAGGGGGAAACTGAACTATAGTAAAGAGTAGACACACAAACAAACAAATGATTGACATAAAAATATATTGGTATGGGGAGGAAACTGAGATAATGAGGATGACGACCTCGCTAGGGATTTAACCCGAAGTATTAGAAAATTCACTGGGGATAACAGAAACAATAATGGCTTATCTTTAGATGCATGTTTGGATTCTTTTTATATAGCGTAATGCTCCATATGATGGAAATGATACGCATTTTGGTAGATGCAATGTAATGATGTATGTTTAAAAGTTTCATCGGGGAATGGCCAAATGAGAAGCCAAAAACCAAGAAGTCAGAATCTGACAAGACTTGCAAAAATAAATTGCAAAATCCAAAGGAGAGGATAAAATATGGGGAACCGCCAAAGAAGGAACCTCGAAGAGACGAAGCTTCGCGGGGAATAACAACCGAGCAACCAGTAAAAACGGGCCACCAACATTGAGAGGAGCTGCAAAAATAAATTGCAAACCCCTAGAGAAGATCAGATCGACACCATAGCTTCTGGAGAAGATTAGACATTGAGGGAGAAGATCAGGGCAAGACTGCAATCTCTGGAAAAGATAGCGCGCGACAGGATGACACCAAGACAACAAACCTGATGCGAGGAGGCGAAAACCTTTACTGGGGGAACAAAGCTCTACCGAGGAAATGGGACTTCACCGGGGATACAGAACTTTGTTGAAGATTTTTGTTGGAGAGACTTTTCTTGGAATGCAACCATTGGATGGATCATGCAGATAGTCACACAGTATCGACTTTACTAGGGATAAGGAAAGATCTTTAACATAAGGATGCCCCAGTCAACAGATTGGCTGGGAAATGAGAGATCATGGCGAGGGATCTTTGTTGGCAACTCCGTTAGAGAGTTGAAACTTCTTCAGAATGTGAGTTCCCATTTAAACAACTCCACTGGGGATGTGCGACATATCCAAACTTGAAGTCTCAGAATGAAGCCTTTGAAAGAAGATTCCTGGGGGAACAAAACTTCGCTGCAGAAACAAAACTTCACTGGGGAAACGAAACTTCTCTGGGGATAAGTAAAGTCCTAATCATACACGGGTCTTGTCTAGCAGAAGAAAATTGAAGATTCCCTTCCTGACAATCATTAAGCTCTTTACAGGTGTTCAAAGTGTAAACTCTTTTTTTGATGTCAAAAAAATGTTTTGCATGCAGAAAGATGTTTATTTTGGGAATGACAGACCTGATGCGATGATTATTTAAGCCTTAAAGTTGAAAAACCTTAACAAAGTGTCGCATCTCTATTGTGAATGAATCACTGGCTAGAGTGCCAAAAATTTCAAAAAATTTCTTCCCCTTTTTTTTTAAAGAAAATGAGTCAAGATGCGGTTGGTAAGATACCAACATGGATATGTAACACATATTTGGGGAGTTTAGGAAACTTCATCCTGTTGCAGTATGCTTTCGAGTTAAACCCTTATTTCAGTTAGGACTTTTAAAGGTTGTAACATGGCCTGGTTCGAGGTTTTTAGAAAAAGTTTTTCAAGGCTCAAGTTATTTGGTGCCCATCCCCTTCGTGACTTATCACAAGCATTCATCTTTCAAAAGGATTTATAATGGTTGAGAGATCACGACAAATTCTCTAACATGACTGTCACTTAACTTCTGTTGCTTTTGTTTTTAATATTATTGTTCCTCTTCTTTCGATGAAAATTTTATTGAATAATCTTTTTCGACCTTTAGGCTCTTCTTTTTCCCTAACTTTTGCCTGGAAAAAATCTTTTGGATTTCAAATTTGGAAGTCCAACGGGATGCCCTAACTTTTGCCTAAGCGACTTGTTTTCAAGTTTCGACTTAGCGGGGCTTTTTGTTTCTTTCTTATTCATACTTTCCACTTCGAACAAGTCAATGTGACTTTAGGTCTTTGAACTTTTTTCTTTTTCTTTCTTTCTCTCTTTTTTTTTGTTTGAAGAAAACAAATGCCTCATTCCTTGGTCGGCGAGGGATAGCCATTATTGTATCGATTCGATCTCGACCTCAGGACTTTGTGAGGAAATGAACATCGTGGTTTAGACATTTTTCCTGATCTCATGATGTGAAAGATAAAATGTGGTGATCCTCAGATGGGACATTCCCTCTGAAATTTGAATGCTTGGTCAAATTAACTGAACATCTACCCCGCCCCTAGTTAAAAAGCAAGGTTTTTTTTAACAGAAAAGAAACTCCTACTTCGAAGGCTCAGAGAGGTTAACGAGGGTCTAACTCCCTTATATCTCCGGTGTTTAGGGATTGAAACAATGCCTGTACATTTTCAAAGGGGTTCTACTCAAAAGCATACCACTACATTCATTGTTTTCAGCTAAACTCCTTCCTCCAAACTCTTGGCTAAGAAAAAGAATTGGCACAGTTGGTATCAAAATGCCCGAAAAGGTGATTAAAGAGTGATACAGGATGGATTAAGTAAAATAAAACAATTTTTTTCAAGGCAAAAATTTTCAACGCATCAAGACTGACATTCGGCTATAAATAAAATCCTATATGCAGACAATGCTAAAACGATCAATCAAGATAACACATGAAAGTGCGGCAAAGACACGTAATAAAAGCCATTATGGGGAAGAAATGTTCCCAACTAGGTTCGCCAATCTTACCGACCTGCCGTAATCTTGATATTACCCTGACCCATGACCTTCACCAACAGCACGGAGCTATGAAACAAAATGGCAAGGCATCCGCCAGTAAAGTGAATGAGAATCCTATCAAACAGAGAAACAAACATGCCCCTTGCACAGTTGTAGTTGTGTTTGTTATCCATGTTTCAAGCGATCAACCAACCATGACTTAGATTACCATTTCCGTGTAAAACCCACGAAGTTTATATGCACATGCTTATCAAAATATTGGACGTTTTTTGCAAACAAAATAGTAAAAAAAGGGAGAAAAGAAACGTATACGTATACTTGAAAGAAGATACTTTATTGATTTTGAGAAATTGGCCTGTGAAAAAGGAATTTACATTTGGAAACAAGTAATTACAAAATCAAAGCAAACAAGTGTTTACAAATGGCAATGTGAATGTGAATCATCTATCAAGTCCCGACTCTGTTATGACTCTTATGACTCTTATCTTCCTTCTTTCAGACAGATCAATCTTGGATTATCTTCGAGCTTATGCCAGGTGACAGAATGAAGGAAAGAAACAAAGGATCTCATGCTGAGCGTAGTCCTTTACTTTAAGTCCCTAACTTTTGCCTGAATCGCCCTTTCGGGTTTTCGATTCACCAGGACACCCTCTTTTTGCCTAAACCGCCCTTTCGGGTTTTCAGTTTAGCGGGTTTTTTTTATGCAAAGTATTTTTTAACTACGTCAGCATTCACAGGGAGAGGGAAGTACTCTCCATCCATAGTCGTGAGCATCATCGCTCCTCCGGGGAATACTTTTCTGACCACGAAAGGACCTTCATAAGTCGGAGTCCACTTGCCCCTGGGGTCTCCCTGGGGGAGAATTATTATTTTTAGCACAAGGTCACCTGGCTTGTAACACTGAGGCCGTACCCTCTTATCAAAAGCTTTCCTCATCCTTTGCTGATATACCTGACCATGACATACATCCGTCAACCTCTTCTCTTTGATAAGTTCCAACTGATCCATCTGATTCTATACCCATTCACTTTCATCCAGCTTAACATCCCTCATGATCCTAAGAGAAGGAATCTCGACTTCCACCGGCAATACCGCTTCCATGCTGTTAACCAATGAAAATGGGGTTGCCCCAGTCAAAGTACGCACAGTGATGCGATAACCATGCAAAGCGAAAGGCACCATCTCATTCCAATCTTTATAGGTTACCACCATCTTCTGTATAATTTTGTTGATATTCTTATTGGCCGCTTCGACAACACCGTTCATCTTTGGTCGGTATGGGGAAGAGTTATGATGCTTGATTTTGAAGGATTCACAAAGCTCTTTCATTATTTTGTTGTTCAAATTAGACCCATTATCGGTAATGATCTTTTCAGGAACTCCGTAGCGACAGATAATATTGTGCTTAATGAACCGAGTTACCACCTGCTTGGTGACATTGGCATAGGATGTAGCTTTGACCCATTTTATAAAATAATCGATGGAAACCAGAATGAAACGGTGCCCGTTGGATGCAGTCGGTTCAATTTTTCCGATTATATCAATTCCCCACATCGCAAACGTCCAAGGGGAAGTCAAGACATTCAAAGGTACTGGCGGCACATGCACTTTATCAGCATAGACTTGACATTTGTGGCAAACCCATGCATGATTGTAACAGTCAGTCTCCATGGTGGACCAATAATAACCTGCTCGCAAAATCTTTTTAGCCATGGTGTGCCCACTGGAATGGGTCCCGAAATCACCTTCATGTATCTCCTTAATGATTATAGCTGCTTCTTTCTTGTCAACACATCTGAGCAGTAAATCGTCATGATGCCTTCTATATAACACACCACCACTAAGAAATAACTTGGCTGGAAATCTTCTCAAGAACTTCTTATCTGTGACGGATGCCTCTTCAGGGTACTCTTGTGTTTCAAGATATAGTTTAACATCATAAAACCAAGGATTACCATCTGATTCCAAACTAGCCTCAAAGCAGAAAGTTGGCTCACTCAAACTTTTTATGGTAATGGAAGGTGCCTCATTAGCCCACTTAACCTTGAACATGGAGGACAAAGTTGCCAGTGCATCAGCTAAATTATTTTCTTCTCTGGGAATGTGTTCAAACGTGATCTATTTGAAGTACAGGATTAGCTTCATAACATGCTCACGATAGGGAATTAGGTTCTGATGGCGAGTCTCCAATCTCCATTAATCTGGCTGATAACAAGATTGGAATCCCCATAAACTTTCAGAAATTTGATGCGCAGGTCGATCGCCGCTTCAA
Source organism: Vicia faba (assembly GCA_948472305.1). Taxonomy (NCBI): domain Eukaryota; kingdom Viridiplantae; phylum Streptophyta; class Magnoliopsida; order Fabales; family Fabaceae; genus Vicia; species Vicia faba. The sequence continues at coordinate 803,396,723 of OX451735.1, forward strand.
TGCCATAAATGCAAGCCTCATATTCAGCCATGTTGTTAGTGCAATCGAAACAAATACGAGCCGTGAAAGGAATGTGGTATCCCTCATGGGAAGTGATAATAGCCCTGACACCGTTGCCCATGGCATTGGAGGCACCATAAAAAACAAGTGTCCAACGTGATCCCGACTCGGGTCCTTCGTCTGGGTCTGGCATATTACAGTCCCGAATATACACAATTCCCTCATTGGGAAAATCAAACTTCATCGGTTCATAATCGTTCATGGGCTGATGAGTAAGATGGTCGGCCAGTACACTACCATTAATTGCTTTTTGAGTAGTGTATTGGATATCATATTCAGTGAGTATCATCTGCCAACGGGCTACCCTGCCTGTAAGAGTTGGCTTCTCAAAAATGTACTTGATGGGATCCATTTTGGATATCAAGTAGGTGGTGTGAGTTAACATGTACTGCCTCAAACGTTTGGCGGCCCAAGAAAGCGCACAACAAGTCTTTTCCAGCAATGAGTACCTCGACTCGCATTCCGTAAACTTCTTACTCAAGTAGTAAATAGCCTGCTCTTTCTTCCCTGTCTCATCGTGCTGACCGAGGACACAACCTACTGAGCTCTCCAACACAGTTAGATACATGATTAGTGGCCTTCCTTCCACTGGAGGCATGAGTATCGGAGGTTCCTGCAAGTACTCCTTTATTTTGTCAAAGGCCTTCTGACAATCCTCATTCCATTTCGCTATCTGACTTTTCTTTAACAACTTGAACAAAGGTTCACAGGTGGCTGTGAGATGAGAAATAAATCTAGAAATGTAGTTTAACCTTCCCAAGAAACCACGCACTTCCTTCTCTGTCCTTGGTTCGGGAATTTCTTGTATCACTTTTACTTTGGCCGGGTCCACCTCGATACCTTTTTCACTTACAATAAAACCCAACAGCTTGCCGGATCTCACCCCGAAGGTGCACTTATTCGGATTCAACCTTAGCAGGAACTGCCTCAGTCTTTCGAACAATTTTTCCAGATGAACAAGATGTTCCTCTTCCGTGTCAGACTTAGCAATCATATCGTCCACATATACCTCAATCTCTTTATGAATCAAATCATGAAAGAGAGTGACCATGGCATGTTGATATGTTGCCCCGGTATTTTTCAAACCAAACGGCATCACTTTATAGCTAAAGGTTCCCCAAGGCGTGATAAATGTTGTCTTCTCCATATCCTTCGGAGCCATCTTAATTTGATTGTAACCCGAAAAACCATCCATGAACAAAAATACTTTGGAATGAGCAGTATTATCGACCAACACATCAATATGCGGAAGAGGGAAATCATCTTTAGGGCTGGCCCTGTTCAAATCCCTATAATCCACGCACATCTTGACTTTACCATCCTTCTTGGGTACATGCACAATATTTGCAATCCATGGTGGATAATTGATGACCTTTAGGAAATTCGAGTCCAACTGCTTCTGGACCTCCTCTTTGATCTTCTTGGACATCTCAGGATGAGTTATTCTGAGCTTTTGCTTGATAGGGGAACAACCTTCTTTGAGCGGTAATCGATGCACCACTATGTCTGTATCCAACCCAGGCATATCCTCATAAGACCAAGCGAAGATATCTGAATACTCACGGAGTAGCTCAATCAATCTGACCTTTATACTTTCTTTGAGATCTGCCCCTATCTTGACTTCTCTTCTTACCTCTTCTGTGCCAATATTCACCACCTCAACCGAATCCTGATTCGGCTGGATAACCTTCTCCTCTTGTTTTAACAATCTGGCTAATTCCTCAAGAAGATCACAATCCTCATATGATTCTTCTTCAGCTTGATAAGTCATAATGAGCCATAGCAGAGTCGTTATCAATATGATCGGTGGTGGAAGTGCATCTGCATGGATGACATTTTGGCGTTTTTTAGTGACAGTGTGTGAAAAGAAAAAAACATTGCCATTCAAATAAAAAGAAAGAAATGGAGCAAAATTTTGAATGCAAAAACGTCCTTTATTTCATGATAAACTTTTGAAAATAAACATGGTGGCCCTACACAAATGATCCACTACGCCTTGGGCAGAACATAGGAATTATGATATGATAATAAAAGAAAACAAGAAAATTACTCCTCAGCGCTTGAAACTTGGATAACATCCACAGAAGTCCAATTGTTGAGTGTCTGGCCTGGAATACTCGGACAAATCCAATCTTCGATATTGTAGCCATCAACCCTATCGTCGCCAACTGCATTGACGTGTCCTTCTTGAGTAGCACAAGGACGGGAAAACTTCACATGAGTAGATAAACTAGATGCTCTGGGAGTTGCACTCTGCTGACCTGGGCTAAAACCAAGACCAAATTTATCAAATTTTGGGGTAACGTCCAGCACCTGACCCCAACCTTCAGGGTTACCAACTTCCACCACGGCTTTCGCATCCTTGAGAGAAGACAATAACAGTTTCAGGTTTCCTCTTCTGCTCTGGAGGAGGAAAATTGACAACATGAACTGTCTCAAACGCCTGAAACAGAGTCTCATGTATCTCGCCTTCAACTTCAACATAGCGGAATGATGTCAAATGAATCACGATGTATTCTTCCTCACTGCACACAGTTATCACCTTTCCATCTGCAGGATACTTGAGTTTCTGATGAAGAGTAGAAGTGACTGCCCCTGCTCTATGAATCCACGGCCGCCCCAACAAACAACAATACGATGGCTGTATATCCATCACAAAAAATGTAGCCGTGAAGGTGCGAGGACCAACCTTGATTGGTAACTCCACTTCCCCAAACACTGACCTTCGAGACCCATCAAACGCCTTCACCATCAAATCACTAGGGCGCAGCTCCAATCCAGAATAATCAATTTTCATCAATGCTGACTTGGGAAATAAATTTAAAGACAACCCTGTGTCCACCAAAACCCGAGATAAAGTAGTGCCCCTGCACTCCATTGAAATATGTAACACTTTGTTATGGTCTGGCCCCTCCGGAGGAAGATCAAAATCTGTGAAGCCCAGACCGTTCCCGGCAGATATGTTGGCACAAACATTCTCAAACTGATTGTCTGTTATCTCATGTGGCACGAACACATTTTTTAACAACTTCATCAAAGAATTTATGTGAGGTTCTGAATAAATCAATAGAGACAAGATAGACATCTTAGAAGGAGTATGGCTCAGATGATCAATTATGCTATAATCACTCTTTCTGATAATTCGCATTAACTCTTCAACCTCATCGGGAACTGAAGAAGCTTCTGGTATCGGCATTGGTTGAGTCACATTGGCTGGCGTAACCCTTGGATTACCAATCGTCGCCTGCTGTTTTCCTTTTTCTCTTGCAGAAGCATCTGCCGCATCTTGCACATTGGAAGGACCAAATACTCTCCCGCTTCCAGTCATTCGACCCACACCAGAAAAGTTATGAACTTCCTCTTCATTATCTTCAGCATGTTCTTCCTCAGACGAACGAGTACTTACCTCCTGCTTTACCCCATGGTAATAAAAATCGGCACCGTAATGCCATGGGATGGCCCTCTCACTGGTGTACAGCATGGGACCAGGTACCGTAATCATCAAAGAAGGCGCCCTAGATGGGGTAGGAATATGCACAGGGGTGTAAGGAATAAATACCACAGCAACATCTTCTTCGGTAACCTTACGATAGCTCAGTTTTCTATCAAACTGCAGAGGACACTCCTTTATCAACAACTGGATACCGGCTTTTAAATCATCACAGCCCTTCGGTTGCTCCCTACACTTGGCACACTCTAAAGTACAACCCTGGAAAATAGAATTGTCAAGCAAATACCTCTTAATATACCACAACGGAGTAGTTTCTTGTTCCACATTCATGATTAAATTCAGCATTTCACCATTATCATCAATCATATTAACAACACCCCCTTCATGCCTAGGCATTGGGTTCTGAGTAACATTTGGACCAGTCACTGGAGTAAACTCAATCGCCTTAGCATCCAACAAGTCTTGTATTTTGCACTTCAATGCAAAGCAATTATCAGTAGAATGACTAACTCCTCCTGAATGGAATTCACATCTTGTGTTAGCATCATAGTTAGGAGGAAGTCTTGCGGGTGGTGGTGGCATATTTGTCAAACCGATCAATTTCAAATCAAGCAAATGGTGGAGTGTTTCAGTAAGAGATACCGGCTAGGGATCAAATTTTCTCGGCTGTCTCTGCTGTTGATTATTATACTAACGAGGAGCATCTTGTTGTCTTTGTTGTTGAGGCACTATATTCAGTCTCTGCTGCAGAGGAGCACTAACAGGGATGGAAACAACATTGATTTGTTGGTGCTGACGATCCTCTCTTCTTCCTATATGAGAGTAAACCGCATTTACGTCGCCTTCCCTTTTATTAGGGTAAGTGTTGAATGGTTTCTTACTGCCTCCTGATGAGCCACTAGAACCTCCAATCTGAATTTTCCCCAATTTCAAACCTACCTCAATTCTTTCACCAGCCATAACCAAGTCTGCAAATCCTGCCGAAGTAATTCCTATCATGTGCTCATAGAATGGTCCTTGCACGATACTCATAAACATATCAATGAGTTCTCTCTCCATGAGTGGAGGTTGAACCCTCGCAGCCAACTCACGCCACTTCTGAGCGTATTCCTTGAAAGATTCTCTTGGTCCCTGTGACAAATTCTGTAACTGAGTACGATTAGGCGCCATATCCATATTGTACTGATAATGTTTGACAAAAGCCCGCGCAAGATCATTCCAGCAACCAATATGAGTTTTCTCCAACTTCATGTACCACTCCAGGGATGCCCCAGATAGGATATCCTGGAAAAAGTGAATCAAAAGTCCCTGATCCTCAGTATGTACCGACATCTTTCGGAAATAAGCAGTTGCATGAGTAACAGGACATAACGTTCCGTTGTACTTTTCAAATACAAGAGGCTTGAACTTCGGAGGAACTTTCACCCCAGACAGCAACCTAAGATCATTAGCATCCATACCAAGGACTCCTTGCCCTTCCACAGCCTTCAAACGTTCTTCCAACAACCGATACTTCCTATCTTCAACCTGAACTTCCGGCTCTGAACGCCGAACAGAAAACTGATCTTCATCCTGGTCAAAGTCATAATCCTGCTCCTGATAGTTCCTTACACCGCCCTTATTATCTCTTCTGTTCCCCACAAGATGAGGTCCCGGAGACGGGGGAAACTGCCCTACGTTACGCACAAAAGGGTTTTCTGGCATCCCGTGAAAATTTCCAATAGGCTGATCTTGCACATCCCCCAATCCTACAGAAATCTCCAGATAGAGCCCTTGATTTCCACCATCCCCTGGATAGCGGTGCTGGTTGTTGACAAAGGTAACCAGTTCCTCCTGTCGGCGATTCACATTGGTGATGACCTCCATGAACTGAGTCATCTGAGTAGCCAACTGGGCCCTCATTTCAGCGAGTTCAGCTTGAACTTTTTCCATCTGTCTTGGCAAATTGTTTCTGGTGGAATACCGATGAGTAGTCGTCTTGAATTTTGAATAAGAAAAGCAGAAGGATAAGAATATTGTCTTGAGATAACCTGTAATGTTATGAAATGCAAGATGTGCATGATATATTTGTCATTTCCAGGTATTCAAGAGTCCTTTTATTCATCAATCACGGCATGTAACCAAAGATCAAACATACATTCAAAGGGAAAAGGACAATAAGACAAACACTACAATTATTTACAAAGAAAGGATGTTCGAGTGACTTCGAACATTTAAGAGTGTAATTATAAGAAACAAGATACATGTGTTTCAAAGTAAACTTAACAAAAAAAACTGAATAATAAAAACAAACAAATGGTCCCTTCCAACAATTATGGGGGTGACCAAATACACCAAAGGTAAGCGCAAAAACTAAATCTCCGGAACAAGACACGCTTCAAGGTGTTGACAATACTCTTTAAGCCTGGCTTTCTCCTTCAAAAGTTGTGATGTGACTACTTTACTTTCCTGAAACCGATCCTCTGCGACATGCCTTTGGGCTACTTCCCTCCTAAGTTGAGCATCTTTGTCTTTGAGCTGTTTCTCTAAGTTTTGAACCTTCTTCCTGTAGCTATTCTCAGGTGCCTGAAGCTTCCGGCACTCTTGTTGGGTCTTACTGAACTCTTCTTCCATTTCAGCATGAGATCTCTTCCTTAAACTGGTTGCATAAGAAGTTTCCCCTTGAGCTTCTTTGAGTTTGCGAGCTAAGTCGGCCCTTTCTTGATCTACCCAGTAAAGTTTCATCCTGCCTCACGGTCTTTTGCACGAAGCTTAATGTTCTCGACATGAACCTGGGTGAACACCTCGGTAGGCACCGTGTTACTCAGAACAGTAGGAGTTTGCTCACATATAGGAGCCGACCTTGCAAATGGTAACCGTAAAATCTTAACCCTGGCTCTAATGCAATCCAAATAAGGAACCATAGCAATAGGAACCTTCTTGCCCAAAGTAGTTCTATCCTTCTTGTGAATTGTTTTCCAAGCACTTGTCGCTCTTTTCAACATCGCAGGATTACTCCCTCTAACAAAATGCACTAACTCAGACACCTTTTCAACCTTTAGCGGTCCATCCATTGCATATCCTAATTGACGATAAGCAAGCACATAATTATAGTTGATACACCCCTTAGTTCCTATGAGGGGAACGTTAGGGAAATCTCCGCAACTAGTGATAATACTTCGTACTTCCCCCGTGTCATAATTCCACCGGATATCAAATGAAGTAAGGTTGACAAGTCTTGATGACCATCAGAGAGAATGCGTGGTGTAAAGAGTATCTGCCAAGAGTGTCGGTACCAGGTTCTTATTTCTAAAAACACAAATAGCCGTCAAATCCACAAAATTTCTCTTGCGAGGGAAGAGGATGATCCCATATATCATGAGAGCAAACAGAGAGCTGAAGTAACTCCAATTCCCTTTCTTTGCCCAGTCTTCAGCTTTCTTCACTAAGAAATCCAAATAAAACCCCGTAGTATCCTCACTTGATTTCCAATTGTCTTTCACCTCTTTCCAACTCAAATGAAGAGTTTCAGCAATAACTTCGAACTTCGGCTTCTCCGGCACTTGGACAAAAGGAACTTCATCGGACAACTTGATATTAAGTAGGTACACGTACTCTTCTAGTGTGGGAACCAGTTGATAATCTTGAAAAGTAAAACACCGTAATTCCTTGTCATAGAACTGGAGGAGGGTGATCAAAGCCATTGGGTCAACTGGAGTGTTAAGGATTAGTAACAAATTGCCATAATTTTTGTTGAAATTATTCAGAACATCACCCTTCAGATAAGAACTCAACCTCTTCAATTCTCACACATCAATAGTAGGAATCTGATAAGCGAAAGTATGTCTGGTGGGCTCTTTAACACGAACTGAATCAAACTCATCTGACGGGAGGCTAGCCATTTCTGATGGAAAGAAGACTCTTGAATGTCCCTGGAAGATGACATGCACATGCTAGTTATTTTTTAATACATTATTTTTTTTAAAAATAAATATGCTATGATGCAACATGACAGGATCAAAGTTTCACACTGGATAATGGCTGGACCATTACAGAACAGCACCACTCAAGATCAAAAGAAAATCCCAAAGCTTCAAAACTATCATGGGAACCTGAGTCACCTTCGCAACATAAAGTCACCAACAGTACCTGTACCTGTAAGAAAAGTTTTCCCGCCCCTCTCACGAGTGTAGTCTAGGTCAAGGTAAGGTTAAAAGCCAAATCAGAGTACAAGAGCTCGAATGTCGGTATCATCATACGATAACACCTATCTGAACTACCTCTGAAGTCATGGGTCTCATGGTTAGGTCTACAAAGCATCCGCCTCATAGCTGCCATGGCCACTCTATTCCTAGTTCCTATGGGATTCACTCATAGCCTGGGTATGAGGCCTTTTACCTCATGGAACAACCCACCCACCAAGAAATCCAAAATTCAAACAGTCCAGCCAAATCCAGTATGCAGAAAGTAAAGCACACATAGGATGCAATGCAAACAGATAAATATGCAAAGGGGTAAAATAAACACCCAAAAAGAAAACAAACAAGAGCTAGGATCGACTCCGGGATGGACCAGCAAAAGGTCAATCTATCCCCAGTGAAGTCGCCAGCTGAAACCACCCGGCCGGAACCAGTCATCTGGATGTAATGAAACATCAATGAAGTCGCCACCAAACGTCTTTTATCCTGCCAAAAGGGAAAGGTAAACATCGAGAAAACCTGGAAAGGTAGAAATCACGGTCTTTCGACCGAGAGATCGGGTAAGGGTGTCTGTTACGCGAGGGGAAGGTATTAGCACCCCACACGCCCGTAGTACTCTATGGTATCCACTCTTGTTGTCTAATCTAATGGGTGTGGTCAAATCCTATGTCTATGGATTAAAAATAAAAAGGGAATGCATGCGAAAGAAAAAGAAAACAATGTATGGAAAATAAAAGTTATGCTCGGTTGGGCCCTACCCCTTTGCCTACGTATCCCTTTTAAGGAATCAGAGCAGTCGTAGTTCGGCTTATGTATTTTGGTTGGTTTGTGTTTTTTAGTTAAACAACAAAAAAAACAATCAAGATGGAAAAATATAAAATGAAACAACAAACAAATGAGATGGTAAACATCGACTAAATAATAACAAAGTAACATGTCAAAGATGGCGAAACATCAAATGATAAAACAATCACACCTGACAACGACATTGAGAGTCAAAGTAGGATAACAAACATGTGCGATGGAGAAACATCGGCTAAGAGACAACAAGGTATCATGGCAGAGATGGCGAAACATCAATAAAACAGATGATAAAACATTACACCTAACAATGATATTGAGGATCAAAGTAGGATAACAAACATGTGCGATGGTGAAACATCGGTTTCAAACAAATATGCAATAGCGAAACATCGGCTAAAAGATAATAAGATGTCATGGCAAAGATGGCGAAACATCAATAAAACGGATGACGAAACATCACACCTAACAATGATATTGAGAATCAAAGTAGGATAACAAACATGTGCGATGGCGAAACATCGGCTTCAAACAAATGTGCGATGGCGAAACATCGGTAAACCAGGTTTAAAAATAATTTTAAGAGGCGCACAAACAAATAAGATTGGTTTGTATATTTTACCTTGAAGAAGGGTTTGAGTTTATTAGAGGTGTTTTATGATTTGCCAAGAAAACAATTTTTGTTTTAAGATGCAAAATGCAAAGGAAGGAAAAACAACTAAGGGGAACTAGCCTAGCACTATCCCTAGTGTTATCATACAATGATTGACCCTAAGGTTGAGGATAAAGGAAAGTCCTACCCTATGTTAGCATACATGGATTCCTACCTTAATCAACATGTCAAAGGAAGCTTAACAAAACTATCCTATAGGGAAAATGCACTGAGAGTGAAGTCGTGATCTCAATTTCTAAATTGAGTGACTCATCGATCAACAAATAAAGAAGAAAGAAAACAATAAACATCTTACAGGAAACATGCGATGAGAGCGAAGTCGTGATCTCAATTTCTAAATTGAGTGACTCATCGATAAACAATTAAAGAAGAAAAACAATAAACATACTATAGGAAACATGTACTGAGAGTGAAGTCATGATCTTAATTTCTAAATTGAGTGACACATCGATCAAAAGCAAACACAACACATGCATCAAACGAAAACCACAGGGCCTCCTGACATATATCAGCAACAGAGGTCCCATCATGCAACATAGAACTATGAAAGTAGAAGAAAGGAAATAGTGCAATACCAAACGGATAACTATCCGTAGCAACTGAGCAAGAATAAAAGAAACCCAGAGAACTTCAAGCAAGCTGGCATCAGCAGACAAATCAAGTTAGAAATTACACCATCAGGATGTAAGTATTGAGATTTTCAGATATGAACATATCCCATGGGCAATGTATGGAATTCTTAATCACATATACATATATCCTGCATAAACTATCAAACATGCCAAGCACAAGAGTAGTGCCAATATAATAAATTATGTTCCACAAATAAAGTGAAACACAGTAGCCTCAAACCAAAAATGGAAACTTTCCTCAAAGTACCTCGCACATTTAACAACCAAGTTAGTATTCCATAAAGTGAATGATGACTCACATAAGGGATGGATGAAACATTATGAAGTGAGAAAAACATGATAACAATTATCAAAGCATTAGGTATGGTAGACCAAAAGAAACAGGCATATGCACAATTAGGTCAAAAATTAGAGGAATGTTGCTCCTTTCTATCACCATGTTGAATTGATAATTGAATACCAATCAAGGATCATGGGAGCTTGATAAGAATACAATAAAAGACCATGAAGGTCAGTAGCAAACACAATTTGATCATGCATAATTAATTCATCATAGCTCACAAGCATAATAGAAGAGGAATTCCACACAGTGCATCAAAAAGGTTCAAACATTCAAACATGGGGAATTTAGTGAAATGACTTGAGTTTATTTGGATGAACATATCCAACATGATCATTAGGTGCCCAATTATAGGCCTCACTCAAGTTCATTGGCCATCAAATAAATTGCAACAAGATATGCAACATTAATTGGGTACCTTCACTTCAAAAATATATCAAAAATAGAAAAAGATATCAATAATTCAAACCAAAAAATTCTTATCATCTTTGAAATGTGTAGAAGTCAGAAAGCAAGTCTTAAGTTCATGAATGATTGAGGAGAGGATCAAATGAGGCCCAAAGTTCAAAACTAGTTGGCCAAACTACCAAACTAGACAAGATTTCAAAATAATTTATGGAAAAATATCAAACCAAGTAAAATAATTCAAGAAAAATGGTTTTCAGATCCTCAATACATTAATGAACCATAATCAAGAATTAAATTCCATTGAAAATCCAGGGCATAATGGTTTTGAAAATGAAACTTGCACAATAAGCAACAAAACCCTAATTGTTTGAATTTTAACCTTAAGTATTAATTAGGTAAGATCAAAATTCAAACAATTCAAATCAAGATCATGCAAATCACAAAGAAACCCTAAATGTCAGAATACATATTTTTTTCATATTTTTTTGAATTAAAGAAAAGTCAAAAATAAAATCAAATTCAAACAATTAATCAATTAAACAAATAATCACATCTCCAAATGAAATTCTAATAAAAAAAAACATCCAACCAAAATTATATTCAAATATTAGAATTAAAAACACACATCATTGATTTTTTGTGGAATTTTTGGATTAAAGGAAATATTAAAATAAAAATCAAACAAACAATTAACAATTAAACTATTACTTATTGGCAAAAATGTAAACCCTAGCCAAAAGTCATAAAAAGGTCAAAATAAAAATATATTCAGACTCTATGATTAAAAACAAGCTTATATGATTTTTGTGAGAATTTTTGAATTAAAGGAAGTATTAAAATATAAAAAACATGAAACAAATATTTCAAATAAACTTCTCAAATTAAATTTTTAAACAAAAATAGAAAAAACAATGCTAAACTAAAATCAGAATCAATTCCTAAATAATTTTATGAGTCCAAAATATTTTTTGTGGAATTTTTAGAGCAAAGAAACTATTAAAATAAAAATAATCTTTAAACAAACAAATAATTAAACTCATTAATTTTTAAACCAATCAAAACTTTTTTTTAAAAATTCCAATAAAATTACACAAGACAGTAGAAATTATTTTGGACTTGTGACAATTTTTTCAGAATTTTTCAAATTGTTTTGATCAAGTAACAAAAATCAGAAAATCAATTGAAAACAAAATATAAACTAAATTTTCAAAAATTCAAATGGACCGCTCAGATGATGACACCTCATCATCCCTAACCTCCAGCCCAAACCAAAAAACGCGCGCGCCCATCATCTTGCGCCCCAACTTCAGTCCTTCCAAACAAACTCGTTTCTCAACCATTTTTCATCAAATCAAGTGCAAATTAAAGTTAACATGGCAAGGAATTAAACACAATTCAAATCACATCAAATAGACAACCATGGATCTAGAAATCTCAACATGAAATTGTCAAAAACTCACTGAAAATCCAGAGTTGCAGATATTTCAAACACGCATTATATACCAAATGAAACCTCAAATTGCTTCAGAATCATTCATATAACATCCACAAACAGATATTCATGCTTAATTTCAACAATAAACGACTACATTTCAAAAATCGAAGTTGAATGATCCTACCTCAATTCAAAATCTGAAAGCTCAATTCTCTTGCTCCAGATGCGATTCAAAGCTTACTTTAGCTTCCTTAGCACTTGAGGATGAAGAAGCAAGAAGAAAAACTCCAAATGCACCACTGAAACTTGAGATTCAGAGAAAAAAATGCAGCTATGGAAATTCTGAATTCAGATCTGGAATTTGGAAGTTATGAGCTCTCTCTCTCTCTCCTTCAGTGCTTGCTTCCCATTATATATGACATGTAGAGTAGGTTTTTCAAGAGAAATGGGCTTCAAATTGAGTGCATTGCCCAATTGGAAATTTTGCTATGTTGAAAAGTGAGATTCTGAACATGTCAATGCCTCGTGCGTTTTTCCTTATTTCAATTGCCTTTGAGGCCTTTCTTACTCAGATTTTGATCCACCAAATCTTGGCCCTTGATTCCTTATGATGAGCTCATGCTAGTGTTTTTGCAAATTTGGCAAATTTGTGATTTTTTCAATCCAACAAGTGCAAAACCAAATGAGGTACGAAATGGTGAGTGTGATGGGCCTCAGCATGTCACAAATTTATCATGGGCTTGATTAGAAGCAAAGGGAATGGCTAAAACTTGAGTTTGCAAGAAATGGCCATTTTGCATATTTGTCAAAATTCAATAAAATGCCTCAAAATCACAAAGTCCATAACTTGCTCATATTTTTGAATTTGGATACAAATGAGTACAATTTGGGAAGGTATTGAAAAGATCTATAATCCCTTAGTTTTGAGTTTTTGCAATTGAATCCATTAAGGTCCTCAAAATGTGACATGAAATTCACTAAATTTGGAAAATGACCTATAATTTTGTGACTTCCAAGCTTTATAACTCTTGACTCTTTGCCAATTTGAACATGAAACCAAAAGGAGATGAAATATCATCCTCTTATCTTTAAAAGCATACTTCATTTGTATTTTTTTTATCAAAGGTGAATAAAATATGAATTTTTGAAATTAAGTCCTTATTTTCCAAAATTAGAAACTTTTAGGGTTTCTTCATGGACAAGTTTCAACCCAAACCTCAATCTCTTTGATCCAATGATCAAAATGGACTTGAAATATGAAAATTACATCCTTGAATTGATGGTTGAACAAAAATTCACTTGGTCAACCTTGACTTTGACTGATTTTGACCAAAATGACCATTTTGCCCCTTTGAATCAATTGATCCACTTTACTTCAAAATTGATGATCAAAACATCAAACATATAATCTTCCAAATATATAGAGGCCATGTGCAAAGTTCCACTTCAAAACTCAAGAAAACTTGTTGAAATCCCAAACCCTAGTTTTGGTCAACACCTTAGGAGACTGATGAATCACCTCCAAAACTTCAAATCCTCTGGGCATCTTGATCAATTTCCTGTACAAAGACTTTTCAAATACCACAGAGATGTTGTAGCTTCCAAATCAAGACTTGTACATTGATCAATAGCTTTGATCAAACAAACCCTAATTTTGACTGGTGAATCAAAAGAGTGATTATTCTAATAATCAAACACAAACTTCAATCCTTTGATGATCCAAAGAGATGGATAAAATATCTTGAGATATGCAATAACTTTTGAGCTTGAAAGATCCAGAGGTTTATATGATAAGATTCTACTTGAGCAACTTGTCAATGCAATTAACCTTCAAAGCTTGAGGAGAACTTGATAACCAAAGTACTTTGATCCCATCACAATGTATGAATGCAATGCAATATGATATTCATGATGAAACATAAGCCTAAATCAAGAGGGTAAATCTTGGGGTGCAACATGTTTGTCTTGAATTAATCCATTCGTTTTCATTATATTCAAATTATGCTTTTTACTCCCTTTATGATATTCAACTCTTATTTTAAAAGTTGCAAGCCTTTAGAGGGAGGATGACAAAAACAATGTCGTAATCTTATACAGTATGCTTTTGAACATACCTTGCTGACGATGTACAAGCATTTTTTTCAATTCCTAAACACTGGAGTTATAAGGAAGATAATCCCTAGTCAACCTCTTCGAGCCAAAGAAGTAGGAGTTTCTTTTTCACATGAATTGAAACCTTTAATCAAAACTTGGGGAAGGATAGTCTCTCAGTAAATTCAAATGCGCTTTTAGTCACAAACTTTCACTTCGTATACAATGAATGATATCAAAAACATCCCTCTGGAATCAAAAGACGATGATGGTTCCCTATCCAATAGGAAATCATTATCTCCCAAGAGAAAGTCAAAACCTACGAAGGAGACTTAAGAAAATCTGGGGCATCCCGCTGACTGTAATCTCAAAACAAGAACAATCAGGCAAAAAAATTAGGGATAATAAATAAAAAAAAGAGGTCACTACAAGTCCTCGACTACATGAAAAGTGTTACAAAAATGATTTCTGTCTCCAATAAACTTCCAAATATCTGAACCTTCATTCCAAATTCAATAGGAGTCCAAACGCACAATTGACTGATTTTAGGACTGGAGAACATCACGAAGAACGGGCGGGTACAAATACACTTTGAGCCTTATCTTTTGTTTCATAAACCATTAACCAGACCACGATACAACCCCTAAAAAATCCTAATTGAAGAATGGGTTAGTTCGAAAGCATACTGTTACAAAAGGTATCCTGACTCCTGTAAGGCTTACTCTAAATCCTGAGTTGAATTCACATTCTTACAAAAATTCTTTACTTTCTAAAACTCATTTTCAAAACTTTAAGACGAGCATAAAATTTGCATTATTTGAATATCGCTGTTTGCATATAGTTATTTGTTTGTAAGCGGAGAAATACACGCGATGAATATCCAGCGAACGAAAGCTCTCTCAGTGAACAAAATCACTTCAAATGGGATGACACTTCCAACGACAAATCTCATATAAGAAAAGGGGCCATGACATGTCATTGTCCAACTCGTCTGGGGAAGTCAAGTCAAGATTCCAAGAAGTCTCTCAAGAAACGTTGAATAACCAGGGACAGGTCTTTATTTGAATCACTTGGAGCATTAAACTTGAAT
Source organism: Vicia faba (assembly GCA_948472305.1). Lineage (NCBI taxonomy): Eukaryota > Viridiplantae > Streptophyta > Magnoliopsida > Fabales > Fabaceae > Vicia > Vicia faba. Next base: position 803,411,882 of record OX451735.1, read on the forward strand.
TCCAGCAAAGGGTCACATACGACCAAGCAAACATTCTTATGGAAATACTACAACACTTACTACTAATGGCAGTAATAAATTCCCACACAGTCCTTTTCATATGGTGATCCTCAATCAAGTCCCCACGAAGTTATAATCTTCATGAACGAGGGTCTAAAACCCCTCAAGGCCAAATTCATGGATATTCCCACAAAGTTTAGATCCAGGAAATCCCCAGACAGAGTTTCAATCTCTGAAAACTTCTCCCCAACTGAGTTGATCTCAAGAATCCTTGAGGAGTACTGCCAAAAGAAAACACCTCTCCAACAGATTGGTAACAGGGTTTATTTCCCCAATGTTGTACCCCAAAATTTACCCTCTCATTTCACCAACATTTCTAATCACAAGACTCTTGGGGTTCAAGGTCAAACTAGGGTTTGCTTTGCTCAAGACACCTCATTGCACTGTTGACCTAAATTAGGGTTTGAGTTTGCACAGTGATGTTTTGACCTACAATGCCCAAAATGAATTCCATACTTCATCTTGGACTCACAATTTTGTCCATACCAAGTTTCAAGCTTTGATTCAAATTTTTGCCCAGCCAATTGGACAGTTGACCTAGAAATCAGTTGTATTGGGGAAAAAGTCAATTGTGGCCAATTGACAGTCAAACCTCATGAAATTTGACCCACATCAACATTATGAACTCATATGAACCATTTGATCAAGTTTGGATCACAATTCCACAAGAAATTTGATCAGATCACTAAAAGGGCAAAATGGTCATTTTTAGGGTTTTGACTGCACAAAGGCAATTTTTGACTGTTTGATCTAACCAATGTCAAATCAAGCTCATACATGGGCTCAAGGACTCAATTACATTGTCTTGACCCATTCAACAAGTTCAAAAGATCTCAAATGCATAGGATTGACAGATGATTTTTTCAGTCAACTGATCAAAATTTGATTGTACACTGAAAAGTCAAACTTTGACTTTTTGGTCAAAATTAAGTGCCAAGAGTTATTTTTCATCAAGACATGTCAAATTATGAAACTTGTTCATCAAGAAACCCAAAAATGCAAATTAGGGTTTAAGAAGGAAAATTTTCATAACAGAATTTTTCTAAGTTATAAAATTTCCTTATTTTTTCCTAACTTTGTCCCATTTTTTCACCAAGATGCAAATGGATTCAAACAAAACTTTCAACATGAAATTTGTAGTCCATCACAAACTATACAACTTTGATTCACAAAGTTTTCTCAAAAGAATCTTGTATCTCAATTTATGATTTTTGAAACAAGGGTACCTAAAACTTTTAACTTAGAGAAATTTTGCCCTAGTTTAGGCAGGATTTTGACCCATCTTCTTGGCCATTTTTCACATAGTTCCACTTGGAATTTCAAGTTGAATTTCAAAGATGGATTGTATTACATGTTGCAAGATTTCCAAATTGTCCAAGAACTCCTCAAACACCTTTGTGGTTAGGGAGAATCGAATGCTTGAAGTTGGCAAAAACTCACTTTGATCCATGGCCAATACATGTTCATACCACTTGCCAAATCTGATCTAGCTAGCTTGGTTCACAATTACAGGCCTCTAAACCAGATTTTGTTCCATAATTTAATGCAAATCCATTGAGCCAAGGCATTGTCTTTATCATTAGGGTATTGTACACTAGTTTAAGCCTTAAATAGAAAAAGTAACAATGCCATTTTTGCTTGAACTTTGCTTTATGTCAAAACAACATCCTAGAGCATTGAACTAGATCTTGTGTTGTCAACCAAATCCACAAACCTAGGGCCAAGCTTTCACAATGTATGCAGGGTTAGATCTAGCCTGTACAGACCTGCTCTTAGTCACTTCTCATTTTGCTTCATAACCAAGCAACTTGTCAAAAACAAGAGAACACACACATCTGATAAAACCAACTCAAGCAAAGTTGTCAAACAGTTTTTATACACCCTAGCAAGCCAGAAACACGAGTCCTTGATCTCTCAAAACTCCTTGTGCACAAATTCCCCATTTTCTTGCAAAACAGGGCCAGTTCTGCATTTTGCAAGTCATCTTCAAATTCCATCGTGCGTTTTGCCCAAAGATACTTCAAACACCTTCCAACCAACCCACCTGAACTATTCCAGACCTTCATTGCTAGCTGTAACACCATTAACACATATTTCCATTTTTGTTTCAAAGCTTTGCAAGTTGAGTTCTGTAGCACGATTCAGGCTACTTCAAAACAAGTCAAGCATTGGGAAAGCTTCATTGGACATCAGGCAAGCTCAAAAGAACCTCAAGCACCCTTGGAAGTTGCTGCATTGTCCAGCTCGAATTCAACTGAAACAGGTATTTCATGAACTTCTATCTCTCTATTTAGGAATAGTTAGACTTAGGTTTGTGAATGAAAGATGTTGTACTCATAGCCCTGAAACCATACATGTGCTTAGTTTTCATTTATATTAATCGTGCTAGGAGAATTTTGTTCATGAACTTTTTGAAAAAACTAGGTTAAGAATTAGGGGCAGATAAATTCTCTCTGGTCTTTAAGAGTTAGCTTAAGTTTTTTATATGGTTGGATTCGTTGCTTGATGCTCTACAAGTTTCATGTTATGAGTTTTGTCAAAAAGTCAAGGAATCAGGAGATAGCATTTTATGTACAAAGCGCGCGTGTTTCAGTTCAGAGGAAGAAGATGAAGTGAGTTTGGGCTGGGCCTGTACAGGCTTGCTTCTAGCACCCACCCTTTTTTCTTTTTACGCCCCCTGGCCCATTTCTTGTACATTTGTCATTTTTTGCATTTTGTTTTATTTCTGATTTTGATATTTTATTTTCTAACATAAAAAATACTTAAAAATTATTTTCACAAATTTTTGTATTTATTTGGAATTTATTTTAATTATTACTAGTATAAAAATGTTTAATTGCTTTATATTCTTTTTATCAAAACCTAAAAATAATGTAAAAAAATATGTTTATTTTCATTTATTATTTTTATTCACAATTGAAAATATTTTCTTGAAATATACACATATTTGTAAATAATTAATTTTATTTTTATACATTTAATATGTTTAATATATATATATATATATATATATATATATATATATATATATATATATATATATATATATATATATATATATATATATATATATATATATATATATATATATATATATATATATATATATATATATATATATATATATATATATATATATATATATATATATATATATATATATATATATATATATATATATATATATATATATATATATATATATATATATATATATATATATATATATATATATATAATTAGGATAAAAACATAAAAATAATACATTTTCATTTTTATTAATATTTTACACTAAAAATATCTTTTTTACAATATACTTTTATTTTTTGTACAAATTGATACATTATTGTATATAAATAATAAATAATAAATAATACCATTTATTTAAGAAATTAGGGTTTTGCCCTAAAAAACAAAAATAATTGGAATTAACTTTTTTTTTACATTTCATATTAAAAATACTTTTTCATACATAAAAAAAACATTTTTTGCATAATACACTTTATTGAATATTTATTTATTGTATTTATTTAAATATTGTGTATTTAATATTGTATCCTATACATTCGATTTGATTGTAATAATTTAGAATTTAATTTCTTGCAAAATAATCCCCAATTCAAATTTGTACCCCCTCCCTATATTATGTTGTAATAGTGTAGAATTTAAATTCTCGCACCTTTAAATGCTTCCAATTATGCCATGATTAGACCTAGGGTTTGTATGCAAAATAAAATCAACAATTAGCTTGACCTAATCCAAGATAAAATGCATGAAAACAAACACAATACACACTTGAACCCCTAGGGTTTCAATCCACTTGTTGCCTTCAAAAATGGGCCATGGTTGCATGTCAAGTACTTTGGCAAAATAAAAACAAAACAAAAGATCATTGTCCCTCGATGACGCTATCTGAAGTTGCCTAAACAAAATGATCAAGTCCCTTAAGAAAATTGCCAAAAATACTTGACACAATTGCTATCATGGTCTATACGATGACTCGCGCCTGTCCCGTTTAACATCCTAACACAAGGTTGTTCACTAAATACAATGGTGAAACAACACTGTTAAAAGGGTTAAAAACATAAGAAACATCTTTGAGTAAATTAGGGTAGACAAAACTCTTAGTTACTTGATCAAGCTTGCAAAAACATCCTTGCTATTTTTCAAAACACACTTCACAACACAACTTCAAAACCCTACTTTCAAACATTGAAAACTTTTCAAAAGACAAAAACACCTTTGTATACATTCAAACAAGAATCATTACAAAGGTTGCCACAACGATGGCCTCTTTTCAAAACATCTTTCGAAATCAGACACAAAGCACCATTTTAAACAATTGAAAAGCACCATTTCAAACAATTGAAAACCACCATTTAAAACAATTGAAAAGCACCATTTCAAACAATAGAAATGCAAAGCAAGTAACTAAGAGCCCATGGATAACCATGGATATAAAGGGTGCTAATACCTTCCCTTTCTATAATCTACTCCCCGAACCCAAGAAAACATCTCAAAGGTCTTTCCTGTGCTTTTTAACCTTTCCTTAGGATAAAATAAAAAGTCGGTGGCGACTCTTGCTAATCCGAAACATTTGCGAATACAAACACAAAATCCCAAGTCAGGTCTCTCACCGTATCACAGAATTGGCGACTCTGCTGGGGAAAACTTTAAAAGTGGAGTAACCTTAGGGCTTAGATCACCCTTTGCATTTACATTTTGGTTCTCTTGTTTTGGCTTGAAATCCTCCACCCGGATTTGGGAAACATTCATAGGTAAATAGCAATACATTGTGGAAACTGTGCGGGGTATACCGACATGGTTGAAGCAATAACTATATTAGTGCGACATATTTATGAGTACCGGTAGCCTTTGAGTCAATCAAAGAGAATACGGGGCCGCTGAGTGATGTCATGAAGCACTAATGAACTCTTAGAACCTTACTTGACCATCTTGGCCTTTTATTAGGGGTAGTGAGATGACCGGCTTTGGTGCAGTCCGAAGTTGGTAGATACTCGATGCTACACTCATTGAGGGTTGTTTTCTTGGAATATTTTGGTTGCTAGTTAAGTGGCTAAACCAAAACAATGAACATAGAAAACAATCCAGTGATATTTATCTCCTTAGAACCCGGTTACTATTTATAGGACAGGTTTGAGCCAACTAAACTCAAGAGGGTACTTACCTATGAAACCTCATGCAAGCCTGAAACTAGGGTTTTGTGTGACTTGTTTGTACATGTGCTTGTGCATACATCATGAACATCATAAAGCATCATATGCATCCACTAACCATTTCAAGGGTTTGGATCTTCATCTTTGTCCTTGTTTTGTAGGTCATGGAATCTCTTCGCAGGAAAACAATTCAAGTCAACCTTGTGAGAATCCCTCCTCAACTCAAGGAGCTTACTTCTAGGATTCTAGAGAATTCTCTCTTCAGTGAAAGACATGGTAGACTCCTCAACTTGGTCAACACCAACATTGAAGAAGACATGGTGAAAGTTCTCTTCCAGTTCTTTGACCCCCTACACCACTGTTTTACATTCCATGATTACCAATTGGTGCCCACTTTGGAGGAATTTTCTCAACTTCTGAGAAATCCTATTCTTAATCAACTACCCTACAACGGTACGGAAAAAGAACCAAAACCTTAGGATGTTGCTCAAGCATTACACTTGAAACCATCTGACATCAAGGGGCATTGGGAAACCATAAGTGGTGTCAAAGGCTTCTTAGCAAAGTTTCTGTTTGAGAAGGCACAAGACTGCTGGAATTCTCTTGATCTACAAGCCTTTGAAGAAATTGTGGCACTCCTTATCTATGGGTTGGTCTTGTTCCCAAACCCTGACCAACTTATAGATGTGAATGCTGCCAAGATTTTCATATCCAGGAATCCTATACCTACATTGCTTGGGGACATCCTACACTCATTTTACACACGAACAATGAGGAAATGAGGTGTTCTCATGTGTTGTACTCCTCTCCTAGCAAGGTGGTTTATTTCTCACCTTCCACAATCAGTTTTGAAGAATGAGCAGGGTTTAAGGTGGTCACAACGATTGATGACCCTCACACATTCTGATGTACATTGGTGTTCTCGGTCCAAATAAAATGTCATCATCATTGGTCATTGTGGGGAGTTCCCTAATGTCCCACTACTTGGCATTAGGGGAGGCATTACCTACAACCCATGTCTAGCTTTGAGGCAATTTGGATATGCTCGGAGGGATGGCCCTCATGACATGCTGATTCCTGACCTAGTTTTTGACTTCGACAATGATGCGCAAGGACTTCGACAAAGGTTCATCAGAGCTTGGAGGGCGCCCAACAAAGTGGATAGTAAGACACTGGGGCACAAGAATTCCATCCCCCTTGAGCCTTATCTCAATTGGGTACGAACCCGCTCCCAGAATCTTATGATGTCATACCCTCACATTCTCCCCTTGATCAAAGAGCCTATTATGGAAGGAGAGGTTCCATACACCATCCTATATCCTGACATGCCAACATCATGGGAAGATATGCAAAAGAGTTGGATTCAACTCAAGGAAGAACGGGATACTTTTGAAGCCAACTTCTATTCCAGTGAGAAGAAGGTTTTGGAGCTTACCCGCCGACTTCATGAGGAGGAAACTCTCAACACTTACATCGCACCAAAGAGGATGCACAATGTCTTTTTACATTAAGAATTTTGTAATATTTTGCCCATGGGGCACTTATGTACTAACAATTTCTTCTTAATATGGCGTGCGTTCCTTTTTTGTTTGCAACAAATTTGAATTTCGGAATCCTTGAATGCATTACATGAATAACATACCATTCATCGTATGCATAAACAGGTCTTCACGCCAGGTTTCCTTATCTTTCTGCTGTTTATTTCAGGAAGATCGATTTGGAGCAGACGGTAAAGAATCTGCAGGCACAAAATTCACAGTTCTAGCAACTCCTCATGACCTTGGCAAAGGGTCAAGAGGACCTCAAAGTTTTGTTGGAGAAGAATAAAGAGAAAAGGAAAAAGAGACCTGGGGTAGCCACTTTTGGAAGAAGGTTTGAGAGCAATGCTAGGAAGGTTCTGGAATTCCCCTCAACGTCTGACGAAGGGGCTGGCAAAGGGAAAGGGGTTACTGTACCTTCTGAATCTGAGGTTGAAGAGGAGGAAGAGGAAGAAGACGAAGACTACTCCGAACAACAGTATCCACCAGCGGATGATAAATATAAGAATATTGAGGATATGCTGGCAGCCATGGAGTTGCAGAGGGTACCCGGTTTGGATTTTGAAGAACTAGGGCTGGTAGCTGGGATTGTTATCCCTCCCAAGTTCAAGGTGCCAACATTTGCCAAGTACGACGGTCTGTCTTGCCCTAAGATGCACTTGAGGTCGTATGTCAGAAAGATCCAACCCACTCATCTGGTAAAGACCTCTGGGTGCACTTTTTCCAAGACAGTTTGTCTGGCACGCAGTTAGACTGGTTTTATCAGCTCGAGAGATCAGAGGTTCACAATTGGGAAGACTTAGCAACTTCTTTTTACCTTCAGTATCAATACAATGCTAATTTGGCGCCCACTCGCACTCAGTTACAAGGTATGGGGATGGCTTCCAATGAAGGGTTTAAAGAGTACGCCCAGAAGTGGCGTGATCTGGCTGGAAGGGTGCAGCCGTTGTTATCAGATAGGGAGTTAGTTGACATGTTTCTGGGGACCCTGTCTGGCCCCTTCTTCAACCATCTAATCGGGAGTTCTTCCGCGGGATTTAATGAACTAATTTTGACCGGCAAAAGGGTTGAGGCCGGTATTAAAAGTGGAAAGATTCAAAATGATGCTTCCGCATCCACAGCTGTTAAGAAACCCTTCCCTGCTAAGAAGGAAGCATCTGCTGTGTATTCTCAGAAGGGTCAGGGAAAAATCGAGCGCCGGCCGACTGTAGGGGTTGTGATGATTCAAAACTCGTCAAATGATCAACCTCATAACAATCAGTCGAGACCTAATCAACAACGGGTAGAAAGGCCACAACGGCAGTTCACCCGCATCAACATGACGCCCACTCAGGTACTTCCCCATTTTTTGAAGTTGAATCTTACCAGTTTGAAGGAAGCGCCAAAAAACCCTAACACCTCCTCTCCATACTACCACTCCAATGCCAAGTGTGCTTACCATTCCGACAGTGCTGGGCACGATACCAATAATTATTGGGCGCTTAAGAACAAAATCCAGGACTTGATTGATGCCAAAGAGGTAGAATTCGATGCGCCTGAGAAGCCCAATGTTATATCTGCTCCGATGCCCAAGCACGGCCACAATGTTCATGTCGTTTTAGAAGACCTCCATGTTACTGATGTTGCCAGTCTTTTGACTCCGTTGTTAGTAATTAAAGAGAAGTTGGTGAGAGCCGGGATCTTTCCTGGTTGTGGTAAAGACTTCTATTTTTGTTTGAACATACGAGGTGATTGCCCAATGTTGAAGTCAGGTGTCCAACACCTGATGGATACCCAAGAGATACTTTTCCATAAAACCCATGTTGATACCTTCAATCCTGTTACTCCTGCTACTTTTGCTACTTCAACCAACTATATTGCAATTATAACCATTTCCGACAATCCTCCCAAGGCTTGCAAAAGGCCTGTCAGGATTACACCCAACTCTGAATGTGTACCATTAAAGATCACCATGTTGGGACCTGTCCCGTACCAATCCAACAAAACAATACCACAGAACTATGGGGGAGAAATCTTCTACCATGGTGTCAAACAAATTGAGACAGTCCAAGAGATTTATGAAGAAGAAAGCCCTGATATAGGGAACATTGAGGGTACAAGCAAGATAACTCGCAGCGGTCGGATCTTTTCTCCGGAGATTGCTCCCCCTCGAGCAGTTTTCGGACCCTTGAAAGCCTCTGTACCTGTTGGACCATCTGTGCAAGGCCCAATGATTGAAGAATTGGATACTCCTGAAGTAAGACCATCTGCTGATACTACCGACAAGGGTAAGGGGATATTGGAAGTGCCTGTCAGGACGAAGGCCCATGCTGTGGTTATCCCCGAAACCACTCAGAAAGAAATGGATGAAATCTTGAAAATAATCAGAAAACGTGACTACGACGTTGTGGAACAGTTAGGGCAAACCCCTTCTAAAATTTCAATGTTAGCTCTCCTGCTCTGTTCTGAGGCCCATGTTAAGGCCCTAATCAAATTCTTGAAGGCGACACATGTACCCCAAGAGACTTCGGCTGACCAGTTTCAGGAATGTATGGCCAGTCTTACTGCTGATAATGGCCTTGGCTTTTCCGATGCTGACTTGACCTCCAAAGGAAGGAAACATAACGATGCGCTACATGTTTCAGTTGAATGCATGGGAACCACCCTCGCCCATGTCTTAGTTGATACTGGTTCTTCCTTGAATGTGCTGCCGAAGAAAGCCTTAGACTGTTTGGACTGCAAAGGATTGACCCTTAAACCTAGCAATATCGTTGTTAGGGCTTTTGATGGTTCCAAAAGAATGGTTCATGGGGAGGTTGATATTCCTATCAAAGTAGGCACAGAAGTTTTCAACTCCACTTTCTACGTGATGGACATCCGTCCGTCATATTCATGTTTGTTAGGAAGACCGTGGATCCATTATGCTGGGGCAGTTACCTCCTCTTTGCACCAAATGCTGAAATATCCTGTTAAGGGTAAGATTATAATAGTGCACGGCGAGGAAGAGTACATGATAAGTCACCTCAATTCCTTCCGCTATGTGGAGTTGGATGGCGAGTTCATTGAAACGCCTTTCCAACATTTTGAGGAAGTTTCTCCTGAGGTAGCAGTTGCGAAGAAAATGGTTGAAGTGCCTACTATTCCCAAGCATGTATCTAGAATGGCATCTCTCAAGGACGCATAGGTTGTGATTAAGGAGGGGAAGAGCACAGTGTGGGGGCAGTTGCCTGATTTTCCCCATAAGACGGACAAGTTTGGGTTAGGGTTCACTGCTGCAGGACAAAAGGCTATGCGTCGCTCCAAGATTGGAAGACCACCCGTCAAGATCTCACACCATGGAATCAATGCTATAGAAGATGAAGATGAAGAGATCCACTTTGAAGATTGGATCTTTCCGACCATCGAAGGGGGTTTAAGCAACTGGGAAGCAAAGGATTTTGTTCCCATCACCTTTATCAACCAGTAATTTTATCTTTGAACAATTTCCCATTTATGGTCTGTAATAACTAAACAATTTGCACACTATTTTCACCTCATGCCTTGCCCGGGGCATGTAGGTCCATTTGTAAGGGCTTGATTTTCTTCATAATCATATGCCATGTTTTAATGAATCATTGGACGTTTTTCATCTATAAACTGTTGTGTTCATTTTTCTTTCCTTCTGCATTTTTGTTTGTTTAAGGATGGCTATCCCTTACACACACCCACACTCACAAATGCAGGTACCCATCCACTCCGGATTCCATGGGTGACTATTCTGCTTTAGCCTTCGATAACTCTGAAGATTTGTTCAATCATGCTGAGTACGAAGTTGACGAAGACTGTGAAGTGTCGGGAGAATTAGCCAGACTTTTGCAACAAGAAGAAAGGGCTATTCTGCCTCATGAAGAGTTGCTAGAAACCATTAACTTGGGGACAGAGGAAGACAGGAAAGAGGTAAAAGTGGGTGCCAACCTGGAACCAAGTGTCAAAGAGCGCTTAGTGCAGTTGTTGAACGAATATGTTGAAATCTTCGCCTGGTCTTATGAAGACATGCCGGGGTTAGACACAGATATCGTGGTCCACCGTCTCCCTACAAGAGAATATTGTTCACCGATCAAGCAAAAGGTCCACCAGATGAGGCCTGACATGTCTGAGAAGATTAAGGCTGAGGTAGTGAAGCAAATCAACGCTGGCTTTCTGGCTGTTACTTCCTATCCATAATGGGTTGCTAACATTGTGCCCGTGCCTAAGAAGGATGGCAAAGTCAGAATGTGCGTGGACTATCGGGATTTGAACAGGGCTAGCCCCAAGGATGATTTTCCACTGCCACATATCGACATCTTGGTTGATAACACAGCTCAACACAAGGTATTTTCCTTCATGGATGGATTCTCGGGATACAACCAGATCAAAATGGCCCCCAAGGACATGGAGAAAACAACTTTTGTCACGCAATGGGGTACCTTCTGCTACAAAGTGATCCCATTCGGACTGAAGAATGCAGGGGCAACCTATCAACGCGCCATGGCTATCAACGCGCCATGGTAGCTTTGTTCATGAGATCGAAGTTTACGTAGACGATATGATAGCTCGATCACAGACAGAAGAAGAACACCTTGATCATTTGCAAAAGCTGTTTGCCAGATTGAAGGAGTATAAGCTCAGACTGAACCCGAGCAAGTGTACTTTTGGAGTTAGGTCTGGTAAACTTTTAGGGTTTATTGTCAGCAACAAAGGCATTGAGGTTGATCCAGCTAAAGTAAAGGATATACAAGAAATGCCTGCCCCCCGCACTGCAAAGGAGGTTAGAGGATTCTTTGGACGCTTAAACTATATTGCGAGGTTCATATCTCACCTAACATCTACCTGTGAGCTAATTTTCAAACTGTTGAAGAAAGATCAAGTAGTTGAATGGAACAATGATTGTCAAGTTGCTTTTGATAAGATCAAGGAGTATTTGCTAGAACCTCCTATTCTGATGCCACCCGTCGAAGGAAGGTCGTTAATCATGTATCTGATTGTTTTGGATAACTCAATAGGGTGCGTGCTGGGCCAACATGACGAGTCTGCCCGAAAAGAGCATGCCATTTATTACCTTAGCAAAAAGTTTACCGACTGTGAGACTCGCTACTCACTGCTCGAGAAAACTTGTTGCGCTTTGGTATGGGCTGCTTGCCGGCTAAGGCAGTATATGTTGACTCACACCACTTTGCTGATTTCCAAGATGGATCCGATCAAGTATATCTTCGAGAAGCCCGCTTTATCTGGAAGAATCGCTAGATGGAAAATGATCCTGACTGAGTATGATATCCAATATACTACCCAAAAAGCTATAAAGGGAAGTGTACTAGCTGACCATCTAGCTCATCAAGCCGTCGAAGATTACAAATCAATGAGATTCAATTTCCCTGACGAGGACATCATGACGTTGGACAACATCGAAGATAACGGACCGTATGACGGACCTGAACAAGGATCCCGATGGACCCTGTACTTTGATGGTGCTTCAAATGCACTTGGCAACAGTATCGATGCGGTACTCATTTCTCCGGAAGGTTGTCATACACCCTTCACTGCCCGACTTTGCTTCAGCTGTACCAACAACATGGCTGAATATGAAGCTTGCATCTTTGGTCTCAAGGCTGCTATAGACTTGGGAATGAAATCTTTGGTCGTATTTGGGGACTCGACTTTGGTCATCAGTCAAGTAAAAGGAGAGTGGGACACTAAACATCCTAATCTTATACCATACAAAGAACATTTCTTAACATTGTTGCCTCATTTCGAGCAGGTTACCTTCGAGCATTTCCCGCGAGAAGAAAATCAGCTAGCAGATGCTCTTGCTACAATGTTTTCCATGTTTAAACTCAACTGGGATAACGAGGCTCCCCAAATTACCATCGAGCAAATGGACGAACCCGCACACTATCATGAGATTAATACCGAAGAAGTAGTGGAACAACCCTGGTTTCATGAAATCAAAAGGTATCTCCAGACCAGAGAATACCCTGAAGGAGCTTCCGTCATGACAAAAAGTTATTAAGGAGATTTGCTTCCAAGTTCTTCCTAAGCAATGACATCCTTTATAAGCGCAACCATGATCGTGTTCTACTTCGTTGCGTAGACAAAGCTGAAGCGGAGTTGATCATGACTGAGATACACAGTGGAACATTTGGCACCCACTTAAGCGGACATACGATGGCTAAGAAGATTCTAAGGGCAGGCTACTACTGGTCTACCATGGAAGCTGATTGTCATCAACATTCCCGTACCTGCCACAAATGCCAAGTCTATGCCGACAAGGTACATATTCCTCTTGTTCCTCTCAACGTTCTGACAGCTCCTTGGCCATTCGCAATGTGGGGCATTGACATGATTGGAGAGATCAAGCCTACGGCATCCAATGGACATCGCTTCATCTTGGTCGCTATTGATTACTTCACCAAGTGGGTCAAAGCAGCTTCCTACGCCTCAGTTACAAAGAATGTGGTTTCCCGCTTTATCAAGCAGAACCTCATATGCCGGTACGGTGTCCCCAACAGGATCATCACAGACAACGGTACAAATTTGAACAACACCATGATCACCGCTCTATGCGAACAATTCAAGATTTATCATCACTATTCATCTCCCTATCGGTCGAAGATGAACAGTGTTGTTGAAGCTGCGAACAAAAATATCAAGAAGATCATCCAAAAATGACATTCACCTATAAGGACTGGCATGAGATGTTACTGTTTTCTCTGCATGGATATCGTACCACGGCACGTACTTCAACAGGGGCAACCCCATTTTCTTTGGTGTATGGCATGGAAGATGTTTTGCCTATGGAAGTTCAGATTCTTTCCTTGAGGATTATGAAAGATGTCGGTTTGAGTGAAGACGATTGGATTCAGACCCGGCTTGATCAAATTAATCTGATCGATGAGAAGCGACTTACTGCTGTTTGTCATGGTCAGACGTATCAAAAACGGATGATCAAGGCTTTCAACAAGAAAGTCAGACGTCAAGTATATCGAGTCGGAGATCTTGTAATCAAGCGGATCATCTTACCGCAAAGTGATCCCAGGGGTAAGTGGACTCCTACTTACGAAGGACTATTTGTGATCAAGAGCATCTTTTCTGGTGGGGCAATGATTCTGACCACCATGGACGGTGATGACTTGCCGCACCCTGCGAACGCAGACATAGTCAAAAGGTACTACGCATAAAATGACCCGACAAGTTGAAAACCCGAAAGGGCGACTTGGGCAAAAATGGGCATCCCGGTGAATCGAAAACCCGAAAGGGCGGTTCAGGCAAAAATTAGGGATAAAACAAAAAAAAATTGTACACCTGGCAAGTTGAAAACCCGAAAGGGCGACTTGGGCAAAAAAGGGTTTCCCGGTGGACTGAAAACTCGAAAGGGCGGTCTAGGCAAAAATTAGGGAATTAAAGCGTATGACTATGTCTCGTCGGATCACTTTAAGAGCAATCTCTTCACCAACAAGCTCCAAGCTTTTGATCAATCCAGTCATCGACGGACGAAGCAGCGAATGGACAAGATATTCAGAGTTGTAAGGGCTATAGCAGAATGGGAATCCCATGGAATTGTTACACACAACCATCTTTCTTTTGTATAAAATTTTTCAATCTTTACGACAAGATTCTCTTACTAGGATGTCTATCTCCTTTGTACAAAGATACTCAGAAAAATTAAATGCAAATATACTTCAAAGTGCAGAAATTAGCTTGCCTTTCTTTTCTTTTTACACTTATGTTTTATTTGAAAACGTCCAATGTTTTGTTAAATAGGCATATGCATTTGAATATAATCACTGTTTATAAATAAAACGAAATTGAAAAAGGATAATTACTGATAGGTTGAAGGTGTAGGAAGATATCTTTATGACATTTCAGAAGAAATCCCCTACTATACATCATTTAGATCCTCAACAAAGCTAAAATTTGGAGTAGATTCCCCAGCGGAGTTAAACTTCAAGATCCCCAGCGGAGCCAGTGAATTCTAACTTAATTCCCCAGCTGAGTTAAGTTTCAAAGTTCCCATCAGAGTTCAAACTCCTGATCCCCAGTGGAGCCCGAAAACCCTGAAATACCTATCCCCGGTGGAACCGGAATATTCTAAACCTTTTTCCCCAGCGAAGTCAAGTTTTCAACTATCAACCCCCGGTGGGAACTGTTCAACTTCCCCCAATTTCCCCAGCAGGCTATCTTAAAAGTTTGAAAACGAAGCAGATAATAGTTAACTTATTGGCTTATCCCCAACTAGGATGCTTCCCCAGTAGTTTGGCATACAACCCAAAGCTCTTGATTTCACCGGCCGAGTATACATTCTCCCCACAGAGTTATATCCCAGCAAGATCAAAGATTCTTGGTCTCATTTCTCCAAACAGAAGCCTCCTAGGTCTTAACTCCCCGGTAGAGATTTTCAGAGTTTTCCTACATCCCAGGAAAGTCATGAAGGATTCTCACATCTCCGCAGGAGTTGTCAAAGGCCTTGTTAATCCCCTCAAATTACCGAGGATTTTCAATCTCCAACAGTGGTCCCAGGATTTCCCCTTCTCAGCAATCAGAGATCTTTAATCCCCAAGCAGTCAGCAAGGATTTCTCATCTTCAGTATTCAAAGATTTTCAGAATCCCCAACTTTGGTCAAGGATTTACTTTCCCCGACAATAATCAAAAATTTCATTATCTCCAGTTATCAATGATTTATTTTCCTCAGCAAGACAGCTACTCAGCTTACATGCACATCCATTACATTCATATATCATAAACATTGATGAAATACAGTTCATTGTATCATACATATCATGCAACATAACTTTGTGTTTTAGCTAACATTTTACCCTTTTCAGGATAAGATTAAAAGGCTATTGTTAACAATTATTCAGATACAGTATGGATACACCCCAGACACGGCGGTCATTCTATTACTCATTCACAATTTCAAGTCAAAATATAGTACGGATACACCCCAGACACGACGGTCATTTTACTACTTATTCAGACTTCGGCAATCCGATACAGACTAGATACGCTCCAGACATGGTAGCCATTCTATCTCTCATTCAGATGCAACTATCAACCGCAAGTTCGGATAAGCTCCAGACACGGACGCCATTCTGGCCTTTACACCAGCAGTTTGATTCTCCCCAGTGCAATCACCACGAAAGTCATTCTATCACTTATTCAGATCTCAATTACAGTCTCAGATACACTTCAGACACAGAAATCATTCTACTACTCATACAAATCTCAACTTCAGATATAGTCCAGATACGCTTCAGACACGGTTGCTATTCTGTCACTCATTCAGAATTTATCCTCAGCCCAGAGATGCTCCATACGCAGATATTTCTCTATCGCCCATTCAGAATTCAGATACAATCCAGATACACTCCAGACACGGCAGTCATTCTGATATTCATTCAAAATTCAAATACAGTTACAGCTCAGATACGCTCCAGACACGGACGCCATTCTTTTGCTCATACAAACTCAGTCTCCAGATACAGTTCAAATGCGTTCCAGACACGAATACCATTTTAGTGCTCATTCTTCTAACCTACCACATTGCAATTCAACAAACATTCTTGGATGGCATCTTTAAGCCCATCTCCAACAAGATTCTAACATCTCTAAATGGCATCTTTAAGCCCATTTCCTCAGCTATATTTTGACGAGTGCAAATTTACGGGCACTCTAGTGTCCAGTCCTCTTTTACCTTCGAGTTAAGAAAGGCAAACTTGTCAATCTAACTCTTCAGGCTCAAGAAGATTGAACAGGGGAAACTGTTGTACCCCAAAATTTTCCCTCTCATTTCACCAACATTTCTCATCACAAGACTCTTGGGGTTCAAGGTCAAACTAGGGTTTGCTTTGCTCAAGACACCTCCTTGCACTATTGACCTAAATTAGGGTTTGAGTTTGCACAGTGATGTTTTGACCTACAATGCCCAAAATGAATTCCATACTTCATGTTGGACTCACAAGTTTGTCCATACCAAGTTTCAAGCTTTGATTCAAATTTTTGCCCAGCCAATTGGACAGTTGACCTAGAAATCAGCTGTATTGGGGGAAAAGTCAATTGTGGCCAATTGACAGTCAAACCTAATGAAATTTGACCCACATAAACATTATGAACTCATATGAACCATTTGATCAAGTTTGGATCATAATTCCACAAGAAATTTGATCAGATCACTAAAAGGGCAAAATGGTCATTTTTAGGGTTTTTACTGCACAAAGGCAATTTTTGAATGTTTGACCTAACCAATGGAAAATCAAGCTCATACATGGACTCAAGGACTCAATTACATTGTCTTGACCCATTCAACAAGTTCAAAAGATCTCAAATGCATAGGATTGACAGATGATTTTTTTCAGTCAACTGATCAAAATTTGACTGTACACTGAAAAGTCAAACTTTGACTTTTTGGTCAAAATCAAGTGCCAAGAGTTATTTTTCATCAAGACATGTCAAATTATGAAATTTGTTCATCAAGAAACCCAAAAATGCAAATTAGGGTTTAAGAAGGAAAATTTTCATAACTTAGAATTTTTCTAAGTTATAAAATTTCCTTATTTTTTCCTAACTTTGTCCCATTTTTTCACCAAGATGAAAATGGATTCAAACAAAACTTGCAACATGAAAGTTGTATTCCATCACAAAGTCTACAACTTTTATTCACAAATTTTTCTCAAAAGAAGCTTGTATCTCAAGTTATGATTTTTGGAACAGGGGTACCTAAAACTTTTAACTTAGAGAAATTTTGCCCTAGTTTAGGCAGGATTTTGACCCATCTTCTTGGCCATTTTTCACATAGTTCCACTTGTAATTTCAAGTTGCATTTCAAAGATGTATTGTAGTACATGTTGCAAGCTTTCCAAATTGTCCAAGAACTCCTCAAACACCTTTGTGGTTAGGGAGAATCAAATGCTTGAAGTTGGCAAAAACTCACTTTGATCCATCGCCAATACATGTTCATACCACTTGCCAAATCTGATCTAGCTAGCTTGGTTCACAATTACAGGCCTCTAAACCAGATTTTGTTCCATAATTTAATGAAAATCCATTGAGACAAGGCATTGTCTTGATCATTAGGGTATTGTACACTAGTTTAAGCCTTAAATAGAAAAAGTAACAATGCCATTTTTGCTTGAACTTTGCTTTATGTCAAAACAACATCCTAGAGCATTGAACCAGATCTTGTGCTGTCAACCAAATCCACAAACCTGGGGCCAAGCTTGCACAATGTATGCAGGGTTAGAGCTAGCCTGTACAGGTATGCTCTTAGTCACTTCTCATTTTGCTTCATAACCAAGCAACTTGTCAAAAACAAGAGAACACACATCTGATAAAACCAACTCAAGCAAAGTTGTCAAACAGTTTTTATACACCCTAGCAAGCCAGAAACACGAGTCCTTGATCTCTCAAAACTCCTTGTGCATAAATTCCCCATTTTCTTGCAAAACAGGGCCATTTCTGCATTTTGCAAGCCATCTTCAGATTCTATCGTGCGTTTTGCCCAAAGATACTTCAAACACCTTCCAACCAACCCACCTGAACTATTCCAGACCTTCATTGCTAGCTGTAACACCATTAACACATATTTCCATTTTTGTTTCAAGGCTTTGCAGGTTGAGTTCTGTAGCACGATTCAGGCTACTTCAAAACAAGCCAAGCATTGGGAAAGCCTCATTGGACATCAGGCAAGCTCAAAAGAACCTCAAGCACCCTTGGAAGTTGCTGCATTGTCCAGCTCGAAGTCAACTGAAACAGGTATTTCATGAACTTCTATCTCTCTATTTAGGAATAGTTAGACTTAGGTTTGTGAATGAAAGATGTTGTACTCATAGCCCTGAAACCATACATGTGCTTAGTTTTCATTTATATTAATCGTGCTAGGAGAATTTTGTTCATGAACTTTCTGAAAAAACTAGGTTAAGAATTAGGGCCAGAGAAATTCTCTCTGGTCTTTAAGAGTTAGCTTAAGTTTTTTATATGGTTGGATTCGTTGCTTGATGCTCTACAAGTTTCATGTTATGAGTTTTGTCAAAAAGTCAAGGAATCAGGAGATAGCATTTTCTGTACAAAGCGCACGTTTATCAGTTCAGAGGAAGAAGATGAAGTGAGTTTGGGTTGGGCCTGTACAAGCTTGATTCTGGCACCCCCCCTCTTTTCTTTTTACGCCCCCCTGGCCCATTTCTTGTACATTTGTCATTTTTTGCATTTTGTTTTATTTCTGATTTTGATATTTTATTTTCTAACATAAAAAATACTTAAAAATTATTTTCACAAATTTTTGTACTTATTTGGAATTTATTTTAATTATTACTAGTATAAAAATGTTTAATTGCTTTATATTCTTTTTATCAAAACCTAAAAATAATGTAAAAAAATATGTTTATTTTCATTTATTATTTTTATTCACACTTGAAAATATTTTCTTGAAATATACACATTTTTGTAAATAATTAATTTTATTTTTATACATTTAATATGTTTAATATATATATATATATATATATATATATATATATATATATATATATATATATATATATATATATATATATATATATATATATATATATATATATATATATATATATATATATATATATATATATATATATATATATATATATATATATATATATATATATATATATATATATATATATATATATATATATATATATATATATATATATATATATATATATATATATATATATATATATATATATATATATATATATATATATATATATATACTTTATTTTATTAAATAATTAGGATAAAAATACAAAAATAAACATTTTCATTTTTATTAATTTTTTACAATATACTTTTATTTTTTGTACAAATTGATACATTATTGTATATAAATAATAAATAATACCATTTATTTAAGAAATTAGGGTTTTGCCCTAAAAAACAAAAATAATTGGAATTAACTTTTTTTTACATTTCATATTAAAAATACTTTTTCATACATAAAAAAAAACATTTTTTGCATAATACACTTTATTGAATATTTATTTATTGTATTTATTTAAATATTGTGTATTTAATATTGTATCCTATACATTCGATTTGGTTGTAATAATTTAGAATTTAATTTCTTGCAAAATAATCCTCAATTCAAATTTGTACCCCCCTCCCAATATTATGTTGTAATAGTGTAGAATTTAAATTCTCGCACCTATAAATGCTTCCAATTATGCCATGATTAGACCCAGGGTTTGTATGCAAAATAAAATCAACAATTAGCTTGACCTAATCCTAGATAAAATGCATGAAAACAAACACAATACACACTTGCACCCCTAGGGTTTCAATCCACTTGTTGCCTTCAAAAATGGGTCATGGTTGCATGTCAAGTACTTTGGCAAAACAAAAACAAAACAAAAGACCATTGTCCCTCGATGACGTTATCTGAAGTTGCCTAAACAAAATGATCAAGTCCCTTAAGAAAATTTCCAAAAATACTTGACACAATTGCTATCATGGTCTATACGATGACCCGCGCCTGTCCCGTTTAACATCCTAACACAAGGCTGTTCACCAAATACAATGGTGAAACAACATTGTTAAAAGGGTTAAAAACATAAGAAAGATCTTTGAGTAAATTAGGGTAGACAAAACTCTTAGTTACTTGATCAAGCTTGCAAAAACATCCTTGCTATTTTTCAAAACACACTTCACAACACAACTTCAAAACCCTACTTTCAAACATTGAAAACTTTTCAAAAAACAAAAACACCTTTGTATACATTCAAATAAGAATTATTACAAAGGTTGCCACAATGATGGCCTCTTTTCAAAACATCTTTTGAAATCACACACAAAGCACCATTTCAAACAATTGAAAAGAACCATTTCAAACAATTGAAAACCACCATTTCAAACAATTGAAAAGCACCATTTCAAACAATAGAAATGCAAAGTAAGTGATCTAAGCAAGTAACTAAGAGCCCATGGATAACCATGGATAGAAAGGGTGCTAATACCTTCCCTTTCTATAATCTACTCCCTGAACCCAAGAAAACATCTCAAAGGTCTTTCCTGTGCTTTTTGACCATTCCTTAGGATAAAATAAAAAGTCAGTGGCGACTCTTGCTAAACCGAAACATTTACAAATACAAACGCAAAATCCCAAGTCAGTTCTCCCACCATATCACACCCAACAAACGGCAGGATTCCCCAGCTTAAATTTGCCTCTCAAACTATGACAAATCAAGGGACCATAACTCCTCTTCCCCAGTAGACTGCTCTACAATCCCCAGTGAGTTGCTGCAAAACCTGGGAGACAATCAAATAACAGTTAATTTCTTTGTCCCTAACAGGTTGTTCACTCCCTTTCTTTTCCATCAAGGGATAGCTCCCCAATAGAGCAACGGATAACTGAAACTCCTGAACTCTTTTCCCCAAGCGGAAATCAACACTCTCTACAGAGTTTTCTTCTCAAACAAAATCAACATTCCCCAGCGGAGTTATCCTCAAACAACAAAATAGGAATTCCCAGCGGAAACATTCTAAAAACAAGGTCTGGAAAGGTGTGCATACTCTTCATCCCCAACGGTCGTCCGGGATTCAGCTTCCCGAAACTCCCCAGCACTTGTCAAGGATTTTTTTCCAAGACAAAATTACATTCTGACAACATTTCATGCATCATATTTACATACATGATAAATGCATACAGCATAATCTCATTTATTTTGAGAACATCATTACGCCATGCATTTCATACATCATGACATTGCATGCAGCTAACTCTTTACCTTTTCAGGAAATATCAAACAACAGATAACTATCGTCAACAATTTCAACAATTCCAGATTAATACATGTAACAAGCTAGGAAAACTATTTGTGGACGACCGATTATAGATTAATACCTGTAACAAACTATGAAAGCCACCTACATGAGCAGATTGAAGATTAATACATGTAACAAGCCAGAAAAACTATCTCTCTTTCTAAGGTCAAATATCAAAACCTGAAACAAGCCAGGGCAACTATCTACACGACCAATTGAAGCAACCCTACACAGGTTCCTTCTCATGTCTAGATGAAGTTTTACACTGACTCATCATGAAGCAACCCTACCCAGGTTCCTTCTCAGACATTTCCAGATGCAGTTTCACAAGGACTCATCATGAAGCAACCCTACCCAGGTTCCTTCTCAGACATTTCCAGATGCAGTTTTACACTGACTCATCATGAAGCAACCCTACCCAGGTTCCTTCTCATGTCTAGATGAAGTTTAACACGGACTCATCGTGAAGAAACCCTACCCAGGTTCCTTCTCATTCCCAGATGCAGTTTTATACAGACTCATCCTGAAGCAACCATACCCAGGTACCTTCTCTTAAATTCTAGATGAAGTTTCACATAGACTCATCATGAAGTAACCCTACCCAGGTTCCTTCTCAGACATTTCCAGATGCAGTTTCACACGGACTCATCATGAAGAAACCCTACCCAAGTTCCTTCTCAGACATTTCCAGATGAATTTTAACACTGACTCATCATGAAACAACCCTACCCAGGTTCCTTCTCATTCCCAGATGCAGTTTTACATGGACTCGTCCTGAAGCAACCCTACCCAGGTTCCTTCTCTTAAATTCTAGATGAAGTTTCACACAGACTGATCATGAAGTAACTCTACCCAGGTTCCTTCTTAGACATTTCCAGATAAAGTTTAACACAGACTCATCATGAAACAACCCTACCCAGGTTCCTTCTCATATGTCTCCTAAAGCAGCCCTACACAAGCCCGTCATAAACGAAAGAACATTCAAGACCTCTGTTGGTTCAGTTTAAATCGATCAATGGTTTATCCTTATTCCTTTCTGGTAGACACTTTCTGTGGTTCAGATAAATTGCTCCCAAGATTTATTCTGATTCTTTCCAGTTTCAAGACCTCTGTTGGTTCAGTTTAAATTGATCAATGGTTTATCCTGATTTCTTTCTGACAGACACTTCCTCTGGTTCAGATAAATCGCTCCAAAAATTTATTCTGATTCTTTTCCAGTTGAAGTCAAGTTTAGACTTAGCCTAATTCCTGTCAACAATCACCTTTGGATGGCATCTATAAGCCCATCTCTGATAACTCTCCATCATCTCTCCAAATGGCATCTTAAAGCCCATTCCCTACATAATCAACCACCACATCATCGAGCGCAAATTTTTGGGGCACTCTAGTGTCCAATCACCTTCCACCTTCAAGTCACGAATGACGGACTCGCCAATCTAACTCTTTAGGTTTAAGAAGATTGAACAGGGGCAGTTGTTGTACCCTAAAATTATCCCTCCCATTTCTCAAGGCGTTTCTCACGAGGATTCTCAAAATTCAAGCTTGCACAAGTACAATTGGATTTTCCAGCATCAAGTTAAAAAGGAAACTGTTAAAAAAGGGGAAAACAGATAAAAATAATCTTTTTTACAAAATTGAAGGAAAAACAAGTTTCATTCGATTCACATCCTTCGATTGGACTTCTGGCCTCTTTCTATGCAAGCTTGGCTTGCATCATTCAATTAGGCGTTGGCCTTTGACATGCTGGCTTTGATTCACAAGGCAGGAGCTTCTTGCATGCAACCTTCGATTGCATCATTGGCCTCACATGGTTCATAATGTAATGGTGGCCTACATACCTGCTTCGATTGGCATTTTATGCTTGCATGCCTGTGTTGATTAGACAAATAATTCCTCCATGCTTGCTTTGATTCACAAAGTGATGGCTGACTGCATGCAGCCTTCGATTGAGCCATAGCTTCCTTCTTGCACGCAAGAGGCTCCCACTAGGCCAGCAGGCACAAGGAAAAGAGCCTCATGTAGCCTCTTTCGATTCAAAAAGGAAAAGCCTCATGCACGTAGGCTTCGATTGCACCATTGGCCCCTTACATGTTTGCCTTGAGTCACAAAGCAGTGACCTCCTGCATGCAGGCTTTGACAGGGCATTGACTCTTCATGCAAACCTCTGTTTAAGAAATGGACTCTTGTATGCCTGCTTGGAGTCACAAAGTAGTGATCTCTTGCATGCAGGCTTCGACAGGGCATTGGTTATGTTTACACTAGCTTCGATTGGACAATATTTCCCTTTGAAATAGTTTGCTTCAATTCCACCCTTGAAAACCTTCAACACACATGGTTGGTGCCCCCTTCAAAGGACATGTATTGGTGGATTTGAAGGGCATACATAGGGATCCCTTTCGAAGGATATACCTTACTAGCCCATTCGAAGAATTGCATTTGATCCTGTCGAAGGACAGACACATAGTCCAATCGAAGGGTACATATTTGGCCCTTTCAAAGACACATACATGACCCATTCAAAGGACATGTGTAGGTGTCCCATTCGAAGGATATGTTTGATGGCCCATTCGAAGGACCTGTAAAACATGCCTTAAGACATGTTTTGGTGACCCATTCAAGGGGAACACATTGGCTCCTTTGAAGGATGCACAAAAGTGACCCATTCGAAAGAAACTTGTTGGGTGAAAATCAAATAATGTTGTTTGAAGGAGAATCTGGTCGAAGGTGGTCAAAATGAAAGGTGGAGATATCAAAAGATGCTTGCTGCCAAGTCAGGCCTGATACACTGGCCATAACTCTCCAAAATTGTTGCACAGAAATCCTGAAACACTGCCCATTCTTGCACCAAAATGGCATACGAACACTGCCCATCGAAAGCTATAAAAGCAGTTTTCCCATTTTGTTCAAATTGTTTTGTTTTCCCTCCTAAACCTCAACCAACATCCACCTACAAATAAGAAGCTCCATAACATGTATAAGGGGCTGGACAACACATCCAGAGACTTTGAGGCATGGAGAAAAAATCACCAAACTCTAAAATTATCAAACACTCTCACACACTTAAACACATATTCAAACCCAGAGTCAAAGGAAACACCACACCTGTTTCAACCCTTCGAATCCAAAAGAAACACCACACCTGTTTCAACCCTTCGAATCCAAAAGAAACACCACACCTGTTTCCTTGATCCTTCGAATCCAGAAGAAACATAACACATGTTTCCTTGGCCCTTCAAACCTAGAGAAACACAACACTTATTTATTTCTCTCTTTCGAATCTGAAGCAATCCAACACTTGGTTCCTTCCTTCGAATCCAGTCAAAGAAACACCACACATGTTTCTTTCCTTTGAATCCAGGAGCATCTAGGCAGCCACACAAGGTTCAGCACACACGTTCCAGCTTCAAGCAAGGTAAGTTTCTCTTAACCTTGAACCTTTCGTTTCTATCATAACATGTGAATAGTCATTTCTTTCGTTTCAAGCATGTACATGACATTTGTTTACTTTTCATTTCTGCCATTTTTGTTTGTTTTGTTGTCAAATATATGGTAAAACTAACCAGTATAGGCCCAAACGAAAGAAGGAGTCTTTGTGTGAAAAGAAGCCTCAGACTTCACCCCCTTACTGCTTTGTAATCCAAACAAAAGAAGTAGTCAGTAGGACGTCCACACTGACTTCCAGGCCTCAAACGAAAGAGGAAGCCAGAAGGATGGCTACATTGATTCCAGGCCCCCAATTAAAGGAAGCAGAAAGGCAAGTTGCGTCTCATGCTTCATTGCTAATCCCAAATTGAAAGGGGCGTCCTCCCTACTTCCAGGCAAATCGAAGGAAGCCAGGAAGAGTAGAATCGAATGGTTCTACTGCCCAAATCGAAGCACTCATTTTTCCTTTCTTTTATTTTGTTTTGTCTTTACATTTTCTTGCTATTCAATATGGTTGTAATAGTGTAGGATTTATTTTCTGCATTTTTATTACTTTTGTACAAATGTTAGTAATTAGGATGTATGGCAAGATAAAACCAACAAGTAGACAAACCCAAAAATCAAAGACAAAATGCATGCAAATCAAACACATTATTCACACACATGCACCCTTAGGGTAATCTCACTTGTTGCCTCGAAAAAATAGTCATGTCCCTCAAATATGGGCGTTTTAGCAAAGACCCTTGATAAAAGATCATAGTCCCTCGATAACCCTCAATATTGCATTCGGTAAATGATCTAGTCCCTAAACGACATTGCTAAAACGTCCCATAGGTTGCCTTCTATGACTATACAAACGATCCACGCCCGCCCCTTTCACATCCAACGATGGGGCTTCTTACTAAATCAATGGTAAGATAGTAACATCTAAAGGAGGAGGAAAAGAACATTAGACCTTTTGAACTATTCCACAAAAACACCTCTTTGAACTATTTTCCACAAACACCTCTTTGAACTATTTTCAAAACCAACACTTTGTACGCGTACTTATAGAAACGGGAACCATTACAAAGACGTTTTTCAAAATACTTTTAAAACCCACACCACAAGCACATTTTCAAACAAAATAAAGTGATCTAGCAAGCAACTAAGAGTCAGTAGAAAACTACAGACGAAAAGGGTGCGAATACCTTCCATTTTCATAACCTACCCCCCGAACTCAAGAAATAATCTTGAAAGGTCTTTCCTGTTCTTTTCAATCTTTCCTTATTGGATAAAATAAAATTCGGTGGCAGCTCTGGCTATCCGCAACAATTGCGATCAAACGCAAAATACCAAGTCAGTTATCCCACCGTATTACAGTGTTTCTCCCCCGTGTCTTTCTACAGTGCCTAGGCCAATGTTATTGGGCTTAGGGGATTTCAAATCTCTGCGCCCCTCTAATTACTTGTTTTGCAGCTTTGCCCAATTTAATTTTTTGTCTTTTTCTTTCATTATTTGTTTTCTTTTATTTCAATTAATTTATTTTCCCTAAAAATCATAAAATCAAAATCAAAAAAATAATTAGACATAGATTTTCATTAATTAAATTAATTTTAATTAATCATTTGTAATCAATTTTTTTTAAATTAATTAATCAATTAGAATTAGGTTTTCTTTTTCTTAATTTAATTTAAATATTTTCCTAAAACAAATAAAAACAATAAAAACATTTCTTTTATCACTTAGAAATTTTTCTTAGGTTTTTTCTCCATCCTTTCATTTTTCTTTCTTTCTTCCCCCGCGCGTCTATTTATTTATTCGCATTATTTTTTCATAATTATGTAACTGTATAAAGGATAAAATAGTTTTAATTAGGACTTTTACACTTTTCTTTCCCCCCGTTTTGGTTTGTAATTCCCCCACCCCGAAGTCTTATAATAGTGTAGATTTAAATTCTCGCATCTTTATTTTCGTACTAATATTAACTGTTAGATGAATGCTAATAGGCTTTTATGAAAAGATTAAAAGTAAGTGCTAGCAAACCTAACATCCGAATATAAATAACTGAAACACAACACACTCGCACACGCGCACCTCTAAGGCACCTCAACTTGTTGCCTTCGGAATAAACAGTTACGACTCTTGAATGTAAGAGATTTTAGTGGTAACCCTTTGGTTTAAAGATCATAAGTCCCTCGATGACCCTTTTGATGTTGCCTCGATATATGATCTTAAAACCTTAGGGTAATTACTAAAGTATCTTACTAGTTGCTTTCGTTATTGTACGATGACCCTCGTTCGTCCCTCAAAAATCCAACGATAGGGCTACCTACTCACTAATAGTAGGATAACATTGTCTAAAGGAAAAGAGGAAAAGTACAAACCTTTCAAGTAGGTAGATAGTTCCTAGTTGCTTGCTCATAAAACCAATCAAAAAACAATTTTTTCATACATGCACAAACTGTTTTCTAAATATTTTCAAAGAAAAAAAACACTTTGTATACGTTCTCATCGAAACGAGAAACATTACAAAGTTCACCGCACTAAGGCGTCTTTTCAAAATATCTTCAAAACACACGTACACAAAAAATAATTTTCAAAGTGATCTAGCAACTAAGAACCCGTAGATAACTATAGATGAAAAGGGTGCTAACACCTTCCCTTTCCATAACCTACCCCCTTACTCAGAAAATTCTATTGAAAGGTATTTCATGTTCATTTCACCATTTCCTTTGTTGGATAAAAGAAAAGTCGATGGCGACTCTTGCTAATCGTAACATTGCGATAAAATGCAAAACCAGTAAAGTCAGTTCTCCCACCATATTACATCACAAATACATCTTCTACTATCCCGTATGACTTCTTGATAATGTGATCAACAAATTTTAATTTTGTCCCACTCCCGCTTATCTTTTCAATACTAAGCTTTTTGAAAATAGACAAGGGCATTAAGCTCACACTAGAACCAGAATCAATTAGAACCCTCTTGAATTTTGTCTTTTATTATGCACAGTATTTCAACTGACCCCATATCCTTCTACTTGATAGGTATTTTCCTCTCGGGATTGATTGTGCATAATTTCTTATCAACGGGTACTTGTCCATCTTCTGTTGGTCCCTTTTTCGATAGTACCTCATTTATGAATTTCTAGTACAAGGGCATTTTCTCAAGTGCTTCAGAGAACGATATGTTGATCTCCAGCTTTTTAAACAATTTGACAAATTTATCAAACTTTTCTCTTTTGTGTCTTTCTTTGCCACTCTAGAGGGATACGACAACTTAATCACTGGTTTAGTCTTCTCTTTAGCTGGCTTCACGGGTGATACCACTTCTTCATGTTTTTTCTTGTTCTCTCTCACTTCCAACTCTACTTCTATAATATGATCATCAAATTTTACCTCCTCTTATTTTGCTTTATCAACTTTCTAATTCCTTGTGGTGACAACATTAGCATTCTCATGAGTCTTTTGATTTCCTTGCACTTGCAGAGATAATTGTTGTGAAATCTGTCCCATTTGAACTTCCAAAAAATTTATTGCAGTTGCGGTATTCCTATGATTGCTCCTTATCTCTTCTTGAAATTGAGAGGTGTAGGCAGTCATCTTTTCAATATCCACCTTCCACTCTGTCTTCTGAGGAGCTTGTTGTTGCTGATCTTTCCAAGAGAAGTTAGAATGATTCTTCCACCCAGGATTATAGGTGTTAGAGTATGGGTTATTCGGCTTCAAGAATTTTATCTCCTCAATTTGTTGTGGAGTTGAAAGACATTGCACAATAATGTGTGGTCCACTACAAATTTCACAAACAACATTTTGTACCTGTTGAACCTGAGCTACCTGTTGAGTACACATGTTCATTGCTCTAAGCTTTTTCTCCACTTCTGCAACAATTGCCTCTTCAATTTTCAGTTGCTTGTTAACTTCTAACTTTAGATCAATCACCCACATCTAGTTTACTCACAACCCTGTCATATAGCTCCATATGCTCATTTGTCGTAATGGCTTCAATAATCTTCTTTATACCAGTGGTTGTTGTAAAGTTGGATGAGCCACCGGCTGCTGTATTAATAAGTTGTTTTGTCTTTATTCGAAGGCCATTCACAAACATATGCATTTGCTCAGTTTGATTTATACCATGAGTTGGACAAGCTACCAATAACCTCTTGAACCTCTTGTAAGCATCACCTAGTGACTCTCCTTCTTTCTTCTTAAAATTCACAATATCATATCTTTTACGAATGTAAACAGAAGCATGAAAGTATTCATCAAGAAAAGTCTTCTCCATTTGTTCCCAAGTAGTAACACTCCCAGCAGGTAATGAGTAAAACCACTCTTCAGCATCTTCAGACAGCGTGAATGGAAACATTCTCAATTTCTTTTCCTCTTCAGAGTGCCCTTTAATTTCAAAGTAGCGCTCATAGTGATAAACCTCTACAAATGTTTATTTGCAACTTCATTTATCTTTCTGGTGAAAGATTTGTTCTCGAGTTGGCGGATGGTTGAAGGGTGTAGCTGAAAATTTGCAATAGTTACTAGTTGATTCACGATAGTCAACCGACCTATTGGAGCATTTTCTCCTTCATAGTCCCCAAGAAGTCTCTCTGGTGGTGGTGGATTTTCACCCACAGTTTCAGATTCTGATTTTGAACATGAGTGATCTGAGGTAACTTCTTATTCTAATCCCAGTCTAGCCAATCGAGCTTATCCACGCCTTACATGAAAAATTCTTTTGATTTCTGCGTTAAAAGGAAATTCAGTTGAGGGATGCCCCCACATACAAAGGTTAGAAATAAATCAGTAATAACAAAATATAAAAATAACAGAAAATAAAATATTAGTCGCAAAGCAACAAAATTTTGATTGAACTAAAATTGAACTTGTTAATTTGGCAGTTCCCAGCAACAGCGTCAAAAACTTGATCGGAAAAATAGCAAGTGTACTATTTTTCCTCTTGTAATAATAAGGAAACTTCTCTGAATGTCGATCTCAAGGACTGCACAGAAGTACCAAGTTCAATTCGTGGTTCAATTCGTGGTTCAATTAAACAAAAACTAAATTTGAGTTTTGGTTTGGAAATTGTCACTTAACAGTAATTAAAAATAAGCAGAATGTAAATTATGGCTTTTCACAAGTATGAGTAACATTCTAGGGTTTGGTGTGTAATTTTCCTTGTAAAAACCTTGAATCTTGATTTCTTCAACAAGTACATAATACCAATTACCAGCCCTTTAGGTTATTTTCTCCCAAGTCCTTAGTAAGAAAACCTTTGAACATTCATCATAAATCCTAAGTCCTTAGAGAGTTATGATGAAATCAAGCCTTTGTTTTATCAAGAGTTAACCGGTAACTATAGGGTATCCCTAGTCCTAGGTGATATCTATTATAGTCTAATCGTACAAAAATCTTAACAACCACGGTCCAACTGGTTGTTAACCGTAAATCAATCCTAATTGATCCGATCAGGAAAGCATAAAAACATTACACGACTAAATTGAATAATAAAAACCATTGAGTTGATAAAATCAGAAATTTAAAGTCTTTACAAATTCAAATCAGTGACACCCCCTAGCATTGGGGCTTTAGCTACTTATATTGTTCAAAGTAATTTCAATAACAATAAAGATAGACATTACAAATTGATGGTGAACTTTGATCTTCAATTGCTTCCGCCCATGAAAGATCTTTGTTCTCCAAAACTTGCATAGACTTCAATCTTCTGAATTCTTCGTGTGGCAAAAGTCCCTTAATTCATCGCAGAAACTCATCTAAATAGCAAAAACTCAATTAGGTCAGATGGAAGTACCCAAAACGCCCCCACAGCTTAACATCTTGGAAAAATATAAAAAAGACCAGAAATCAACGTCACAGGCCTACACAACACGTGTTGGGCAACACGTCTGCCCGTGTTGGCCATCAAACTTTTAATTCTCCACTTCAACTCCCAGGGGTGCAACACGGCCCGTGTTGGGCAACACGGTCGCCCGTGTTGCACCCCTGACTTCTATCTTTCTTCACTCGCCCATCTTGAAACGGCCCATGTCAGACGACACGGGTGGCCGTGTCAAGCCTCATATAGGTGGATTTTTTACTTTCTTCAAAACTGTGAGTTTTTGCACTTTTTCACCCTTAATTGTCCTGTTTTATTCCTCTGACCTTGAAAACACTAAAACACACAATCAAAGCATAAAATATGGTACAATGAAATAAAACACTTGGCAATAAAAGAAAAGATAACTGCAATTAACGATAAATAATTGTGTAAATACCACTTATCGGTCCCTTATTTTTTTGTGCCAATTTGGTCCTTTAATTTTCAAAACATAACCACGTTAGTCCTTCCGTTAGTGAACCATTAGTCAAAATCCAAAAACATGCACCACATGACAGTTGACTTGCTGAAGTGGATAGGTGGAGTCTAGATGGCAAAGGAAAGGAAAGGAAAGGAAAGAAAAACTCATTGCAACATGATGTAAAAACCACCAACCTGTAACTTCTAAACTTCCATTGAAAACCACAAATTCACCATCAATCCAAAACCATCAATATCTCATACAACAAAAAAACCTCATTTCCATGAACATCATCATTCTGATTTCAACAATTCCAAACTTCAATATCATATCATACTATTACCAATTCATCCCCATCACCATTAATTTTCCAATAACAACCTTAAGAATCAAAGCACAAAAATTCAAACAGCAATCAAAAACTCCATCTAAACCTTAAACTTCATCCAAACAGCAACCTACAGAACCAAAATACAAAAATTCTACCAAAAACAATCAAAAACGGTTCTAAAAATCATAATCAGAAAAGAAAACATACACAGAAGAAGAAGAAGAATTGTTGGGGGAAAATCGAAAAAAAAAAGGGAGACAAAAAATTGAATCCCACCACAACGACCCACCTGCGCCGCACCTATTTTCTTTCATTGAAGCTTCATCATATAACCGCACCGCATGCGAAGTTCATCATCTCAGTCCATGGATCGAGATTCATTGTTAAGGTTTAGAAATTGAATCCCACTGAACCGTTGAGTGTATAATAAACACACTCCACTTCATGGGTTTGGATTTTTTTCATTATTGAGGATTATGAGGTAGTAATTTGGGAAGAGGATTTGGTGTTGAAGAGATAAAGAAGTGTTATTTTTTGTGTTGTGGATTGAAGAGGGTCATCAAGAATTAACAAACTTGTTAAAGATTTAAAAAGAGGTAAAGTGGATGAAGGTTAATATTTGAGGTATTACTGGTAGTGATGAACAAAAAGAATTTGAGGAATTAACTGATGTGAAGTGTTGTACCCCAAAATTTTCCCTCTCATTTTACTCAATACATGCCCATTGAGGTCCTCAACTTGATCAAGGATGCCCAAGAGTTGATCAGACAAACTCTCTCCTAAGACAATGTATCTTAAACTAGGGTTTCCATTTTCATTAAGATGGGTGAACTCCAAAGACCTCATATGCTCTCCACGGTCCTAATATATTCTCAAGATCCTCCATGTCAAATTTCAAGCCTTGCACAAGAAGTTTGCTCAGTCAACTGCTCAGATGCTTGAGAATCGATTGTATTAAGGTCAAAAGTCAATTGTGGCCCACATACAGTCAAACTTCAAGATTTTTGGTCTACGTCAACATTTTGAAGTGACTTTAATCATTTTATCAAGGGTTGATCATGATACCTCAAGGAATTCTCCTAATTCATCAAAACTCAAAAATTGCTAAATTAGGGTTTCTTAGGAAAAGTCAACCAAACTTTGACCAAGCATAACTTCCCCATACTTTATCATAAATTTTCCATACAAGACTCATTTTTAAGAGGATGAAATTCCCTACAATTCATCTTCATCCCTCAAGTTCAAAATATGCACTCACAAAAAGATATTAATTTCCACATTATAGGTCCTTTTGAAAAGTCAACAAAAACACTTTTTGGGTTAATGCTTCTTACATGAACATGGAAGACCCAATTGAGATGAGACCAAAAGGGTTGTTTATAGGACATTCTAAGATTTCTAAAAAGTCTGAGAACACTTCTCTAGGGTTAAAATTGGAAGAGATATGCCTTATCAAAGTTGACCATTTTTGCAAAACTGCCAAAAGTCAAATGTGCTCAAAAATGCATTTTTTGCCAAATGGGCCTAACTTTTTATGCTTGCACCTCACTCATAACATGGTCCACGACCCAATTACTTACCCACATGTTATTTGCTTCATTATTTATTTTATTTTGATTTTTTATTAATTAAAAAATTAAATTAAATCAAATAAATGATAAATAATAGCAAAGATTTGTTTTGATCTAATTTTTGGACAGAATCACAAACTAATTATGCTGGCATATCAAGATCAAATCGAATCAAGGTTGATTGGCACAAGAATGGTATGATTAGGCCTAATTTGGAAACAAATTATACAAAGGAAAAATCATATCCAATCTTCAAAAACTTCAAAGATACCAGCTGTTTTTATAACCCTAATTCACTTAGGGATATATAATGAACAAGACCAAGCACAAAAACAAGGGCTAGCAGTCGTGAAGAACACTAGAACAAACTCAAAATTTTGGAAAAAAGTGGTGATCTGATATATACCCTAGAGGATGATTCAAAGCATTCCAACACTCCCAATCGCATCCTAGAGTATCTCTAAAGCTAACTGGATCAATTGCAAGTCCTTTCACGCCCATAAATGCTCGCTACACCTCATACGGTTTGCTTGCTTTTTCAAAATCGATTACAGCCATTCTTGCATCATTAGCATAATTTAATGACATATTTATGATCATTGATGTATTTCTAACGTGTCTGGGTCATTTAATTAAATTTTTTAGGCTTATATATGCATTTGCCATTGCTAGGGTTTTTGTGTTTGTTTTAGGGTTTTTGTCCACAGGTAAAATTAGGCCAAGATCAGGGCACCATGATGATCGTGGCATCAAGACCAGTGGAATCATGGCCTTCAATTTCATTTATCATGTGTTTTATGAGTTTTTGAAGTTTGCAGGGCTATGGCTACAGATGTTTGTCTGTAGGTAAAAGGCAGGACCCTAAGGCGACGGATGAGGAGGAAGACGACAACGTGTCAAGATCTGACTGGCCATTTTGAATTTTGCGCGCGTTTGTGACTCAGCTACCATGTTTTATATATTATATATTATTGTTATTATGTTAACAAACAAAACATGTGGCCCGGTTGGTGAAGCGTGCATTGCAATGAGTGGGAGGACCTGGGTTCGATCCCAGGTCCCAGCAATTTTCTTTGTTTTAATTCTTCTTTGCAGATCCTATACACCACTTGTCTAAGCGTCCACCATGCACCACACATATTCAACCAGCAGATTCATGATCAACCAGATCCAACGCCTATCATTGAAGGACCATGGTATACCATCAAAAAGGGCCAGCACTAGATCTCACGCATTGATTGGGCTCAGCAGTTATTGGGCCCAGCCAATTCAGCAACACACACCCCTTTTTGGATTGCTATACATGCCCATTCTTCTCCCTTTTATTTTAATTCTTTTTAATTATTTCCTTAATTATTTTTCTTTTTAAAATAACATCAAAATTATTTTTTATTTAATCAAAATCACAAAAAACACCAAAAATCTTTTTTTCAAAAAATATTTTATTTCCTTTAATTAATTAATTTAATTAAAAATTAGGTTAATTTAACTCCTTTTTTATAATTAAAATCAATTAGAAATTAGGGTTTAATTTTTGTATATAATTAATTTTTCTTCAAAAAAATAACTTAAATATCTTTCTCAAATTAGATCTTTTAGGTTTTCTAATCGTCCTCGCATTTAATTCGCCACGCGCATTTTAATTACTTTTTATTATTATTGTAATTGCTCCAAGGTTGTAATAGTTAATTAGGGTTTTAAACTTCCGCATTTTTATTTTACAGTAAAAAATAATCATGTATCTGCGAAAACCATGTAATAGTTAGAACTTTTAAATTTCCGCACTTTAATTCCCGCAGATTATAAACTGTTAGATGTATGCTAATAGGATTGTATGGAAAGAATACTTAAAATTAAAACGGTAGAAAACCCTAAATGTGCAAAGACTAAATTAACTGAAAAATTTCACTCGCACATGCTCACTCCTAGGGTTTACTCCACTCCGGTTGCCTTTGGTTAAACAGTCATGAAGTATAGGGTTTGTTAGTGGTCATCCTCTAGCCCCGAAAGATCTCAAATGACCCATTCGGATGTTGCCTCGGAAAAAGATCTTTAAGGCTTTAGGATGACTACTAACACTTCCTAACATTGCTTTTGTGACCGTATTTGTCCCTTCAAACGTCCCTTAAAACTCCAACGACGGTGCTACCTATTCCTTAATAATGGGATAGCGCTGTCAAAAGGAAAATGAACAGACTTTTTTCGAGTAGGTAGAAAACTCTTAAGGACTTTCTCAATCAATCAAACAAAACTTTTCACACAAACACTTTTTCAAAACAACTTCATCACACCCTTGAGGACTGATACAAGGGTTATCACGAAGTAAACTTTTTTTCAAAACAAGCACACACACAAGCAATTTTAAGATGAGCAAGTACCTAAGAGCCCATGGAAAACCATGGATAGAAAGGATGCTAACACCTTCCCTTTCTATAATCTACCTCCCGTACTCAGAAATATTCTCAAAAAAGGTTTTTTCTGTTCTTTTTCCTTTTCCTTTGTTGGATGAAATAAAAGTCGGTGGCGACTCTTGCTTACCGCAACATTTGCGAATACAAAATACAAACCAGCATTAACAGTCGGTTCTGCCACCGTATCACATGAAGCATATAAAGAAGATGAAGAAAACTTGCCACATCACCTGCCACGTATATAAAATAAACTGACGTTTGAGGCCAACTAATGGAATGGACTTGTTTGCATCTTTTTAAAAATTAAAGGACCGAATTGGAACGAAAAAAAAGATAAGGGACTAAAGTGAACCATGGCCTATAAGGACCAAAATGTATATTTTGTCTTTCATTTATGCCTTACTTATTTTTCTTTTGACTTTAATTTTCTAAACAGATAAACATGAATGAAGGATTTTTCGCTTCCAGCAATCACATTGGATTGAAAGAAGTTTTGCACACTAGATGCAACTTTTTAGATGATAGGATTTGCTGGACAGTTACAACATTGGTAGCACCTTACGCCTCTAGTGCCACAATATGTTAGATTATAATTGTAATGTAATCGTTATATTTTGGATTATATTGAAAATTGATTTCGTGTTATATTTTGGATTATATTGTATAAGTCTAAAAATAATAAGTCTCAAAATATTGCAAAAGTCTAAAAATACATAAGACTCAAAATACATATGTATAAAAAATAATAATGCATCAATCCTCCTCATCTAAATTAGGTACTGGTTTTCCCCGAGGTACTGGTCCGCCATGAGCTGCACGTAGTGATCGAAATATCTCAGTGAAATCAACGTCCTCCTCATCTGCCTCGTAACGCTGTAAATAACAATGAAGCTCGTGTGAAATAAATGATAACTTCGGATCTGACAGTCCTTTATCATAGACATGAACTGGTACTTCTCTCACATCCTCCAGACGTGTTGGTGCCAAATGAGGATGTCACACCCTATAGTACCAAGCCAAGTAATTATCGACCATATCATATGAGGTGGTAGTGTAAGCTATCAGACGTATCACTTCCATCACGCTCGACATAAAGTATGTTAGAATCAGGAGGTGGGTGCAGTATGTATTGCCTATAACCAAACTAACGCATACATCAACCATGTAAGTATAGTACAACTATTCCATATGGTTTTAAGTCACCCATGTATAGACATATGTCATCAAATGAATGGATCTCTCTATGATCCTCAAAAGGGAGCCACATAACATCATCATGTATCAATGCATCAAACACAGGCTTAAGCTCATCAACCTTTTGTGCTCCTTGCTTGTACATTCATTTCATCATTCTAAGAAGTGGACTAGTTCCACCAGTAATTCTAGATAATCCTCTCTTGCCAACAGTTGGAAAATACTCATGAATCCAATACTGTTACATAACATGAATATTATCAATTAAATTTAGTGTATATAAATATAGATAAGTTAAAATAAAAAATTTGTATATATAGCAGAGAGGCATATCCGCCGAGCTGTTTACACGTATAGTAAAAAACATCTCCTAAATATCTGTAGAGTGTGACAAGTGCAGTTGTCCCCCAACTATATCTACCACATCCATCCAAGTCTCAAATAGTGATAAATAATTTTACTATACAAGATTAAAAGTCTTGTAATAAAAAATGGTGCAACCTACCAACAATAGCATATAGGCTTTAGCAGTACAGTCAAATATAATGTCAGCTCGTTGACGTACAAATACCTTATTCAACCAATCTAGCTTATTGTGATCGGTGGGAATGAGAACTGACTGTTTTTAATGCTGGTTCGCGTTTGCGTTTGTTTTTGCAAAGTGTTGCGGTAAGCAAGAGTCGCCACCGTCTTTTATTTTATCCAATAAGGAAAGGAAAAAAGCACAGAAAAATTCCTTTTCGAGATTGTTTCTCGGGTTCGGGAGGTAGATTATAGAAATGGAAGGTGTTAGCACCCTTTCTATCCGTGGTTATCCACGGGCTCTTAGGTACTTGCTCACTATGTTTTCAAAAGTTTGCTTTTCTTTGTGTTTGTGGGTTTTGAAAAGAGTTTTGTTTTTGAAGAAAGTGTAAGTGTGAAAAGTTTTGTTTTGTTTTTTAAAAGGAGCAAGTACTTAAGAACCTCTACCTACTCAAAAAGGAATTAAATTGTGCGAACGTCCTTTAGACAGTGCTATCCCACTATTAAGGAGTAGGTAGCACCGTCATTGGAGTTTTCGGGTTGATTCGATTTATGGGACGTGTGGTCACTAAAGCAACGTTAGGACGTCTTAGTGGTAATCCTAATGTCTTAGATCATTTTTATCGAGGCAACCATTTCGAGGCAACTTTGATCTTTGGACAGAAGGACGACCTCTAAAACATCCTATACTTAATGACCACATTTGAGGCAACCAAGTGAGGTGTACCCTAGGAGTGGCATGTGCAAGTGATTAGTTTCAATTTATATCATCTTTGTATTTTTAGGTGTTCTACCATTTGTTTTTAGATCTTGTCATACAATCCTAGTTAGCATACATCTAAGCAGTTAATATATATACAGGAATTTAAAGTGCGGAAATTGTAAATCCTACGCTATTACAAGGCTTCAGGGAGGGGGATCATTTACATGTCCAGAATTGGGAAATAATAAGCAGTTACAATAAAATAAACGCGCGTGAATCTTAAAAATCCTAAGCATATGATCTTTTTGTTGTTTTATTTTATGTTTTGGGAAAATGCTAAATGTTTAATTAAGTCAAATTTAATTAATTAAAAATACTGATTAAAATTAACTCTAAAACAAAACTAATATTTTTTGCATTTTTGTTTATGAAAAGGATTGAATTTGATAAATCCTAAGTCTACTGATTTTAAAATTGAAGAAAATAAGTTAAAATAATTAACTAAATTAAATCATAATTCTAAGTTATTCATTTTTATGATTTTTATGTTGATTAAAAAAAACAAACTAAAAGAAATAAACAAAAACAAAGTAAACAAAGTACAAATGGGCCAGGCAGCAAAACAAGAAAAATATATAATTCTGGAGGTCTGGGTCGAAAGAGGTGCAGGCTGTCTTTCGACCCAGTGAAGAGGCTGGATCGAAGGTGCATGAGGGGCTGCACTCTGAGGGTGTTCGATCTGGACATGTCATCCTTCGATCTGGAAATCTTGGGTCCAGTTCGAAGCTAAACTGCTGAGCTTCGAAACTCTGAACAGGAATCTGAGAATGTAGTTCCTGCAAAACGAAACACATGTTAAAGGTCCAGGGGGGATTTTACCCCCCTGGTTTGAATCTCCCCCTTATTCGCACCTGCTAAATCTGGGTCTGGGTTCGTTTTATCCTGGGATTCAAAGGGGAAACTCAGATTGTGCCCAAGTAATGGCACAATCTCATCTCTGCGCTGTAGCTTATATGTAGCACATTAAATCATTCACAAACAGCAGTAATAATATGAATATGCAATCAAAAATGAATTTAAAAAATGAGTTTGAGATTAGATTTTTTTTTACCAAACAGAGGTGCTTCAATCTGTAGTTCTGAGGGTGGAGGTGTTCGCTGGGTGGCAGCTTTGGCTTGTGCAAGGATTGGGTATGGCTTCCTGGAAGTGCTGATGACTTTTGGCAGCGTATCTCCAAGTTCTCTATTTTTCTGTATATTTTCTCGTGTCCTTTTGCAACATTTGTGATTTCTTTATATAGAGGGGGTGGAGGGGACAGGAAGACAAAGGTTTAAATGACCTTGATTATGTGTTTGACAGCCATGAATGATAATTTGTAACGTTAATTATGTGTTTGAAAGCCATGAATGAGAGTTTGTAACGTTGGCTAAACACATGGGATCCTGTCCCTTTTTGAATTCTGAATGACATGTAATTAGCCTT
This sequence comes from Vicia faba, assembly GCA_948472305.1. Classification (NCBI taxonomy): domain Eukaryota; kingdom Viridiplantae; phylum Streptophyta; class Magnoliopsida; order Fabales; family Fabaceae; genus Vicia; species Vicia faba. The sequence continues at coordinate 803,451,354 of OX451735.1, forward strand.
CGAATGCTCCCTTTCGAATGGGCTGATGGCCTCCTTCGAATGCTCCCTTTCGAATGGGTTGATGGCCTCCTTCAAATGCTTTTCGAAAGCTTCTTCGAATGGACCTTTTTGGAATTCCAATCGAAGGACACTGTTATAATGCCAATTAAAGTACCTGTCCATAATGCCAATCGAAAGGCTTGTCCATAATGTCAATCGAAAGGCTTCTTCAGAACACCAATCGAAGGGTCTTTCAGAATGCAAATCGAAGCGCTTGTCCAGAATGCCAATCAAAAGGCTCCTTCAGAACACCAATCGAAGGGTCTTTCAGAATGCAAATCGAAGCGCTTGTCCAGAATGCCAATTGAAAGGCTCCTTCAGAACACCAATCGAAGGGTCTTTCAGAATGCCAATCGAAATGTACTTGAAGCAACACTCAAAAATTTTCCTTTTCCTTAGGCAAGAGTTTGTGATCAACCATGCAGGGGGGAGACTTTGGGAAACATGAGAGGGAAAATTTTGGGGTACAACAGTTGCCCCTGTTCAATCTTCTTAAACCTGAGGATGTAGATTGGCTTGCATGCCTTTCGTGATCCGAAGGTGGAAGATGATTAAACACTAGAGTGCCTAGAAATTTGCACTTGCATGGTGTAGTATCAGCATTGTGATGTCAGGAATGGGCTTACAGATGCCATTTGGAGATTGTTGGTAGGAGGATGGGCTTATAGATGCCATCTGCAGGAGTGTCGATCGCATAAGAGATTCCTTTGCGAGAACTTGCATACCTGTTGTTGTAGAAAATTCCACTGGGGAAGTCTAACTTCGTTGAGATTTAGGAACCTGCCTGTACTTCAACTGAGAGAATGCTTCAGCTGAGTTTTAGGAAGCTGTCCATAATTTAATTGGGGGGAAACATCTTCATCAAGATCTAGGAACTGTCTCGTGCCCACCGGGAGTATACCGTTGAGGTTATAGAACTTGTCCACACTATGACGGAGGAAAACATCAAGATCTAGGAACTGACTCGTGCTCAATGGAGTATACCGTTGAGGTTATAGTACTCGTCCACACTGTGACATAGGGAAACATCTTCATCAAGATCTAGGAACTGTCTCGTGCTCAATGGAGTAAACCGCTGAGGTTATAGAACTTGTCCACACTATGACGGAGGAAAACATCAAGATCTAGGAACTGACTCATGCTCAATGGAGTATACTGTTGAGGTTATAGTACTCGTCCACACTATGACGTAGGGAAACATCTTCATCAAGATCTAGGAACTGTCCCGTGCTCAATGGAGTATACCGTTGAGGTTATAGTACTCGTCCACACTATGACGGAGGAAAACATCAAGATCTAGGAACTGACTCGTGCTCAATGGAGTATACCGTTGAGGTTATAGTACTCGTCCACACTATGACGTAGGGAAACATCTTCATCAAGATCTAGGAACTGTCTCGTGCTCAATGGAGTAAACCGCTGAGGTTATAGAACTTGTTCACACTATGACGGAGGAAAACATCAAGATCTAGGAACTGACTCGTGCTCAATGGAGTAAACCGCTGAGGTTATAGTACTCATCCACACTATGACGTGGGGAAACATCTTCATCAAGATCTAGGAACTGTCTCGTGCCCACCGGGAGTATACCGATGAGGTTATAGAACTTGTCCACACTATGACGGAGGAGGCTGTCGAGATTGAGAACCTTATCTGAAATTCAACCGATGATAATTCAATTGAGATTTAAGAACTGGTCAGATCTTCGACTAAGCTGAGAACTTTAACTGTATCTTTCCTGAAAGGTAAAGGTCAGTCATATGCAATGTATGATATGGATCAGGCAATGATGTTCTCAAAATAAATGAGATTGTATTCGTATGATGCGTATATGCATGTATCATGATGTATGGGAATGTGATGTTTTAGCTGGGGAAAATAAATCCCGGAGCTGCTGGCGAATAGAGTTGAGTTCTTCATTTCTGCTGGGGATGATGAACGAAGATGATTGTGAGAATAAACCTGCAGGAGAAAAGAACTCCATTGGGGAATAAACTTGATGAAGAGATTACTCTGAGGGGAAATACTTTGTGGGGGGAGAGATATTCTGCTGATGATTTTAATGATAACTCCACTGGGGATTCCATTGATAAGCTTTGTTGGGGATTTTGATGATGAACTCTGCTGGGGATTGATTACCATTGCTAGTGATATTGAATTTGTTGAGGATAGAAGTCCTGTTTTGGGAAAGAAAGAACTTCGTTGGGGATGATCTTTCAGTTGCAACTTGCTGAGGATAACCCAGTTAGACTCTTGTAAGGATAACCTTCTGAATTTGGATGGGGAGACTTATTTTGTACTCTGCAGGGGACAAGCTTCCAGAATCTACTGGGTAAGATGACTCAACTCTGGCGGGGAAGCCTTTTTAGACCGCGCTGGGGAAATGGCTCCACTGGGGGTATCTTGTATTCCTCTGGGAAACATTCTTATACTCGGTTGAGGAATATTAAGACTGTCGGGGATGCTCTTACGCTTGCTGGAGAATGTCTTTATACTCCGTTGGGGAATATTAAGACCTTCTGGGGATACCCGACCTTTTCAGGGCTGATGGTAGACCAAATCTGCTTGGGGAGAGTATTGCCGACTCGTCCATAGTTGCAAGTTTTAGCTGAAAGAGCTATCATTACTGTCTTATCCTGCGGGGAGTGAAGGTATCTTAGCCATATTCTTCATCTGAACATATATCTTGGTACCTGGTGAATAGAGCAACTAGACCGCTCAGACAATTCTTATTGCCCCTACTTCTGATATCACTCGTAATTTGTCTTTTGTTTTGCATGTAAATATTTATGAGCAGCAATTAATGTCAAATGCATATATCAAAAATGAACATTGGACGTTCTTTGCAAAACAAAACAGATAAAGGAAAAACAATTTGAAATTTGTTTAAAAATGAATTTGTATTGACTTTGAAGTTTGGCCTGAAAAATATGCGTTTTGTACAAGAGGTTGACGTCCTAGTAAGAGAACTCCGTCGAACAAATAGAATTTATACAATTTGTGAAAACAAAACAGCTACGTGAATAGTCCCACTGGGTTCCAGCTCTTTTATTGCCTTTATATCTTCAAGCATCTTATCACTTTGCTACTTAGTTGAAGATGAATCTGATTGACTGGTGTCGTCCGAGCCTGATAGTTGATACCGAAGTCCGGATGCGAGGTGATCCAATGAGACATAGTGTTACGCTTTAATCCCTAACTTTTGCCTGGACCGCCCTTTCGCGTTTTCAATCCACTGGGATACCCATTTTTGCCCAAGCCGCCTTTTCAGGTTTTCGACTTGCCGGGTGTACAGATTTTTTTTTTCATCCCTTATTTTTGCCCGAACCCTTTTGGTTCGCCGGGAAGCCCTTATTTTTGCCTAGGCCAGTCAACCTAGCGGGTCTTTGATTATGCGTAGTATCTTTTTACTATGTCTGCATTGACGGGATGAGGAAGGTCGTCACCATCCATGGTGGTTAGAATCATCGCTCCTCCTGAGAAGATGTTTTTAACCACAAATGGCCCTTTGTAAGTAGGGGTCTATTTGCCCCTGGGATCACCTTGAGGTAGAATAATGCGCTTGATTACCAGGTCCCCAACTTGATACTCTTGTCGTCTGACTTTCTTGTTAAATGCCTTGATCATTCATTTTTGGTACGTCTGACCATGACAAATAGAAGTAAGTCTCTTTTCGTCGATTAGATTCAATTGATCAAGCCGGGTCTGAATCCAGTCATCTTCGCTCAAACCTGCATCCTTCATGATCCGAAGAGAGGGTATCTGAACTTCAATGGGCAAGACTGCCTCCATGCCATAAACCAAGGAATAAGGTGTTGCCCCTGTTGACGTCTGTGCTGAGGTACGGTACCCATGAAGAGCAAATGGTAACATCTCGTGCCAGTCTTTGTATGTCACTGTCATCTTCTGCACAATCTTCTTAATGTTCTTATTTGCTGCTTCAACAGCCCCATTCATCTTCGGCCAGTAGGGAGAAGAGTTATGATGCTGTATCTTGAATTGCTCGCAGAGCTCAGTGATCATTTTGTTATTGAGATTGGTACCATTGTCTGTAATGATCCTCTCTGGTACACCATATCGACAGATCAGGTTGTGCCGAATGAACCGTGCCACGACGTTCTTGGTTACCGTAGTGAAGGAAGCTGCTTCAACCCACTTCGTAAAGTAATCAATCGCTAACAGGATGAAACGATGCCTGTTGGATGCCGTAGGTCTGATCTCGCCGATCATATCAATGCCCCACATTGCAAAAGGCCAAGGTGCTGTCAAGATATTTAGAGGAACTGGAGGTATGTGCACCTTATCAGCATAAACTTGGCACTTGTGACATGTCCGAGAATGCTGATGACAGTCGGCTTCCATTGTGGACCAGTAGTATCCTGCCCGAAGGATTTTCTTTGCCATGGTATGTCCACTGGAATGAGTTCCGAAAGTACCTTCATGCAGCTCTGCCATGATCCTTTCTAGTTCAATCTTATCCACACAACGCAGTAAGGTTGAATCATGATTACATTTGTAAAGAATCCCATTGCTGATGAAGAACTTTGCCGCGAACCTTCTCAGAAACTTCTTGTCATTAACTGATGCACCCTCGGGGTATTCTTGAGCTTCAAGGTACCTCTTCACTTCATGATACCAAGGTTTTTCTATTACCTCTTCGGTCTCAAGATTACAGCAATGTGCAGGTTCATCCAATTTCCAAATAATGATTCGGGGAGCCTCATTGTCCCACTTGACTTTGAACATAGAAGACATTATAGCTAACGCGTCCGCCAACTGATTCTCCTCTCTTGGGAAGTGTTCAAAGGTTATCTCCTCGAAATGGGGAAGCAACGTCAATACATACTCCTTGTAAGGAACAATATTTGGGTGTTTCGTATCCCACTCTCCTTTGATCTGACTGATCACGAGAGCGGAATCTCCGAAGACACTCAGAAACTTAATCCTTAGGTCAATTGCAGCTCGCAGACCCATAATGCATGCTTCATACTCCGCCATGTTGTTAGTGCAGTTGAAACACAGTCGGGCGGTAAATGGAGTATGAGAGCCTTTAGGAGATATGATTACAGCGCCAATGCCATTACCTAAAGCGTTTGAAGCTCCATCAAAGTGCATAGACCATCGGGATCCTTCCTCAGGTCCTTCATCCGGTCCAGGTGGTTCACAATCAGTTATCAACATGATATTCTCGTCTGGGAATTCAAAGTTCATAGACTGGTAATCATCCACTGCCTGGTGTGCCAAATGGTCTGCCAATATACTTCCCTTGATTGCTTTCTGAATCGTGTACTGGATGTCATATTCGGTCAAGATCATCTGCCATCTTGCTATTGTTCCGGACAAGGCAGGCTTTTCGAAGATATACTTGATTGGATCCATCTTTGAAATCAACAGAGTAGTGTGAGTCAACATATACTGTCTCAGCCGGCGAGCAGCCCATGCCAAAGCGCAACAAGTTTTCTCGAGCAGTGAGTAACGGGTCTCACAGTCGGTAAACTTTTTGCTAAGGTAATAAATGGCATGCTCTTTTCGGCCAGACTCGCCATGCTGCCCCAGCACACACCCCATTGAGTTATCAAGTACTGTCAAGTATAAGATTAGAGGTCTCTCTTCCACTGGTGGCATCAGAATAGGTGGCTCCTGGAGATACTCTTTGATTCTTTCGAAAGCGGCCTAGCACTCATCGTTCCAACGTACTACTTGATCTTTCTTCAGTAGCTTAAAGATTGGCTCACAAGTAGCAGTTAGGTGCGCGATGAATCGGGCAATATAGTTCAGACGTCCTAGAAAGCCTCTGACCTCTTTCTCTATCTTGGGAGCTGGCATCTCTTGTATAGCTTTCACCTTGGCAGGGTCCACTTGAATACCTTTGTCGCTTACGACGAAACCCAGCAGTTTACCAGACCGTACCCCGAAGGTGCATTTGTTTGGGTTCAATCTCAACTTATATAACTTCAACCTGTCAAACAGCTTCTGTAGATGGTCAAGGTGTTCCTCCTCAGTTTGGGACCTCGCAATCATATCATCGACGTATACTTCAATCTCATGATGGATCATGTTATGAAATAAAGCAACCATGGCACGCTAATATGTTGCCCCAGCATTCTTAAACCCAAAAGGCATGACCTTGTAACAAAAGGTACCCCACTGAGTAACAAAGGTGGTCTTCTCCATGTCTTCGGGATCCATTTTTATCTGATTATAACCGGAGAAACCGTCCATAAAGGAGAATACCTTGTGTTGAGCAGTATTGTCAACCAGAACGTCGATGTGAGGCAGAGGGAAGTCATCCTTAGGGCTTGCCCTGTTCAAATCTCTGTAATCAACACACATTCTGACCTTACCATCTTTCTTCGGCACTGGAACCACATTGGCGACCCACTGAGGGTAAGAAGTTACTGCTAGAAAACCGGCATCAAACTGTTTCATAACTTCGGCCTTGATTTTCTCAGACATCTCTGGACGCATACGGCGAACCTTCTGTTTTACCGGAGGGCAGTCTTCCTTGGTAGGCAGGCGATGAACCACAATGTCGGTATCCAACCCAGGAATATCTTCGTAAGACCATGCAAATATTTCCACGTAGTCATGCAGTATTTGAATCAACCGTTGTTTCACACTAAGCTCCAGATTTGCACCGATCTTGACTTCCCTTTTGTCTGTCTCAGTACCCAGATTCACTGTTTCTACTGGCTCTTCATGTGGCTGAATGGCCCTATCTTCCTGGAGTAGTAGTCTTGCAAGCTCACCAGGCACTTCGCAATCATCTTCACCTTCGTCTTCGGCTAAGTTGATCGGATTTTCGAAGTCATAATTGGCAGTAGCAGAGTCGTTACCAGTGAGATCCAGAGTGGATGGAGACCTGTATATGTGAGTGTGTGTAAAATAGCTGTTTTGCAATATGTAATAAAGAAAGACAAGGAGCACAAAATTTGAAATGCGAAAACGTCCAATGCTTTCATTAATGATATATGAAAATGGCATACAAAAGCCCTCACAAATGAAGCCACGGTGCCCCAGGTAAGACACCGGGCTATAAAGTTTCAAAACATTATCTGTTACGAATTCGAAACAAAAAGCTCATTATTGAGTAATAAAAGTAATAGGGATGAAATCTTTGCTGTCCAGTTGTTTGGTCCACCGTTGGTCGTAGGATAGATCCAGCTGTCGAATTCAGACTCCTCCACATCATCTTCGATGGCATTTACTCCCGAGTTGCTAATGAACACAAGAGGTCTTCCAATCCTTGCACTTCGGACAGCCCTCTGAGCTTCTGCAGTGAAACCCAAACCGAACTTGTTAGTCTTCTGAGTGAAATCAGGAAGTCGGCCCCAGTTTTCATACTCACCCTTCTCGATAACAGCCCGGGCATCCTTTAAGGAAGCCATCTTCATGGGAGAATCTTCCATCATAGTCTCAACTGACGCCAGTGTCTGAGGAACCTCTTCAAAGTGCTGAAATGGGGTCTCAATGAACTCCCCATCCATCTCTACGTACCGGAACGAGTTGAGGTGGCTGACCATGTACTCCTCCTCCCCTTGAACTGTTACAATCTTCCCTCTGACTGGGTACTTCAACTTTTGGTGGAGCGTTGAGGTTACAGCTCCAGCTTTGTGGATCCATGGACGACCCAGCAAACAAGAATAGGATGGCCGAATGTCCATCACATAGAATGTAGAATTAAAGACCTGAGAACCAACTTTGATTGGAATATCAACCTCACCATGCACCATCCTCTTAGACCCATCAAAGGCCCAGACAACAATGTTACTCGGCTTTAGTTCCAAACCTTCGCAATCCAGCCTGTCTAGATCTTTCTTGGGTAAGACGTTCAACGAGGAACCAGTGTCAACCAACACATGTGCAAGAGCAGTGCCCTTGCATTCAATGGAGACATGCAGAGCATCATTGTGGTTCTTCCCTTTAGCAGTCAGATCAGCGTCGGAGAAACCCAAACCATTATCAGCAGTTAAATTGGCCACACAATCGGTAAATTGATCAGCTGATGTCTCTTGTGGCACGTGGGCCGTCTTTAGGAAGGTAATCAGAGCCTTGGCATGGGGCTCTGAACACAACAACAGTGATAACATAGAGATCTTGGATGGGGTTTGCCCCAGTTGCTCAACTATATTAAAATCACTCTTCTTAATAATCTTCAGAATCTCTTCCATCTCTTGTTTGGAAGCTTCAACAGTGATTGTCTTTGGCGCCTCTGTCTGGGCAGGCATATCAGTGGTGATCCCTTTGCCCCGAGTGTTAGATGACTCGACGACAGGGGTAGGAACAGGGACTTGATCAGGAATGGCAGCAGGTACACTTGCAGGCTTAATGACAACAGGTCTTCAGACAGCTGGTGGAGCAATATCAGGTGAGAAAAGTCTACCGCTGCGGGTGACTTTAGCAGGTCCTGTAACGTTGCTGAGGCCGGTATCAGCACCGAACTCTTGCTTAACTCCAAGAACATAAACATCTGCCCCATAGTGCCAAGGGACAACTTTGTCAGATGTATAGGGGATGGGCCCCGGAACAGTGATGATTATAGGTGCGGTCTTCGGAACATATGTAATTCTAATAGGCGTCCTCGAGGGAGCCTTGGAAGAATTGTCGAAAATGGTAATGATAGAAACTTATTCAGAATGAACGGGTGGAACAGCAGCCTTCTCAAAAATAATCTCTTTACTATCCATCAGGTTCTGGATACCTGACTTCAGAGATGGGCAATCGGTAGGTAAAGCAGAACACATAGGGCAACCTTCACCACAGCCCGGAAATAAACCGGCTAGCAACAGGTTCTTCTTGATAGTCATTAGAGGGGTAACAACATCATCCACAGAAACTACAAATAAGTCTTCCTCTACAGCATTCACTCCATGCCTGGGCATGGGAGCAGTTACAACATTAGGCCTCTCGTGCGCCTCGAACTCAATCTCCTTTGCATCAATTAAGTCTTGCACCTTGTTCTTCAAAACCCAACAATCGTCTGTATTATGCCCCGGGCTATCAGATTGAAAAGCGCAGCGGGCATTAGGGTTATACCTTGGTGACATTGTATTTGGATTCTTTGGAGCTTCTTTTAGGGTCACCAGATTGGTCTTCAGCAATTGTGGCAGAATCTGAGACAAGGTCATGCTGAGACGAGTGAATTGCCTTTGAGGTCTCTCGTCCCTTCGTTGGTTGTGATGTTGAGGAGCACCGGCAGGTTTTGAGATAACAACCACATTGACAGCTTGGCGGTGTTCAGGTCTGCTTTGTCTTCTTGAACTATAGACGGCACTGGACTCTTTCTTGAATGGTTTCTTCTCGGTGCTCGATGAGACACCCTTTTATATCTTCCCAGCTTTAATACCCACTTCAACCCTTTCACCAGTTAAGATGAGGTCTGTAAATCTGGATGAGGAGCTTCCAATCATATGATTAAAGAACGGACCAGACAGGGTCCCCAGAAACATATCAACTAGTTCACGATCAGCCAAAGGTGGTTGCACCCTTCCGGCCAAGTCTCTCCATTTTTGAGCATACTCTTTAAATCCTTCACCCGCCCCTATTGACATATCCTGGAGTTGGGTACGCGTAGGAGCGAGGTCGGAATTATACTGATAATGCCTAAAGAATGCAGCAGCCAAATCCTCCCAGCTGCGGATACTGGCTCCGTCCAACTGATAGAACCACTCAAGCTGAGTCCCTGAGAGATTGTCTTGAAAGAAATGGATCCATAAGTTCTTATCAGTAGTGTAAGGTTGGATCTTCCTCACATATGACCGAAGGTGCAGCTTTGGACAGGAAGCTCCGTCATACTTGGCAAAGGCAGGTGCCTTGAACTTATGGGGAATCACCACCCCAGATGATAAACCCAAATCTCCAAAGTCCAGACCGGGCACCTTCTGTATTTCCATAGCATTCAGACGGTCTTCCAGCTGTTTGTACTTATCCTCAGCAGGAGGATACTGTTCTTCATCATAGTCTGTCTCATTGTTGGAGACCATAGGGCTAGGAGCCCTCCTTTCTTGTGGACTATCTTTCTCTCCAGACTGGGTGGCCAGATCAATTTCATTATGCAGCCCGTTTCTAAACCTGCGTCCGGTGTTGAACAGGATGGTCCTCTTCTTCTTCTTCCTCTCTTTCAGAATCAAGGTCTTCAAGTCCTGCTGACCCTTAGTTAGGCTCATGACCAACTCTTGGAATTGGGCATTCTGGGCCTGGAGGGCCTTGATATCTTGCTCAGTGGAAGTTTCAGCAGACGTGATGATTGCTGAAATAAACAGCGAAGAAGATAAGAGACCTGTAAAAGGGTACCTGTTATGCATATGATGAATGGTATGCTATTTATGTAATGCATTCAAGGGTTCAAAAATTCAAATTTGTTGCAGACAAAAAAAGAACACACGTCACATTAAGAAGAAATTTAGTACATAAGTGCCCCATGGGCGAAATATTACAAAATTCTTAATGTAAAAAGACATTGCGCATCCTCTTTGGAGCGATGTAAGTGTTGAGGGTCTCTTCCTCGTGAAGTCGGCGGGTAAGCTCCAAAACCTTCTTTTCACTGGCATAGAAGTTGGCTTCAAAAGTATTTCGCTCTTCTTTGAGTTGGATCCAACTCTTTTGCATTTCTTCCCATGATGTTGGCATGTCAGGATGTAGGATGGCGTATGGAACCTCTCCTTCCATAACAGGCTCTTTGATCAAGGGGAGAATGTGAGGATATGGCATCATAAGATTCTGGGAGCGGGTTTGTACCCACTTGAGGTAAGGCTCAAGGGGGATAGAATTCTTGTGCCCCAGTGTCTTACTATCCACCTTATTAGGCATCCTCCAAGCTCTGATGAACCTTTGTCGAAGTCCTTGCGCATCGTTGTCGAAGTCAAAAACTAGGTCAGGAATCAGCATGTCATGAGGGCCATCCCTCCGAGCATATCCAAATTGTCTCAAAGCTAGACAGGGGTTGTAGGTAATGCCTCCCTTAATTCCAAGTAATGTAACATTAGGAAATTCTCCACAACGATCAATGATGGTGACATTTTCTCTGGACCGAGAACACCAATGTACATCAGAATGTGTGAGGGTCAACAATCGTTTTGACCACCTTAAACCCTACTCATTCTTCAAAACTGATTGTGGAAGGTGAGAAATAAACCACCTTTCTAGGAGAGGAGTACAACACATGAGAACACCTCTTTTCCTCATTGTTCGTGTGTAAAATGAGTGGAGGATGTCCCCAAGCAATGTAGGTATGGGATTCCTGGATATGAAAATCTTGACAGCATTTACATCTATAAATTGATCAGGATTTGGGAACAAAACCAACCCATAGATAAGGAGTGCCACAATCTCTTCAAAGGCTTGTAGATCAAGAGAATTCCAGCATTCTCGTGCCTTCTCAAACAGAAACTTTGCCAAGAATCCTTTGATACCACTTTTGGTTTCCCAATGCCCCTTGATGTCGGATGGTTGTAAGCGTAATGCTTGAGCAACATCTTCAAGTTTTGGTTCCTTTTCCGTACCGTTGTAGGGTAGTTGACTAAGAATAGGAATCCTCAGGAGTTGAGAAAAATCCTCCAAAGTAGGCACCAATTGATAATCAGGGAATGTGAAACAGTGGTGTAGGGGGTCAAAGAACTGGAAGAGAACTTTCATCATGTCTTCTTCAATGTTGGTGTTGACCAAGCTGAGGAGTCTACCATGTCTTTCACTGAAGAGAGAATTCTCGGGAATCCTGGATGTAAGCTCCTTGAGTTGAAGAGGGATCCTTACAAGGTTGACTTGAATTGTTTTCCTACAGAGAGACTCCATGTCCTGCAAAACAAGAACAAAGATGAAGATCTAAACCCTTGAAATGGTTAGCAGATGCATATGATGCTTCATGATGTATGCAAAAACACATGTACAAGCAAGTCACACAAAAACCCTAGTTTCAGGCTTGCAGGAGGTTTCATAGGTAAGTACCCTCTTGAGTTTAGTTGGCTCAAAACCTGTCCTATAAATAGTAACCATGTTCTAAGGAGCTCAATATCATTGGATTGTTTTCTATGTTCATCGTTTCGGTTTAGCCACTTAACTGGCGACCAAAATATTCCAAGAAAACAATCCTCAATGAGTGTAGTATCGAGTATCTACCAACTTCGGACTGCACCAAAGTCGGTCATCTCACTACCCCTAAAAAGGTCAAGATGGTCAAGTAAGGTTCTAGGTCATTAGTGCTTAGTGACATCACTCAGCGGCCCCGTATTCTCTTTGATTGACTCAAAGGCTACCGGTACTCACAAATATGTCGCACTAATATAGCTATTGCTTCAACCGTGTAGGTATACCCCGCACAGTTTCCACAACGTATTGCTATCTATGAATGTTTCCCAAATCCGGGTGGAGGATTTATAGAACTCCGATACAAGCCCACAAAATTAAAAGCATACAAAGCAATACAAATGAAAACACAAGTGATTTAGTCCTAAGGTATACCTCACTTATTACATCCCCAGCAGAGTCGCCAGTTCTGGTGATCGGTGGGAATGAGAACTGACTGTTTTTTAGTGCTGGTTCGTGTTTGCGTTTGTTTTTGCAAAGTGTCACGGTAAGCAAGAGTCGCCACCGTCTTTTATTTTATCCAATAAGGAAAGGACAAAAGCACAGAAAAATTCCTTTTCGAGATTGTTTCTCGGGTTCGGGAGGTAGATTATAGAAAGGGAAGGTGTTAGCACCCTTTCTATCCGTGGTTATCCACGGGCTCTTAGGTACTTGCTCACTATGTTTTCAAAAGTTTGTTTTTCTTTGTGTTTGTGGGTTTTGAAAAGAGTTTTGTTTTTGAAGAAAGTGTAAGTGTGAAAAGTTTTGTTTTGTTTTTTAAAAGGATCAAGTACTTAAGAACCTCTACCTACTCAAAAAGGAATTAAATTGTGCGAACGTCCTTTAGACAGTGCTATCCCACTATTGAGGAGTAGGTAGCACCGTCATTGGAGTTTTTGAGTCGACTCGATTTATGGGACGTGTGGTCACTAAAGCAACGTTAGGACGTCTTAGTGGTAATCCTAATGTCTTAGATCATTTTTATCGAGGCAACCATTTTGAGGCAACTTTGATCTTTGGACAGAAGGACGACCTCTAAAACATCATATACTTAATGACCACATTTGAGGCAACCAAGTGAGGTGTACCCTAGGAGTGGCATGTGCAAGTGATTAATTTTAATTTATATCATCTTTGTATTTTTAGGTGTTCTACCATTTGTTTTTAGATCTTGTCATACAATCCTAGTTAGCATACATCTAAGCAGTTAATATATATACAGGAATTTAAAGTGCGGAAATTGTAAATCCTACGTGTTGTACCCCAAAATTTGCCCTCGTATTTTTCCACAAGAAATCACAGCTTCGGGCTGTTCCTGATTTTTCAGACTGGCTCAAGAATCGGTCAAACAGACTTTTCTTGTCAGTCAGACAAGATTTAGGGTTTTCATTGATTTTTAAGCAGTTCAAGCAGATTGCTTAGGGTTTGGTTGAGTTGGCTCAGGTTTTGATCAGGCGGACGCTTCTTTGACATTTAACCAAGAACCAGGGTTTTGTGCGCGCATTCTCAGAAAGAATTAATTTTACAGTTATTTTCAGTTTACTCTGAGATTTGGACTGAAGCATTTGGATTGAGTTTGCAGTGTTTGATTAAATCAGTGAAAAGAGGACATGTGGACGTTTGTTGTTTGACTGTGCATTGTTATGTTTAATTCGGAACGCCGGACGTTTATTAATTATTTCTTTTTCTAAGTCAGAATAATTGGATTTATTTCCAATTGTTTTAATTTAAGAAACTCAAATAATTAAAATAAACAATTGAAAAGAAAGAAGGAATTAACTGACAAAAAGAGATTTTTATTCATATTTAATTGTTTGTTATAAATTATTATTTAAACAACTGTAAATTTATTTACATTTTGTTTCCAATGATAATGTTACAAATAATTGAAGAATAAATTGAAACTATCCTAAATTCCTAAGTCTTCATCTTATATACTGCTACTCCTCTTTTGCTCCATTGATTTTCATCTGCAAAACAAAGAAGAGAAAAAAGGTCAAATGCAGATAAAAATTAAAGGCGGACAGTTAATTCAAAAATCATCATTAAATGTAGCTGGCCGGAATCAGTTGTTCCCCTCTCTGCAAATCACAAGATTGCTCTTGGTTCACAAAGAGGGATAGAATATGCTTGTATTAAAATATGAATTGCACAAATTCAAATTTGTCAACTAACTGCATAGTTTCAAAACAAACAGCATGTACAAGTATAAAGGCAAACTGAATCACAATTTCAAACTAAGCCAAAAAGCTGTCAAAAACTGTCCAAAGATATAGAAGGATATCAAGATATCAAGAAGTACAAAATGCTGTCAACAAATGTGCAGAAAAGCAGGAGAGATATGCAGAGCTAAGCAACTAATGCAAGCAACATCAAAATGTTCATCATTTTCCTAGGCCAGCTACTTTTTCAGCATAGTACAGTTTTACAGCAATATTTTATGCTTTTTTAATCTGTCAAGAGAGAGAAGAGAGAGGAGAAATAGGCTTACAGTAGGTTTAGGCTTAGAAAAAAGATATAAGCAAGATACCAAAACACAGTAGAGCAGGCAGAAATAACACAAGAAAAAGAACACAAACAAAATTGTAACATTGAAACACAAACTGCCTCCACAAGCTTGAAGCCTAAGCTCCAAACCTCATAAAAAGCCAGGAACCTGCATTAACCTTCAAAAAACCCAAACATTCAAAACATCAAACCTGCCTGAACTGTCAAGCCTAAACTCTAAACCTCACAAAAGCCTTAACCATCAACAGACAATCAAAACCAGCAAGCCAAGCCTACAAGCCTCAAGCAAAAGCCTGCCTGAAGTCTTTCAACCTGTCAAGCTTCAACTTATCAAACAAAGCCTAACCTGTCTCCAAATAACTGAAACCTGCATAAGCCTTATTCAAACAAGCAATATTTCCAAAAACCTGTGTTAAGCCATCAACACAAAGGCCTGTAACATAAACCAAATCCTACACCCTCAGAAAGATTTCATCATTGGGCCAATAACACAACATAAGCAACACTCAGATTCATATCAAGCATATCAGCAAGCAAATATTGGAAGAGGAAAAGAAGTGAAACAGATGAATCCAGGCATCTCAGATGATCATCATTGAATAAAAGAAAAGGGCCAGCGCACAGAAGCAAAAGAGCCAGCATATCAAAGATTCAGAATATCATTAAAAAATCCCAGAGCATACAGAAGCAAAGGGCTAACAGAAGAAGAGAAAAAGAATAAAATCATACAGAGCCAAGCGGACGGAAGAGGAAAAGGTTTATGCTAGGGTTTTCAGTACCTTCATCATTAAACCACAAAAAGTAAATACAAAATACCAGGAAGAGCAAGCTCGCGCATCACGTTCCTCCGCCCAAGCCACCCACAACGCCTCCCAATCCACCTTCTCCTCCGTCTCCAAGGGTCAAGGTAGTATCTCTTCTTTTCTTTCCTTTCACGTACACCTCAAATAGCAAACAAATACCAACACATCAAAATCAGAACATAAGTAACACATAAAAGCTTGAAAACCTAAAAGACTGTCAAACACGAACAAAAGCCATTACCTGTGTACAAACATCACTGAGCGGCCATGGAGGGAAGAGGAAGGATGGATGTTGGCGCCCAGTGGCCCTAGGCGGAGGAGAGCTCAGTAGCTATGGTGAAGGAGGCGAAGAAGACGAAGAAGAGCGCCGCTCTGTAAAGCTCACGAACCCTAACCCCAAATGAACAAAACAACTTAACCCTTACAAAATCAATTTGTGAAACGCGCTTGGGCCCTGTCCCATTTTCTGCCTAGGCCCATCATATTTCCAGCATACGCACCCCCCTCCTTTTTCCTAAACCCACCTATTTTGTTTGGGCCAAAGACAAACACAAGGCCCATTGAATCTTTTAGCTTTTTATTATTATTTCAAAATAACTCATACTTTCTTTTTTTCATTAAACTTTAATTGACAATTTTCTTTTCTTAATATACTTAATATTTTGTTAAATAAATAATACCTTTTTTTAGATAAAATGTTCTTAATTATTTTCTTTTTATTTTTATTACATTTTTAAGTGAATATATAAACCTTAATGTTAATTTTCTTAATGTGGAACAATTTTATTTTCTTTAGTTAAAATTTTGTACATAAAAAGATATTAACATAAAACATTAATACATAAAACTTAAAATATTTTCTTTTTTTCTTAAACTTAAAACACCTTTTCTTTTGTTTTATTAAAACTTGTTTTGTTTGCATACTTAACAAAAATATAAAAAGAAAGAATAAATACTTAATTTTCTCATTAAGTTAACATTCCATACTTATAAATAATTACATACACATACACATTTACAATACACATTTGATTATCTTTATACATTGACACATTTACATTGCTTTATTCCTATACATTCGATACATTTTTTACATTACGATCGATTCAATTTGGTTGTAAATTTATTTGGACACTACTCTCCTATTAAGTCTCATCCCCATTTGTAAACATTTTGTACCCCCACTCCCGGATACTTATTTGTAATAGCGTAGACTTTAAATTCCCGCAATTTATCGCTTTCAAATATACCATGGTTAGACCTAGGGTTTGTATGTACATAAAATTAAACGCTAGATAACCTAATACAAAGACAAATACATGAAATCAATACACAATCACACTTACACCCCTAGGGTAATCCCGCTTGTTGCCTTCCAAAATGGGCCATGCTTGCACGTTGAGTATCTTTGGCAAAACAATTCAAATGATCATAGTCCCTCGATGACGCTTTCGAAAGTTGCCTAAATGATCAAGTCCCTTCAAGCAAATTGCCAAAGACACTTGGCACCATTGCATTCATGGTCCATACGATGACCCGCGCCTGTCCCGTTAAACATCCTAAACGCAAGATTGTCCACCAAATACAATAGCGGAACAAAATTGTTAAAAGGGTTAAAACATGAGAAAAACCTTTGAGTAAATTTAGGGGTAGACAACTCTTAGTTACTTGATCAAACTTGCAAAAACACTTGCCTACTTTTCAAAACCCACTTCACAATACACTTTCAAAACAACTTCCAAAAACATTTGAAACATCTTTTCGAAAAGATACACACCTTTGTATATACTCAAACACGAGTCATTACAATGGTTGCCTAGACAAGGCATCTTCTTCAAAAACATTTTCAAAAACACACACACACACCATTTCAAGCAATTGAAAATCAAAGGCAAGTGATCTAAACAAGTAACTAAGAGCCCATGGATAACCATGGATGAAAAAGGTGCTAATACCTTCCCTTTTCATAATCTACCCCCCGAACCCACGAAACATCTCAAAAGGTTTTTCCTGTGCTTTTTAACCTTTCCTTAGGATAAAACAAAAAGTCGTTGGCGACTCTTGCTAAACCGAACAAGTGCGAATACAAACGCAAAACCTTAAGTCAGTTCTCCCACCGTATCACACTACGCTATTACAAGGCTTCGGGGAGGGGGATTATTTACATGTCCAGAATTGGGGAAATAATAAGCAGTTACAATAAAATAAACGCGCGTGAATCTTAAAAATCCTAAGCATATGATCTTTTTGTTGTTTTATTTTATGTTTTGGAAAAATGCTAAATGTTTAATTAAGTCAAATTTAATTAATTAAAAATACTGATTAAAATTAACTCTAAAACAAAACTAATATTTTTTGCATTTTTATTTATGAAAAGGATTGAATTCGATAAATCCTAAGTCTACTGATTTTAAAATTGAAGAAAATAAGTTAAAATAATTAACTAAATTAAATCCTAATTCTAAGTTATTCATTTTTATGATTTTTATGTTGATTAAAAAAAACAAACTAAAAGAAATAAACAAAAACAAAGTAAACAAAGTACAAATGGGCCAGGCAGCAAAACAAGAAAAAAATATAATTCTGGAGGTCTGGGTCGAAAGAGGTGCAGGCTGTCTTTCGACCCAGTGAAGAGGCTGGATCGAAGGTGCATGAGAGGCTGCACTCTGAGGGTGTTCGATCTGGATATGTCATCCTTCGATCTGGAAATCCTGGGTCCAGTTCGAAGCTAAACTGCTGAGCTTCGAAACTCTGAACAGGAATCTGAGAATGTAGTTCCTGCAAAACGAAACACATGTTAAAGGTTCAGGGGGGATTTTACCCCCTGGTTCGAATCTCCCCCTTATTCGCACCTCCTGAATCTGGGTCTGGGTTTGTTTTATCCTGGGATTCGAAGGGGAAAGTCAGATTGTGCCCAAGTAATGGCACAATCTCATCTCTGCGCTGTATCTTATATATAGCATATTAAATCATTCACAAACAGCAGTAATAATATGAATATGCAATTAAAAATGAATTTAAAAAATGAGTTTGAGATTAGATTTTTTTTACCAATCAGAGGTGCTTCGATCTGTAGTTCTGAGGGTGGAGGTGTTCGCTGGGTGGCAGCTTTGGCTTGTGCAAGGATTGGGTATGGCTTCTTGGAAGTGCTGATGACTTTTGGCAGCGTATCTCCAAGTTCTCTATTTTTCTGTATATTTTCTCGTGTCCTTTTGCAACATTTGTGATTTCTTTATATAGAGGGGGTGGAGGGGACAGAAAGACAAAGGTTTAAATGACCTTGATTATGTGTTTGATAGCCATGAATGAGAATTTGTAACGTTAATTATGTGTTTGAAAGCCATGAATGAGAGTTTGTAATGTTGGCTAAACACATGGGATCCTGTCCCTTTTTGAATTATGAATGACATGTAACTGGCCTTTGAATGCTCCCTTTCGAATGGGCTGATGGCCTCCTTCAAATGCTCCATTTCGAATGGGCTGATGGCCTCCTTCGAATGCTTTTCGAAAGCTTCTTCAAATGGACCTTTTTGGAATTCCAATCGAAGGGCACTGTTATAATGCCAATCGAAGTACTTGTCCATAATGCCAATCGAAAGGCTTGTCCAGAATGCCAATCGAAAGGCTTCTTCAGAACACCAATCGAAGGGTCTTTCAGAATGCAAATCGAAGCGCTTGTCCAGAATGCCAATCGAAAGGCTCCTTCAGAACACCAATCGAAGGATCTTTCAGAATGCAAATCGAAGCGCTTGTCCAGAATGCCAATCGAAAGGCTCCTTCAGAACACCAATCGAAGGGTCTTTCAGAATGCCAATCGAAATGTACTTGAAGCAACACTCAAAAAATTTCCTTTTCCTTAGGCAAGAGTTTGTGATCAACCATGCAGGGGGAAGACTTTGGGAAACATGAGAGGGCAAATTTTGGGGTACAACACTTATAATAAGCACCCTTATAATTATGTACCTCCTCAGCTGCCTCCTCCAAGGGAATACCCAACAAATTAATAGCAAGATTAATAGCATCAACATCAATGAAACGTTGTACAGGGTCCTAGATCTTACCCCTACACGGTAAATGAAGAAGACAAGAAACATTATCCAATGCAATGGTCATCTTGCCAAATGGAATATGAAAGGACAATATTTATATATGTCATCTCTCTACGAATGTTGATATTAAATTTTAATTTATCCTCGACAAACTGATTCTCTGAAGAAGGGATAGACCATAATTAGACAACCAACTCTCTATCAGCGGTGGGAGACTGTGTGGAATCCACTACCATGTGCAACAATCTTTAATTCTTTATTCGGATGTCTCTCCTAAAAATATTTATAGTATATGTTACAAAATATAAATAATTACAATTAAAAATAATTCAGCATAAAATGGTAGAGGTTAACTTACTTGTTCGTACCATAAATGGCGAGTAACATGATTTTGGTACCTAACCAAAAGAGACGTACCGTACGATCTCTCGGGGAACTACGGTTGTTGTGTACCAGGATCACGTGCTACTATCTGAGGTTCCTCTCCACCATCGCTTGTCAAGGTTTTCGTCTTTCACATATGCGCCACATAATATCGTTGTTCCGACCTCTCATGCACACTATTAAAAATAACAAAAAATGAGAGCCAGATAACGTTGAGTAAAGATTTCCATATTGAAATATTAAGAACCGGATATCATGGTTCCAAGTTATCCGGTTAGCAACATCATAAATCGGATAATCCAGTATCGGATAACATGGTTCTAAGTTATTCGGTGTGTAAAAAAATTTCTAACTAAAACCAGAAAACTTATTTGTATGTTATTTGGTGTGTTAAAATTTTAAGCTGAATTTCTTTACTTCTTATTCTCCGATTTATTGTTGAAATAATGCTCTCACTTTCTTCATAATGAAATGAGGAAAAAGTATAAGAAAATTGAAAGTCTAGGTATTTATACAAAGGTGTTCTGATTCAGACGCATAAGTTGTAGGAGTAAATGAATAAATAATAACATATGAGATATAGTTTTCTAATTTTCGTAACCACATGAAGGAGTATTATCATTGGGCTTCGTGAAGCCCACTCAAAATTATTTTTAAAAAATAATAAGTATTTTTCATTTTGTTTAATAATATTTACTCTTATCTTATTTCTTTCTACAAATATAAATTTTATTGCAATTTCTTTCTAGATATTTTTTTAATTTTACCTTAAGCGAATCCATAAAAAAAAATTACCTTTGAAAAAACTAACACATAATTATTTTATTTTTTTAACTTTACTTTTATGATTTCGTCACGTTTTCTTAACTCATAAGATATCTCTTGTTTAACTAATAAGTTATCTCTCGCTTAACTTGTAAGATATCTCTCGTCTAATATATTTTGTCGTCATGCTTCATCATCTCTTCATTCCTACTCATCTCACCTCTATTTAAATTAACCTAGACCATCAACTCATAATCAGTCATTCAACTTCTCTTCATTCATACCCCTCTCATCCTCCTTTTAAATTAACCTAGACCATCAACTCGTAATCGGTCACTCCACTTCTCTTCATTCCTATCCTTCTCACCCCTATTTAAATTAATCTAGGCCATCATCTCGTAGTCGGCCACTCCACATCTCTTCATTCATATCCCTCTCGCCCCAATTTAAATTAACCTAGACCATCAACTCGTAATTGATCACTTCACATCTCTTCATTATTATCCCTCTCACTCCTAAATTAACCTAGATCATCCATATGTGATAGGCAACTCCACGTCTTAATCGGCACTATCCTCAATTATCTACCTCGAGATTAATCATTTAAAATCTTTTGCAGATTACTCTTCACCAAAATTGTGTTTGATTTTTATATCACATAA
This sequence comes from Vicia faba, assembly GCA_948472305.1. Classification (NCBI taxonomy): domain Eukaryota; kingdom Viridiplantae; phylum Streptophyta; class Magnoliopsida; order Fabales; family Fabaceae; genus Vicia; species Vicia faba. Next base: position 803,472,624 of record OX451735.1, read on the forward strand.
CACAATGAATTAATTGTTTAAAATCTCCTACAGGTTAGATTTCGCTAATTTGTGTTTGATTTTTATATCACATAACGTAACAAATGTCTTCTCCAAACCCCCTCTCTCTCTCCTTCGATGTTGCTTGTGCAAATACTATCAAGTCATAACGTCATAAGGTAAGCACTATATTTTTTTTATTGATTTTGTTAATGCTTAAACCAATTTTATTTAGTTTTCAATGGAGTTTGATTATTCTAATAAAACACATAGCTATAAGCATTAAAATCTACGAATCCCCAACTAATGACCTATTCAATTAACAGGAGTTTTCCACCGCCCTCGACTAGCTACTTTGAGGCTAATATTATCTAGTTATGAGGTACGCATTGCAATCTTTTATACTTAATTTGTGATGCTTACAACAATTTAATTGAAATTTCAAAGTTTGTTTGTTCTTATAAAATCTCGATAATAAACTCTAAAATTTATGAATCCCCAATTAATGACCTATTCAATTCACACAAATTTTTCACTTGAGGCTAATCTCTTTGAATCTTTTGCAGCCTGCTCTTGGCTCAATCAATGATTGATTTTTGCATCGTGTAAGGAATTGATTGTCTTCTTCAAATCCAAAACTTCAGTGTTTCTTGTGCTTATACTATCAAACCATAAGGTACTAACCACAATTTTATTTACTAGTTTATTATGTTTACATCAATTAAATTGAGCTTTTAGTGGAGTTTCATTGTTCTTATAAATCTTCGTTGTAAGCATTAAAATTCATGAATCTCCAATTAATGACCTATTCAATTCACACAGATTTGGCTTCACTCTTGACAGGCAAAATATTGTCATTGTAAGTTACTGTATATCAGTTGGAACAAAACTCGGCCTAGTGTTTGTCAGATTCAGAAGAAACACCCAGAAATGATATGAAAATATTCGGAGATGCATTTGGTAGTTATCCTACATCTGCCATATTAGAGCAAGAGTCATTGCACACATTGGCCAAGAATGATAAACAGCACCTGGACGAGGCATCTGCTTTTACAACTTAGAAATCAATGGAAGCAATAGTTTGATTGGTTATCAGAATATTTGAGAATGGGACGATCTGAAGAGAACTACATATACTAGTTGCAGCTGATGTGTTAACTAGTATATGTGGTTCTGTTTTATCCGAGCCAACAACTTCCTGCATAACTAGTTCAGTCAATCATGTGAAAGGCAAAAGGGTCAGGAAGTGCATGAAAGCAAAGCCTCTACGCAAACCACCTCCGACTCCTGAAATTACTTAAACTATTGATCATGAAACTTGTTCAGATGAGAGCTGTGGTGAAGTTGATCTTACTGATTGGACATGATGAGAAGGCGGCCTTTCTTCATGCTGTATCATCCTTTTGCCTGTTGTGCCTGTTGATTAGTTGGAGGCACGGTCTTTGATTGGCTGCCGTCATCAGAGGGCAGCATTCCAATTTGTTAGTCAAGCCAAAAGTGTCATGAAAGAGGACAGGTCTTTGATGGAGAAGGAAGATTTGGGTAGTTAGATGTGTTCAACGGCAACAATTCTTTTAAGATTTGAAACCTAGTTTAGAGGGAGAAAGAGAACAAGAGTGACTCCCATCACATCTTATCACTCGCTTGTTGAACTCATCCTAATTAGAGAAAGAGATGCCTAGAGTGGTCCATTAGAGAGAAGATTGTGGTTCTTCAACCTAAGGGATAAATCTCTAAGTAAAAACCATACTTATTTTCCCCACTCATCCTAATTAGAGAAAGAGATGCCTAGAGTGGTCCATTAGAGAGAAGATTGTGGTTCTTCAACCTACGGGATAAATAAGTCAAAACCATACTTATTTTTCCCCTTTATTTGAACCCAATCAAGAAAGAAAATAAATACTCATCAGACAAAGAGTTGTAACAACCACTATGTAAATATTTAACCAGTCGAAATGGGCCGTGATTGGTTAAGGGACCCACCAAAATGGCAAATTGCCCATAAATATTTTCAGAAATTATTCAAGAATTCCTATAAAATACAACAACAACATGGCTGCTGCCATATTAAAATTATTATCTTAAACACCTATTACATTGCTTGAATAAATCATGCTGAAGAGAAGCTATTATACAGTGCACTGCTGCCGCTGAACACATCTAATCATCTAAATCTTCTTTCCCTGTCGAAGACTCGTCACCTGTCATTATACTTTTGGATTGACCAGCAAACAGAAGGCATTCTTATACTTTTGGATTGACCAGCAAACTGGTAGGCATTGAAATGCTTCATTTGATGGCTGCCAAAGGATCCGAGGAAACACTTTTGGATTCTCCAACAAGAATCTCTGGCTTTCCAATAGCATTTGTCCCCACCATTTCTGTAACCTGCTGCTGCAAACTTGGGATTGCTTCAAAATTATTTCTTATTTGCAGGTCGCCTTCCATGAGTGGCTGGGCAATCAGATCTTCCCTGTCTCTGAATATCTGATAATCAGGCACACCATATCTTCCATTGACTTCTCCAGTTGGAAAAGAAGCAGTTGGAAAAGAAGATGCTTCGTCTAGGTGTTGTTTATCATTATTGTTGGCCAATGCCTGCAATGACTCTTGCTCTAATCTGGCAGTTGTAGGATAACTACCAAATGCAGCAGGATATTTTGCAAGCAAAATTTCAGAATCAGGGAGGGAAGACAAACCAGGCTGAATTTTGTTCCCATTGATAATATAACTTGCAACGGGAACATTTTCAATGACCTGGCAGTCATTCAGATCAACCTCCAACACAGGGACTTTTCCACCAGCATTAGCACGGCTGGTTAGTTTCAGACTAGAAGAGGCAGTATTTAACTTCGGACTATAGGTACCATTTTCATCATTTCCCTTTACACTTAAATTAGGCTTCAGGGTGGCTGAAGGAATGGTCAGTATCTTCCCGAATATTTTCACATCATTTCGGGGTGCTTCTTCTGAATCTGACAAACCCTGCACGCTTTGGTAATGCTCATTCTTTTGGGACAAAAGAGGCAACTCAGTTGCTGAACTGCTGCAGCTCATATTCACATTCATTTCCTTCTTAGAATGCACTTGCAAATTACAGCACTGATGGACTCTGGCAGCCTCAACATGGTCCAATGAATTACCAGGATTACAAAGCTGGTAGCCAAGATTTGCATTTGTAAGAGGACCCTCTGATGATCCTGAGAATGGAGGTTTTTCAAGGCGTGGTTGGGGCTCATTTCCAGCATCAACAGTCAATCTTGAACAAGAAACTTCCGTAGATGATAGTGAAGTATTCACCAAAGTGCTAGTATCGTTCAATTGAACTCCAACATCTGTATCAGCCTCATCTTTATCAACTAGACATATTGTTGAACCCTCCAATTCATTTCCCTGTTGGCCAGAAGAAACATCAGAAACCAGTCTACCATCACCAACAGAAATAGGGTAGCATGATTCAATCATCTCCATACCAGACACCAATTCTGTACCTGCAATTCCCCCTTCGCTTGGTTCATCTTGAGCCCGCACTGAGCCAGACCTATCAGAATCATACAAGACACCTAAATTACCATCAGTGTCCAGGTTAGACTCACCCCCAATTGCACATGCATCAGAAATCATATTTACATCTTCATGATCTACTTTCCCATTAGTTTCCTCTGATTCATCTAAGTCAGCTGACATGTTGCTAGCTTTTACAGGATTGGATTCATCATGATACATGTTCGTATCAGCTGCAGGCTGGTCCACACCAGTTTTAGTGCCTGACGTATCAGAGCCATTGGCTGAACCTGTCTCTACAATGCATGCAATATCTGTGTCACTCCTGCCACCATCCACATCATCATCCCCCAATGATCTAACATTTTCAGGTCTGTGACCCATGAGATTCAATCTGAGACGTTTCTGAGTCTTGCTGAAAAAGACTTTGCAATGATATTGGGATCTTGTTCTGACACACTGCGCGATCATTGCAAAATCCTTTCCAAAGGATGATACAGCATGAAGAAAGGCCGCCTTCTCCACATCTGTCCAGTCAGTAAGATCAACTTCACCACAGCTCTCATCCGAACAAGTTTCATGATCAATAGTTTGGGTAATTTCTGGCGTCGGAGGTGGTTTCCGTAGAGGCTTTGCTTTCACACACTTCCTGACCCTTTTGCCTTTCACAGGATTGACTGAACTAGTTATGCAGGAACTTGTTGCCTCAGATAAAACAGAACCACATATACTAGTTAACACATCAGCTGCAACAGTCTCTCTTTCATCTTGGAGAACTTCAAAACTTTTCAGCCTATTACTCATGTTATATCCTCTCCAAAGAGCACGCCCTGAACGCATTCTTCGATTTCTTGCAATGTCATCTGCCATCACTGAAGCTGCACTCAAGATATCAAGTGGAGAAGTATTTGGCATCAAGTCAGTTGGCATCAAGTTAGTTTTGGCTTTATAAAACTTTCTGAGCTTGTCGTCATCTTTTTTCTTAATTTTTCCAAAACAATCAGACTTGTGATTTTTGTAGTAGAATTCAACACAGTCTGCCGTTGTCTTGTGGTCAAGGAAGGTAGCTATTTTCCGAAAATCTTTTCCAAAGGCAGAAAATTTCTTCAAGAAAATATCTCTCTCTTCTGAAGTCCAAGGGTTTATCATGGCTCTTTCTTTCTCAATAGCCAATGGATCTTCAACCAGCCCATTACTAGATGAAAATATTGAATTCATTTCGTCTTTTTGATCCAAAATTAATGCCGGCATCTTTAAAGTGCTTCTATGAATTTCGTGTTTGGATTCTGAAAGAAGTTGGCTTGTATACTTAATCAACTCAGATGTTGGAACCAACCTTTGTTGGTTTCCTGCTGCAAACATAGACAAAATAAGATTTACTTCAATCATCACAAAGCAAGCCTAAATTAGAACAGAGCTACTATGAACAGTAAATGTCACAATTCATCAAATGAAGAGGTAGCCAAAAATGTACATATCACAATTCATTAAAAAAACTAGTAAAAACATTTTAAAGGTGCGGCAGGTAACGGGAAAAATGGAGCAACAGTCAAAAAGTCCCACTGGACTGATATGACTGACCTATCATGAAGGAAAATTCTAATGGCTTCACAGACTTGGTGCTTGGTGGACTGTGTATTGGTACAACTGTAAAAGTATAATAGTGATTTAAAGATCATTCTGCTCATGTATGATACTTTCTATGATGCTTTCTATGATGCTTTCACATCCCTTCCAATACTACTTAGGATCTCGTGTTTGACTACATTGGTTAGCTTGGATGATCCGATCAGAGTACAGGCCCAAAGTGGATTAAAATTGTAATAAACCCTAAACAGAAGGTGGGGTCATGTACCTAACCAGTTTTAAAATTGGCATTTTATTCATCTCTGCTGCTTGTGTATGTGTGTAAACATAAAATAAGTTTTTTAATTTGTCTGCCATGTTTCCGCCATATATTTTGTGGCAAATTTTCTACTCTTCACCATTGACAACATTGGCGGATATATATGGTGGGAGGATCGATAGATAGGCTTTGACACTAGTAAGGTTTTTTATTGGATCTACTTTATCCTTACAAAACGGGATGTAAAGGTGAGAGGTGTCTCTCAGGCCCTACCTTGGATCAATAATATGGGACTGGGGTCTTTTCAATTGGTACGAACGTAGAGCACTAGAGGAATAGCACACTCTCAAACTTGTAAACTACACCGTTTTCTTTTCTCTATTTTACTGGTGTCTAAAAGATTTCCTAAAATAATTAACTTTGAAGAGCAAGAAATCCTCCGTGGACAGCCAAAATGGGGGGAAATTA